>CM017802.1:14969256-15664299 GCA_008086715.1 Sitobion miscanthi
GATGTCCCAGCTTATGAAATTTAAATTAAAAAAAAATCTCTAATCATTCCAGTGATTGCTTCTGTAAGTTTTTGTGATGTTGATGTTGGCGGCAATGTTTCAAAATATTTGAAATTATATTTTTAAATACCTTGTTGTCTTGTGTTGTATTTTTCCAACCAGACAGTGATTCTAAAATACAAAATTAAATTAATTGATGGTGATTAAAATTTAAACAGGCCAATAAAATGTAAAGGAAGCAATTATTGCAAAAAAAAAAAAATATAAACAATATAGGTACATGTTTAAATCATATCTTTGGATCTGAAAAGGAATAATCTATTAGCAGGTTGTAATCAATAATAGTTAGTAGGTGGAAGATACACTTAGAAGTAACTGGATATAAATGATAGATTATTGAAAAAAAGTGATACATAAGTGTTTGTTGAATAACTGAATAATACCTATCGTAACATACAAACATGACCTATGCAATATAGTAGTACACAGGTATTATAATAGGTACCTACTTAAAGGAATTATGCTATACCCTAAAATCATATTAATATATAATAATATACGGTTTATAGCCTTATTAGCATTTAAACCAAAATAGTGCATTACCAAAGTATTACCTTCTTAGCAATACAGCCCTTTAGGTAAAAATTTTACTAATATCTATATTATACTACTTCAATAAAATAAAATAATTTTTTTTATTTACATATTTATATCGGTGCTCTTATTTGATATAAGATATAATTGTAAGATACTTATAAGATATACTAATGTTTGTTCTGTAATTGTTTTAACTTGTGGACCAGTTTGTATAGTTAAACTTGGCATGCGAACTATAACTGAAATAGAAAACGAGAATAGGTACATTGCTAATCACTACGGTTTCTGGAAAAGAACATACGATTTATCAATATACCGTATAGGCACTGAGTATAATATATAAATTCTATGGATTTATCATAGTAAATAATATCTTTTAAAATATCTATGGCAATCGTCAATTGTCGAAATTCGTTGGCGAAGATTAACAATTCTAATAATTTCAGCAAATACTATTTGTATTTGATTTCAGTGTACAAAAAAAATAATAAGCCATCAATATAGGCGGACAGTTCGTTAAACCGTATATTATATTATAATGTAAGTTTTAACACAAACTCACAAATGTCGTTATGCTCCGGTTATTTTCATAAAATATTTCGATACTTTCAAGTTTAAGCTCATCGGATCGAGATGAAGATGGATGAAGATAGCTGTTTCTTCGGCGATGGCGGCACTCTAGCTAGGTTTCATCAGAAGAGTCAATGTTTACGCGCAGGTTTGTTTTTATATTAATTCTTTTTTACATTTACTTTTTCGTCTTAAATTAAATACTTATTGCCACGGACAATCTGTTAACTGGGTGACGTAAAAGCATTTATAAGTTTAATCCCAAAAGCGCGATGTATAAAATACGCGAGACCAACAGTCCAAAGGCCGTCTTCGTTTCATCGCGACAAGTTTAATACGTACCTTTTTGCATATTATACTATACGCCGGGTATCACCTTAGGTTTGCGCGAAGTATTTAAAACAATATAATGTTATTATTTATTTAATCTTTATATTTTTTTATACATATTATAGGTACACATCATATGTTTTATTAGCATACTTACACCATTTTTAGTGTAGTTCATACCCAAGATGGTTAGATATAGGTATTAATTATTATTTTTCATTATATTTTAACATAACAATACACTTTAAATTAAGTTAGTTGCAATCAAGATAGACAGTCTTAAAACAAACTCTTTTCTGGATGTTTTCAAAACAGATTGTGCTTAAAAAAAATTGCACAGTTGTCGTAGCAGTCAGTTGCTAGACCAACGCATGTGACATAAAATAGGAATTATTCTTGTTTTTTTAAATAATTTTTTCAAAAAAATATATGTAATATGTATAGCTCATACAATTATAAATTTATAGTTAATTCGAAATGCGGATGTTTATACTTCATAGATATTTTTTTAATGAAATCGTGTAAATAATTTTAAAACCTAACTCATCACTAGTATCAATTTTATTATATTACGTGTAAAATCACCGACACAAGGTGCAGACTGCATTTAAAAAATTAAAAACAAATAATAAAATATAAAATAATGTTGTAGTAGAAGCTGGAAACTGTAGTTTATTCTAATTTATAATCCAATTAATGTAACTATTAAATTAATCATTGAATGATTATTCAGAGATCGCTTTGGGATAAATTCCAAACGTATAAATGTAAATTAAATTGAAAATAATTAAAAAATATTTTGTGAAAGGAACAAGATTACTGCTAATATTTAAGTCTTAATTATTATTAACAAATAAATACAAATAATAGATATTTTAATAGCATTTTACCATTAACATTCAGTGTAAATATAGTTTCTGATCGACTTACCTATATGTAAGTATCTTCTATAAAATAATCCTAACAATTCAATGCAAAGATTCTCATAAATTGATCTTATAGCAGCCTTAAAACTCCAAAAATACATTTGTACATCATTTACAACATTTTAGTTCCCTATTATGGTGTAGGTACCTACTAAATACTAATACAAACAATAAATTGCTATTCGAAAACACAATTTCGTATACCTATTATTATTTACTAAATACCTATAATTAAACTAAACTAAAAATAAACTTATGATTACATACTGAGTGCCTATAATATAATATTATATATGAAAATTAAATCTTTATTAAAAAAATAAAGAACACATCATTGTAAAATTAATACAGTTATCAATCCGCTCAGAATTTAAAATTATAGACTTGGAGTTTTAGAAATCTAGTTGGTATTATAGTATTTTACTGTATACGTTTATGGCTTTATGTTAACTCTAAAATCCAGTAATCACATTTTTATTTAATAATTCATAAAATACAATATGCTTTTATAAAAATATGCTTGTACTTCTAATATCTATTCACCATCTTAATCAATAATTAAATTAATAAACGAAAATAATAATTTAAATAATACCTATATCATATTATTATAATTCAAATTCAAAATTATAAACTATTTTCGTTTATTGTCATATCAAATTTCAATGAACAAATTGTTCCTTAACACGGAACTCTTTGATATAAAAAGTTGCATTATATTATATCCGTGGATTCATCATATTGACGTAGGCACCGATGTATAGTATAATATCTATCATTTATTTATTTGTCTATGGCAAATCTCAAAGTCGTTGCAGAAGACACAGTCGATTAAAAATTCTAAAATTTCAATAAGCAAAGAAAATATGAACAAAAAACTTACTGCGTTTCGTATAATTTTATTTTTCATAAATCACAGTATTCAAAGTTTTGTATTCTGGAGCGTTTCCTCATCGGCGTCGCAGTTCACACACGTAACGGATTCCGGCGAAAGAGTCGATAATTAAAGTAAGTTTGTTTTTATATTCTTTTGGGGCTTAAATTTTCTTTTAAGACTTAAAATAAATATTTAATGTCACGAAAAATGGCCGCTACTCAAAAATGATTTGTTATTGCTATATATTTATATTTATAATTATTATTAATATAAATAGAAGATCGGTATGAATCGGTAGAAAATCGGTATAAATATTAAAAAAAACACGAATTTATTTAGTTATTTTGTTATTTAGGTAATACATATTAATTAATAGGTATTTCTTAAATTGTTTTTATTATTTTATTCGAAACATTATTTTTAAATATTGGGATCAATAAAACTATTTCCATTTAATTACTATTTTATATCAATAAGAATTTGTTAATAAACCAAGTAATAAATAAATGGTTACCTGCAAGTAATTGAATTCAATTTACCGCATTTGCGTCTAGTAGAAACAAATACATTTTTTATTGAAGATAATGTAAAAATATCCATCATCCATCGGTTAGGACCATATATATATTTTCTATGATTAGGACGGTTAGGAGGTTATAATTATAAATAATCTATGGCAAATGACAATCGTCTGAGACGTACAGCGATTCCAATACCTACTCACATATTTCATTCTGGTTATTAAGCTAGGTGCCTATTTTTATAAATGTCATTAATCTCAATACTTCCAGACTGAAATTTTGGACGTGCGCTGCATTTTCCTCGGCGGAGATCCTCGGAAGCTCTGACACTAGACAATATTATACACTCGAAGGGAACGCGTTTCGCCGGAAGAATAAATAATTACGTAAGTTTTGTCCTACTTTGTTGAAGCGGTAGACCCAATGTAAATATTTATTGTATGACAAACTTATATACCCGCTAGACGTAGAGTAGTTTTTAAAATCCAGTTGTTATAGACGTACAAAAATTAGGATATCATATAAAATACCTTAAACTATAATACTTTGCCTACAACTGTTAATTTATTGTTATAGTAGAATATTTTTAAAATTTGAAATCAATGATTAGGCAATGCTTTTATAAGTAGAAAGGTAGGGTTTTAATACCTACCTAAAAAATAGAAATACATAATGATTATTTTATTTAATATGATTGTAAGTACTAGCAAATATTACTACCACTTGGGGACGATTATTTTTGTCTTATACGTTCTTCATAATTCCGTTCCGTCACGATAGTTTTAGTTTTCGTTAAATGTGAAACATACATTTTCTATGCATACGGGATACGGGCATTAAACATTTGAGTTTTAAGAGATCACTTTAAAGGTACGTTTTATTTTGTGGGTTTTACGGGATATACCTATAGGAAATTATCTTCAAATTTTCAAATTTCACTATTTGATATTGTTATATTATTTGTACCTAGGTTAAGTTTCTGTTTTAGAATCGATCGATAGGTTACCTAGTATATCACATTCTTTAATTTAAATCTGATAGTCGAGTATTGACAAGTACCAACGTAACTATTATAATTCGTATCGTAATTTAATTACTAAAGAATTTAATTTCTCAACAGTGTCTAGGGCCACCGGCAGGGGAATGCATTATAGAATGTCTATAAACTTGTGGTCTAGTATAAAGTTGAAATTGGCATGTGACCAACAACTGGGGGCTTGTTCTGGAAAATTTAAATGATCTAATAATGTTCATCTCATTATTTGATTAAATTAATTTTAAAGCGATTTTGTGTTGATCAATTTTTAATTTATTTCATTTAACACACTCGTCTCAGTTCTCTAGTACTTCTAGATTTCTCACGAAATTCATATCGATCATCTCATAGCTTTCATATTCAAAACCAAATAAATATGTATTTTTATCTTATTTCAATCTTTTTCATCGAACAACCCCCTTGAAATAGAAAACCAGAATATATTACAGATCATAAAGATACTAGTATTCTATACTAGATAAGTTTCAATTAGCGAGATGTAGAGAGAGATGGAGATGGAGCGAGATGTAGACGGATGAAGATAGCTGTTTCTTCGGCGACAGCGTGTGCTGCAGTACAGCTAGGTTTCACTGGAAGACTCGATGTTTATGCGTAAGTTTGTTTTCATATTATTTTGGGGCTTAAATTTACCTTTTAGACTTGAATTAAATATTTGTTGTCACGGAAAATATGTTAACTCGGTAACGTAGAGGCATATACGTTACTACTACCTACCAAAGGCGCAATGTATAATAATAATAATTATATGCCAGTCCGAACAATCCAACGCTGTCTTACTCGTAGTGGAGTTCTAGTTGATAACTGACTTGTGAATAAATGTAATTTTTGTTAGATATAAAAATAAAACTAATAAATCCTTGAATACAACATTTAAAAATACAAACTCTGTGGTAATAAAAATTAATATTAGGTATTTATTGTAGGCTTATATAATATCTGTAGACTGTAGCGCATAGGTCATTAGAATACTGTAGAACATTTTACTGCAAGATGCGTGTTATTTCAAAAATGGTATTCGTCAGTGAACATTTTCCAACTGGGAATAATATATCATAAGCAGACTGAAATGTGTGAACGTTTCAGTGTTTCGAAGACTAAGTTTCGTAGCAGATTTTGATTCCGTCACGGGGTATTTTCTTATTTTTCAGTAGGTTTCTTTTTATTATTGTTAATTGATCAGGGGATGTATTGCCTGAAAATTTTCAATTTTTGTATTGTAATTATACTGGTATAACACTCTTCCGGCTATCAATAAAGTCGTGTTAAAAAATTAGAAAATTGGTTAGGTATGATATTATTTTAAATAATTCTTTCGAGTAGGGAATTCGTTCAATGATATTTAAATATTTTCACCGATAATCAAGTCCGATGACTTGTAGGTAACTAGAGACTGAGTGAATAGGAATTGGGAAGTGTTTAGGTGATTTGGTTACCGTATGATAAGAGAAAGTGGAGAGTGGCTATAGAAGTTAATTTAGGGGGGAAATGAGGGGCGAGAAGACTGAAGAAGAGATGTATAGACAGAATACCGATCATATGGAGGTGTGGAATGAGAGTGGCTGAACCTGTATATAGCTGTGAGAGGCGGGGGAAGAAAAAGTGTAAAGGTAGAATAGTTATGTTAATAATGTCGAATATGTAGGAAAGGATCTTGAATCGCAAAAGTCACTTGACCCTTTGGCTGAAACTATACCGTTATCGGTTGATATAGGTTTACAACCTTGACTTATAGGATAGAATAAAAAGATCTGTTGCTGGTGGGATGTCAGCGCACTATTTCTTATTTTTGACCCACGCGTAGCATACCAAATGTGCGATTAAGAACACACTAAAATGATTGTGTGTGGGTCAGAGAGAGAAATAAATGGTGCGCTAAATGGTGACATCCTCTTAAGTGTTATCAAGTTGAACAAGCAGTTGATTGTTGACAATTTGAAAAAAAATATAATAATAAATAATAATTCAAATTGGTTTACAAAAAAAAATTCTTTATTCACACACTTGGTAGGTAGGTACCTATTTATTTTTCTAACGGATGAACCGAAAATATAAAAACATTTTAAGAAAATAAGCGTCAATACGAATCAAATAAATGAAAACATGCTATTAAACGAACTAACCCAAAAAACCGCATATTGGTAACGGTGTTGTAATAATAGGGATCTCCCAAAAAAATACGTACTAATAGTTCAAACAAATCATAAAAGCCAACTGTAATAAATATTAATTTATGAAAAGTATATAAAAAAGCATTATTATTATAAATGAAACAAAACTATGAACTATGGACCGTAACATAGCATAGGTATTTCTATATTTTTTAGCTCCATAATTTTGTTAAAATATTAGGAAAATGTATTAAGTACCGTAAAAGTGCTAAATTTGAGCTATTACTGATAATATTATATTCATAAAAAATTATCATAGAAGGTTAGGTACTGTTATTCCACATACCTATTATAGTTTAATTTAACTACAACCAGTGGCGCCTGGGTCCTTCAAAAATGGTGGTTCAAAATATCATCTTAGTTTAGTACCTATCACACACCCACCCGATGGACCAATAACCAACAGTTGATACATTTTAACAAAATATAACATATAACTATATAAGTATCAATGAAATTATTTTAATATAATATATAACATGAACATCAAACTTAATTAACAAACTAAAAATTATTATATCATTAGTCATTAGTCATCACCGTTTAAATAAATTATAACAGTAAATAGGTAGCCAATTATATGATGGAAACATTATTTTATATTCAATATTTTGTATAATTTGAACACCTTGCTAACACAACTTTACTTTAGGTATACATTTAAACATTTATGCTTTCATATTGAAGCATAAATAATAAATAAATGTTACCAATTTAGCAGTATAGGTTAGACCATGAATAATTTTATACACTTAAATTTAATTATTAAATATTATTATAATATTACTACATTAATGTTTCTTTTTTATTTATTTAAAAGTTTTAAGTTAGATTTTTGTGTGTTACATCTTCATTGTTATTTGAAATGTCTTTTAATAAGCCCGAGATGTTAAATTAAAATGGTTTTTAATTGCCGTTGAATGTTTTCCTTACATTATATTTTCTGCCAAATCAATACCACTACTTTGGTCAATCCCACAACTGTCGCTGACGTTATTTTTCTAAATTTTAGCTAAAATTGAAATTAAGAAAAACAAAAATAGGTAATCACTGAATAATTTACTTACAGTTTTTTTTTTTACACTGTTAATGATGTGTAAACTTATTACCTGTCTACTATGAACGGAAAATAAATAATATAGATTTAAAATTCTTTTGATAAAATTAAGATTGAATATCATTATTATTTGTATAAATATTATTTTGATAAAAATAAATATATATTGAAGTTTATTGTACATATTATTTATGTATACAAATTAATATACTAAAATCAAATTCAAAATTCATCTAATAAATCTTAAGTCAAATTAACCAAATAATCATAGTATAATATTAATAAAGAACTCACAATAATAATGTTACCTAATTAAGTATAAAAAATAAAAATCGAGTAAAAATGTAAAATAGTTTTTAATTTTTTGTTAATTTTTAACTAGTTTAAAAATAATGTTTTTATGTAATAAAATATTGTATATAAAATATATTATAATATAAAACCTAATTACCACATAATAGGGCTATGATAATTATTTTATAGATACAACTATTATTTAATATTTAATGTTATTACCTACCTAAATTACTAATTTATATAATTAATCTATGAATTAGGTATTCAATAAATCAAGTATTTACAAAGAAAATTAAGTACCTACATAGATTCTATAATATTATTAGCTATCAGACTATTAAAAAAAATAAATAAATAATAATTTATAGACAAAATTAAACAATATTAATAAAAACAATACTTACCTAACTCAAAAGCACCCACCCACCCTATTTAGGTGGTTCATTTGAACCGCCTAAAGTACGTACTCGGCGCCACTGACTACAACATTCTAGTAGAGTGTGAAAAAATTTGGTCCCACGACTCTGATCACATAAACTGTAAATACTAAACTACGGGTATGGAATTCAGTTTTATATAGATCTAAATAATCCAAAACATATTGCTTCAAAATATAAAAATAAAGTGTCTTATATTATATAGGTAGGTAATTATCAAAAAAAAAAAACCTAAAAAAATCATACTTGAAATCTATATATAATATACGTATATTGTAATAGATGTTCAAATGTTTATTATACTACATTATAAAAAATAACTAAAGTTCAATATAATACATTATAACACGCGTTCAAATGTACCTTTCACACCACATATTTTGTTATTTCACACAGTCTCTCTTCAATTTCAAATTTTTCTTCAAAGTATCCCAAATTATCTACAAAATATAAATGTTTAGTAAATTGGAAGACTTGACTAAGTATTTAATCATTAATCTAAAAGAGACGTGCCGGGTCGCCACAATACTATATCGAGGGCCGTGGTGCAAGTGTCGTCCATAAATATCATAAATATATTATATTAGAAATACAAATTAATATTTCACTAACAGTAAAAAAAATATTACGAAATGTACTATACTCATATTATATTAGATTGTATTAGTTACAAACTCTTGATTAAGAGTTATGTTTGAGGATTTATTAATTTCCTAAAAGGAAATGCCTCAAAGTCGCCACAGTAGGTTGAGGGACCGTAGTTAAGTGCCGTCCACCAATAAAGGTACCTGAAAAAAACAAAAAAAACGATAATTCAAATATAGAAGGTTATTTATATCATGTGCTTTTATCAAGGAATGATTGTGTTAGTCACAGTTTGTGTAATTATATTGTCTTATTTTTCCCAATCTAATTAAACAAAATACTGAAATTAATGAAATCACAAATATTAATAGAATAGAGAGACTGTGCGTTGATTTACAAATTTGTCCTTAAATTTACTTTTTGCATAGAGGAAGTGGGCTGGACTTTTAATATCAGAGTATGGGGGACAGGGCTGGGATTTCATATTATGAATTGAAATATTTGTGGACACTGGACGACCAAAAGGACCCATCCTCCATAGCATGTGTCAATTAGTCCAAAATAAATTAATTGAATACGTTATAAAGTTGCTCCCATGCTCGACATTATCCTGGTATTTTTAAAAAAAATATGAAGCTAAAAATGTTGTTTTAAAAAAACCTTTCATGTGCATGTGTTGTCTCCAAGTGTGTGTGGTGAGAGGATAGATGCTGATAAGTCATTAATAGAGACTCGTTGATCGATTTTATGCTGGGTTGGCTCCATCATGATAATAAAGATTGGATAGGACATATATGAGAGGTCTTGGAGGGGAACAATTGAGGCCAAATAAAGTATACCTACATCGAGTATCGACTATCAATATAAAGGAGCCTCAAATGCCTTCCCCTCCGGGAACGTGGCCTCTAATGTATTTAACATAGACGTGGCCTATCCATATGTTTATTATCTATGAGCTCCATCCATAGCATGGATTAAGGTGTCAACAATCAAAGGTTCAACTTGATAATCAAACACTTAAGTTCGGCAACCAGCAATTCAGGATCTTTTTATTCAGTATCCTAATAAGTCATAAGGTTAGTTAAGTAAACCTATGGTTAGTTGAAGCTAGGTCGTGAGCGCGAAGATGATCCTTTTCTACTAACTATCAAGGTATTCGATATTGTAAACACAACAAAGAAAGAAAATATTTAAATATTATTAATTTGGTTAGGTTAGGTTAGGATAGGACAGGACGGGAAATTAGACGTTAACTAATTATCATAGTTTTTTTAACACGGTCTTAAAGACTGTCAGCTAGAGTTGTACCAGTATAGTTATTAAAAACTTAAATACAGCCAACATTAATTAATGATTTTTTTACTACAACAAATTATAAAATATATTTTAAAATATAACAAAATATAATTTTATTAGGATTTTATAATGTTTTTAATACTTATGAGTTTTTGTAAATAGAAAATGTATAAAATCAATAGTTTTAATTTAAAATATGGTTTTGTGTTTTGGTATCCTATTGCCGAAGAATTCTCAAAGTTTCCTTCCCACATTTTTTTACCTTGTACAAAATTTAATTTTTTTCCGCACATATTTACAAAGACTAAAACAGATATCTGACTATATTTTTATTTGCATTTACACTTTATAGTTTTTAATTTAATATTGACTATAGACCCAGCCAAACACAATATAATTTTAAAATAAACATTATTTTGCATCCCTTATAAATTACATTCATTTTTATACATTTTCTAATACATATATATTTAGGTGATACACCTCTGATCATAATAACTGTTCGTATTATTATAATGTAAACAATACCAAGTTTTGGATTGTAGTTAATATGTATTGCAGTATTTAGCTTCCAGCGTATTCTTTTGTTTAGTGTTATTTCGCCCAGGTTTCTCAAACAATATTTTTTTCAATTCATTGAATTCTAATAGATTGTTTTGTCCAAATATATTTCAACATTAACCGGTTATACCTAGGAGTACACTGAGTACCTGTGTATATAAGATGTAATTTGAAAAGAGGCTGTCTCACGTTCACCATTCAATTTAATTATTATATATTTAACTTTTTTGATTTTTTTATATATATCTTAATTTAAAACTTACAACCTGGTGCGATATGATTTATATTAAATTTTTTATTTGCTTCTTAAAATGCGTTTGCTTGCGAGTACCCACGATCCCCTTTCAATTTTTTTTCATAAATTTAATTCAATTGATTTTATAAATGAATTTTTTTCAAATTTGTAAGTTTTCAGAGAATACTAAATGTTTAATTTTATCTCATTTTCTGTTTGCTTTATGATGTTAATTTGCCTAAAGGCTTCCGTGCACCCTCTTTCATTTTTTTTTAGGAACATGACTCTAGTTGAATTTTTGTGTAGATTTGAAAATTGATAATCTGGTGGACTATGAGTAATCCTTCTTTAATTTACTAAATATTTTGAATGGTTTTTTCTGTTTAAGATTCAGCGCATTTTTATTTGAACTCTTTAATGTGTGTACCTACTATTTATTTTTTTCTAAATTTTTTTTTTGTTTTCTTAAATGCATTTGCCTGCGGGCGCCAACACCCCCTTTCAATTTTTTTTTTTTTAGTAGTGTGTACCTACTATTTAATTTTTTCAAATTTTTTTTTTGTTTTCTTAAATGCATTTGCCTGCGGGCGCCCACACCCCCCTTTCAATTTTTTTTTTTTAGTAATGTGACTAGTTAAATTTCTGTGTAGACTTGAACATTGATATTCTGGTACCCTATGAATAATCCTTCTTTAATAAACTAAATATTTTGAATAGTTTTTTTGTTTAAAATTATTGAGCATTTTTGTTTGTACTTTGTCATGTGTATTCCTTAAGTATAATTTTCTCCATATTTTTTTTTTTGTTTTCTTAAATGCATTTGCCTGCGGCGCCCCACCCCCCTTTAACATTTTTTTTTTTTTTTTAGTAGTGTTTACCTACTATTTAATTTTTTCTAAATTTTTTTTTTGTTTTCTAAAATGCATTTGCCTGCGGGCGCCAACACCCCCTTTCAATTTTTTTTTTTTTTTAGTAGTGTTTACCTACTATTTAATTTTTTCTAAATTTTTTTTTTGTTTTCTAAAATGCATTTGCCTGCGGGCGCCAACACCCCCTTTCAATTTTTTTTTTTAGGAGTGTGACCTTAGTTGAAATTTTGTGGAGACTTGAACATTGATAATCTAGTACCCTATGAATAATCCTTCTTAAATGAACTACCTATAATTATTTTTAATAGTTTTTTCATTAAAGTTTATGGACATCTTAGTTTGAACTCTTTAACGTGTATACCCACTATTTAATTTTTTCTAAATTTTTTTTGTTTTCTAAAATGCATTTGTCTGCGGGCGCTTACACCTACTATCAATTTTTTTTAAAGATTTTAACTCTAGCTGCATTTTTTGAACATTTCAATTTTATTCGTAATTTCTTTAACTGGTGTTGTATTTTTTGTAGATATTATTTATACATTGATAACCTGATACCCTCTGTATTATCGTTCTTTAGTGAGATTATCATTTTGAATAGTTTTTCTTTTTAAAATTCTGGGCAATTTTGTTAGTACTTTGTAATTTGTATTCCTAAAGTAAAATTGTTTCTAAATATTTTTTTGGTTTTCTAAAATGCATTTGCCTGCGGGCGCCAACATCCCCTTTCATTTTTTTTTTTAGTAGTGTGACTCTAGTTAAATTTTTGTGGAGACTTGAACATTGATAATCTGGAACCCTATGAATAACCCTATTTTAATAAACTAAATATTTTGAATAGTTTTTCTGTTTAAAATTATTGGCATTTTTGTTTGTACTTTATCTGTGTATTCCTAAAGTATAATTTTCTCCATATTCTTTTTTTTTTGGTTTCTAAAATGCATTTGCCTGCGGGCGCCAACACCCCCTTTCAATTTTTTTTTTTTTTTTAGTAGTGTGTACCTACTATTTAATTTTTTCTAAATTTTTTTTTTGTTTTCTAAAATGCATTTGCCTGCGGGCGCCAACACCTCCCTTTCATTTTTTTTTTTAGTTATGTGACTAGTTGAATTTTTGTTTAGATTTGAAAATTGATAATCTGGTACCCTATGATTAATTCTTCTTTAATTAACTACCTATAATTATTCTGAATAGTTTTTTCTGTCCATGAGTTTGAGTATTTTATTTTGTAATTTGTATTCCTAAAATAAAATTTTTTCTAAATTTTTTTTTGTTTTCTAAAATGCATTTGCCTGCGGGCGCCAACACCCTCCTTCAAATTTTTTTTTTAGGAATGTGAAAAGTTGAATTTTTTGTATTGACTTGAATTTTGACAACCTGGTGCCCTATGAATAATCTTTCTTTAATGAACTAAATATTTTATATAGTTTTTTTTTGGTTTATTATTCTGGACATTTTAGTTTGAAATTTGTAACGTGTATTCCCACCATATAATTTATTAAAATTTTTTTGTTTTCTTAAATGCATTTGCCTGCGGGCGCCAACAACCTCCTTCAAATTTTTTTTTTAGTAATGTAACAAGTTGAATATTTGTGTGGACTTGAAAATTCATAAACTGGTGCCCTATGAATAATCCTTCTTAAATGAACTAAATATTTAGAATGGTTTTTTCTGTTTAAGATTCAGCGCATTTTAATTTTAACTTTTAAATGTGTGTTCCTCTATTTAATTTTTTCTAAAATTTTTTTTTGTTTACGTAGAATACACAATATAATTTTTTTTAAATTTTTTTTTGTTTTCTAATATGCATTTGCCTGCGGGCGCCAACACCCTCTTTCAATTTTTTTTTTTAGTAATGTGACTCTAGTTGAATTTTTGTGTAGATTTGAAAATTGATGATCTGGTGCCCTATGATTAATTCTTCTTTAATAAACTACCTATAATTATTCTGAATAGTTTTTTCTGTTTAAGATTCTTGGCATTTCAGTTTGTACTTTGTAATGTGTATTCCTACAGTAAAATTGTTTCTAAATATTTTTTTGCTTTTCTAAAATGCATTTGACTGCGGGCGCCCACACCCCCCTTTCAATTTTTTTTTTTAGTAGTGTGTACCTACTATTTAATTTTTTCTAAATTTTTTTTTTTGTTTTATAAAATGCATTTGCCTGCGGGCGCCAACACCCCCCATTCAATTTTTATTTTTAATAGTGTGACTCTAGTTGAATTTTTGTGGAGACTTGAACATTGATAATCTGGTACCCTATGAATACCCTTCTTTAATAAACTAAATATTTTGAATAGTTTTTCTGTTTAAAATTATTGAGCATTTTTGTTTGTACTTTGTCATGTGTATTCCTTAACTATAATTCTCTCCATATTTTTTTTTTGGTTTCTAAAATGCATTTGCCTGCAGGCGCCAACACCCCCTTTCAATTTTTTTTTTAGTAGTGTGTACCTACTATTTAATTTTTCTAATTTTTTTTTTTTGTTTTCTAAAATGCATTTGCCTGCGGGCGCCAACACCTCCCTTCTAATTTTTTTTTATGATTTTGTATCTAGCCGAATTATTAAACATTGATAACCTTGACTCATACGAATAATCCTTCTGTAAGGAACTAAATATTATGAATAGTTTTTTCCGTTTAAGATTATGGACATCTTAGTTTGAACACTTTAACGTGTGTTCCTACTATTTAATTTTTTCAAAATTTTTTTTTGTTTTCTACAATGCATTTCCCTGCGGGCGCCTACACCCCCTTTCAATTTTTTTTTTTAGTAATGTGACTCTAGTTGAATTTTTGTTTAGACTTGAACATTGATAATCAAATACCCTATGAATAATCCTTCTTTAATAAACTAAATATTTTGAATAGTTTTTCTGTTTAAAATTCTGGGCGTAAAACTTTTGAACTCAAACCTTAAAATTGCTCTCCTGGGCAATATTATAAATACGATTTAGAACCCTTTCATTCTCGAACCACAATTAGTTTTTTCTGTTTAAGATTCTGGATATTTTAGTTTGAACTTTGTTATGTGTATCCCTACAGCATAATTTTTTAATTAATTTAATTTTTTTAAATCAGTGATTTGCATACCGGGTTTAAAATAGAGTGCACCGAGTTCCACAAAAGTGCGAATTTAGTGTTGGGACGGTTGTACGTCTATTTTTTACGATTCCACAATAGTTAAAATGTATTGACCAGACATAATTGAATTAAATCAGCAGTGACATTTTCGGTGTTTGTGGGGTTCGGTGTATTTATTCTATTTGAATAAACGATGTTTATAATATATGTAGGTATATTAAATTTTGAAAAAAATACATTTATTCATTTAGAAATAGAAACACCCCACCTCCTTCAAATTAAGAATGTTTTTTTTTTATCACACTGCCATCCACCTCCTTTGTTGAGAACCGTTTTTCTAATTTCAATATTCTCTTTCGTGTAACACAAATTTAATACATATATTATAACAGTAACTAATTCATAGTGAGATACACTAAGGAGAACTGTAATAAAGATACCAATTTTTTTATTATTGAAAAAAATAATTTTTAAAATAATATTATAAAATTTCTTTTTTATTCCTGTATATGCTTATCCCAGCTTATGAATTTTAAATTAAAAAAAAAACTCTATTCATTCCAGTGATTGCTTCTGTAAGTTTTTGTGATGTTGATGTTGGCGGCAATGTTTCAAAATATTTGAAATTATATTTTTAAATACCTTGTTGTCTTGTGTTGTATTTTTCCAACCAGACAGTGATTCTAAAATACAAAATTAAATTAATTGATGGTGATTAAAATTTAAACAGGCCAATAAAATGTAAAGGAAGCAATTATTGTAAAAAAAAAAAAAATATAAACAATATAGGTACATGTTTAAATCATATCTTTGGATCTGAAAAGGAATAATCTATTAGCAGGTTGTAATCAATAATAGTTAGTAGGTGGAAGATTCACTTAGAAGTAACTGGATATAAATGATAGATTATTGAAAAAAAGTGATACATAAGTGTTTGTTGAATAACTGAATAAACTGAATAAACCTATCGTAACATACAAACATGACCTATGCAATATAGTAGTACACAGGTATTATAATAGGTACCTACTTAAAGGAATTATGCTATACCCTAAAATCATATTAATATATAATAATATACGGTTTATAGCCTTATTAGCATTTAAACCAAAATAGTGCAATTACCAAGTTATTACCTTCTTAGCAATACAGCCTTTAGGTAAAAATTTTACTAATATCTATATTATACTACTTCAATAAAATAAAAATAATTTTTTTATTTACATATTTATATCGGTGCTCTAATTTGATATAAGATATACTTGTAAGATACTTATAAGATATACTAATGTTTGTTCTGTAATTGTTTTAACTTGCGGACCAGTTTGTATAGTTAAACTTGGCATGCGAACTATAACTGAAATAGAAAACCAGAATAGGTACATTGCTAATCACTACGGTTTCTGTAAAAGAACATACGATTTATCAATATACCGTATAGGCACTAAGTATAATATATAAATTCTATGGATTTATCATAGTGAATAATATCTTTTAAAATATCTATGGCAATCGTCAATTGTCGAAATTCGTTGGCGAAGATTAACAATTCTAATGATTTCAGCAAATACTATTTGTATTTGATTTCTGTGAACAAAAAAAAGAATAAGCCATCAATATAGGCGGACAGTTCGTTAAACCGTATATTAT
Organism: Sitobion miscanthi; assembly: GCA_008086715.1. Taxonomy (NCBI): domain Eukaryota; kingdom Metazoa; phylum Arthropoda; class Insecta; order Hemiptera; family Aphididae; genus Sitobion; species Sitobion miscanthi. The sequence goes on from CM017802.1 coordinate 14,986,373, forward strand.
ATTATAATGTAAGTTTTAACACAAACTCACAAATGTCGTTATGCTACGGTTATTTTCATAAAATATTTCGATACTTTCAAGTTTAAGCTCATCGGATCGAGATGAAGATGGATGAAGATAGCTGTTCTTCGGCGATGGCGGCCCTCTAGCTAGGTTTCATCAGAAGAGTCAATGTTTACGCGCAGGTTTGTTTTTATATTAATTCTTTTTACATTTACTTTTTCGTTTTAAATTAAATACTTATTGCCACGGACAATCTGTTAACTGGGGACGTATAAAGCATTTATAAGTTTAATCCCAAAAGCGCGATGTATAAAATACGCGAGACCAAACAGTCCAAAGGCCGTCTTCGTTTCATCGCGACAAGTTTAATACGTACCTTTTTGCATATTATACTATACGCCGGGTATCACCTTAGGTTTGCGCGAAGTATTTAAAACAATATAATGTTTATTATTTATTTAATCTTTATATTTTTTATACATATTATAGGTACACATTCATATGTTTTATTAGCATACTTACACATATGTAATATGTATAGATCATACAATATAAATTTATAGTTAATTCGAAATTGCGGATGTTTATACTTCATAGTATTTTTTAATGAACTGCTAATATTTAAGTCTTAATTATTATTAAAAATAATACAAATAATAGATATTTTAATAGCATTTTACTATTAACATTCAGTGTAAAATAGTTTCTGATCGACTTACTATATGTAAGTATCTTCTATAAAATAATCCTAACAATTCAATGCAAAGATTCTCATAAATTGATCCTATAGCAGCCTTAAAACACCAAAAATACATTTGTACATCATTTACAACATTTTAGTTCCCTATTATGGTGTAGGTACCTACTAAAACTAATACTAACAATAAATTGCTATTCGAAAACACAATTTCGTATACCTATTATTATTTACTAAATACATATAATTAAACTAAACTAAAAATAAACTTATGATTACATACTGAGTGCCTATATATAATATTATATATGAAAATTAATCTTTTATTACGAATACTTATCGTTTACACAGACCACAAGAAAAAAAATTAAAAATATTAAAAAAATAAAGAACACATCATTGAAAAATTAATACAGTCATCAATCCGCTCAGAATTTAAAAATATAGACTTGGAGTTTTAGAAATCCAGTTTGTATTATAGTATTTTACTGTATACGTTTATGGCTTTATGTTAACTCTAAAATCCAGTAATCACATTTTTATTTAATAATTCATAAAATACAATATGCTTTTATAAAATATGCTGTACTTCTAATATCTTTATTCACCATCTTAATCAATAATTAAATTAATAAACGAAAATAATAATTTAAATAATACCTATATCATATTATTATAATTCAAATTCAAAATTATAAACTATTTTCGTTTATTGTCATATCAAATTTCAATGAACAAATGTTCCTTAACACGGACTCTTTGATATAAAAAGTTGCATTATATTATATCCGTGGATTCATCATATTGACGTAGGCACCGATGTATAGTATAATATCTATCATTTATTTATTTGTCTATGGCAAATCTCAAAGTCGTTGCAGAAGACCAGTCGATTAAATTCTAAAATTTCAATAAGCAAAGAAAATGAACAAAAAAATTAGCGTTTCGTATAATTTTATTTTTCATAAATCACAGTATTCAAAGTTTGTAGTCTGGAGCGTTTCCCTCCTCATCGGCGTCGCAGTTCACACACGTAACGGATAACGAAGCGAAAGTCGATAATTAAAGTAATTTTGTTTTTATATTCTTTTGGGGCTTAAATTTTCTTTTAAGACTTAAAATAAATATTTAATGTCACGAAAAATGTGCTATCCAAGTGTTTGTAGGCGCATATTTTTTAGTTCTAAACTAGAAATGTATATAAATACGCGATGTATAAACGGCGTCGTCGTTTTTTCCAGTCCCTGTTCGTAGAATAATTATGATTAATAGGCGCATACCTATATAGGGTACTTAATATATTATATATATGTTATGTTTGGTATAGAAAATGCTATTATAAACATTCAGGGAAAATTTCATATACCTATCTACGGTAATTAGTCTTAAAGTTACACCAAAAACTAAAATCGATCTGGTTAAAACGTGATATTATTGTTAGGTTAAGTTTCTATTTTATAATAGATCAATAGCCATACATATAGTATTACCTATAAATCACATTATTTTATTTAAATCCCGGTAGTCGAGTTTTGGACAAGTACCTACATAGGTACTTATAATAATTCATATTGTAATTTAATTAGGTACTTACCAAAAATTATAATAACTTCTCAAACACTGTGTCTAGAGGAACTGGTGGGATAATGCATTCGAATAATAAAATGTCTATAAACTTGCGGACCAGTTTTGGCATAGTTAAATTTGACATACGAACTATAACTGAAATAGATAACCAGAATAAGTACATTGCTGATCACAAATTACTTTCTGTAAAAGTACATACGATTATCAATAGACCGTATGGATACTGATATAATATAAAGTTCTACGGATTTATCGACGATATCGAAATAAAATATATTTTATAATATCTTTGGCAATCGTCAATTGTCGACATTTCGTCGGCGACGATAACAATTCCAATAATTTCAGTGAACAAATAAGTATAAGCTATCGATATAGACGGACAGTTATAAGCCGTATGCCCGTATACATTATAATATTTAAGTTATAGTATTTAACACAAACTCGCACATTTATTATGATCAGGTATTCAGGTTATTTTCATAAAATAATTTCGATACTTTCAGTTTCAGTTCGGAGCGAGATGGACGGATAAAGATAGTTTCTTCTTCGGCGACGGCGGCACTGTAGCTACGTTTCACCGGAAGAGTAGATGCTTACGCGTAAGTTTGTTTTTATATTATTACTATTTACATTTACTTTTTAGGCTTAAATTTAATTATTTATTGACACGGACAATCTATTACCTGGTTACGTAGACGCATTTATAAGTTTAATAATCCCAAAAGTGCAATGTATAAATATACGCGAGACCGTCTTCGTTTCACCACGCCAAGTTTAATCGCAAACTTTTTGCATGTTATACTACTATACGCGGGAATTATAGTTAATAGAATGCGGATGTTTTTATACTTCATAGATATTTTTTTATTGAAATCGTGTAAATAATTTTAAAAACTAACACATCAATAGTATCAATTTATTATATTACGGGTAAAATCACTGGCACAGGTGCAGACTACATTTTAAACATAACAACATAAATAAAAATATATATTTAAAACATCTGAAAAAAGTGTACTATAATGTTATAAAAAGCGGTGTTTGTTTATAACTTTTTAGACACTATTGGATTTAGTGCCATAGTAATACAATACAAAATTATAATAATTTTGTTATTTATATTAAGTTTCATAGGTATTTCTTAAATTTTTTTATTATTTTATTTGAAACTTATTTTGAAATATTGGGATTAATAAAAACTATTTAATTTAATTTATTCTTATTAAACTTAGAATTTGTTAAATAACCCAAGTAAAAAATAAGTGCGTTACGATAACCAAACCATTAGCTGTTATAATATAAATTTGAATTAAATTTAGCGCATTTACGTCTAGTAGAGAAACAAATTAAAGTGTTTTAAATTAATGTGAAAAGACCCTCATCCATCGGTTAGACGGGTAGCGTTATAAGTACAAAAATAAGCTATGCAATGACAATCGTATGAGACGAACAGCTACTCCAATACGTACTAACATATTCACTCCATTCTGGTTGTTACTAAGGTCATATTGGTAAAATGGCATTAATCTCAATACTTTCAGATGAACTTTTGGATCGGAGATATGAAGACGCGCGCTGCATTTTCCCTGGCGGGAGATGCACAGCTTGGACACTAAGAAACAATATTTATTATACACTCGAAAGGAACGCGTTAGCGGGAAGAAAGAAGAAATAATTACGTAAAGTTTTGTTTTTTACTATGTTGACGCGGTATAGACCTAATGTAAATATTTATTGTGGAAAACTATACACCCGCTTTAGACGTAGAGTAGTTTTAAAATCCAGTGTGTTATAGGTGTACAAAAATTAGGATTACATGAAATGAAAAAAGTACGTTTAAACTCTAATACTTTGCCTACAACTGTTCATTATTGTTATAGTAGAATAATTTTTTAAAATTTGAAATCAATGATCAGGCAATGCTTTTATAAGTAGGAAGGTAAGTAGGTTTTATATCTACCTAGTAAAATAAGAAAAAACATAATGATTAATGTTAATTGAATACCGATTTGTAAGTACACGCAGATTCTACCTACCATTGGTGACGATTATTGTGTCTTGTACGTGGCTTCGTATACTCGTTTCCAGTCACGATTAGTTTTAGTTTTTCGATTAAATTTTTGCTCCAAAAGACATGTTATATGCGTACGGGGTACGGGCATTAAAACATTGGGGTTTTAAGAGAACAAACCTCAAACGTACGTTTTATTTGGGGGAAGTTTAACAGGATATACCTCTAGGATATTTCTTCAAATTTTCACTATTTGATATTGTGTGATTATTTTGGACCTAGGTTATTCCCAAAATAATATTTTAAAAAACGTTTTTACGTTCCAAAATAAGTATAAACAAATTATAGTATAAAACAAAACTTTAAAAAAAATAAAAACTACTTGACTTTTAAAATGTTATACCATCAAAATTGTTATTATAATCAGATTCACAAATTGGCTATTTTGAATAAAAAATTTAAATCAAATTTAAATATTTAGTAAGACAAAATAAAATAAGTATTTGTAGATTATAAGTGTTAGGGCGAGCAGTGACCATTAAATTATATAGAAAAAAAACTTTAAAATGCTGTATATAGCAACAGTATTATGGATTTGTCAGGATCTTGTTGGTCATCGTATATTTTTTTTTCGACTGAGGAATAATTTCTATGGATTTTTCCTATTATAATATATTTTATCCGTCTATGGGCAAATCGCCAAATTGTAGAATTCGGCGGACCGATTCACTATTCTAATAATGGCAGTGAACAAAAAATTACAATAAGCCAAACAATAGACGCGACAGTTCGTTAAGCAGTATTAATACTATCATATAAAACGAACTTCCACATTTTGTAAGTTTAGGTTATTTCATGTAAAATACTTCCACACTTTTTAGTTTCAATTCGGGAGCTAGATGTAGGACGGCTGAAGATATTGTTTCTTCGGCGGAGCGTGTGCTGCAGTTACAGCTAGGTTTCACCGGAAGAAAGAGTCAAGCGTTTACGCTCGTTAAGTTTGTTGTCATATTATTTGGGGCTTTAAATTAATTTTTAGGACTTGAATTTAATATTTATGGTCACGAAAATCTGTTAGCTCGGTAACGTAGAAAAGCATATACGTTTACTATCCTACCAAAGGCGACAATGTATAATATATAATTATATGCCAGTCCGAACAATCCAAACATGTCTTCGATTTACCACGCCCAAGCTTAATAACGCGTACCTTCCTTTGCCTATATATTCGCCGGTAACACCTAGATTGCCGCGAAGTATTTATAAAAATATAAATGTAATTATCTTTAGATTTGTATACATTATACCAAACCCCTATTTACAATTTATATTTTAGTATTTTACCCTAAATTATTATTTTAGATTTTAATATTTTATGATGGCAAAGGTATGTCTCAAAATTTAATGTCATAACCTTTATTGCTGGACATGTTTTCCCACCAAACATGAAGTTTAATTTAAGATTGAGGTTATGTCAATAACAAACGGTAACTTTTATTTTCCCTTGATATGCATATATTGGCACATACGTATACCTGTTCACACCTAAAATACAAAAGTTTTCAAGGTATACCAGTCAACCGTCAAATGTCTATCATGACCACAAAAAAAAAAATGTTTTAGTTCCGAAATAAAAAAATTAAATAATTTAATAACAAATTATAGAAGTTTAAAAAAAATTCTAAAAAGAGACTACTTGACCTATATACCCGCTAGACGTAGAGAGTTTGAAATACAGTTGTATGGTGTACAACACTTAGAATATATTGAAAAATACCTTAAATGATAATACTTGCCTACAACTGTGAATTTAGGTTATAGTAGAATAGTTTTTAAATTGAAATTCAATGATTAGGCAATGCTTATTTATAAGTTAGAAAAGGTGGGTTTTATACTAACCTAATAAAATAAGGAAAAATACATAACGACTTAATGGTATTAATTATGATTTGTAAGTAGGTAATAGCAGTTAGTAGTTTATACAAAACACAGGCGACGATTATCTTTTGTCTGATACGTTCTAGTAATTCCGTTCCGACACGGATAGTTTTGTTTCGTTAAATGTTTAACATACATTTTCATCATACGGGATTACGGGCAGTAAACATGTGGGTTTTAAGAGAAACACCTTAAATGTACGTTTTTATTTGGGGGGGTGTTACGGGATATATACCTATAGGAAATATTCTTCCCAAAATTTTCAATGTCCAGATTTTGATATTGTTTTTTCTGATAGTATTTGTATTAGGTAAAGTTCTGTTTTAGAATCGATCGATAGTTTACCTAGGTATATCACATTCTTTAATTTAAATTCTGATAGTCAGTATTGGACAAGTACCTACGTAACATTATAATTCGTACCGTAATTTAAATTAACTAAAGAAAGTTATTTAATCTCTCCAACAGCGTCTAGGGCCACCGGCAGGAGATATCGCAGTTATAGAATGTCGGATAAACTTTGTGGTCTAGTATATGGGTAAATTGGACATGCGCACCAACAACTGGGGGCGTGTCTGGAAAAATTTAATGATCTAATAAGGTTCATCTATTATTTGTTTGAATATTAAATTAATTTTAAAGCGATTTTTGTGTTAATCAATTTTTTAATTTATTTCATTCAACACACTCGTCTCAGTTTTCTAGTACCTCTTAGATTTATCACGAAATTCAATCGATCATCTCACCGCTTTCCTATCAAAATCAAAAAAAAAAAAAAAAATGATTTTTACCCTGAAATAGAAAACCAGAGTATATAATAGAGCATTAAGATACTAGTATCTTACTAGATAAGTTTCAATCAGCGGATTGTTGACGGATGAAGATAGCGGTTTATTTCGACGACAGCGTGTGCTGCTGCAAGTACAGCTAGGTTTTACTGGAAGAGTCGATTGTTTGCGTAAGTTTGTTTTATATTATTTTGGGTTTTTAATTAATCTTAAGACTTGAATTAAATATTTTTGTCACGGAAAATCTGTTTTAATCGGTAAGAGAAGCATATAGTTTACTATAGTTTTCGTAGAAGATTTTGATCGGTCACGGTGGTTTATTTTTTTTCTTATTTTTCGGTAGGTTTCTTTTTATTTGTAATGATCAGGGGATGTATGCCTGAAAACTTTTCCAATATTATATTGTAATTATACTGGGTAGAAAAACACTATCTCGGCTATCATAAAGTCGTGTTAAAAAAATTAGGGAAAATTGGTCAGGATGATATTTTTTTAAGTAATTCTTTCGAATAGGGAATTCGCCTCCATGATATTTAAATATTTTCACCGATATTAATCAAGTACGCGGGACTTGTAGGTAAATAGAGATGAAGTGCTAGGAATTAGGAAGTGTGTGATACGGCGAAGATCGAAGATAAGAAATTGGGGCAACAGGATTTTCAGATGTTTGGTGTATGAAAGATGAAAAGAATGATAAGTTAGGGTAGTAAGCAGATATGAAAAATAATAAGTTACGGTGTTAAGGTACAAAGAGGATTAGATTAGATAGAATAAGAAATTAATGATACGGGTAGTGTACATATTGCAGTGAAAACAAGAGAGAAATAGGTTTAGGGGTTTCGGTCACGTACGATATAAGAGAGAGTGAGAGTGGGACTAAAGAAGTTAATGTAGGGGGGATTTGGAAATGAGGACGAGAAGACTGCTGAAAGAAAGACAGAAAAAGAGGATAGACAGAATACAGATCGTATGGAGGTGTGGAATTGAGTGGCCGTGACCTTTATATAGGATGTGAGAAGACGGGGGAAAGAAAATGTGTAAAGGTAGACTAGTATGTTAACACTGCCGACTACGTAGGGAAGGATCATGAATTGCAAGGATCCATGGCTCACAAGGCTCCGGGGGTGGGGGGGGGGGGGGGGGCTGGGGGGGGGGGGGGTGGGGGTGGGGGGGGGCTCCATGATCATGCTGAAACTATAACCGTACGACGGTGGTATAGGTTTACAACCTCGACTTATAGGATAGAATAAAAAGATCAGTTGCTGGTGGGATGTCAGCGCATATGGTTTCCATTTGACCACGCGTAAGATACCAAATGGTGCCGAGAATGAAAACACTCAAATGGATTGGGTGGGTCAGAGTAGAGAAATAAAGGTGTCGCTAAAAATAGACATCTCTTAAGTGTTATCAAGTTGAAACAAGCAGTTGATTGTTGACAAGTGATTTTGACACCACATACCTGTGGTAGGTATTATGGATGTTGGACAGTAAAAGTAATTAGAAGGGCTGTGAATTTAATGCGATTGAAACCAAAGTATAACACTAAAATAATAATGCGAATTGGTTTACAAAAACAAATTCTATTCACGCACTGGAGGTATCAAGGATGAACCGAAAAATCTAAAAACATTTAAAGAAAAATAAAGCGTAAATACGAATCAATTAAATGAACAAACATGCTATTAAAACGAATTAACCAAAAAAACCGCAATTGGTAACGGTTGTTGTAATCATAGGGATCTCCAAATCAAAACGTACAATAGTTCAAACAAATCATAAAGCAACTGTAATAATATTATTATGAAAAAAGATATTAACAAGCATTATGATTATAAATGAAAACCAAACTATGAACTATGGACCGTAACATATCCATAGGTATTTCGATTTTTTAGACATAATTCTGTTAAAATCTTGGAAAATGTATTATTAAGTACAGTAAAAGTGCTAAATTTGAGGCTATAGATAATATTATATCATAAAAAATTATCAAGAAGGTTAGGTACTGTTATCCACATACCTATTCTAGTTTAATTTAACTACAACCAGTGGCGCCGGGGGCCTTCAAAAATAGTGGTTCAAAAATACATATAGTTTTAGAACCTACCACATACCCACCCAATCGCCAATACCAATAGTTAATTACATTTTAACAAAAAAATATTATAACAATATAACGATATAAAGTATCACTGTGAATAATTTATTTTCATATATAATACAAACAATGTACTAAACATACATAATTGTTACTGATTTTTAAAACCTAAGAAAAGCAGCAGCAAGTAGTATTCTCACATGTGGCGAATGAAAGTAGGCTATATTCACAATGTAAATTCATTTAATTCAATAAATTCATCTATATAATAGTAATATACGATATACATTTCATTCAGTTTTAAAAATATTAAAATCCTTTAAATACCGATTGAGCCCAGTTTAAAAAATATAAAAGAAGTAAGTGTTATACAGATAAGTGTATAAAATCTTAATTAAAAAAATAAACAATTCCATCAAATTTAATTACAAACTAAAAACTTATTATATTATTTAGCATTAGTCATTACCGTTGTAAAAAATATAAGAGTAAATAGGTAGCCAATGCTTCCAATTATATTCTGGAAAACATATTTTTATTCCAATATTTTGTTATCATTTGAAACACCTTGCTAAACACAAAATAATACCTTTAGGTATACATTTAAAAAGTTACATTGTAATGGTAATATTTAGCAGTAGGTATAGGTTAGATTATGAATAATTTTAGACACTTTAATTTATTATTTAATCTTCTTGCTTCCGTTTTGTACGATCTTATAGATAACATTACTACATTTAGTGTTCTTTTATTGATTCAAAAGTAGTAAGTTAGATTTTTTGATAATGTAAACTTAAACCCTAGAAATTATTAGTGACTCTTTCTTGTTTATTTGAAATCTGTTACATGTTGTTTAAAGTTAAATCTTCCAAACGACTTGAAGAAATAGTTTTGTACGTAAACGGTTTTTGAGGAATTTATTTTTGAAAGGTTCTCTTCGGGGGCTCGTACTAGATCAGGCAATGTACAAGCTATTTTTAAGCTAAGACAGAAAGCTTCTAATCCGAAGTATGGCAAACTGAAATCTATTGAGTATACTTCCTCTAAATCGTTCACACTTTTTTTCGTCTCCCAAAATTGGCTTTGTTCTTCATCTACTTGCTTCGTCTCTTGGGGCACTATCATTTTTTTCGGTTTCAATACTAATGAAGAAAATTAATTGGAATGCATGCCACGTCAAATTGAAAAAAAAAAAAAAGTTTAGAGAAGAATTGAATATACTCACTTCTCAAACTTCAAATGGTATATGTTTGTTAGATATTGTACACAATACTTAAAAAATCTTGTTGTAGTAATGATGGATCATTTTTATTCTTAGCACCGATTTATGAAAAATATGAAATGTCTGTTATAAGCCCTGAGATGAATTACATGCGTTTTTTTGTTTTTATTGCCGCTGAATATTTTTTCCTTTAAATATATTATCCGCAAATTCAATACCACTACTTTTGGTTCAATCCCACAACTGTCGCCGACGTTAACTTCTAAATTTAGCAAAAGAAAATAAAAATAATAAAACAAAAATTATATAATACACTGGGATAAGAACTGATAATGTTTTTTTTTTAACAATTTAATGATGTGTGAAACATTATTACCTATCTACTAAGAACAGAAAATAAAAAAATAATAGATTTAAAATTCTTTGTTTAAAATTAAGATTAAATCATTATTATTTGGATAAATATTATTTTGAAATATATATTAAAAGTTTATGTACAAAATATTTAATAGAATAAAGTAGCAAAATTCAAAATTCATCGAATAAATCGAAGTAAAATTCAACCAATAATTATAGTATAATATTAATAAAGACACACTCACAAATAATAAGTTACCTAATAAGCATAAAAATATAATCGAGGAAAACTGTTTAAAATAGGTTTTAATTTTTTTTTAATTGTAACTAAATAATTGTTTATGGACTAAAATATTGTAATGAAAATTATATATAATATATCACCTAATTACTACATACTATGGGCTATGATAATTATTTATATAGATACAGCTATTATTTAATATTTCATGTTATTACTAAAAAATTTTTAGTAAATTTACCTAATTAAATTACTAATGAAATTCTAATTTTATATTAAGTATATCTATGAATAGGTATCAATAAATAAAGTATTTACAAAGAAAAAAAAAAAGTACTACATAGATTCATAATATGTATTAGATATCAATATAAAAAAAAAAAATAATAAATAATAATTTATAGACAAAATGCAACAATACTAATAAAATAAAATACTTACCTAATTCAAAAGCATTCGACCCACTCTATTTAGGTGGTTCATTTGAACCACCTAAAGTACGTACTTCGGCGCCACTGACTACAACTTCTAGTAGGGTCTGAAAACTTTTGTCCACGACTCTGCCATACATTAATCTTTAAATACTAAACTACGGGTCTGAAATTCAGTTTATATAGATCTAAATAATCCAAAAAAATATATTGTTTCAAAATATAAAAAGAAAGTATCTTGTCTTGTAATAGGTACTGGTAACAATCAAAAAAAAACTAAAAAAATCATACTTGAAATTATGTACGATATTAACGTATATGGTAATAAATGTTCAAGGTTTACTATATAACATTTATAAAAAATTAACTATGGTCAATTAGAATACATATAACCACGGGTTCGAGATGTACATTTCAAACCCACATTTTTGTTAATTCTCACAGTCTCTCTTCAAGTTCAAATTTTTCTTTAAATTATCCAAATTATAACGGTAATTAGATTGGAAGACTTGGAAGTAATTTAATCATTTATCTAAAAAGAGAAGTGCCGGTCGCCACAGTACTATATCGAGGGGCATGGTGGCACAGTGTCGTCCATAAATATCATTTACCATATATTATATAGAAATACAAACTAATATTCACTAACAGTTAAAAAAAATATTACGAAATGTACTCTAACTCATATTATCTTATGATTGTATTAGTTACAAACTTTGAATTAAGAGTTATGTTGAGGATTTCTTAATTTCTAAAAGGAGGAAATGCCTCAAAGGTCGCCACAGTGGGTTGAGGGCCGTAGTTTAGTTAAAGTGCCGTCCACCAATAAAGCTACCTGAAGAAAAAAAAACAAAAAAAAAACGTTAATTCAAATATAGAAGGTATTATATCATGTTGCTTTTATCAAAGGAATGATTTGTTAGTCACAGTCTTGTGTAAAATCATATTGTCTTATGTTTTCCCAATCTAATTAAACAAAAACTGTGTAAAAATTAATGAAATCACAAATATAATGGCAATAGAGAGACTGTGCATTATTTACAAATTTGTCTTAAATTTACTTTTTGCATTAGCGAATATGAAGGTGGGATGGGTTTTAATATCAGAGTATGGGGGACGGGATGGGATTTCATATATGAATTGAAAATATTTGTGGCCAATGGACGACAAAAGAGGACCATCCTCCTAGCTGTTCAATTAGGCCAAATAAAATTAATTGAATACGTTATATAAAGTTGCTCCATGCTCGACATTATCCTGGTATTTTTAAGAAAAAATATGAGCTAAAAATGTGTTTTAAAAAAACCTTTATGTGATGTGTGTCTCAAGTGTGTTGTGGTGAGCAGGAATAGATGCTGATTAAGATCATAAATAGCGACTCGTTGATCGATTTTCTGCTGGGTAGGGCTCATCATAGATAATAAGATATGGATAGGACAATATGAGGGCGGTCTTGGAGGGGGAACAATTGAGGCCAAATAAAGTATACACAATATCGGGTATCAATATAAAGTAGCCTAATTGCATTCCCCTCCGGGAAAACCGCGGCCGCTAGTAATCATTTAAATAGGACGTGGCCTATCCCATATCTTTATTATATAGGGGCTACCATCCAGGGATTTATAAATTAAGTCTGGTGTCAACCTCAGGTTCAAACTTGATAATCAACACTGAATTGATCGGCAACCGCAATCAGGCAATCTTTTTATTCAAAAGGTCATAAAAGTCATAGGAGGGTTAGTTAGGTAAACCTATGGTTAGTTTTAAGCTATGGTGTGATGGACGACTAGCGAGACAGGGTCGTGAGCTTTGCGAAGATCTTTTTCTACTAAATATCAAGGTTTTCGATAGTGTAAAAATAACAAGTGGAGAAAATATTTAAATTATTATTAATTTGGTTGGTTTGGTAAGGATAGGACAGGAATTAGACGTTAACATTTCATAGTTTTTAACACGGTCTTAAAGACTGTCAGTTAGAGTTGTACCGTATAGTATTAAAAACTTAAATACAAGCCAAACATTAAATAATGACTGGTTTACCAAGACAAATTAGAAAATATAAAAAAAATATTACTTTATTAGGATTTTATAATGTTTTCCAATACTCATGAGTTTTTTTAAATAGAAATGTATGAAATCAATAGTTTTAATTTAAATATGGTTTGGTGTTTTGGGTATCTATCGTCAAAGAATTCTCAAGATTTCCTTCCAACATTCCTTTTACACCTTAATAAATTACATTCAGTTTATACATTTTCTAATTACCATATATTACAGAGTTGATACACCTCTGATCCTAATACCTGTTCATATTATTACATGTAAAACATAACTAATTTTTGGAAGTAGTTAGTAGGTACTGTTGGATTAGATTCTTTTGTTTAGTGGTATTTCACCCAGGTTCTCAAACAATTTATTTTTCAATTCTGTGAATCTAAATAGATTGCTTGTATAAATATATTTCAACATTAACCGGTTATACCCTAGGAGTACACTGAGTAATGGGTACATGGATATAATTTTGAAGAGAGGTGCTCACGTTCGCCATCAAGTAATTTTAATATTTGACTTTTATGAATTTTTATATAATCTAATTTAAAATGCATTTAAATAAAAACTGTTAAGATTGGGATAATTAGTTTGAACTATTAAACCGTGTGTTTTTGTTACTTTTAAATTTTCTATAAGTTTTTGTTTGAAATGAACTTTCATGGGCGTCAACCCCCCTCTTTAAAATTTTTTTTTTTTTAGTAATGGACTAGTGTTATATTTTGGTAGTGTACTGAACATTGATAATGACAGATATATGCTTAAATGACCTACTATAAATTATTTAATAGTTATTCCCATTTTAAGATTATGGACATCTTAGTTGGAACTCTTTTAACGGTGTTGCCTACTATTTAATTTTTTCATTTTTTTTTTTTTGTTTTCGAAAAGCATTTGCCTGCGGGCGCCAACACCCCCCTTTCCAATTTTTTTTTTTTTTATTAGTGTGACTACTATTTAACATTTTCAAATTTTTTTGTGTTTTCTTAAATGCATTGCCTGCGGGCGCCCAACAACCCTCAATTTTTTTTTTAGTAATGGACTCTAGTTAAATTTGTGTAGTACTTGAAACTTGATAATCTGGTACCCTAGGAATAATCCTTCTAAAGGAACTACCTATAATTATTTGAATAGTTTTTTTCATTTTAAGAAGTATGGAAACTAGTTGAATTTTTTAACGTTTGTACCTATATTTATATTTTTTAATTTTTTTTTTTTTGTTTCTGAAATGCATTTGACTGCGGCGCAACAACCCCCCTTTCCAATTTTTTTGTTTTTTAGAGTGTTTCTTCACTATATAATTTTTTCAATTTTTTTTTTTTGTTTTCTAAAAAGGCATTGGCACTGGGCGCCAACACCCCCCCCTTTCCAATTTTTTTTTTTTTTATTAGTGTGTACCTACTATTTAAATTTTTCAAATTTTTTTTTTTGTTTTCTTAAATGCATGTGCCTGCGGGAGCCCACACCCCCCTTTCAATTTTTTTTTTTTAGTAATGTGACTAGTTAAATTTTCTGTATAGACTTGAACATTGATATCTGGGGTACCCTATGAATAATCCTTCTTTTACTAAACTAAATATTTTGAATAGTTTTTTTGTTTAAAATTAGTCGATGATTTTTGTTTGTACTTTGTTCCTGGTATTCCTTAATTATAGTTTTAAATATTTTTTGTTTTATAAAAATGAATTTGCCTGCGGGGCCCAAACACCTCCTTCTAATTGTTCTTTTATTGGTTTTGTATCTAGCCGAATTATTAAACATTGATAACTGACTCAACAAAATAATCTCTTTAATGAACTAAAATATTATGGAAAGTTTTTTCCTGTTAAGAGTATGGAAATATTAGTTTATCTCTTTATATGTGTGTCCCTACTATTTAATTTTTTCTAATTTTGTTTGTTTTCTTAAATGCATTGCCTGCGGCGCCAACAAACCCTTCCAATTTTTTTTTTTTTCGTAGTGTGTACCTACTATTTAAGTTTTTCTTAATTTTTTTTTTGTTTTTAAATGCATTCCGCGGGCGGCCAACACTACATTCTATTTTTTATGATTTTGTCTTTAGCGCAATTATTTTAACCATTGATAAACTTGACTCATAAGAATAATTCCTCTTAAAAGAATACCTTAATTATTTTGATTAGTTCTTAATTTAAGATTATGGAAATTTTGGTTTTTGAACTCTTTAATGTGTGTTCTAAGATTTAATTTTCTAAAATTTTTTTTTTTGTTTTCTAAATGCATTGCCTCTGCGGGCGCCCATACCCCCCTTTCAATTTTTTTTTTAGTGTAATGTGAATCTAGTTAAAATTTTGTGTAGCCCTTGAAGTGATATTCTGGTACCCGATGAATAATCCTTCTGAATAAACTAAATGTTTGTATAGGTTTTTTGTTTAAAATTTATTGAGCATTTTGGTTGTACTTTGTCATGTGATGCCTTAAGTATAATTTTCTCCATAAAAATTAAATAATTTATTTTTTTTTTTTTCGGTTTCTAAAATGCATTTGGCCTGCGGGCGCCACACCCCCTTTCAATTTTTTTTTTTTTTAGTAGGATGTGTACCACTGATTTAATTTTTCTTAAATTTTTTTTGTTTTCTAAAATGCATTTGCCTGCGGGCGCCAGCACCTCCCTTCTAATTTTTTTTTATGATTTTGTATCTAGCCGAATTATTAAACATTGATAACCTTGAATCATACAAATAATCTTTCTTTAATGAACTAAATATTATGAATAGTTTCTTCCGTTTAAGATTATGGACATCTTAACTCTTTAACGTATGTTCCTACTATGTAATTTTTCTAAATTTTTTTTTTTGTTTCTAAAATGCATTTGCCTGCGGGCGCCAACACCCCCTTTCAATTTTTTTTTTTAGTAATGTGGTTCTAGTTGAATTTTTGTGTAGTCTTGAACATTGATAACCTGATGCCCTATAAAAAATCCTTCTTTTTAGTTTAGTATTTAACTTTTCTATTTAGTTTGAACAAATAACTGCTGCAAGTATAACAATAAATTACAACACATTAGTCATATTTTCTAAATTTTACAAGACAATTAAACTAACTATAAACACGATAAAAATGAAAAGTATGATTGTATAATTTATTTAGATTTTAAATACATTACATTTTTACTATAAAAATAAGTTTTTTTATAATGATAAATAAGTCATTCACAAATAATTTTATTCACAAATATGATTCAGAGTGCAACTGCAGGTATTTGGCGTTTGCTTAGTCTTCATTTAAAGAAGTTTGTCTTTTCTTGTTGATAAGTAAGTTCCATGAATGGGAACGGATTTGACGATCTGTTAATTAAATATTTAAATTAATCCTACTATGATCAATATATGTACATATTATAGGACATCCCATTTCTATTAACAGTCTTTCAGCAACAAATTCATTAAACATGGCCATCTTTTCACAATTTGTGCCAATCAACCTAACTGGTAAAGCATTTTTAAAATATCTTGTTCAATTGTCACGGCTTCACAAATGATCTGTGTGATAACAGCTTGAGGGGGCTTTTGATCTAAATAAGAGACAGTTAAAATCGGTGTGTAAACCCTAAATAAACATTAAAATAATAAAATATGTTATATGCATTATAATATCGACTTTATTTTTTCTAATGGCAACTACCATAATTTTTTATGGTTTCTGGTAAAGCTTTTTTCTGAATATTTTGACAGTAAAATTATCAATTTTGGTTGACTAGGTTATTAACTATGGTCCTCTAAGGTTTAGTATAATATACATAAATACTTTTAACTGAAATACCTAATTTATAAGGGCTAAATATTTATTTCTTATATCTACCTTTGTAGGTACTTGAATAATTAAATCGATAATCTAAAATGCTCAAAAAAAAAAACATACTAACAAAATTGTTAGCAAACATAGTTCATTATTTATAGTTATTTTTCGTGATATAAAACTGAGAACATATTATTTTATAATTATTAATAATAATTTACCTACAATCCTACCTACTTACATAATTTTTTTTATTAAAACCGTATTTGACTCGTTAAAAAATATATTTTGGGGATAAAAAAATTATTAAAAAGATGGGCCCCAAAAATCAATGAGCCCCGGGACCGACAAGAAAAAGTATAGGTAATACTACTACAATTATTTATATTTAGTAATAAGTAATGTAACGTGGTCGGTGGTAGTGTGTATTGAGGTCTAAGGTGCACAGCGAGCTGACTTACTAATACATTGTGTGTGTTGGCCATAGGCCTTACAATTATGTATGTGTTTTAATATTAATAATATATCGGTCAACAGTTAATCGTACATACGTTTGAGTTCGTATTATATACATAGGTATCATGTAACATATTTATATTTATAATTGTTACATTACCCCTTTCCTTTAGAAAAAAAAAAGGTGGGTAAGTGGATGTCGCTCTGATGTACAGTAGGTTACAAATGGGTCACTGTAATGGATGGTGTTAAATTTGAATTCAATGATATAATATCATTGTGTAAGAAAAACGATTCTGAGCGAAAACGGTCAGTCAGACTATGATGTTACTAAGTATATTTGATGATATTGTTGTGAATAAAGTTATTTATATATAACCTATTTATATGGAACCTTATTTTCAATTGTCAATGCTTAGTTATAAAAGTTGAACATTTTATAAATTTTTAACTACAAAATAATTATAAAATTTTATATTTGATAAATATTGTCAAAATTGGAACTTTAATTGCTTATAAAAAAAAACTGTGCCAATGTATTTTTAATATTTTTCAACTGCTATTGTAAAAATATATCAGGAGCCTTGTATTCAATTTTCACGCTTTATTTCCCATCAAATAAAATTTTATTGATATTTATAGAAAAAAAAACTAAAAAAATTGAAAACTGGCAATGTCTGTAAACAGCTCAAAAAGAGTCAAATTATTTTCAAAATTGTATCGTATATAGAAAATGCTAATATAAACATTCAGTGAAATTTTCAAGTATCTACAGTCATTCGTTTTTGAATTACAACAAAATAAGAAAATTGTTACATGAGAAATCGAGTGAATATCAAATAGGTATTGTTTAATATGAAATTCAAACGCTCATCAAAATTTAATTTGACTTTCTTAAAGACATTTTTTTTTTTTTATAAAATTAGACAAATTTGTGAGGAATTTGTATTACATTTTCAAATCTTATATTTTAAAAGAAAATTTTTTATGAATTTCTAATTTAAAATAATTTGCTAATTTTCGTGATTTTTCCGTATTTTGTCAAGATTTGAACTTTAAATGCTTATAAATAAAAACTGTGACTAAGGATTTTTAATTTTTTTCATCTGCCTTCGAAACAATAACCTTGGAGCCTTCTATTAAATTTTCAAGCTTTTTTACTCAACAGATAAAATTTTATTGATATTTATAGAAAAAAAAACTAAAAAAAATGGAAACTGACAATGTCCGTAAACAGCTCAAAATAAGTCGAAATATTTGGAAAATGTTATGGTGTATAGAAAATGGAAATATAAACAACCAGTGAAAATTTCATGTATCTACGGTCATTTGTTTTAAAGTTACAACAAAAACCAAATTCAATTTTGTGAAAAATCCATTTTGCGTAAAAATTCGAGTTTTTCCTTAATTTTTCTTTTGTTTTTCTTGGCGCTTTTGAAAACTACTGCGAATTTTAAATTTTGTCCTCCTCAATGCACCTACGATATTCACTTTCCAATCGAAAAAGATACTGAAGTTGAAAATCGAAGCATTATTTTGACTACTTATCGTGTACACAGACAAAAAAAAAAAATAAAAAAAAATATAAAAACACACATCATTGTAAAATCAATACATTCATCGTTCCACTCAGAATCTAAAAATTACAAAGACATTTTGAACATAAACATTGTTTTTATCCTTTATCCGACTGGATTGATTGCATATGGCGGAGGTGGACTGAAGTTTTTTGTGATTGTTCCAGGCTTCTTTTGAGGCTTCCTTTTTTTCATTATATTTTAAAACAATAATTTTATTTTTACACCCTATATATTATACTTTAGTAAACTCTATTATCTGTATTCTTAACTAATATTCCCCATATTGTCAATAATTATTATTAAACTCTATTTTAACTGGATGTCCCTCCAAAACAATATTTCTTTATTAACAAAGTGCAGACTATTTGTGTATTATATGTATTTGCTTGTAAGTATTTCTACTATGCCAGAGGCCAATTATACTTTTTATTTATCCAAATAGTGTTTGTCTTACACTTTATGCATTTGATTATATTTATTTTTTATTTTGTTACTTAATAATTTTTCTATTTAATAGTTATAATAAACAATATGAGTATGTCTGATGATACTAACACCCGAAATAATTTAATATAATATATGAAAAATAAAAATAAGAGAAATAAACATTTATCCCATGATTAATATTATAGTTTTAATACAACAACCTTAATCTATATTTAATTATATAATTTGAATACTGTTGGTTAAGTTAGGTTGGTTAACCCCACTATACTGGTATTTGACATCTCCTGTAGGTATCTAAAACTTGACTTTTAGGTTAAAGTTATAAATATATCTTTATACAATAGTTAATTATTAACCAGAGTTAATTAAAGCCGTTTTTTATTATAATTTTTTTTGTTAGTATAATTTTAATTTTTCCCCTACAAAAAAAAAAATATGTCATTAATGTAATAAGTACGATCTCCTTATATTTTAAACACTTGTGTGGTTATATATTATATATCTTATACTAATTACTGCGTATCTAAACTATATATTTATATTAACATGCAATAAATACAAAGTAAAATAGAAATATAATGCGCTTAACCGTTTTCTTACCTATATTATTTATTTATTTTCTCGATTTTTAAAATTTTTTTTAGATGACTAACGTTTTTATAGTCGTTAATTAACTGTCCATTCTTAGTTATTTCTACTACATATGTAACATCTGATATTTGTATCTGTATGCAAATTTCGACCCTTTATTTTCTAATTTTACCAATACTTTTTCCCCTAATACAAATCTGATTTGTTTTTTGCGTGAATCATAATGTTTTTTATTTTTTAGAAACTTTTCCTCCAGTAATTTTGGTAACTTGTCCGCTATGTTATTGTGACATAATGTCCCCACGTTAGATCAGTTACTGGTGAAATTAATTCTGCAAATCGAGTGATAAAGTTTCTAATAAAAATTGCACAAACCTAAGAATCTCCGTGTTTTTTTATTGTTTTGGGGGTTGGAACAATTTTTATTGCAGCCAGACCTTCGGGATTCGGTTTAACTCCGTCTTGATTTACTATTTGCCCGAGTATCTTAAGTTTGAAATATCCGAATTTACACTTTGTAGTTCTTAATTTAAATCCTGATTCTCTTATTCGTTGTAATAATTTCTGTAGTAGGCCTATTGTTAATAGGTCATCAAATGTTTTTGCATTATTTATAATATCATCAAAATAGCTAATAATTCCAACATACAACAATCCGGCGAGAGTTTTTGCTACTGCTTTTGAAAATTGTCGTGGTGAATTTTTATAACCAAATGGGAACCGTGTCCATTCAT
Source organism: Sitobion miscanthi (assembly GCA_008086715.1). NCBI lineage: Eukaryota > Metazoa > Arthropoda > Insecta > Hemiptera > Aphididae > Sitobion > Sitobion miscanthi. Next base: position 15,007,362 of record CM017802.1, read on the forward strand.
ATACAACCCGAATGGTGTTATAAATGCTAATTTGTATCTGTCTGTTGTTCCTAATAGAATATTCAGAAATCCCTGTTGCGTGTCCATTATATTAAAAAATGTTGCTCCTTCTAAACAATCGAAAACTGTTTGCATATTATGATGAGCTATTGGAAAATTTTGATGTGGTACTTGTTTATTTAATTTTCTATAATCGATTACTTATCTATTTGAACCGTCGGCTTTGTTTACTAGAGATACCGGGCTGGTGTATGAGGAAATAGATGGAGTTATTAGACCGGATTTTAATAATTCATTAATTTGCCTCTGTAGTTCCTGTTGTTCTGTTGACGCTAATCTATATGGTGGTAAATTAACAGGTTCTGTCGTTGTTGTTGGTATAGGTATATCTCCTACGTCTATCGCCCCTAAGTCCATTGCGTGTTTGGCAAAGCAATCTTTATAATATGTATTTAAAATTATTTTTAATTGTGTCTGTTGTGATTGGGTTAGTTTCGCATTTATATCAAATTCTAGTTCGTCCGTGTTTTGTTTGTCAATATATGGTACATTGTTATAATTTAACATTTCACTATCATTTTTCAGCTAATTTTAAACTGTTTATATGATGGAATTTTGTTTTTTTATGTCTATCTACTAAATTTTTTTCGTTTTCATTCATAGTATATTACGATATTCTCTAATATTCGTTCCGCATACATCGCAAAACATTACTTCTCCCCCCTCAGTCCAGTAAGGATGATTTAAATTTTCGTGGGATTTTAATGCCGACTCAGATGTTGACAGATGTTCACAATCCTGGCAAAACTGAGTGTACCACATAATCGATGTTTTGTTTACGTCATTATTTTTTATTTCTATGGGACTGTTTATGTTACATATTTTATCTAATAAGTATTTTTTTTGTTAAGACAGGATAAATTTAATTGATCGTGACATTCTTCTAAGTACCGGTTTATGTGTTTTGTAAAAGTATTTATATCGGGTATAACTGTATACATGTATGTGCTATTTAAGGTGAATGGAGATGATTCTCGATTTATTAATGCTGGATTCCAGGGATTATTTTCATGAATTACTCCTATCGTCGGTTGGTTTTTTTTCCAGTATATTATAGCGGTATTTAATGTGTTATTATCTGTGTTTTTGTGTTTTGAAATTATTGTTAAATTTTTATTAAAATTTTCTGCTAAATATGATAAATCATTCTCTGTCATATGATATCCCGATTTTATATTTGGTATATTAGTATTTCTATTGAGGATACCTTTTGCCCTTCTTCTCTCAGTCAAACACGTAGTGCATGTGCACTGCAATCGCCGCCAGAAGGTACTTCCTCGATTTTTAGTTTAAAAATTGGAATGAACTAATACAGTTTAAAGGTAATCTTATTATCTAGGTAATATCATAGGCTTTTTATTATATTTTAATTTTAAAGCAAGTTATGAGTATTTCAAGATATACAATTATTACTTATAAGTATTTGCTTTGGGGATTTTATTTTCCGGGATATTACCAACGTAATATAATCAGAAGATTGCAAAATTGATTACAATTCTCAATTACCTCATAAATATATTAATATGATTTTTTCTTTATTTGTTCCACATGGGCACCTATTTGATAACACAGGCATATGTACCTATATTTTTAAATTTTGCACTTGATTATTGCTATTTAATATATAATATACTTTTAACTTTGTCGTCTCTAGTTGTGGTTAGGTCAGTTTGGATATGAATTTCGGAAATTTACACATTTACATTTCAAACCGTATTTATTGTTTCTATTCATGTATATAAATATATCAGAATATTCATACACAATGGATAATTCATAGTCTATAATTAAAAATTATAACTAATATTATAATTTACAATGTTCTTCTTAAAAAAAATTTAGTTTAAAAAATGAATTTATTTGCTTTTAGTTTAAAATTAATATTAGGTATTATAGTTAATGGTGCGTGTAATAAGTACCTAGGTATAATACATTGATATGTGTATTACGACTCGTCGACGCATGCCATTAGAAATTGATATTTTACAACTTCACATTTTTACAAGACCGGAACATTCAGCCTTTATGACTCATATGAATTACGACTTTAAAATAATTGGTATACATAAATAATTCTCTTAGGTGTATACGTGGAAATCAACACTATAATGTCTTACAGTATCCAAGTATTTGAATGAACTGTTCGAGTTTTGTAAATCGTTGCTCTACAGTAGTGGCGCAAATAGGGGGGGGGGGCTTGGGGGGAATTAGTCCCCCCAACATTTGTAATAGTCCCCCCAAAAATGTTCAGCACTTTTAAAATTTTTTTGTTCTTGAAAAGTAGTAAATACTTATTTACGAAACAATGTATGAAAAATGTTCTTCAGTTGAAGTATTTTCACAAAACAATTTTTTTTATAAAAAAAATACGTCTTGGTTTTTATTTTTATTGGTTAGTAGCAACACTGTGTTATAACGTTATCATCATTTTATTCTGTGCCAATCAAGTGTTTATATATCTGTGATGTGGCCATGGCTTAAGATAAACAGGTTACGAAACCACCCATTAAAACTATACAACAGAAATGATGACCAAAGATTCTCGAATATAAACAGCTGATGGTTTGTGTGAGAATAGTAGCTAGCGTTCTAGCGGCCAAAAATAATTTTATTTATTATCAATGTTATCTTAAAACATTTACCAGCGAATTTTTATTAATGGATATTTATTGGTATGACATATTATATATTATTTGTCATGATATTTGGGATTTGGAATAAAGATTACAATACAATACAATCCTCAATAATTTGCTTTTGTAATGTTGCACCATTTTCCATTTTTCATCGGTTTACTTTTTGCCTTTTTAGTAGTTTATTTTGTACACTTATTTTGTACTATATTTTTCTTTATTCCAATATGGTTTCCAACAAGTGTTGTGTTCCTGGGTGTAGTAAAAGTGCTGTATTTAAATTTGGTGTTCCTAAAAACATGATGAATGTTTGGGAAAATATTGTTGGGTGTCCTTTAAACAGGAATTCAAGAGTTTGTGCAAACCATTTTAAACCTAGTGATATTACATCAACATGGAAGTCTGGTAATGGTAGTAGCCAAATCTCGGTATGTCCTATTGAAATCATATATGATTACCTAATACAATTAGAATTAATGTGAAATTATATTTTTATAACAAATAAATATATGAATATATTTTATATTATATATTATTATATATTTATACATTATACATATAATTAAAAATTAATAGATAATAAGTAAATTTATTAAAATTAAATTTTTTTAAATTTGTTTAAGAAAGCCACGATTAAAATCCGGAGTTATACCCATTAATAATTTAAGTGATGAAATGATTACAGATATCTTCACCATATAACAATGCGTATGAGGCAATTTACATGCATTGAAAATCAAAAATAAAATAAAATTAATAGAGCCAACTTTCAAAACTTGTATCCAGTTAGGTTAATAAATGTTTAAAAAATGTGTTATAAATGTTTTATATTATCATTTATCCGTGTTATATTTATGTATTATAATTGTTTATTTGTGTAAAAAATCAAAAAAAATCTCATAAAAATCTTAAAATATTGTGTTGTTTACCGGGTAAGTTAAAACTAAAATACATGGCAAAATTCAAAAAGTATCGTGGAAAAATATAAATAAAGCTAAATAGTACCGCATGGAGCGCTAGGTATCATTCTCGCTAGTATCCGAGGATTGACAGACTAGAGCCTCAATAATGACGGCTGCGTTTCGTAACCTGTTTATCTTAAGCCATGGGTGCGGCGGTGCCGCTTTTGATATGAAGTTTTGAGATTATGACGGACGACTCCACAATCCACGACAGTTATGTACATAGTACAATATTTTACTAACACGCTACACGCTACTCTCACATTTAATATGAGTAAAAAATTGTTTGGCATTTTTAATAAAATAAATAATAAAACTAGTAAAACACCATTTAAAGATTCTGTCGTTCATAAAAACGAAAAACCGAGTGATGACTGCAGCGTTACATCCAATGTTAATTTATCTGTTACCGATAATGAAACAAAAAGAAATACTTCAAATTTTGAACTTGACAATCTCGATTTGGGTATTATTATTAAAGGACCAGTTCAACCCATATTAAAGGTATTTATTTTACTATTTAGTAGGTAACTGTATATTTTATATGTACTGAGATTACCTGTACACATTTGGAATGGCTTAATTATGACTAATGCTTATAATTAAAGATTAATACATTTTAATATATGATGCACAAGCATCTACTTACTATCCTTTATCATAATATAATAATTATAATGGTAATACTTATGCTATTAGAAATATCCTACTACAAAATTTGGTGACCAGAATCGAGCGTTTTCTGCAAGCTACTTTGCAAAATTTGATTGGTTGGAGTACAGTATAATTAATGATGCAATATATTGCATTGCTTGCCGCAACTTTAGTGCTGCTTGTAGTGAAGATTCATTTATTCAAGGTTTTAGAAATTGAAAAAAAGCAAGTGTTTTTCTCTGTTAATTTATTCTGTTTATATTATACTGTATAATATAAATAAATCATTTAGGAAAATTATATTGTTGAATAATTATGATTATCAATGTCTAATTTAAAAATTATATTAGCTCTATAGTAGTCGAGGTTCTGGAAAAAATAAGCAAACTAAACTCGAAGCTCATGGTTCAACCAAGTTTCATATTACATGTATGACTAAATGGACTGCATACAAGGCAACTAAACTTTCAGGAAGTGTTCATACTCAATTATCTAATGCTCATAAACAACAAATTGTGGATAATAGAAATTATATTAAAACAATAACAGATATCATACTGTACTTGGCACGTCAGGGTCTAGCATTTAGGGGACATGATGAGAGATTATGTTCAAACAACCAAGGTATAATTTTTTTTATTTCTATCTAAACTAGTAAATTAAAAATTAATTTTATTTATTTATCAATTTATATTTTTATGCTTAGGAAACTTTAAAGAGGCCTGTAAACTATTTGCTAAACATAATGCTCAGTTTCCTAATTATTATAATAATACTATTAAGTATGGAAGACAGAAATCAATTATTTTTTAATCAATTATTCAATTATTATGCTTATTTTTTCATAAATTTACCACAATATGATGGAATATTCTCACGCCCCCCTCTCTACCCGCCGCAACACTGGAGCTCAACGCCAACTTAATAAATAATAAACTTATTCAAGTATCCTTTTAAATATCCATGTTACACGGAGTCAAGCACGTTTTTGGAACATTTTTAAAACAAGATAATATATTTAAGAACTGCGTGTGATTACTCCGAGAAAATATAATATTTTCAGATGTTCGTATACATCGGCTATAATAAGTAAAATTGTGTACAAAGGCAACGTTTCAAGATGATATCTCTTTAATAATAAGCGTAGGTATATTAGATAAACGTTATCGTAGACGTGTATATTGTGGGCATGACAGCAGCAGACTTGAAGTGAAACGTTTGTCGTCGGAAAAGGTATATTATTTATCATATTAGCCGAAGAAGCAGCGAATTACACAAAATGTCCACCTACAGTTTTGGATATTTAATTATCATTATTAAATTATACAGATATATCTAATATTACACTGCAAAAGATGAATACTTGATATTTATTATAATAATAATCATCAAAACGTCATTCTAAAAGTTAGGTTAGTGTACATAATATTATATTCACTTTATTGTAACTTCTTTATTTTGTATGACAAAAGTGTACATTTACAGTAAAACTAAAATTATACGACATAAGGACTTAAAAAGTTAAAAACAATATTATACTTACCATGTTCTATATAGTACGGTCAAAATATACAGGTAGGCTATACATTGAGGAAATATTGTTCAAACTGTTTCAATAATATACGCATAATAATACTTGGCTTTTTGATACAAATATTACGTTTTTTGAATTTTGTGGTGAAAGGATTTCCGAGTGAACCTCAAAACTGCTCGACTTGCTGACTTGTGTTTTAATAGATGTCTAAAATTGTGATTTGTGAACACGGGAAGTCAAATTTGGAATATATTATAATTATCCTGTAAGTTAAAGCTCTGTATTATACAAAGTATAAACCACTAACTTGATCAGTCGTTCAAATTTCATATCTCACTATGAGACAGCACGATTATTTTATTGACCCAACCGGCTCATGTAATCCGAAACAAAACCAGTATTTATGTATTTTAAAAATTCCCAATTTCATCAATCCGTATTATCTGTATTATGTATATATATATAAATATAATAATATGTTTATTTATTTAAAGTTTAAATTAAGTATATGTATTATATAATTTCATATATTATTCTATATATGCAGTGCGACACCTTAAATCATAATAATGTGCATTACAGTGTTCGACAACGACGTCATATTTTAAATGTTTAATTGTATTTAAAACTTAAATAGATTTGTGCAATCCAAACAATTAGGGAATTGAAAAGCTCACGACAACTATAAGTAATAGTTTATGCCCGTAATGTTTCTCGCCACCGGCCAAGCTATCGAGTCGATTATTCCAAATCAGTGACAATATTTTCAAATGCCTATCGCCATAAATTTTTTATAATTTAGCTGAAACCTAGTATTATCTTAGCATAATATCATATTATATATCAACACTTGCTGGAGGTATAATATAAAAATCAACGCGTGTGTCGCCCGATGTTTTTTTGTACGAAATAGCATTCTGGCTGTACATTTTCAATCAGAGCACGTACACATTATGAAGGAGCAATACCTAGGTATATACCTTCTATATACCACCGCGGTTTCCTCGATTTTGGATAAAACAAACGGCTAATAGCACTCAACCGCGACTTTGGACTATATATATTATAGAGATTGGCGTGTTGAGCGGTATTGATTGGCCGGCGAGGTTTACTGTATACGCACCTACTTAAATTGCCCAAGACTGTCTGTGCCGAGGGGGTGCGGCGGAGGCTGGAGTGCAGTCGTCAGGATATCAATCCCTTTTATCCTCTCCGTCATTGTTTCGGACAAATTGTTACGGACATTATTTATTTATTTTTTTGTTTTTTTTTCCTAATCTCTATCGAAGAAAATGCTTAAAGTCTTACGTATTTGCACAACAGTTGTTATTATATATACCGCAGTAAATGTCTACCAGCAATAATTGTACGATATAATATATATAATACTACAAACCGACTTGCTGGTACTGACCACGCAACAATCATTGGGTGTGGCTACGTATATTATATATTTTGTGGTGCTAATATAGTAATATATACTTAGGTATATATTAGTTCGTCGAAAGTCAATTAATATTTGGAAGTGTATCGTAGATAGCAGTTACACGAGTCTTTAGGTCGGGAGACGTAGGACGCAGAACAAGTAAGTCAAGCATAATGAAAATAATATGTCATTGATACCTGCTATTACCTACTTACATTTAGACGATATATCACACCGGAAAATATAACCAAAGAGTAAATTAAAAACCAACCACGATAACGAGGTAGCGGCGGTGGATATCTTATTGAGTAAAATAAAATTACGATTACTTAAAAATGCAATAAAACAAAAATATAACAGCGAAAGCACAACGATAATCCCCACCTGTTTTTTAATGCCCCATCAACCATGCACTCCGCCCCTGGAATAATGAGACGACTTTGACATCGTTTAATATTTATTTTAATACTGTAATTGGATGTTATAACTAGATTGAGTCACTATTATCTCGAATAACTATTCTATTCTAAGAAACTATAAAAAAATGAAAAAAATTGATATTTATATAATATTATTACATTCAATTTGTATAAAATAATATTTTAATAGAATAAAACCAAATTATTTATCATTATTCTAAGTGACTAGACGGTGCCACATATTATGATGCTTCACCACTGAATGAGAGTATAATATTATAAAGAATAATGATATTATGACGATTCAATAATATGTCATCAAATCTGATTCGTAAAAAGATTCGTTTAGGGTTTTGAAACAAATACTTTTTTTTTACTACAGATCGTTATTAAAAATGTATTGCATTACTAAATTATTTCGTTTTTATTATGTACCAATACATTATATAATTAAAACCCAAAATTACTTTATTTTACACTTGAGTAATAAATATCGGCGTATAATGGATTATAAGTTAGTATAAATTATATTCCGTATCGTATGAGAGGTACATTATTATATCGACAATTATGCAAGATAGCGTCGATAGCTGGTCGGTCATGAGTATAAATATTGTATTGGACGGATAGACGATAGTTTTAAACGAATCGAAAACGGTCGCGGCTAAAATACAAGAGCGAATGAGTATAATTTATAAGATTACCTATATTATAGTATACTTTCGATGCCTACTAAATTGTACAGTCGCACAGTTTATAGGTACGATATATTCATCAGCTATTATATATATGTAGTGATTTTTCGCTAGACGAGCTGCAGCGGTTCGCGATATTTATATGCGCACATTACCCGTTGCGCATATATTATATTAATATGTAATGTATACCAACCACCTACGCTTACACCTTGAGGGATTCGTCGAGATCAACCGAACAGATATATCGCGGGCTAAATGCGTGTGCCAAACGTAGCGGAATTAATGAAATTCGAGTGGCTGGAGACCTAACACTCTCCGCCGCCGAGCCCTTCGCGTGCGCATACGTATACACACGCGGACAAGAGCGATAATATAATATAATACAATACATAATATTATGGAAGCGGAGAATGATAAAACGATTCTTGTGTTACGTTTCGGAATTCTTTTACCATACATTAACGCCGAGCAGAGCACGCTATATACCTAGAACCCGTATTATTATACCACTGCCGCACACTTTTATGAACACTCCAAGAGTCTGTGAGGCGGCGTCGGATCGGCCAATCGGCGGATCGAGTTCGCGGGGCCGCGGTTTCCGCCCCGCCGACGCCGGCCGAAGACCCCGGAGTTCGCGGACCCTCTCACTCTCTCTCCTCAACTCTTCCTCTCTGGATTTCGCGACTCGCAGTCGTCGTAGCCACAGGTACACAGTCATCGGCTTCCCGAATCGCCGGACGTCCGGGAAAACTGTTGCGTTTACCGCCGTCGTCACCGAAATAGGTCAGTATAATTTCTATTATTTATTATAATATTATTACCTATCGTTATAATTACCGTTATGTATACCGAATTACAACATGATATATATAGCTACCGGTTGTCGGCTTCAAATAATTATATACGCGAGCAGCACCAAAGTATGATTTTATTTTTTCAGCCCTAAACTAAAAAATATAAGAGAATACTATAAAATATGTCTGTACACATCTTCCACATTTCTTTTGAATAAATATTATGAGTGTTACTATCTATGAACCTATATATACAATATTGTACGATCATAAATATTTGTCTCGCTTGAAACGTAAAAAATAAAAAGACATAAAAAAATACAAGTTACCGATAGCAGGTTTTGGACACTCCATCGCTTCTGAAATGGATAGTTTGATAATGCTATAGGTTATAATTTGAAATCAAAAAAAAAAAAATATTTTACAGGGAAAACATTTTTTTAAGATCAATATCTACATAAAAAATTTTAAAAAATTAATTGTATATTAGTTATAAATTATATGAGGACCTTATAAGTTCAAAGTAGTAAAATATAGCCTCATGTACCCTGACAGTATTATTATTTATTGCAACTGTACCTACCTATAAGTAAATCTCGATTTACGTTTTAATGAATGCTTACTTATTTACATATTAAACACTATACACGTATTGGTTTAGTCAATTTGTCATATTCCATATTTTATTAATAGAAGTTTTGTTGAAAAATTCGTTTGATTGGAATATTAACAATATATTTGATGAGATAAAAGAATTATGAAACGATTATTATACAAGCACTAAAAATTGATTAAACATAATATTTATTTAGCTATATACATTTCTAAATACTAATTGCGATTACATATTTTTTGTACTGTAATCAGTATCTTTTCATCAACCACGATTTACCAAACGAATTGAAATTTTGCTGCACAAAAGAATAATAAATACCTATGACAGGTAATTAACGGACTTTTATGAAAAGCGTCTGGTTTGAAGTAATTGTGTACTAGTATAATATTATCGGTTAATTGGGTTACAAAAAAGAAACAAAACTATTCAAGCCATTAAACGGTATATGCAATTGGTTTTTGCATGCTATGCTCTATCCCTTAGAAGTTTTTAGTTATCTATTACTTATTACAAGACTCGAGACTACTGAAATAACGATTTTCCTTTTGTGATCATTTAAACTCCAAAGTTCATAATTTGTAAGATTTTAATACAATTTGCACGTTCTTAGAGCAAAAAATAAGCAAAAAATGAGAAACATTTATAAATATTTACTAATGGATTGTTATGTTTTTAAAAATTCGAATATAGAGTAAAACAGGGTTTTGTGTTAATATGTATTGAAAAAAAAAAGGTTACTATAGATATAACTAGTGGTTGGCCGTGGAGGTGTTGTAAGATTTTTAAAAAGTATACAAAAAGTTTAAGTCAAGTAAAATATGGTGACTTAACTACATGTTTGCTTACTAGCTGCCACGCCCGGCATTAGCCATGCCAAAGATTTGTTTGTATTGAATATAATTTATTTTCGTGTGTTGAATACTAAATGTATGTGTGAGCTACCCTATAGAGATTAAAAAAATAAGCTATGAACACCATCAAAGTCTTTAGGAATCCATTTATATAACTTTTATTGAAAATGGCCCAGTAGTTTTTCATTCTCTATAGCTAATAAACAAATAGACGGGCAAACACCCATTTATATATTATAGATATACTAGCTAAGTAGCTGACACGTCAATGCGTTGTTATTGCTAGGTTTTTGTGATTGTTCAACTTATTTTGGGTGTACCATGCTGCGGAAGCAAGTCTGTTTAAGTGTTAATGATATTATATTTTAATTTATAGCAATTCCGATCGGCGTCGTCCGTGAGATTCGCTTATTATTATGCGAGCAATATATTATCAGGTAGGCAATCTACCTGCGTCCTGCAGTAGACCACGGACATAAAAAAAACCAATTATTCGCATGTATAGAAAGAAGAAAAATAAGAAAAAAACAATAATAACAATTATTATTATTAAAACCAATAAAAACCATTTAAAAACAAAAATTAAAAAAAAAAACAATTTTTCCACCAAAACCGTGGTTTGAACCCCTATTTGAGAACCTTCTCGGGTGGACCTCTTATTTACCTTTTTTCACGACAAAATTTAAACTATCTTCTTCATCGAGGTCTAATCTATTTCTGTGCCAAAGTTCATCGCAATCGGATGGACGATTTAGGAATGCACAAAGTTATATAGATTATATACATTATGTAAAATAATAGTTAATAGCTGTCAACAGTGGCATATATTCTAAGTAATATTCTTACTAGACCCGACCCCTCCACGGGATCCCAAATGATATATGTGACCAATTTGGTGTTCAGAAACTGTGTATTTGCATTAATTTATTTGCAGCGTATGCTTCATTTAGATATATCCTGAGTCCTGACTACATTGTCTGCATTAGCCGATTCTCTATTATCGTCTGTCTAACCATCGTTTCCATTTTGCTTCTGGTGAATTATTCTCGATTGCTTTTTGTCAAAACCGGTCGAGTATTTTAGTAGTAAATAAACATTGACTATAAACTTTGACACATATAGTCATATAATATACATAATAGCTGTTACTCAATTTAACATGCCAATAATTCGTAGGTGTATAGAATTATTGAAATAGCTTTATTTGCCTAAATGACAATATATAATACAAAACAGAAAATTATATCCAATTACAATAACTATTTTACTATCAGAAACATTCGATTTCTGTGAGCCGATACAAAATGCATGTGTGAGCCACTTTAGTGACCCTATAGTTATTTTCTCGTTAAAAAACGAAATTACAAACCCTCCCGAATCTCAAGTAGTCTTCATATAATATTTATTAAAAACGACTTAGTAGTTTTTATATTTACCAGTACATTGTTACGATTGTTGATATTCATTTTTGCACTATTATATATTAGTATTCATTATTCAAAACAAAAAACTACAAATATACCCTTAACTAGAATTTTAATATTTTATACTACAGTTTAACTAATAAATAGCTTAATAACGGTTCTTTTAAATGTGAATTCGTACTAGCCAGTATTAAAAATATCAGAATATGAGGATTTAATATAGATATAGCCAATATTAAAAAGTAGGTAGAAAAACATAAATTGTATTAGATTGTGAATGTAATTGTAGTTTAGACGTTATATAATACTAAACTACGCTGGAATTTAGCACGCTCACAGAGTGAGCATCCCTAACGCGTGTTTATATATATTGTATAGACAATAATAATAAATTGAAAAATAGAAAAATCTTATACTTACACCACTATTATTATGAATAATTTAAAATATGTATCTATTTTCTAACTATTATTTTAATGTTATTTCTAATAAATATACTCGACGCCGGTTCTTACGACTTTCGGCATACTTTTACTTTTAAATTATAATAATATAATACATTTAGCTATAAAATATATTATAAGGTAAGCATAATTTATAATAACGAAAGCAAACAAATGTATAATGTCAACGTCACATAAAAAATCATGTGGAATCGTGAATACCTATAATATTACGGGTATCTATGCAATTTAGGGAATCGTGTATTTATATTAATAGTTTATAATGTCTTGACGATTCTGAAAATTGGTGGAATCGTTTCCTATCGAGCTTTGCGATAAAATTCTTTTCCATTAAAAAAATCTTAGCACATGTTAGTCGCTGGTTGGGATACACTGTTATTTAGCAATACGTGGCCGCCGATAAATGTGTTTCAGTTCAGTCGTTTCCGATTGAGTGCAGACGGCGGAGACCATTTACTAGATGTGCTTTACAACGTCTGCGGCTCGCGTGTGCTTTGTTTTACGAGGTGTTTTAGTGGTTTTTAAGTACATTAATATATTATAAGCTTTTTTCTCTCGAAATATTCGGTCACGACAAGTCTTTTTCCGCAGCTCCACGCTGTATCTAAGTATCTTCAAACATAATATAATATTATGTTTGCGGGAGGAGCTACGTGGAAATATAATATAGTCGCAACAGTTATTGTACTCTCGGGTTTTGATGACTTAAATTCATTAATTTATATGTTTTGTGATATTACAATACATAATGCATTAAAAATAATATATTATTCTCGTAAAAATACTTTTTATTTAATACTTTTAATATACAATTTTTTAATAAGGGCTATTATGCATTAACATTGATAACTCAGAATTTTCTCATTCGAATTTCGATTTAGATGCATTACAATTTTCAGAAAATGATCTGCTAAACAGTTTACTATAGAAAAAAAAGATACTTATTTGAAAAAAATAATTTTGCATCACCACAGGATATTAATTTAAATGATAAATAATCTAAGTAATCGACAATATGGTCTTTCGGATATTTGCATTTAAAAAAATTGCATTATTAAAGAATGAAAGTTGGGGTGAATATGCTTGATGAATCCCCTTCATTTCGTTCAGTATTTTTCCTTAATAATTGAACTGATCAACCTTATTCCTCATACATTTAATCGATTCTGTTAATTGTTGAATATTATTACCTTTATCATTACTAATCTGTGTTTTATTTTTATTTTTCCAATCCGTCTTGTAATCGCTCCAAATAACCCATCTGCTCTTAGTGTTATTCAACATTAAAAAAAAACGATTCGGTTATAAAAAAATATTTCTTCCACTCTTCAAAAAAACTGAGCAGCTAAGTCACTGCATATAATAGAATACATATGTAAAATCACTGTTAATAACATAAAACAAAAACTATATTATTATGTTTTAATTAATCTAACATAGGTACCTAATATAATTGGGATTGACTAACTAATATTTGGACTCTTTATTATAAAATTTGTGTTTATATTTATGAATATTTTCAGTAAAAATTATATATTTTTTTTAAATTGAAGTTGAGAATGAGCGGTTCTGGAAAAAGTCTCCTTGGTCTTTGGCTTTACCGAACTGGAGAAGATTGGACTCTGAGAGAGGCATCTCCAGCAGCTGTATGATACACTAATTTTAACAAATTTTAATCGAATATTTCACTAAACAATATGCATATTACAGTCAAGACCTGCAGTAAGTGGTCGACCAGATTCAACGAGATTCGATTCAAGGAACTCTGTAATATTCTCATTGAAAAATCGGGTTGGTGGACTTGCTCAAGCACTTCAAGTTTTTCAAGTAAGTAGATTTCATTATATTAAATTATTCATTGTACTCAATATGGATAATTTAACATAAAAGCAAACGTAATGAAATCAAAATGTTATATAAACAAGCAATGTAAAGTTAATTTTTGGATGAACAATCCACGGAACAACTTAATAATTTAATTATAATCCATCTACAGAATTATACACTATTCTATTTGATTAAGTCAGAATGTGTTTGTATACAAATATACGGCAGGAGAATAATATGATTAAAATATCTTATTTTTTATGTGTTCATTTAATATATAGAGAAAAGCTTATATTATTTAAGTTATACCCCTATAGTGAATCCAATATATTACAAATAAATTGTAAAGACAAATTAAGTATGTTAATTCGAATTGGAGCTTAAAGACAATTTCTTAAAATTCTAACTCTTTACAAAAAAGTACAACTTCACATATTTCAACAATAGTTTAAAAATCAATATATTTAGGTATGTACTACTAAGTTCAGTTTGTTTGGATTTTATCATAAAAAAAAATATAAAAGTATAAATCTTGCACTTTGTGTTGCAGTTCTGAGCATTAATTTTTTGTCCACCCGGTGATCTAAAGATTTTATATTATAATAGTTAGTATAACTATCATACTACTAAATTTCAAGTACAACAATTTCGTCTAAGTATTACCATTTACTCGTGTCAGACTATCATACAAAATATAAAATGTATGTTTGTATAGTTTGTTCAAGTTACATGGTCATATTTGATTTGATATTGACTTAGTAGTGAGAATTTAAAAATTCCTAATTCCCATCATAAAATATAATCATAATCAATTTTTTTATTAACGCTTAGAGTTTGTTATACCACAGCATCAATACATATTTTATTTCTTTAGGATTTGGGTGTAAATGTGTTGCACATTGAATCTAGACCATCTCGCCGTAGAAAATCAGAGTTTGAAATTTTGGTAGACGTGGAATGCGACAATAAAAAAATGGAGCAGTTGACTGGGATGTTGAAGCGTGAGGTTGCAGCTATAAATTTAGCGACGTATGAGAGTGGTGCCGAAGTACCACCTCCTACTCCGATGTCAGCGACGGCTAGTTTTGGTAAAAATTCAATTAAGCTTATTCAAGTATAATTTGTTTTAAATAATATGATCATTACATTTTATTAATAACTCATTGCGCTACTTATATATTATTATGTCTTATTTTTATTTAAACAACTAAAATTAATAACTATAATCATTATAATAATTTTTATTTAAAGAACAATAATATATTTTCACTTTATTGGCGTTCTTATAGAAATCATTTAATAAAACAACGAAATGTAGGTTTGAGTAAAAACATATTTTGTAATATACTTTGTTTGTTAGATCATATTATTATTTAACTGTTATTTTTGCGTTATAAGATTTCTCAGAGTTTGAGCTTCCGTGGTTTCCGAAAAAAATTTCTGATTTAGACAAAGCACAACGAGTTCTAATGTATGGAACGGAGTTAGATGCTGACCATCCAGTAAGTGATTCATACAGAATTTATTTAGTTGTTTAGGGTACTCATATTTTTTTCAAGATTTTTGTCTTTAATATTTCATTTGTTATTTTCTCAGGGATTTAAGGATCCGGTGTATCGGAAAAGGCGTGTAGAATTCGCACACATAGCGAACTCTTATAAATAGTAAGTATCATTTTAATACCAGACATTAATGACAAATCTATTTTTGCCATAGCTATAATTAGGTCTGCTGCAAATTGCAATAACACGAGTAATTATGACATAATACGTCGCAATATTATCGTTATATTATATACTATTTTAAAACTGCGATTCGATACTTAAAACGTGACGACATTGTTTCAGTGGACATCCAATACCAAGAGTTCAGTACACGCCCGAAGAAATCAAGACTTGGTGCGTACATTTCAGTTTATATTTCGTTATCAATAATTAAACTATCACTGTATTAATTAATCGAAAAGTCTGCAGTAATCCTTTTTAAATTATTATTTTTAGAAATCATAAAATAATTGTAAACGTCTTTACGTTTTCTATATTATACCATGGTAAAAGTGAGGCTATCATTAATTTTAAACTGAATTAAAAAAAAGTAACTTTACCACAACGTAAACTAGGGTTACAGATTTTAGAATATTTGTACAGTCATTTTTATGATGTACGCAATACCTACAAAAAATAAATCTGTGTTCGAGAAAATGCGAAATGCACAGTCTCAGATATAACGGCAAGCGTGTGTTTTATTTGGATAAAAAAAAAATATCTTGGACCAGTGGCGTAACTGGATAAAAATCTAGGGGGAGGGGGGCAAAAAATTAACCTCCTGTTTGGCCGTTCCTGTAGTCATAATCGCGATTTCAAGATAATAACGTGTTTACAAATCACGGATAATAATAGTCACGAATAATGCGATTATTGCAATAACAGTAAAACTGACAATACTTACGTCAACATAATATTATTCAACAAGAGAAATCTAAAATGAATATAAACTTTTATAAAGTAATTTGAGAAAAAAAATATTATAATATTATAATATTATGTTAACAGTCTTGTAAAGAATACTTTTTAAATGTGGATTATTTGGAGGGGCAAAATGATAATTTTGCCCACACAAACATTTCTGGGGAGGGGAGGGTAAGTGCCCCCCCGGGCAATTACGTCACTGTATTGGACCGTTGTTTTCCTCTTTTAACAGTGAATTATCACTATTTCCTGATCTGTTTGTTTTTGCAAATAAATAGTTATTCATCTCTGCCGATGAATAACTATTTAGGTCTCGTGCGGTGGTAGGTATAGCGCTTGCTCGGTCGGTAATTAATTCGATTATCTCGAATAAACGTCGGGTATAGTCCAATACTGTATCGACATTCGACACCGATATTCAAACTGTTATTGAGTTATCCGGATACAGCGCATTTCTATTGGCGCCTTTACTCGACAGTGATAATAATAATAATAAAATATACTCACCTTTATTGCGTAAACCTATCTGATTATTATTATATTATATATACGCAAATGTGCGCACGTGTGCATATTATGAATACTAGCATTAATAATATAATCGAATCTGCAAAACTGTCAAGACGTAATGAAGTGGATTCAGGGTTCCTGCGAACAGGATACGGCGAGCGATATCCAATAAAGTCTGACCGTCTGCATGTGAAACGTCGCCGTTAATAATCACGTCAAAAACAATTTTCTCCGGCGAAATCTATACACGTGTATATATATATATGTTTTATAAATTATTATATATACATCTATTGGGATTTTCCAAACGATACCAATAGAGACACGCGCGTGCATGCGTTTTTTCCGAGATATAACCAATAAAGAATATTACGTGACATAATGTTTTGTTCTGCTCGCCCTCGGCTCCACATTTTTCTCATTTTTTCTATATACGACGATTTTTATCGTTTTTTTTTTTTCATTTTAATGACAATTATTAGATTGGTTATTGATTTTTTTTTTCATCGTCCTCAATGTAATAATTATCGAAATCATAGTTCATGATTTGCCGCAGGGGTACCGTGATGCGTGAACTTCACAAACTGTACGTGAAGCACGCGTGCAGGGAGTACTTGGAGAACTGGCCGGATCTGGTGAAGTACTGCGGTTACCGAGAGGACAACATTCCGCAGTTACAAGACGTAAATGTATTCTTGAAACGTAAGTGAGTCGCTCCAAAAGGTTATACCTACTGTTGGTTGTAACCAGTTGAAGGTTGTTAATAATTGTTATATCCATTGGCCGGCGCTTTGTATAGGCAATTTCGGTACATCGCTAATCGAAAGGTATCTTGTTCTATAATACTCTGTCCCACGAGAGAAGTAGACCGGGCAGCGGCGACCAAAACATGAAGGGTTCAGGGGAAAAAAACAGAAAAGTCACTTTTTTCATTTCGAGAAAAACGTGTTTTTAATTTCTAAACTACCTATACGTCTGTATTAGTATGCCTTAACTCCCGGCGATCAAATCTCTCGACTATTCTGCCTTTTTCGACCGCTTAAAAGATAGAATACCTCAATACAAATAATTTGATACCGAAATCACTATTTTGAAAAAAAAGGAAACTTTTCTGGTTTTAAATTGTTGGTTAACTTTTGCGCACGACTTTTAGGCAAAACCGGATTTCAGTTGCGACCGGTGGCCGGGTACTTGTCCCCGAGGGATTTCCTCTCCGGGCTGGCTTTCCGTGTGTTCCATTGCACGCAGTATATGAGGCATTCGTCGGATCCGTTCTACACACCGGAACCGGATTGCTGCCATGAGCTGTTGGGCCACATGCCACTGTTGGCCAATCCCACGTTCGCACAGTTCTCGCAAGAACTGGGTCTCAACTCGTTGGGAGCCAGTGACGAGGACGTTGAAAAGTTAGCAACGGTGAGTTGCACACTTACGTTGTGTAGTGGTTACTGATTATAACCAAGGTATCAAATTGCTATGTGTGATGATTTTTCCTCATACTAATCCACAGGTTTTAAATAATTTTGGCTGATAATTATTTATATCAACCAAATTTCGCGCATTTATTCTAAGAGCTCTTGGACGGGTCACTTTTCATCGCGGAATCCATTCTCTAAAACGTTGACTCACACATGCATTTTGTTTCAGCTCACAAACCTCAAATAGGTTTTATGTATTTAAATAATGTGGCCAGTGGTTGAAGAAAATAAAATGGTTATTTTAATTGGATGTAATTTTCTGTATATTGTTATATACTTGGTAATCGTCTTGGAACCTTGATATAAATATAACTAATTTAATTAAATAATGTTAATTTGCATGTTTTCATTTTTTTATGTATCACTATATAAACACTACAAACACAAATGTGTTGGGGATTTATTAGGAATAACCTATATCACCTATATTATGACAAACACATTGTTTACCATAAATAGCCTTAAACAATTAATTATTTTTCAATAAAACAATAATATATATGATCTTATTTTTATTATTATTTATTTCTTATTTACCTATCTTGCGTATCTCAAAACATGCAAAGTATTCAAATTTTGTATTCTGTGATTTTTAAACGTTACGTTGAGTTTTTCACGGGTATTTATATTAGATTTTTGACGGGAGCGAAACGGAAAACGATAGATGGATTAATTTTAACCTAGACGGAGACGGTTAATACAGCTTTAATAGTGGCATAATAATATAATAATGGTATAATATAATGGACACTGATTGGTTAGGAAATAAACAAGCGTGTTGAATACACCTACCAACACACATCGATTTCCATTTAGACGATGACTGGGTGATATTTTTTAACGCAAAAACTGTATTTTTATGTTCTCTTTAGCTGTACTTCTTCACCGTGGAATTCGGAATGTGCAAACAAGATGGTGAACTGAAAGTTTACGGGGCTGGGTTGTTAAGCTCGGTGGCGGAGTTACGGCATGCGATTGAAACCAACGATAAGTTACAGCGATTCGATCCCGAAGTTACCTGTCACCAAGAATGCATCATAACATCGTACCAAAATGCCTACTATTATAGTGAGACATTTGAGGAAGCTAAGGAAAAAATGAGGTGATTTATAATTCAAATATATTCCGTGTGTACAGTGTGCATACACCGCGTACGTCACCACCCGACTAATATTGATTTAAAAAAAATGTTTGTTGAAATATTATAATATAAATACAAGCCAATCACATAATAGAATAAAGTTAGTCATAGAACGCACAGTTTCTATATATTTAGGTAGGTTTTTAACTTAAGGCATTAATATTCTATATAGAGAATTAATAGTTATTGTTTATATTAATAATAGGGTTATATTTACTATTGAAGTTATAATATTACGTACGTTTCGAAAGCCCAAATAGAATTCATAAATATAAAAATAAAATAGTACCTTGTACCTAGTATAGTAATTATGGCAGATGTATAGAACATTTTTAAATATTTAAGTAAGTATTGAAATACTGAAAACTTGGTAAAATTGATCCACCCAAAATATTATCAACTAGGTCAGCTGTCGACTAATCTGCAGTGAATTATTTTGACCTTAAATAGGAGTATAGTATCGTTATATTTGTATATGTAAAATGTTAACAGTTAAACATTTTTATATTCTATGGTTCTAATTTTGAATACAAACATGGTTCTTTATTGACTTTTTTATAATATTAATTGCAGTTATAAGGTAGTACGGTAGTTATACATGTGATATACACGATATATATCTTAAAAATCTTTTAAAATAAATAAATAGTTTAATGACATTTTCAGGAATTAAAATTAATGTGTTGTTCAAATCGAAGACCTAAAATATTTAAACGTTCAACGAAAAGCGTTTTATATAAATAATTGTAGACTATTTGCAATTGTTGTTTTAAGGCATTTGTACAAGATTTAATACATTTTTTATTGTTTTATAATTTGATTAGCTGTCGTTGATGATGATTATTCAATAATAAAATATATTAATTTGGAATAAGTACATTAAACGAATTTTGTGTCTTGTAAGGCTTCATCTTTACGTCTGTTTTCATTCCAGAGAATTCGCCGACAGCATTCAAAAACCGTTTGGCGTGCGTTACAACCCTTACACGCAGAGCGTGGAAATCTTGAGCAATACGGACAAGATCGTGGCTTTAGTGTCGGAACTCAGAGGTGACTTGTGCATCGTAAGCAACGCACTGAGGAAAATTCACGCCGAAGACGAAGCGGTGGAGAACATCAATAACATGTTGCACAAAGGAATGAACGTGAGCGGAGTATCGCCGGAAAAGTCCCCCGAGAAGTAAAGGCGTCCGGGGGACTATTGGAGAACCGTACATTAGTTACTTTGCGAATAAATAATTATAGTCAGTCACCTATTTAATAAAAAAAAAATATTAGTCAACGGATTTATTAAATACACTTAAGACATTATGTAGACTTAAATCGTAGTCGTAGTGAGCGATTGGAAACGCGAAATTATTATAGTTTTATCGGTAGTATATTATTATTATTATTATTATATTAGTCGATTGTAGTTTTTTGTCCCCAGAATGAAATATTTATGACGCGTAGTTACATTTTTCTTGGCTTTATTTTTTAGACACTTCGCACTGTGCGTTAAAATCAATCGAACGATTGTTATAATATTATTATTGTGCTGCGCAGTTTTCTCGTTATATTATTAGCTATTATTAGCTGTTTAGACGGTTCGGTTGTACCCGAAACCTTTAGATGTGTCCA
This sequence comes from Sitobion miscanthi, assembly GCA_008086715.1. Lineage (NCBI taxonomy): Eukaryota > Metazoa > Arthropoda > Insecta > Hemiptera > Aphididae > Sitobion > Sitobion miscanthi. The sequence goes on from CM017802.1 coordinate 15,028,941, forward strand.
CGTAGGATGGATTAATTGACGGCAAACGATATTATTATAGTTCCGTAGGCGAGTTGCCTATAAAACAGATTATCGTTAAAACAGAATTATAGGGATTTTGGATAAGAAATAAATACAATTGATTAATGATTATATTTTTGTCAGAAGTCAGCGAGGAGTACTTGTGTGTTTAATATATACTTTACATATAAGTTTGTAATTTGGTGCATTACTTAAATTATATGCATACTTAATTTGTTTAGTCGTTCTATAATGTTATTGATTGTGTTACCTTCCGATTGTGTTGTTAAGAACTGAGTTGCATTAATTAAACACGATTGCAAATCAACTAACTATAATATTATATCAACATACTTGTGTAGTTGTTCGTAGTAATAAATAATTACTAAAACTATGTATTAAGTTAGTACCTAATCAATATCATATAATCGGGTAGTTTAGTTTTTATTTGTATCAATAACTATATACGATTATGTTTGGAATTTAAATTTTTAACGTCAAGTTATGTGTTTATTTATATTAGAAATTAAGGCATGCTTTGTTTCATTATATCATGTATTATGTAAACATACCTAATATCATATATATATTTATTTGGTATAAGTACTTTTGAATGTCCAGTAATATTGTACTAAAATATGCATAATCAATATTAGGTGGTACCTGTGAAAAATACTTTACACTATTACAATATTTACCACCAAACTATGGTTATAAAGTTTTTCCTTTTAGAAAACAGTTTAGAGTAAGTTGTAGTATTCATTATAAATACTTTGAATTTATAATTTATTTATTACTCGCCAATATAGGTGTATCTATATTTTATTCTCTATAATATAACAAAAAAAAACTTCCACCAAACTCCGTATACAAAAAAAACAGCTCTAATACTTGTGATAACCTTTGTATAATTAAGTCTTTGAACTATAGATAATATTATTATTAATTAATTTAATAATAATATTCATAAACCTATACCGGCGTAGTGTATAGACAATTTCAGTACATTGGTGTGTATATTTTACTACGATGATATTCGATCGGTTAATAGGTTCAAGGGATCATAATATTATTATGAGCTCGGATGAAAATTATTTAAAATGTCATCACTCATTAGTTCGGAAAAAAAAAACATTGTTTAGTATTCACAAATTGTTCGAAATCATCGACTTTTACATATTATATAATTTTTATTTTGAATACCATATTATACTAAAATATATTATAATATACAACTATTATCCATATTATATTATTTATACAGTAAAGTTATTGAAAACCTTGAGTCGTATGTAATTCTTCGTCGGAACTCTGAACACCGCGCGACGATGAATATCATGAGAGTACATTTGTGTAATTGTGTACTAAAAACGAGGTACTAACAGCCACTTATTTCATAATTTCATCTCTTTGAACTTCTATGTGACCCTTTTTAAAAATATATTCTGTTAAATACATCTAGCCTTTTTTCCCGGAATCATATATTATGAGATTGTATGTTACAAATTGTCGTAATACAACTATGATAATGCAGCGTTGTGGCTATAGACTTCAAAGGCGCACCGCTCTCTTCGTTATATTATTATGTTATGGTCTTTATTTATATTTATTACAATTCATAGCGGCCAACAATTTATGAATTTATGTTTTGAAAGTCCAATTCTATAGTACGATATTCAACGCTTTAAGAAAAACAACACTTTTAAATATTTAAAATATTTTGTTGTTAGATACATTGTTGTTTTGCCTGCATGGTGAGACGAGAAATCATTTCGTGAAAATTGTGTCAAGGCAATATTATTTTTTTTCGTCATATACTACTTTTTTTCTTTTCGTCTTAACGCTGGTCACCAATTATATAATATAATGAAAGACCAATTACCTTTTATTTCAGAAATGTTCGTTGAAAATAATTGATTTAGACTGATGTCTACGCTGCAGTACCTACCTATATATAATGACTGTCGAATAGAATATTATACAATAGGTATACCGGGTGATTCTTTTATCAAACAACACTCATTATTTCAAAATTTGAAGATTTTTTTGAAACTATGTAAAAAAATATTTTCAAAAAAAATTACACTTTTTGAAATAATGAGTGTTGTTTGATAAAAGAATTATCCGGTATAGTACCTACCATGTTTGTCGAATCTTACGGTATGAGAACGAAATGCAAATATTTGAAAACTGGATAGTGGTGGATTCACAGGACAAGATCAGTTCCTATGACGTTGTTGATTCAATACAACCTTTGAACAATATATTGATGTATTTGTACAGAACATATTTTAGTGTAATACTTTATACGTTCAATAGTATGAAGATTTTCAACGGCGTAAGTATTGAGTTATTTTAAGCTAACAATTTTAATTTCATCATCATTAAAATTATTAAATACCGAGATCAACCCCCGTAAATATGTCACTGATGGTAGCCCAGTCATTCGATGCTAAGAAACATGACTGCTGTTGTCAATAACACCGCATGTTATGGAGTGACGATGGATTATAAATTATAATATTATAATAGTCTTAAAATAATAACACATTTTTTCGAAATAAACATAACATCATTCCAATAGTCATTAACGATATACTTTTATTATAGAAATCATTACGTTTTAGAACATACAATACAATATTATTTGATAATGAAAATGCTATTTCATTATAATAGATACGCTATTTTTTTTAATTGTCACACATTTTTTTGGAAACAGTATTTGGAAGATTATAATATTATATTTCGTAATAACCGTAGTGTTATCACCTTGGTACAATAATAATAACAATAATAATGTATAGGTACTGATGTCCGATAAAAAAAAAATGTATTTGTTTGACAGTCACAATATTATTTTACAGTATATAATATTATGATTAAGTATAATAATATTATGATAGTCATAACGTATTCATAATTTGTATTAGGAGTACCTATATAATTAAATTAGAAGAATTAAAAATAAAAAATAAATGAAAAAGAAAAAAAAAATTAACCAGAAATTACAAACGAAAAATAAGTCAACACAAAATACATTCACCTATTAACCTATAGCATAAATGATGACAAAAATAAAAATAATTTTTTTAACAATAATAAAAAATGTTAGTTTTAAAAACAAAATGTGTGATGTGCGTTTTTAAGACATGATTATTATCATTATTATTATCATAGAAAATACTGAGATTAAGTTACACGTTTACAAAAGTATTACACACATTTTCCGTGTTTTAAATCCCCAGAAGTTAGCAAAAAAAAAGCGCATGTCAAACTTAGCTAATTGTTTAGCATCTAAATTAAGCTTTTAATTAGCAAAATAATAATAATAATAATAATAATGATAATGATAATGATATTTTTTATTGTGTTGAAAATACTTATGAAAAAAAAAGTAATTATCAAAATAAAATAAAAATCATTCTACAAATAAAACTATTCACGTTATCTGTTAAATTATAAGGTTTAAATAAATTCAAATATATGAAGAACATATTATTATAACGTGTATGTGTATACTTATTTCTGTTAGAATATACAATGTACATCAAGATTATAATAGGTACAAACTTTTCCATATAATAATAAACTTAGAAATAAAATTAATAATAGTTCAGTTGTTTAAATTATTTTTCAATTAATATTATAAATAAATAAACACGTCCGAATGAATAATAAGTTACATAATTTTCCCGTCAAATGGAGCAGATCATTATTATATATATCTTTAGACTTGATTATTATATGATTATATATTTTTACGAATGGAAGAATTTTAAGCAACGGTTAGTTTTTGTTGTTTAGTAGGTACGACCAAAGAGATTCGTCGATTGTAGATAGTTATAAAAATGCTAATAAGAAACTTATTGCGTTTGACTAGAGAGAAACCATATTTTTTTGATTAATATACAGGTTGTAGCATAGTTTTGTTCAATTTTTAAAGTTATTGTACCTTCAAAGGAATTTTAAAAATACGGAAGTTATTTTTTCAATACTATCTCATATTTGGCACTTATAACAGAGAAATAAACATCAATCAAAGAGGATTATTTTAACCAAAGAAACACTTAAAAAATGATTATCTAAATATTAGTAACTCAAAAATAACATTACCAAACTAAAGCATAACGCAATTCGCAAAAATTGTAATATTATAATGAAGAATATCAGTACAATGGCAGTGATTTTTCGTTATACTTATTAAAAAAAAAAATATATAATAATAATAATAATAATAATAATAAAAAAACAAGAAGTAGAAGAATAAGATGAAGAATGAAGAAAAAAAATATACATACTACATTTGAACAGCATAAAGTACTTGATGTCATACAATAATAGTTATCTGCACAAATTATCGTATGCCTACTAACTGTGGACCACACATTGTTTAACGCAGTCCATCGTATTAATGTGACTCGAAATCATATTTTATTTTCGTTTATCATATTATGACCGAAGAAGCATATTTTATGTATCGGAAACATTTTTTCCCCCCCTATTAAATCGGACTTAACATGTATTATAGAGCGGAGCACCGAACACAACATATTATTTTATGCGGATGGATTGAGGCTCGAACACTTAAAATATGTAACAGACCCTGCAGAATGTTATCGTATAGGGTGAACTGAGCGACACAGGTTCGCACGGGTAGGCGGCATGCCCAATTAAGCTTAGACTAATAATAATAGTTGTAAAAAAGGCAAAGATGGTCGACACAAATGCATGATATGTACCACATATACACAATTAGAAATAAGTGGAAAACGGTTTAAAATAAACTGTAAAGTGACCATACATAGTATAATATATATATCCCTTTACGATTCGTCTCAATAGGTGGTGGATAATATGTTTTATATTTACATTTAATATTAATATTTAGAAGTGTTAAGCTTATAGATACCGAAAATCAAAAATGAACCATAAGCGTCGAGATTTGGTCAATGAAAATAAATAAATCAATAGATTCCATTATTGGTTATATTTTTTTTTTTGTTTGTTTGTTCAACAGTACTGCACTGGGAAGACCATAAATTATTTATGTTCCGTTTGTCAATAATTAGCGTATTATTTAGGTGATAATACAATTTTTCGAGAATTTCGTGCGAATATTATCGCTACCGCCGACTTGCATATTTATATAGTCCAAATATCTTGTATTCATTTTGTCAGTCTACGATGCGAAAATTCGTTGTTCATCTTTTCAATGTGGCCCTGAAAGAAAATAAGTTCTACGTTACAATAATGAAATGGATATTATTACAATGTGATTGATTTCAATTGGGAAAACATATTGCATATTTTATCGGGGCTGTATCGGTCAAATGATTTTGCCAAAGGAGAGGGGGGTGGCTGATTATTTTACATACGCTATTTGATAATTAAAAATACAATTTCTTGTTACCTTTTAAAACCTATATCTAAGTTATTATAAATATTGAAAGATAGGTCATGGGGTGTGGATCTATCTCCCTCATCCCCTCCGTTTGACCACTGTACAGTGTAAACAATTTAAATTAAAACGAGTCGGGCACCCTGTACGCAGTGCATATATACGCATAAAAAAAAAATAAACGTACAATAGGTGAAGACTTACGCATTTTGCAAAACGTGCATTTTACCATTGTACCGATCATGAAGGGTAGTTATTGTAAATTTCTCGAAAAGTGCAACTAGCGCGCATTATTAGTTTATATTCTAATAACGCGGAGTCGTAAACCGAAGAAAAATGATCATATCGAAGGCGACGGTTGTATTAATATGATTTCTGCGCATGCGTCACTATATTATATAGTAATTTAAACGAAGAATCCACAATAATAGTATAATTTAATTACTGTCTTTTTAATCGTTCGAAATGGTTTCGAATGTCATGACAATTGTCATTTCTGTAGTCATATCCTGAGGGGCACATTATTTACCCGAAAAAGACGTGGCAAGTATTTCGACGGGCAAGGAACCGCGGCGGTGCGCCAGGAACGAGTCCATCGACTGGCCGGTGGACAGCAACACGTCTGGTCCGCCGGAGCTCCGTCGCTTCATTGACTTTCTGCGCCGTCTTCGGCTACCCGGGCGGCTTCCGTCCGAACCTCTTCGCTCTGAAATCACACCACCCAATCGCAAGTTTTATACAAATTGTCGCAGACCAATCACAGGCGCGGCAAAACAACATAACAATATCGTAATAATTGTATCGTTGCGTATTTGAGATTTGGATTTTTTATTGGAGGGGGGGGAGTGGAAATTACATCTTACAATCCCTAAGATTCCTGATATCGAGAGAAATTTGACAACCCAGACTTTTTAAAATTTTCCTATAGATAAGTACTAATTACTATTTAAATATTTTACAAAATTAAACAAAAATGTATTTTATTTTTTTGATTTTGAATAATATATTAGATGCATATTCATAATATCATTCACAGACAGGTATATTGATTGATAAATATTTAACAGCTCTAAACATTTATGATCAAAATATAAAATTCACCGAAATTTAAGCAATTGGTATGATTACATATGATACATTTTCGGTTGCAGGGGGACTCCCCCTCATTCACTAATACGCCACATCTATATATACATATATAATACAACTAGGTAGAATACAAATTGTAAACGCAGCCAATGAATATTATTGTACAACCACTGCATTTCGCTTTTAAAAAACCCTTTTTTTATTACCTTCATAACTGATGTTAAAACTTTCAGCCTTAAAAAAACAAAAACAAATACAAAACAACAAAAAAAGGAATTAAAAATTTACAACGAAATCTTTACTGGACTATCCTAAAGTATCGTTACGAAACTGTTCATAATACGTATTACGAGTAATATAAACGATCTATAATTCTATATAATAATTATCTAAGAACGTGAATAATTACAATCAAATAATACCACCCATGCTATTCACTTAAATAGTATTGTTATTATTTCTATTTCATCTGATTAATCAAATTGATGGTTATTAAAAGCGAACAAATGAGAAACATTTCAATAATTAACCACTGGTAATGAATATCGTTCCATCGCAAATTTGAAAATATTGGTTATTTATGTTTATGTGTACTCAATTTTTAAGAGATCAATAGAAATTTAAATTACATTTTTCTAGTTAATACGAATTGAGTTTTAATAATATTTAGTGATTCACTTCGAACGACAGCAGTTCATTTGGTTCAACGATATAATTGAATTCATCAATATATATAAAAAAAAAAATACGAAAATTGCTAAATAAGCAAAAATAAATACAGTAATAAAGAACAGTCTAAGATTAACTTATAAAAAATTGTTAATATGTCATTAAAAAGCAAAGCGTATTGACTGACAAAAACCCATATTTAATTCATATTATGTTGTTATAGGTAATTTCGAGTGTATTGTTATATGCTAATAATATGATAGTGTGTGGATGCTTTTTTCTTTTCTTTCTAATAATCGATGATCGTCTCACCTGGCCGGGAAGGAGAAACAAGAGGCGAGCTCGATAATCCAATATTGGAATCATACGGTAGCGATGAACGTCTCGCGCCTTGCTTCGGGCTATTTGTGCTCAGTGGCCCTGTGGCCACCACCTTAAAAAGGGCACCTGCGATAGAAAGCCATGCATTAACCACAAGTGCACAAGTACGTTGACATAAAAGCGCTGTGACTGCGGTCATTCACGAATAAAACAATTATGGTAAAAATGTTAAAAAAGAATATTAAAAAAAAAATTAATGTAAAATGTTATAAAAAAAATTAATAAAAGTAATTGAAAAAAAAAATACAATTTCTTAAAATACGAATAAAATTTGTTTACTCTGTTTGGAAAAATCTGATGGCACAGACCCGCGCCTTGGAATGGTCGCTTCTTGGCCCTTGCCGGGTGTCGGGTGTCCCGTACCGTCACCGTTTCCAGCGCCAACCGGTGCTGAACCTCGGCGTCTTGTCAAAATCTGTTTGGTAAAAAATGAAAGACAGTTTATAATTTATATAAACGTTCAGACTGATATTAGTCTGGTGTAGAGTCTACGCTGTAGACCACCACTAGTCGTGTATCTAAGGATAAATCGGGGTTCGAGGGCACACACAAAATTGGTGGACCATATTATTTGATGAACATATAAACCACAGCGGTATTATTTCGAACTGGTATTCACACAACTTCAGGATTCGTGTTAAATACAGTGGATTATTCGGGGTGCACGACGATCAGTTAACTATATTAATGTGCGTGGGTACTTTAGGGTTTTACAAAAAATTAAATTATTTATATACCTACATACAATATAATAATATGAAGTATGTTGAGACAGCAAATAAATATCCGTAGACAATAATACTGCGTATAAAAAATAAGTCATAAATTATTATTGTAAAAGAGAAAATCGTCAAGTATCGCACCAGAAGAACCTATTATAGGACCTAAGAAATTACATTGTCAAAAAGTAGTGACCAATACCTGAAAATTAAGTCCAATGCAATAGTCTATAATCTGCAACAAAATCTTTATTTGATAATATTTTCAAGGCCATCAGATTGATTCTAATATATTCTTATGAAAAACAATGTAATAAAAAACTTACTAACAAAGTAATATTATTTGTTTGTTCAAATAAGGAGTTGATTTTGCATTTTACTATTTCAATATTTATCATTGTGTACAATGTACATCTAAATCGAATTCATAAATAACTTTTTGAGTGATGGTATGCCAAGGTTTTTAGTTAAGATTTTGTACAAATCGGCTAAAATAAGGAATTAAACATTAAACATCAAAATCAACGATTACAAGCCTCCGTTCCAAACACGGAAATTGAAAATAATATAATTAGAGGTCGATGACAATACACTAAAGTTCATTATATAAATAACTAGAAAATAAATTACACAAGGTAGTTCTTATGAATGTGAAGAATCATGTTATTGAAAAGTGTTTACGTAATTTGAAGTCATAATAAAATAATAAGTTCAACTAATTAATGTCGTAATAGATGTCGTAACCTTAAAGCAAAATATTTATTTGAAAATTTAAATTTAAAAATCGATTCATTTGAGTAGTTATAATTAGTTATAAATAGGTATTTAAATTATGGGAGAGTATGGGATAGCGGGACAAAATTTTCGGAGCACCAAATTTGAAGTTTGTACAAGCGGTTCAGGGGTACCACTCAACATGTTGGACCACTCATCTATACTTAAAATGTCTACTTATAGTATCTATTACGAATTACCTAATCGTTCGAAATTCAATGTTGATGTAATTGAAATGCTCAGAAAAATATTCTGCTATGGAATATTGAATCAAAAATGTAAGCTGTTATTCATAAAAACGAAAAACTTAAAAAACGATCGTGATAAAAAAAAAAAACTAACTAACCTGGTTCATGTGATTGCTGTTACGCCTGATTTCCGCGTTGGTCCGTGCTGTCGGGTCGACGTTTTCCTTCTCCTTGTTGGACGAAAACCTGGCCAACTTAAACGCCCGGTCAGTGTCCAGGATCGAGTCTCGCTTCGTGCCGTTTCCTCCGGCGCCGTGGCCGCCACCTCCACCACCACCACCGCCGCCCGTCGACGGACAACCCTCGCTGCTGGTCGAACCGGTCCGGCTGGACGCCGTGGACACGGCCGACGTGCCGCCGCTGGACGACGAACACGGTGCGGCGGTGTCTCCGCCGGTGGACAAGTACCGGGCCCGGACGTACGGCTGAATGGGCGGGAACGTCTGCTGCCTGGTCAGGCCCCTGGAGCATCCGGACGACGCCTGGTGCCCGAGGACCGGTGACGTGACGCCGTGTATGACGTTGCACAGCCGGCTGGCATCGGCCGTATTGGTGATGGTCGCTATGCTGGGTTCGGGTATCAGGTTCTCGGCGCTCACCGGCCGGTCGTCCATGTGACTGCCACCGCAACCGTCCGACGAACGTTGCAGCCCGCTGCTCCTCGACGAGCCCACCGATATGCTCAGGCCCTCCTCCTCCTCTTCCAGGTACGGGATCTGGCCCAGCGTGAACCGCCGCCGGTTTTCCACTTGCACCAGCAACGTCGAGGGCAGCGCGCCCTGCAAGCTTTCCCGGCGCAGTATCGTGCACGGCAGCGCGTGGCTGGTGACCCGGGCCAGGTTCAGTGGCACCGAGTGCCGGCGGCCCATCTTGTCCACGGTCTCCAGCACGACGGCCGGAAGCGAGCCCCGGCGGTTCTGCTGCTGTGGCGAGTCCTGTTCGTTTTCCGGTTCCAGCATCATGTCGTCGGCGTCCGCGATCAGCTGCTGCTCGTCGCAGCTCTCGCGCTCCCGGAGCTCTTCCCACTGTTGTTGGTTCTTCCTCAGGTTTTCCATCATCGAGTGCGACAGCTTGGTGTCCAAAAACTTGTGCCACAAATTGAACAGCGGCAACACCATGAACTTGAAGAACACTAATGAAAAGGATAAAATTAACTATGATATAATGATTTTGGCAAATGAGTAGGTATATTATTCAAAAATATTTCTATTATCTATTACAATATAGAAACTATGGATATATAGGCAATATTTTCCGAAAATCTATACTCAAATTGATTTACGGGCTAAACCAATTTTAATATACAAATATAAAGTCAAATAACAATTTCAAAACTAATACAATTACAGTACGGTGTGCTTTACTTTAGTGTAAAATGTCAAATTATGCATTGTAACATAAAATTATATTTTACTCCATAAAAACTGTTATCATTATTCATTACCTATGTCAATTAATATTAAGACCTATATTATAATAAAACTATAATAAGTACCTAATCTAAATGTATCAATCCACGTATTGATTCACCAATTTATTTAAATTTAATGGCATCATAATAATATAGCGTGTACAATCATTTATTACTCGTCAATATACTGTTGTTTTTTTTATCTGTATACGTTATACACGTGCGTATTAAGGGTGAATAATTGGACGATTAATATATTACACGAATATACTCAAATGCAGTTGAGACACTAAATGTTTATCCTATAGATTATAGGTTATTTACGAGTAGATGAAACCAAAAATATATATCGTGTGTTAAAAAAAAAAATAAAAAAATACGTTCCATGCGCATTTATACAAACAAACATACTGTTGACACTATGGACATATGGCTGTTTTTAGACTAAACGCATTTATTTTTCGGTCGGTGGCCATTATATTTAGCTCTCTTCAATTAAGTCCTCGTTGTGTCGGATTATCTTGAATTTGAATAAAAATAAGAATATGGTTAATTTATCTTGGGCTTATAGACTACAATATAATACAAACTACATATTAATTTATAGTATTTTGTTTATTGTGTATTATAGATGCGGTCAAACGGGGGTACGTATATAATGATTTGAACACGACAGCGAATTAAAAAAGGCACGTACCGGTTTGAATTTTCGGCACTGTATTGTTGTATCGATCGCAGATATCGGTGACCGGCAATCCCAACTGCCTTTCATAATCCCCTTGTCTGAAAAATTCGTCACACACCTTCAGGCTCCATTTGCGACTCACGTCCCACGGTCGGCACGGGTTCGATATGTCAGCGCACTTTAGTGCTATCTGCAGTATGAAGTGCCGCAACTCCGGGTCCTTCATGTCCAACTCGTCGTTTTCCAGATAGTTCTGTTTAATTTGTTATCAAAAAAAAAATGGTTAAAAAAAAATATGATACCAAGGTACACATTAATGGTTGCGTCGTATTTTCATAGTGGTGAATTTTTTATTTGTAGATTAAACATATAGGTAGGTAGTCAATTGATTTCGAAAACATAATTTATATACAAATATAAAATCCTACTGCCTTTTGTATACCAATGACGGCTGCACAATAATTGATCTAAAATTAGATCACTTAACATACTCAAAACATTGTTTTTATCGTATTACATTAAAAAAGTACTTTTGAGCAAATAATATGATGGTGAGTACATTACTACAATATATTGGTATTAATAATACATATTACTAACGTAGGTTCATTAACTAAAAGTCGTTGTTCGTCCAGGTGTTAGAGAAATATATTCAAAGTATAAATCAAAAAATAAAAATAGTTTAATAAAAGCTACAATTGATTATACAACTACCATTGCATTTAGATTAAAACGTTGAAGTGTACAATAATAATAGGCACAACCAAAACGTATTAGCATCACACCAACGCTGCGGTTAGGCATTTGAAAACAAGAACATATATTTATTGTTTATTATATATATCGTACTTATATGTATGCATCTAGAAAAGCACATTAAATATTCATACTCGGAGAATGTTAAATATTTTTATGGCGAAAAAGATCGTAGGAAAAAATAATAAAAGTTTTTTTTCGTCCCGTTTTCGAAATGGAATTCATGAATTAAACATGAAAAGTCGAGAGCGCATAAATGAAAAAAGTTTTCAGTGCATTTCAAATGTGTTTTATATACAAAAAATAGACATTATATAATAATATAACCACACATACAAGTTCGGGTTAAGGGGGTGGGGACGGTATTTTAAGGGTCCAACTCTTTCTACAAAATATTTTCATAATGCACACGATCAAAAGAATTTCAAAAAATAACATGAACTATGTTTAGGTCACAAAAAATTACTAAATGATAAATGTATTATAGATACCAATGGTATTTGATAACAATATGATGAAGTTTGTAAATTAGTGAAAATGAGAGTTGTGAACAAATAACTATACAATGTAGTAAAAGGTATGCGTGGTATTATCATCGTGAATTAATATCATTATTCGTCATCATTATATTTAACAATTCATATTAGGTGTTTTTGACTTATTTGAGTAAAGTAACAATAATTATTTATATTAGTGTCTTACGTTTAAAATATAAAGTTACTTCGATGGCTGTGGCGAATTTATACCATCTTTGTTATTTAAAATTGTATATATAACTATGTGTTTACTGTAATCTTACATCATTTCTTATTTTGGTAGTTTTATTTTTTTATTAATTTATTTTAAATGGTACAAAATTATAAAACTAAATACGATTGTAAGTAGTAATTAAAAATGTTTTAAGTGAGACGGGTTGATTAAGTGTCCGGTGTTCTAGGACCCTATGGATTTTTAACCAGGAATAGATATTGTTGTTATTGTAATCTCCCCCCTCCACACACACACACACACACACACACACTTTACAGGGAAACTCACATTGAATTTCTTCAAGAATTCCGGTTGCCTTGTAATATCCGTGGCCAAGATCAGTGAACTTATCTGCGACTCGAGGTCTTGTCTTATGGGGCTTAGTTTCTCAGCTACGTGGCTTTCGAGCAGGCAGCCAATCGCCGACCTCCAGTGGTGGTTCTCCAGCACTGAGGTGTTCTGAATTGACGCACATAAATACAACAGAAAACCATACGGGTTGATGATAATATACAATATTACAGCAACACGTGTGAAATATCGTTTTTCAGTTGTACGAAAATATCACCAATAGGTATAACGTAAAATTCTTAAATAATATTTTACAATATAATGGGTCACCTCGTAAAGAGTAGCCAAATGGTTACTGGTCGCGATAAGAAACGGTTGATTGACACCGGGATGGTCGAGATCGTGAGCAACAGCCGCTATGAGAGACGCCATGATTTCCAGTGGTGTCAAGAAGTTCTTGATCTGTAGAAAAAAAGTAATAGAAATTAATGAATATATCCGATACAATAATGTACGTGCTTATAATATTTTAGTTCTAATAATATTATATTATACTATTAAGTAGAATAATAATATTATTGTCCTAGCCATTACACGAACGGTGCAGTGCAGGTAAGACAGTATAGTTTCTGTTTTATTATTGGCTATATTACGTGATAATATGTGTAATTCGTTTTTAAAATTTCAATATTTCACAACACTCATTATTATTATTATAATACTTATTATTTTGGTAATAGACGCTGGCACGCTGCTCAGAAAATATTTTTATTTTTTTTTTCGCCAGACAACGTAATAATTTAAAAATGGCGAATTTGACTTGTAACATTACGCCACATTAAACGAAGGACTGTGGTTTTAAAAACCTCATCACATCGTAAGACAAAAGAATTAATTTACACTTTCGGATAAAAATTCAACATTTCAATAATATTGCACATTGTGACATGTCGTTTTATATTGTACGTTTTACGAGCATATTAGTTGTTCATTTATCCGAAATAATATAAATTATTATGCTTCGGCGTGATTTATCGAAGATAGGTACCGGGTTATAAATATACCTACTCGTCTGAAACAAGTATTTATTTAAATATTATGTAAATTAAATTATGATGTTGCATTATGTGAAAGTGTTAATTATTTTTATTTTATTTTCATGAACTATAATACCCTATTATATATTATGTATACGGTATTATAGTATACTACGACTGCCGATGAAACGGAACGTTAAACTTGTTGAGTTAAAAAGTATACAAAAGATAAACAAACTTTTTGGTTTTAAAAGCACTAAATAAACGGAGAACAATACATCGTAAGAAATGTTTTGATTGACTTAGTACTTTTCCGTAAAGTTATTGTGTTACGATTGTTTTTGTTAGATATTATAATATTCGTGAATGCCACACCATTATGTTTGTATTTTCATACTAATAAAACAATCAACACGGATATTAAATTTAATTCTATACTATGTTGTGTTTTAATGTGTACTGATTATTGTTATAATAAATCATTTAAATATTTATCGAATAATAATAGGAATAAAGATGATACAGGCCACATCTTTTTTCACTCATAGTACTATAATACCTAGTAATTATGATTTCAGTTATTAATTTGTTGTTATTAACACCGAACAGTCATTTTAATTGGTAGTATTTTTTTTTCTCCACAAATAGGTTAATAATTAAAGAATGTTGTGATATGAAAATAATATGTACAACACAAATATACGCATTTATTTATAACTTTTTCACTTATTTTTGTAATTTCTGTTTTCGTCACATCAAAATTTAATGCGATTAAAATATAATTGTACACGATTGTTTAGCTCTCGAATCGTTGTATATTGAATAAAGTTTTAAAAAAGTGTTTGCAAACAATTTTGTACACTAAAATAAAAATAAAGAAATAAAATAAAAGCAATAAAAAACAATTCAGTCACGCGTCGACAAATCGTTAAATGGCGGAAATATTAAATATTTTTGTGGTAAACAGTGCTATATGTCATGCACTCGTATTTAGGTGTCCACAAACGAATCGTAAAATAGTCTAAAATTAAACGCGTAAAGGTTGCAAGTGAAATTAAAATATTATAATAATAATAATAGCAACGGACGATTACACGCCGCGCCGCAGCGGTCCGTCAGAAATAATTTTTCGACATTGGCACGCGGCAGGACTTTTAAACCGTCTGCTCCGAATTCGGCCGAGCACGTATTGTGTGGCTTTTGCGAGCAGCACTAAAACCTGTCAATATAGTATAGAAAATACTAAATAGCAACAATAACAATAGTAAAAAAAACAACACGAACAATAATAACAGAAGATTTCGGTTCTACGCGTTCTCCCAAAATACTTACGAGCTTTTTGTTTATTTATATACATTATGCCGACGATACGAAATAGCAATAATAGTACTTATTCAAATAAGATAATTAAATATTATACACAAGACACGAGCTTTTTTTTTTATTAGAGTCGAGAACCGATCGTTATCGCTATTTCTTGCAGAGGAGTCATATTATTAATATTATAATGATATAATATCAATTTTCGACGGTTAGATTTTCATATAGGTAAATAGGTATACGTACAACTATACTCGTACATTATGACATACTACGTTATACTATACTATATTATGAGTGCGTAACGAGGTCAAATAAAATATGAATATCATATACTACGTCATATTATCTGAGGCAATGACAAGAAATAAAAATAAATTCTCTGTGGATAATCGAATGCTCAGACGACCTGGAGTGTATGCAAACGGAATGAACCCAACGGGTTGCAATGCTGTTGTGATTTCAAATAACATAATATTGTTATTATTTAATTATGGATATGGGATAGGACGAAGCGGTGTTTTTTTAGAATTCCCGTGAGGCCAATGCAGTAAAACCGGAAAACTTGGTTTTTCGCCAAACGATTATATTAAAAATAATGATAATAATAATAATATACATAATATAATGCGATTAAATATTGTTTCCACGCGTCAAAGTGTTTCAATGATAAAAGAGCGGATATAAACTAATATATTATATTATTATTATAAACTTATTATTGATATAAAACTTGCATTGAATAATTAACTAAAGTTAACGTAATGGCCTAACCAAACTTTATAGGTCACTTTAATATATTATTATAAGCTCACTATAATCAATTTAAAATCAATTATAAAATTAAACATTTTCATTGCAATATATAGTACACATTTTATCAAAATATTAATAGGTAACGTTTTGTACATTTTTTGGACCACTATACTGTGCTCACATCAGACGGTTATGTCAAACGGTTGGGGAGTTATCAAGTGTCACGTGCACACGCGGTCATTATGTAGTCTATACACTCAAACGCTTCAAAGGCATCACACGAATAAAAAGCTATATTACGGACGAATGCCACCAAAAGGTTTTCGACTATAGATAAAACGAATTACACGAGCACGACGTTTCTACAACGATGATTGAATAACGCTATATTTGAAAATCATCCTGGCGCATATCCTTATATATTTTATGATTGGGGAACACTATACATTATACAGAATGAACATTAAATGGAGTTCATACCCAAAGGGAAAACTTTCAAACTTACTAAGCTGTTTATGTTTTTCTTTTTAGTTATTGATACATTATCGAGAGGGAGTTTTTTTTAAAGGAAACGGTCCTTCGTCCGGTGTTCTTATAAGCTTCTTAAGATACATTTCAACCGAGGGTTGTTTCATCGCTTTTATTTTCTTCCAAAATGTAAACACTGCTTATGACAACTTTAAACTAATGAATATACGCACAAACGCATTTGGGGGAATTCAGTCGAAACACTTGCATTGCGGCTAAAACTAGAAAGGCAACTCCGAATAATCGGTTTCCTTAGCCTATGCTCTTTAGTAGGATTTATAAATACGATAAACTCAGCTATAGTGTACAGAATGCCAAAGAATACCAAAAGCCCAAATGATATTCTAATAAAACATTTTATACTATAATAATTATATATATAAAATGTTATTATTTTTATAAACCAAATACGTGTTTGAGTGTTTCTAACCTTGTCTTCTTGCAGAAAACAATGCATTGCCTGGGTGACATCGGTAGCATGGATGGCATTGTGGTACGGGTTCGTGCTGTGGTACCCTTCTTCTATGAGACCTGTGAACAAATATTGTAGATATTCACATTTAGATATCTTAGACAAGAAATTTTTTACGCGATATTCATAATATTTATTACTTATGTTAAGTAGGTATGTATTGTGTAGTACACCTATAGGGTATATTAGAAGGCGCAGATCCAGATGGAGGGCTAAAAGGGTTTTAGCATACCTTTTAGAAATGTTATACATTATTTATTCATTTATATATATAATAAATAGTTCATACATCTTGAAATCCATTAATTTAAAATATAAACAAAATTGTTGAAACTGTAATCAAATATTATATAGGTAATATAATGGTATTTATAATCTATTAGGTATAAACGAAAATTATAATTGTATTTTTTTCTGAAAAGATATACTTCTCCTTCCCTTCCCATTCAACATTTCAGATGTCTGGATCCACGTCTGTATATTATTATTATAATAACACTTCATATACATTTTTAATCATAATTGAGATATGGAAAGAGGTTAATAGCGCTTTCCACCATACCGCGCTGTTGCACCCAGGTTGCACTGATATAGGTCACTGATAATCGTCCTGGGTGCAGGACGGTGTAAGTGTAGATGAAACACAAAATCAATATTTATCACCGATATATAAAGATAATAAAATATTTGATGGGTACTTTGGTACTTATCAAGAAAATGATTAATCCCACAGTCCACTGGAGCTCGTGCAACTATCAATGCACTCAATGCAAAAAACTGGCCGAGTGTAGTGAGGTGAAACATAAAAAATGTCAACCAGTATTCCAGATGGAACATGCATTATGTGCACTAGACGCCACCAGTGCAGTCGGTGCAGTGTGGTGGAAAACAGTCTATTTTTATAATTTTAAAGATTAGAGATCTCTAATCAACGATTGACTCTCACTTAATTTCTTTTATATTTCAGAGACGGCTAGTTAAGAAGTGATCATGGTTACAACTACTGTAATATATTATTATGTATATTATGTACATACAATATGCTTTCTGCGACTGAAGATACACTTTTTAGACTCTCCAGTAAATAGCTATGATAATGAAAAAAAAACCGCTGTGTTTATGTATACTATATACAAGTCTACACCTACTCATTTTAGAGACCATCCAACGGGTTTTAATATTAAAACTTTGTTAATTATTTCCTCAGATAACGCCTTCACGTGTACTTTATGTATACTTAACAAGAAAACTTCAAATATAATAGGATCGTTCATAAGTTTCATTTCGCGTGAACTACCTGTTACATACAAAAAAAAAAAAATTAAGCAACACGATTTTTTTTTTTTTTTTTGTAGCCGCTAAAGTATAAATAGTAAATACCAAATCCATTAGAATAATATCTTGAAAAATAACGGTAACTCTAATTTAAAAAGGTCAATCTAATAATGTTAATATTCCCATATACAGGTACAAATACAATACTATATTCACGGTGTGGATTAATTATAAATTCAAACGGTAATCATCACTTACCTAGTTGTTGGGTACACTACCATAACCTCAACAAGCTAGTGTTTTATTGACTTTTGATTTCAAACTTTTTATACAGTGTTTAAATAAGTGATGTTACCATCGAAACATGCGCCCGAAACCGGCTCGGGATTAAATATGATAAACTCTGAGGAGGAAACCCAAAATAACTAGGACCGGATTACATTAGCATAATAATAAGGCATCGCATTATCGACAGCGTATTAGATAATAATATACAACGACAAACGTTAACAATAAATAAACTATACGCGTGTGTCATTACGAGGAGAGGACGCGTGCCGAATAGGAAATGAAGTTTTTCACGGTTATAATGCGCAGAGTAAGAACTTTTGTAAACCCGAACACTTACGATAATTATATCAATTAAGACGAACCGCTTACAAATGAAAATAAATAAATAACGTTCGGTTTTAACTTTCGAGGCAATTTTAAGCTAAAATCTCACCAGGCATAATAAGTGCATGTATAATATGCAGTGACATTTTGTTGAGAGTTGAAAATAAAAGCTTCAATAATAAACTAAGGTTGATTTAAATACCTAAAAATAACAATAATTTACATGACAATATCGTTCATAAATATTACACGCCTAAAACAAAATTACGATACATTTTGTATGAATGGATTGTAATTGTTATTCTAAAAAAAAAACTTATTAGTTACAATGTTTCCACAGCAAGACAATACATTTTCATAATATACCTATGTAAACAAATAAATGCTATTTTTTCAAAAAACTTAAATTAAGAACTGCAGTGTAGGTATAGACAGCTAGTTGACTATAATTTAAATACAATGTGTTGGTAAATTTATAAATTATAATATAATAATGACAGATTAAATTTAGATTCTGAGCGGAGCGAGGGATCTAGTGGTTTAACAATGGTGTTTATTTTTTTTTTATCCTGTATACAAAATTTCTACCAGAAGGAATGCTTCGATTTCAACACATAGTATCTTATATTTTAGAAAATTGGATCAAGATGGTAATTTAGAAAGGTATTTTTTTGATTTTCTCAATAATTATTTAATGCCACGAGAAAAATCGAAAAATTACAAAAAACCGCTAAAAATAAAAATAACGATTTTAGTTATTTTGTTGTAATTTATAATATTAATTCAACTTACAGGCTATAATAAAATATAATAACAATATAAAATATCCAGACTGACAAACCGTCTCCGCTCAGAATCGTTTTTCTTATATAATGATATTATATCATTATATTCAAGTTAAATACAATCCATTATGCATTAACTCACTTGTAACCTACTGCACAGCAGAGCGACATCCACTTACCTGTTTTTTTATTTGTATTAATACCTACCTTTTCTTTATACCTATACTAGTACATTACTAATATTTAAATGTCTTCAAATTAATAATTGTAAAAAAAAAATGCGAATTTAGGTACACACTGCATACTAGATATGTCATAAATATCGATGGAAAACAAAAATGCAGGATAAAAATGTCAGAAACAATGTGTGAGCATTGTATAAATAATTTTAGAACAACGTTACGGATCAAATGCTTAATTTAGTAAATCGTGAAGTAGCAGTTCCAAAGAAACATATTATAAATAGATTGTATTTACATGTATTACATATATTATATTAAATAAAAATAGAATATTTAAAATTGTAGGTATCACTTGGTGAAAAAAATGCGATTTATTTCAAAATAACTATATAAATCTAAACATTTATATTAAAATTATTTTATGAGTTTATCTAATTCTTTAATTTGGTAAAAATATTTAATGTATAATATTCTACATATATTACTGAAAATGTTATAATAGTGTAACATACGTTGAGCTTTAAAATCTACACGTATCACTAGTTTTTAAAAGTCACTTGGTTACAGGTGTACCCGGCCAAAACCAGACATATTATGACATATACACTGGAGTATAGGTGCAAATAGCAAATAACGGATTTGTGAGGGGGGGGGGCTAAAGCCTTACTTTGATAATATTGAATAAGCTTAAATCAAACTGTAAGAAATATTAGGGTGGGGGGGTGAACTTAACTCCTAAAGCCCCCTTCCCCCCATTTGCGCCAGTGACTGGAGGTGCATTACGCTTTGTTTTGGTGCATTATTAAAATTCCTTTACTGCTGAATAGAATATTTTAGGGGTATTTTGGGATATTTCGGTGATTTCCATGATTTTGCATTAGTTATTAACAATAAAATATAACAATGATTCTCTAATATATCGAAATCTAAAAGCTGTGCTTGACTCAAATACGTGTATAATTTCGATTTGAAAATACTACCTACTCATAATGTCAAAATATCATTATCAATTATTGTAATGTTCATATGGGTACCTATAATAGTTAATACCTATATTATAGTATACATAATAGAATCCATATTACAATAGAATATGGTTTAATCATATTATCCCGCCGCAGCAAAATCATACGTAAATTGGACGCTGAAACTGTAAGTGGGATTATTTTTAAAATTTTCTGAATTGAAAAAATGTACAATAATTATAACTTTGTAAAGGTACCGTCTATTCCTGAAATTTATTTGAATTTAAAGTGGAATATTCGTAATAATTCTATCTTAAGCCAGATTAGTTATATAAAAGCACAAACGATATGCACGGTATAATTCACGTAGGTTCGCTGCGTATTTCATAGAATATTTGTATCAATACATTTGATAAATAAATAATAATAACAGACCTTTACCTACTTAATGAATAATGACGATGAAAATTGAAAATATGATTAGAAAAAGATATAAATAAATATGACGTTCCCCCGAGGTATTATTTTTTTCATCCTCTTTTGTATTTTTCCAATAACTTCAAAAGAAAGGTAAACGTATTTTTTTGAGTTGACTTTCAGCTGGTATAAGTTATGAGTAAATATAATATAGTATTAACGGAGGACGCCGTTATACAAAACGCTGACAACGTAGTTTTATTGTTATCCAAACGTACTTTTAGCGTACGAATCGTAAAAAGGTGCTGTATGCCATAATATGAATGGTCGTAGATAGTTCACCATTTTAACACAAATTATAATTAGTAGTTAATTGAGTTAAAGTGACTTTTTACTGACCGGAAACAAACAAAATTGTTTTTTTGTCGTTGTCGTAAAAAATTAAATAGTATGATGCAAAAATAATAAGAATTAGAACAAGGTGGCAAGTGGCAGCAAATCGATTTTTCAAACACAAACTGTGAGAGAATGCATAATATTATATTAAATTTGTGTACGCTAACCATAGTAACCATTATTAAAGTAGATTCCACTTTTCTAAAATATGGCCAGGTGGAGGTAAGAGAAAACTCGTATATCATAGGGATTGCTGCATAATTTATAGACACTAAAACACTTTCTGCAAGTGAATAGGTTAATTCAGTAGTATACTGCCGAAACAAGTCCAAAATTCTGTTGAAAATATTTTAATGTAATTGACAACACCAATAATTATGCTGCATGTTTATTTTATATTTTAACATTTCTTGTTTCAAGAAAAAAATATAAACGTGTCTCATGTTGGTTGCCATTATTCACAACATGTTGTCAAATGTGAAGTTTTATTTTTTAACAAGCATAACTTAAATAAATTATACATTGATTGGAAGCAAGGTGTTGCGATTTCGTACGAATATTAATATATCTAATATAATATGCTCAGCCAGAATTGTCATGAATATCAAACATATCATGTGACCACAACTAAAAATATATAATAATATGATACTGAGTTCGATGAATTCAGCGGTGAAAACCGTTTGCAATGTTCGACTATAAAAAACCTATATATGAAGATGAACATTACGGATCTGTGATTTTCGAATTAATAACCGTCATGGTAAAACAAAATATAATACGCGCTTAACTATAATTTCGGTTGTAACCTCAATTCGTTGTAAAATCAATCGCTAAAGAAATAAATAAATTCTTCGGTCTCCCAGAAATTTAAAAATTAATACATTTATGAGACATTAATTTGGTTATTTTAAAATATGTACATTATGCACAATTTATTAGGTCTATAAATATATTATAAGTATTTAAACGTCATATATACCTAATGAAAGAATATAATTAAATCATATGTGCAATACTAAATAAAGTTAATTAAATTTATTAAAAGTTTTTATATCCCATATTTACGTATAATTAAAAACGACGACGGCTTTAAAAACTTTTAATATAGTTTAATCAACTTAATTTAGTTTCACAATGCACAATATATGATTCTATTATATTATTTTTTAACGTAAAACAAACATTTATACTTTTTATATGGTATATGAAGCCATTGAGAAAAAAAATGTCTAAGACAAAATTAAATTAGGTATAATATATTGTGTGGAAATTTAATTTATTAATAATTATATAATGTTAATAAGAATTACTAAATGTATATTATCCGTCGACTGGTCCTAAAACGTAAATAATTCTTGTTGTATTCATATACACTTAAGGTAGTTATCACTAGGTATTTGTTATCACTTTGAATCAAAATCCTAAAACTACAAACAACGAATATACATCTTTAGTTGAGAGATGCCATATTAGTTATATTGTACTTTTAACACTGAGGCTTGTCAATAAATAATCTCAACACGTCATTATTTTGATTCATTCAACGATCTTCACTTAATCATAAATAATTGATGTTTCGGTAATCTTCAGTCAGTACTCACCAATCACTCTCATTGCTTCTTAAAAAACTTGGCTAAGAGGTCTTGTAATAATGTTAGATAACATCTATTAAAAATAAAAATTTAATTTTGTGAAGCGGCATTAATATAAACAACAAATCACAATCATATTATGCCTTATTAGATCTTGTTACGCATACATTATAATATAATAGAGGCAAGTACTCGTAGT
Organism: Sitobion miscanthi; assembly: GCA_008086715.1. Lineage (NCBI taxonomy): Eukaryota > Metazoa > Arthropoda > Insecta > Hemiptera > Aphididae > Sitobion > Sitobion miscanthi. The sequence continues at coordinate 15,052,657 of CM017802.1, forward strand.
CACATAATATATAAGTACATATATTATGTATTATATTATATATAATTTCAAACTCTGAAACTAAAATACTATTTTACGACAGTATTTAGGCCGGACTTTAAAGTAATATTTATAACGAGATAATGACTTTTATACTTACTAAAGAGTTTCCAAACTTGGACCACGTCCAACTTGAAGTGTTCCATTAGACCATACCAATGGAAAAGATGAACACAAAGTACTGGAAGCGATCTTCCTACAATAAAATATAATAACATATACCGTTAACTTAGAAAAGACTTATTGATATCCTATAACTTCATAATATATAGTACTCTTGTTTACTCGAAAACTCAATGGGACAACACATAAATAAATCACTACCTATATCGTGTATCCGACTATTTGTATGCACATAGTATAATTTACAAAGATAGTAGAATTTGAAACGCGTATATAAATAATGGTGTGAATAAAGTGAATTTATAGTTGTAAGTTTTATGTTATCGAGACTTGGTTACATCATTAAAAACAAAAAAATCAGGTGATTAATGTCCATCAAAGGATCTAAAAAATTCGAATCAAATTAAAGATCATCCAGCCGAAATATTTGGCGATACGTTAAATCGGTTATTTAAAACTTTTGCTAGGTTTTTTTAATGAATGCACTAAATAGTAAACTATACTCTGTACATTATAGGTATACCTAAAACACTTATCGTTATTTTAATTTACCTCGAGAAAGCATTGTGCAATATGTGCTTACACAAAAAAAAAAAAAAATGGAATTCAATAAAAAAATAAAATAACGATGGCAATACGTTTGACATAATTATACAATTAAAAATAATATTATTCCTGAACATAACCAATGACGTTTTAAGCCTACAGCAGATGTTAACAGTTTACAGATAACAGTTGTCGCGTAGAAAACATCGAAAGCGTTAAGTACATAGTTTAATTATTGTAGAATGTTCGGGTGAGTACAATGGCGTGTATGATGGCGGCGTTAAACGTGTGAAAAGCCAACTGGATTGCTGTTATCCGCGAAGGGATTGTTTCAGAACAATTTCCAAATGTTTACCGTCTAACTTTACGACAAAAAAATTGGTATATATAGCGGGTCGTGGGATGGTTTCGGAATGAGTCATGTTTTGGACGTTGAAACTCTACACGACCCTACCAAAAACAAAACTATATTAATACACAAACACTACAAGCACACGCATATTGTCACGTTAAAAATGTATAATAATATGGCGGTAAAATTTAATTCCAAGTACTCGGAATTATTAAAATACATAAAATACGTTCGATGTGACCAGAATTCAATTAGGAGATACACGGAAAATCGTTATTGATACTATTTTCCAAGACATAAACATGAATTCTTGGGTACCAATTTATTCACCGATATTTCATTATATTGTAGACGGTATTCCAGATGTTCGGCTGGACACTTTTATATTATTACGTATATTGTGTTAACTTCACGAGAATGGAAATATATAAAGACATTGGGAGATGAGCATTATTGATTTTTTTTTTTTTAAACGCCATAAAAAATACAATGGAAATATTAAAATACACATTCCATAATTATTTAAAAACAATGTAAGTGAAAAATCGTTTTAACGAGAAAATATAAAAACAGTATTTTCTACTTACCCCCTGTAGCTGTGTCTAATGCAAAAGCGTTGAACGGCCATTTCCAGACGTGCTTGAGCACACACTGTGAATAAAATAAAATAACATAAATGTGAGTTAATAATATATAGAGATTACACAACTTGCACATTATATACAATGTATCGTTTATGATTTAAAATTCCAGCACAAATATGAAGTACATAAATGTATAAAAATAGTATTTATATTAATGGAGACAAATATTAAACTATTCGTAAAGCTTTAGAAATTTAATAATATTATAATTTATATAATGTACCTATTTAATAATTTAGGAACGCAGATATTTCACGAGAAAAATAACATATTAAAATAAAACAAATTCAAAATACTTTAGAAACGCAAAAAAAATAAAGTCGGAAAAATAGTATACAATACATTCTGTATAAATGAGCAAGATTACTGTAATGTTAGTAACGTAAATTTAATGTTTTTTAACAGTTAACCTTAATAGTTGGTAATAAATATAATGTTCAAATATATATTATGTAAGTACACAGTTTTGAGTAAGTTTTTTTTTTCAAAACAAAGTGATGGATGTTATGAAAAAAAATAAAAAACAGTTATATAATAATTAATTCAGTCATAAATTGTAGTACAACAATGCAACCTATTTATTCAGATAATATTTATACAAAAAATTACTTTTTTATAAATATAATAGGTACATTAAATGCATAGCCGGCTTAATATAGGTACAATTGACGCGTGATGGCAACACGATGTTAAAATAATTCTTGCACTGGGCGCCGAAAGAGTTAAAGTCTGTCTGACTGTCCTAATTGAATATACCAAGTATATTGCATGATATCATATTATTATATATTCATATATAAAATCTTCGCATTTACGGCCTTGAATAAAAAATCTTTAATATCTTAAAACAAATAATATGAGAGTTGAATGTATGTTTATATAGCTTATATACACATTCAAAGACTACTCGACCGATTTTGATCGAAATTTCAAATTGTTCTAAGAGATATCAGGAAAGTTTAGAGAGTAGTTTGAACTACGTTTGAAAATATACCAAGCACTAAAGGTATACATACAATCCGCCGACCTCTACAGCCGAATTGTCCATATCGGTCGAATTAGTTCACAAACCGACTCCGATTTGACCGAGAACTGATAGGGACACTAAAACCAAGATACACCAATACATGTATAGCGCCTTATTTTATGATCGTTCATTATTTTCCGAGTGAAGTCAGGTTTCACAGATAGTAATATAGATGTTTATTATATTTGATGTAATAAAAAACATAATAATATATATTTTTAAAAACCTACCGATAATTTTAATAATATTATTATTATTACTCTTTGTATTATTATATGTGTTTTAATATAATATGATGAAATACAATAAACATCATATTTATAACTATGTATTTTTTATCCCTGATACAATGTTTTTGTATAAACAGGACATTTAGACCACTCCTGATTGTTGAATATTTCAATATTCTCAAACGAATAATATTAATACAAATTATCGTCCATTTTTATACTAAAGGATATTCACAAAGGCTTAGTAAAACGATTGTTCTTTAAAGCTCAGAATAGACCAGGAAAATAAGTGAAAATGGTTATAAGGTCATGAAAGAATTTCCAATTTCAATCCAGGAATCTCTGAATAGTGTCTATAGACTATAAATCTCATTTTCTCCACTTTTTACTATTTTTTATCCGTTCAAAAAAAAAACTTAAGACTTTGGATCAGAAATTGTATCGACCCTTTTGTCTAGTGTTACTGAGGGATGAACTACTCAAAGAAGTTTATAATATCCCAAGTCGTTCAAAGGTCTCCGTCGTCTAAAGTTCAAACAATTCATTATAATTGAAAAACGTAGAAGTCGGATGAAAGGAAATTTTTAATGAACCAAATACCGAAGAAATAATTTAAGTTTCCACCACAAGGACATCACAAGAAAGTCAGCAACAACTGAATACTTTTATATATACCTAATGAATTGTATCCTTATAATTTTCCATTGTTAAAAAATGTCTTTCTCCCCATTCCTTAGCATTAATATCCGAGGTACACCGTAAACAAATAAAAATATGATAATTTTTTTTATTTTAGTACATTTTCTACAACCGATTAAGCAATTCAAATATTGGACAGTCAATATTTAATTTACTTCTTAATATAGGTTCGAGTAGTATATTTCAATACTTGTGTTTCGGGAATATTTTATAAACTTACCCAACATATTATACAATATATATCCCTAAATACATTAAAATAAATAAATAAAAGATTAAAATACGTCAAAGATAGTGTTGTTAACTATTGATGATTGGGGAGTTAATACAGAATTCTTCTCTTAAATAAATTAGCGGATGAATGATTGAAATATATAAATATATAATGAAGTTAAGTATCTTTTTTTCTAAAATAACATTTATATCAGGGGCAACTATAAAGATTTATTGGAATTGATTTCATTAGAATTTTTAAATAATTAACTCTGATAATATAATATGCACATTATACATTAAGCACGTGAAGTAATGTTATTAGTGTTTGATACTGTTCATTTGTTTAGTATAAAATCGTCAATAAAATCATGTTAACCTTTTCAGACCCAGATTTAATCGGATAGCGAATTTTAGTAAAAAGCTTTTTTCCTTAGAATTCTATTAAGATTAATTTAATATAAATATATAATCACGTATAGGATTATAAAAAAAAGTTCTAGGAGTAAATGAACCAATTAACCAGACAATGAAAATAGATATAGAAATTAGAAACAATAATAATAATACTAAATATAAATAAAAGTAACTTTATAGTATGGAAATTATTGGCAGCAACAGTGAACAGAACAGGTATGTGCTAACAGAAACTATGCAGAAAAATTAAATTACAACAGCTGGTCGAGAGCTTGGAAAGGAGAAAAGTACAATAATTAAACCGAAAGGCGATAAGCTTATATATACGGAAACGGTCACGATGAAATGCAAACGTATGTGATGGGAACTTTATGCTTACTTGAAAGCCAGATTTAGCCTTTAGAAATTGGAATTATTATAAATATATCACAGGCATACTTAATAATATGTAATACTTTATTAACTATAAATCATTAAAAAGATGATGGATACTATTTTAGTCCGAATCGCCCAGACTACCTGCACGGCTGCATCGATTGAGAATATACAGGACTATTGGTATTTTTGTATGTTTATAACTCATAAATAATATTTAAAAAACGAAAAAATTATTTTAATAAAAGTAATATACTTTTATATCATCCAAATAAAAAAATATAAAACACATTTTGAAAGAGAGAAAATAATGAATAAATATAAATAATGAAATAATAAGAATGTAATTAACATTATACCTTTATATTATATATTATGATTTAGTTCATAATCATTATGTTTTTGTTTATTAAAAAAGTTGTTTATTTGAGGGGAAAAATGAATTTATTTATTTTTCAATTTAATGAGATTTTTACGCCATGTAAATTCTAAATAATACATAATAATAATACAATACTATAATATACATTTATATTAAAGTTTTTTCTTCTTTTTTTAAACTTGCAAAACCAGTTGTCCAGATTTATAAGTCGTATACATATACATACAATTCAAGGTATTCAGCCATTTATAATTTCGGTACCTCGGAACACTAATGAAATCTCACAATTATTTTAAAGGTTGGCGTAAGGGTGTCATATTTTATTTTACTCAAAGCATGGCAAATTTTTTTTGTGGATTTTTTATAGATAAATCTTACCACTTTTCCACGGTCATCCACCAGTTTTATAGTACATCCTATTTTTCCATAACTGAAATACCATACATACGTCATGTTCTACAATGTTCTGCAGCACTCTACATCACAACAATATAAGTTTATAAAAGAAACTAACTCAATGTTACAAATGGGAATTATAAGCTGACAAAATTACCAATTAGCGACAAGTAATAAACAAATTACAACGATACAGCCCAATAGTCCAGTAAACTCTGAATTGTATATGAACGTACCTAGTCCAGATAACACGTATCAGGTGTGGATATAACGATAGAAATCGTCAAAAGTTAAAAACCAAAGGCGACGTGACAGTGACACGTCAGAGTTTTTGTTTGGTTTTCCATTGGGTTCCTGTATAGGTGCTAAAGGATATTAAAAAGATGTCGGAACGCGTATCGCAAGAACTCATACAAATGGCAAATTAATAATAATTATGATATGATAAAATGTAATTTCCACAGGGGTGTGGGAGGGATGATGTCAAATCAGAACTGCAGTTTCATTATTTTTTATCATTGGATTTCTAATATGGAGATGCACGTTTTAATATCGATTGATATTCGAACGCCATACTTAAGTACTCGAGTTCGTATGGATCGACGTTTGTGTCGTTGTAGTCCACACCTGAACAGATATTTTGCTTTGAAATACCGTACAGAGTATCAAGTAACGACGCTGAAACGTCACACTAAATGTGTACATTGGACGTATTTTACTTGGGCGGTGGGAAGTGGTGGTTTGTCGGGTTAATCGATGGGAGACATTCTCGCACACGCGTTTTCCGGCACATCACAGCCGTTACGGGTTTCGAGTTTTCAGTGCAAAGTTTTCGGGGCACCCACGGTGTACTTCGGGCGGTGGTTTTGAAAATTATTGTAAAAGCCATAAGCAGCGGTGGAGTATATATATATATATATATATAATTTATATGCCTATAGGCTATAGCTCACTTTAGCTATTACATACAAACGACGACGTTATATAATTTATACAACCAAACTGTATACATACATATTTACCAGGCATTGCGGGTATTCGTACTATACTCATTATTGGTATATGAAGTGCACGCGGCCGCGGAAAACGAAAATCTAATTTATAATGGCCTTGGTGAAACAGATGATGAAATTTTACTCGTGTAATTGGCATACGACCCTCCCCCGATCCGCCGATCATTACGCACACGTGTACGCATAGTAGTTGTACTTAGATAATAACGTGTATGTGCTCGTTCGTGTTAGAGCATGTGGTGGAGGTTGTTGTGACGTTGGGGGGAGGGTGGAGGGGTGTGACGGAAGTCGACCTGCACAGCACCCTCGCAATATATGCGGTTCTAACTAATTACACGATTAATCAAAAACGATGAGGCATGGGGGGATTGTTTAAGACAACAGTTAATTACAGATGTTTTGAGGCATCTACGAAATGTTTTCGAATGAATATTAAATATATTATTATTACTGTTATAGAATATAATACATCGGCTGATATCGAGCGGGATAATGAGACGAAGCACTACCCGTCAGTGGCGTGTACGAGGCGGGCGAAGGGTTAACACACGGCAAAATGGCTGACAAACAACGTCATATAGGTACCTCGTGTCGAGAACATTCATCCAAATTATTGTGTCAAACTATATTCATAATATAATATCTACGTCGTATTATATGTGGTATTCATTGAATTCGAATAAACGAACCAAATTAGATATTATCGTCGTCTATTGGGGGATAAAATATTGTAATATATGTTGGTATAACTCGTCCAGTTCATCTTGGCCATCGGAAACCGTCATGATTTCACAAAATCAGAGGTCTAAAAACTATATTATACTTAAAAAACTATCGTAATTTGTAATGCAATATCAACTATTAAATGTCAAATGTTAAAATGAATTTAAACATTTTATATCGAACATAGAAGAGATTTATCATGATGAATTAAATGTATTGGTTATTTCATCATGATATTTATTATTTACTAATTATTAGGTATTGATAACTAAAAAATAGTTATTTTCATAATATATTATGGCGAGTGGCTAAACTGGTTTTTAAATATATTTTGGAAACCTTATTTTGGATGATTTATACATTGAAATATGCAACACGGGTTGTAGAAAACGTCACACCGTTCCCCTCACACGGTATCTATAGGAAACCACTGGACGGTATAAAATATTATTTTGAATATCTATTTTGACATACCTACATATGTATATTATTAATATATGTAATGATTTTTTATCTCATCAACAAGTATTGCAGTTTCATCTTGCAAATTTAATCAAATTGCAGTGTTATCCTATACAAATATCACCAATGAAACACACACGGGTAAAGATTGTTCGATTATTCCAATGTCATTATTTATGTGGAATTAAAGTTTGCTTAAATGCTTTGTTTTCGTTTTAATTGACTCGGGTGCTATATTGATAGATATTATGCACTTTTTTGACATCGTAAAATTAGTTGGATACTGTAAAGTATGTTGATGTTAAGTCTTCATTATAATATCCTGTTATATTATCCTCATTCAAGGGTCACTTTTTTGATAATAGATTTTTATATTTTAAATTGTGTTCCATACAATAATTACACATCGTCAATATTTTCCCGGTGGTCCTTTAAATATCTCAAGTCTTTCGACTTTGAAAAAATATAAGAGCTCATGCCAAATATAAATGTCACGTTTTCCTCTGGATTATGACGAGTTCTCTAACCCCCGGGTTCGTAATAGGTTTTAATAAATTGTATGAATATTTCCTATTAAAAATAGCCAACTGTTTTCCTCGCTTTTTTCAAAATTTGTACGTAAGAATAATGCTTCTAGCAACGGTATTCAAAGTATTATTGACTGTGAAAAAAAAACTAATTCTGGGACTTTAGCATAGTATCTATATATTTTTCTATCGTCAAACATACTTTTTGTGATACTATCTTCCTATATTCATGTATCGAAATATGTAGGTACTATTAGTATTGATATCGTTGAAATGGATCTATCATCATAAAAAAATAAATGTGAAATCCTGGTCCTCTGCCAGAGACATTTTAAAATAATGCAACATCTGCCATCTGATTTATAATTAATATTCAGCTGCTTATTAGACACCGAAATTTTTTCATTCGTGTTTTATATGATTTCTGTTGTATAATTTTAGTCTATCCTGACTACAGATTCCTTGTTTTTGCTAATGACTTAAAACGTTTTTCTTACAATTGAATCGGTAGTTGACATTGTGGTCCTTTAGAAGTACCTGAAAGCTCTAGTCCTATAAGTGTAATCCTATAGGATTACACTTTAATGCTTAGACAAATATAAATCCGTGTATTCTACGATCGCTTATTAACTTACTTGTTTAATAATTCAAGTATTGATGTGGTTACTAATAAGTAACAATTAGGTGTTCTTTTAAGTTCTGATCTGAATTATTACCCTCACATCACAATAGTACGTTACAGAGCATTTAAGCATTAGTTTTTAAATTACAGGCTTCAAAAGAGTTCAAGCTATTAATTATAAAAACTGTGTAAAGATTTCTTATTGGTTTTTGACTAGAGTATACAGAAGTCCTTTGGGAACCCTTTGCAGTAGAACGTGGAAACTGACTCATTTTTAGAGCGAGTTTAGAGAGTATTTTTTAATCGTTTGGGGATTATAGTTTATACTTTAAAAATTACCTGCCCTTAGCATGGTTAACGTCCAGTAATGCATAATCTACGACTTGTTTCTTAACCAAATAAATGAGTGGAATCCAACTAGGAATTATTACGGAGGCTATAATAGATAGAAGTGAAGCTCCTCTTACCTTTCCTTAATAAACCTTAAAGAACCTTCTCGTTCCAAAGACATAACTGTTTTTTTTTTCGTTCCTGTTTATAATACTAACCATCTATTGTATGATGCATTCGAGTAATGAACACTTCACTTTATTTAGTTCGTAATTATTATAAATTGTACATACCTAGTTAATCATTTAATTACCTAGTAAATTAAGGTTTTGTATTTCTGTTAACTATTATACATTAGTGTTAAAACTATAATACTGGGCATCACACCCGTTAAATAAATAAATAATAAAATATAATAAAGTGATACGGTTTGTGTATACAGTTTATCCAAACATTATGACACAAATAGACGACTATATTATTTTACGAATAAATTCTATTATAGCGGTCGTCAAAATACATATATTTAGTACTCCAAAATCAAATCGTCGGTAAACAAGCCTCCAGGGCGGTTTCATCCTCAAAAGGCACCATAATCTCTTACTGAGGGACAGGAGAAGACAGTTGGGGCTTTGAATCGAAGCAATATTGGATTATAGCACGAATATCAAAGGGCGAACAAATTCCTTTGATCCGTGCGGAATTAACAGAAAATCACGTGAACTCCTTTGGGCGTTCCCAATAACTTATATAGTCCAATGACCTATATAAACGAAACCCGGAGAAGTTATTAAAACTATTGATCCCCAGAAATCCATAGGCAAACGATATTTAGTAGAAATTATGTTAACTGAATGTTATTTCATGTAGTTATTATCACAGCAATAAAATATTTTTACACAATGTAGGTAGTAGGTACATGTACATAATAGGTACGCAACAACATAATCAAATACAAAACCCTACATTTAATAACATAGAATTTTTACAGCCTATAAATTTAAAGTCTGTTTCTTTACCAACTATTTTTTAACTATATTTTTCATAAAATCTTTTAGTTAAAATTTTCAATTTTTAATCGACACGTTTAATATGAAATTAAGTTAACGAAATATTAGACAAATCTCAGAAGGCATGAAATGCATCACAATAAATTTTATCTTTTAAGTCATTCTTTTTAAAGGCGTGTATTTAAAAATAGCACCTATAAGAATCTTTCGAACCTTCGTTATTTGGATATTAAAATTGTCTGGATGTCTAAATTAATGGTTTTTTTTTGAAAAACATTACTCATAATTGTATTATTGAGTATATTATGTATGGCCTGTAATAATCTAATGGTTTTAAAAATTATAACATAATTGCATATTTGTGAAGAAGTTTTTATTCATCTAGTATTTTAAATCATAATATATTCATAATATATTTATAATATTATATATTGTTGAGTGTTGACGTCAATAAAATAGAAATAACGTTACACGAGGCTTGGTCGATTAGTCAAACATATTATAGATCACTTATATGATTGACGTCAAAATATTATAATGATACCAAATTATTCAAAAATATCTAGTAATCATTGTGTTATAAATGTACAGATGTTATTAAACCTAATTGTATTATTTAAAACAAAAAAATAAAACAGGCCCGATCATTTAAACTGGTATAGACAGTGTAACGCGTATGTTAGATTGAATGGTATAATAGGTTATTAATTATTCCATATATTTTTATTAAGTAATATTTATCTATTTGTACTTCACTTTCATCATCTGTACAATATTATGAAAGGGTTAAACTTTGAATTATAACGTAACGCTGACATATATTTTGTTACTAATTAAATATTCGCATATTTTTATTGCACTCGAATATGACACAAGCATGTTATTATCATCCTTGTACTTTTTATTTCTATATTTTTATTTGAAATAATATAAATTACAAGTTGTTAATACTTAACGAAAAAAAGCAATGTTTTGTACAAAAATATGACAACACATACTAATGTGAATATTCATAAAGTATAATATTATAATATTACAATATATATTTTATAGTAAAATAATAAATTAGATCTGTAAAATTAAAAAATTGAAAACATCGATTATGACGTAGAGTACACACATACATATTTGTTTAATAATTATTATATGTTTTCCATGTTAATTATATCACACAAATACTGTAAAATACTGTTTTTCCGTTTTTTTAAATTAAAATCAATTCTTTACGTAGCGTAGTATAGTAATTAGTAATTACGAGTAGACGTTAATTTGTATCCACGTTAGTAACCTCAATTAAATAAATATAGGTTCTTTGAGTTGAAATATACATTTAAATTATTTGTTATCAATAAAAACCATTCGTCAACTAAATATATATGATTCCTGGTTGAACCGAAAATATGATTATTGTTTACACGCTTAATATTTTTTATTAAAACTCTAAAAATGATATTGTTTAATAATATTGATAATAATATAATTATTTTCAATTGTATTAGCTATATAATGCTACGTTTATCTAAAAACTTATTATGCATGTAGGTATACTATAATTTTATATCCTAATTTATGAAAGTGGATTTAAAAAAAATAAAACAATATATCATAAAGATCAATTATATTTTAAAATTTCAGAGGTTAAAATAAACATAATTGTATATTTTAATTAAAAAATATATAAATTTTAAAAAAATGTCTCGAAATATTAACTACCTACGTGGTTATTTCCAAACGTACCTATAATTATAAAAATACTTATATGTAATAATCATACTATATGTATATATTCATTTCCAAAGTAGATATTTATTATAAGTCTCTATGATTATATGTATGCTACCTAGGTGGTATGATATTTAAAAAAAACATTTAAACTCAAGACGATCATAAACATTTCTGCAGAGCATACAACAATAAGATGCTTGTAACATGCATACCGTTATTATAAATATCTAACTCGTTAGAAAAATTAATTTCACTGTTGAAATAATGATAATCAAATCGATATTATAATATCATTACATAACTTATTAATACTTGATTAACATTCTAACCTGGACTTGGCCGTGGTGAATGTCGTCCAATAGCGCCGGCGCATTCTCGTTGGACAAGGATCGGGTGGTGAGCTTTTTCCGCCTACGCTTGTGCATGGTAAGAAATCGGCCGTTGGGTAACCGTTTACCGTGATGGGCGACCGACTCGAGAAGCACCACTTCGCCCTCGGACAGCATTCGCGACCGTCTCCTGCACCGGTCATCTGTGGGCGAGTCGTCTGCAAAACAACAACCGAACACAACGGTTAGATGAAAACACAAGCAATACAATTGAATATAATATACATAAGTTACATAATATAACAGACAGAGATGGCGAAAAACAGGAAAGTCTGTCAGACAAACGGTACTTGCGTTTGCATTCTCAGCTGTATCTATATTCTTATTTTACTCATTGGGGGGGGGGAGAGGCTATTATAATAATGCTATACAAAAAAAAAAAAATAATAATAATTATAGTAAAAATATATTTAGAAACGCACATATTATGTTATATAATAATATCTCAACAGTATTAAATATTAATGCATTGACCATGCGCCGTATTCCGTTGCAAACTAGCACCGCACACGACAATATAATATTATGCATGATATGCCGGTTAACCGTTTTCCGGCGACTCGCATCACATTATGTACAACTCGAAATCAGCACTTTTTCAATTATATAATATACACACACCGACGCGGTTATATCAATTGCGCGCCGAGCACTGCGTACACGCCAGTTATTATTTTTTCGCATAATCTCACTGGATTTGTGGTTGTATGCAGATAAACGACTATATCAGCTGCAGCATATAGATAGGGCCGCCGGGAAGAACGGGGGAAAAAAACAGCAGTATAACGATAAAAATAATATAAACACAACAAAAACATTGCGTAACACGCACGTTCGGGTGATAAAATTAATGCCGAATAAATTATGATAAAAAAAAAAAAAAAATAGTAACACGCGATTATTTTTTCGACATCTCAGACATTCGTAAAATATTCATCGGGTTAAGGATGTCTAGAAATCATTATAATGACGATGGGCGACGCGAAGACAGTGCCTATACGACGTCTGTGCGAAAAACGTGCCGCGGATTTCTGGAAAACCGGTCACCTCGTTTTTATGTCGTCCAAACGTTTTGCATATTGTCTCGATGTACACACCACGTGCTCATATTATTTCCATATATTAATTTATTCCAAACATGCGGTTATGCATCTCCACGGCAAACTGCACAACACGCGATGTCGCATGCCGCAATAATATAGGTCTCGAGCCAACTTTCGTCTACTGCAAAGGGTATAGTGAGAGTGATTGGCAATCGAACGCGCTGAAAAATGATTTGACGTCATGCAGACTCCGGAGGGTAGACCGAAACTTCTGAACAAGTTAGACCCCCCCCCCCCCCCACCACCCAGTTATAACTAAGCCACCGCCGCCGCCGCTGCAGGAGGATCTGCCGAACAGCAGTAGAGGTTTATACGGAATTAAACCGAATCGATATATTATCATAACGTCAAAGTATTTTACGATAATATATATGTATAGCATTAAAACACTTAAACGACGGTCGTTGCGTTCGGCGGCGGTACGTAGTTTGCTCAGGACATAACTACCCGACAAACACTGCAGCAGTCCCTCCAATATTAATATTACAATTATTATTGCCAGTCTGTTCATCGACGCCCACCATGTCATTTCAAAGGATTTTCGTGCGGCGCAGGTTTGTATATATACATTCATATACGTATATAAATAGGTAGGTATATGCGTATACTGTATAAAGTGCCTACTCAAACGACGAAACACACCCGAATCTATCGATTAAACGGTGCGGGTATAATAATAATTATTTGCCATCGTATTAAAACGTCCGCCGAGCCGTAATTATAATATAATATACGCTATATATTATTATATTATATTACACACACACACACACACTCGCTGCAATAACATATAATACTTGCAGCGCCGTTATAATTATTGCTTGTAGTCTGTACAGACGATGATGACGCGCGTAGTCCCCTCGTGAATATAATATACGAAATATAGCGTTTTGATGAAATCGGATACTGACGAAAAAACACGACACACGACGGGGTCACACATATAACGCGAACCGACAGAGCAGCGAAAATGCAAGTGTGCGTTTGATCCGAAAACGTTCGGATGTCATAGCTGACACGCCTATGCACATTGGCAAATAGGGGAAAGGGCTGGGGGCTGGGGGTGCTTAGCCCCCCCAAAACTAATGATTTCACTACTATATAATTTAAAAAGCATCATAAGAGTATCAAGTATAGACCTGATTTACAGCCCCCCCCTCAAAAAAAAAAAAACTATTTACGCCTATGCCTTTTGTAGATAAAAATATGTTTCGAGTTGTACGGCAAACATTTCGTGCGCGAAATTACGGCTGACAGCTTTGTGTAAAGACTTTGATATATGTATATTATGAAGAATAATATCGTAATATTACAACTGACAGGTCGAAAACGAAAGGGAAAACGAGCTTTTTCGTCTGAAAACCCATATATAAAGGTAATCATTCGAAGAAAATAATATATGCTGCGCTCAGCGTACCTAGTGTATTTAGGGTGTATATAATATTATATGGGGATAATTGTATAAACCATGATTATAAGTTTATATATGATGTACCAAATGATAATATAGTATTAAAATATGTTCTGCTATGGTCACCGTCTGTGCCTATATTATATTTTTTTAATAATTTCTATAGTAGTTTAAAAATATTTTCGTCGGACACGCTATCATATAATATTGACTATACCTATATCTACGTACTAAACAAAATATTTTCACGAAAGAAATTTAAATAGACTTTAATGACTTTACACATATGTGCCAATGAAACAATGCTACAGCCAAAATGATTTAGTATGCCAGCAGCTGCAGTTAGCCTAGTAGTCTAATAATCCTAAAAGCACCCTTGGCAAACTATATTACTCGTCCCGTCTAGTCTACTATAAGGTTTACTTAAGTGTACGCACACTAAAAAACTTACTCATTTATAATACACGTTTACAGGTAAAATATTTATATATATAAGTATATATTATAATATATTGCCAAAATAAACACGCGACACTTTGACGACGACTTTACCGCGAGTGCAATTTGTTTTGGACTGTTACGCATAAATAATAATATAATATTATCGAAAAAAATGAAAACTTTGTCTGCGTTAAAAAAAAAAAATACGACTGACCGAACGTATTCGTTCAGTACGATACCTACCTAATGTATCGACTCTCGTTCGCTTATTATATTACGCAGGTACAAGACAGTAATAATTAACCGCACGTCTGTTTAATTGCGCAATTATAACACACGAGATATAATTAAAAATAAAAAAAAAAAAAACAATTTTAATTATTATTACAAAACGACCGAATATAATAATATGTACCGTCGCGTGAATGATTGACACCGTGGAATTGTTTTACCCACGCCTCAGTGGTAGTCGTGGTTGTAGCAGGCATCGTCAGCTGATCGTAGCACATTGATTTGAAAATATTCAGTACATAATAATTGCCGCGTGTGCGTGCGTGTTCTCAAAAGGGGAGTGCTGTACATTATACAAATGACACGACGGTATGACATAGAAGAGATCGATCGCAAACGACAATGCGTGTAAAACGCCCGCGGGCACCAAATATAATACCTGATGTGCAGAAGAACGACAATATAATTAACGGCAGACGGTTGTCGATATTAAATATATTGCATACGACGAAGGTACGCGGTCAACTGTTGGGTGTATATTATTATTAATAATATCATACGAATGCGTGTGCGTTGTTTTCGAATCTTTAGATGGCGTATCGGCGAGGATATCTAATATAGTATTATATGATATCGCGAATCGGTCGAAAACGGTGCCCGGAGAGAGAGGTGTCGAGGATATCGAAATCGCGAGGCAGAAATGTTATTATGTTTATATTTGTATATTATTATAGTTGTATAGGTAATACTATACGTCGCGTATTGCAATTTCGACGTGCACACAAATGAATAATGATCGATTCACAACCGTATGCGACGCACGCAAGACCGACCATACAAATATCAATATGCTCTATTAGCGTGGTTTATAATTCGCTATTTACCAAAGTTAAAATACGATTAGACCTATGCCATTGTTACGATTTTAAAATAAATTTATTGATTATTTCCGGTAGGTACATTGTTAATTCTTGTTACCAACCTATCGGACGGCCTTAGGACGCACTGATACGGACGATTGCCTAAGTCTTAAGGATTACTTAAATAAATAGTTTGGTGACTTCTCCCACCAAATATGGTCATATGTATTTTTCTATAGATATACATTTTATTATTGGACCTATCTCTAAAGATTTTAAAAATTGCACTAAAGAAATAAAAATATATAAATAACAGCGATATGCAGCGTCACGACTATTTGTATAACTATATACTTAAATTAATTGGACAAGTAATGAGAAACAATAATGGCCTGGAGGTTTAAACTTCGTATAAGCAAATATTTTCTGTATAAAATTCAAAATAAAATCAATAATTTAAGTGTTCGGCCATATATGTGTAGTCACATATGTACTATCTTAAATATTTTCAATAGGATAAAAATATATGTGCAGGGTTTGGTACATCCATATTATATTAGAGAGAACGCTAAAAATCCAACAAAAATGTTATAAAAACTTATTTAGAGAAAAATGCAAGTATACAGTTTATTTATGAAAATAATACAGAAGACATTAAACAATTATTGTGTGCATGAATTAAGTGAATTTTGCCGATTATCATAATGCCGATTGTCGTAGTATATAACATTATATACGATAAAATACGAATCTAATTTAAATTACAATTTATGGACCTTCACGCGCGCTTGTTTAACTTTTAAACTTCATAAATTGAAAACACTAGTTACACATAATCGGCGCAAGCGATGAAAAAGTAGATTAATGTTGTTATTTATATTTTAAATGCAAATTGCACCTACCTTTTGTAAAATGTATTAAAAAAAAAAAAAAATAGAATTTTAAATACAGAAATGTAAGAGTTTATATTATCAAATAAATAAGCTGATCAACATAATCATTGGAATTTTAAATTGATGACAATTTTGTATAGGATTTTAAACATTTATACTTATATTTAACAAGCTTTATGAATATTTATGAATAATTGATCAGTTATTAAATCATAATTAACCTAAATCAATAACACATTATGCGACTAGCGGCTCCATTTTTTTTATATTTACATTTTACGTATATTTTCTTCAACGAACCATTCAATTTCTATAAACTTGACAAACTATCATAAATTATATAAATGTAATTATACGTTTTTGACAGGTAATAATTTTTTTTTAATTTTAATATTTGAACAATTTAGATCAGAAATTAAATTTATGGCACAAATATTTACATTCTCTGTAGGGAGATTTTATTCTATTGTCATTCTACGCAAACAAACACATTTTAGATATTGTATAGATTTATGACAACGACTGTCTTTGAATGATTAAAATGTGTCAGGATAAACAGAAGATTCAATCATATTTTTTTGAAAAAAATTGAGAACATTTCTTCGATTTCGATGATGGATTCGAGCACACAGCAATATTTCTGGAAACGTTTGACAGATCTCTTGATTTTAAACTTCGAAAAACTTCAGAGAATTGTGACGAGGCATTTTGACTTGTCTTTTTAGATTGATTTAGTATCTTTTTATCATGAAAATCGCAGTTGAAAAAGTCGAAGAAACTATACAAATCAAAACACATGGTGCTTGTTTCAATTCATTTATCGGGAAATGTATATATATATTTATATTATATAAGATTGAATATTTGTGGAACATTTCGAAGAAATTATTTCACAAAATATTTTAAACTAGATAAAATATAATAGAAAAACAGACATTTAAAAAATGAAATAACTCGGCTCGAACAACGCAATACTAGTAACGCAAATAATAATGGTAACGCGTAGTTGAAAATAATCTAAATTATGTTTGTAAGTCTAAACAAAACGATTCCACAGAGAAATTTAGGTTGAGCAAGTGATTAATTTATATTATGTTTAAATATAAAATATTATTTGGAACACTAAAAGTTCATGAGTGTATTTTAGAAAATGCACGTATTTTTATATGACATTTAGACCTATTGTATATTCCAATAGTTACAGATTTACCACAGTAGATTTTTATAACTATTGTTAATTATTATGCAATACAAATTGAGATTCGTCACTATGATTTCAAAATTGTATTAAAAAATAATAAAAACTGAATGAAAATCAACAATCATAAATCATAATAATATTACACTCTATCAATACACTTCTAGTAGGTAGCTATATATTAATGTAATTAATAAACTTCAATCATAAATTATTATCATTCATCACGTTCAATACTATAATAATATTTACACGAAATATTAATAAAATTGCAGTTAAAGAAAAATTGATTTTATTTACTCAATGCTCGTAAAAAGTGATGTGTAGAGTGAACTAAATTACTATTACATAAAGTAGGTATAAACAATTTGTATGTATATACAGTTGAAAAAAATAAAAAAAAACTATAAATTACCGAATTTTGTGACTATCAAAATTCTCTATAGGTGTATATAACGCATTATATATGGATATAATGTCAGCCATCACACCTACCCCTTTTAGGTTTATTTATTATTTTTGTTAAATTAACGTATATAATAATTTTGAACGTACTTAATTACTTTTGATGTATATATACACAATTGTTTAAATTTATACTAGGTACCCAACTACAACGTATATTCTTATGAAGTTAAAAAAAATTAAATTCTATTATAATGCGTATAATACAGTAATATAGTAACAGCGTACTATTATTATATATGGTATTTATGAGTGTTTTATAATAATAATAATAATTAAAAAAAGAGAGGATTATTGGACGCGACATTTGAACTTCCTAATACTATCATTGAATAAAATTGAAAAAAAAACTAAACCTTTATCCTCTTCATAATAAAATATAATATACTAGGTATAGAGTATTATACATATATATATATAATACTAGATGTACCTATAACCCGGCTTTGCCCGGGAAAAAATGAACAATATAAAATACTGCGCTATATATTGATGTATCTCGGTTTTAGTGTCTTGCCTCTATTCACTGGGAAATCAGCATCGATGTACCTCGCTTAGGTTAGGTTAGGTTAGGTTACCTCGCTTTGTGAACTATTTCACCCGATGGGCTTTCCACCTGCGTACTTGGTATATTTTCGAATGTGGTTCAAGCAATACTCTAAACATTTTTGACATCTTTATAAGAACAATTTCTGTAATTTTCGTCGAAATTGGTGAAGTAGTTGTTAAGTTTATAAGTTACAAACGTACAAACGGTAACCGATTCCTGAAATCTTAATCAGCTGGTTTTATTGTGGTAAGGATATAAACAAAAATATAAAAGTCCGGCTTAGAGACTCGAAAAATCTTAATATCATAGGGTATAATATTCCCTGGCCTTGCATCTGTATACTCTATAGAACTATAGTAAGGTAATCAAACTTTAGAGATATACAAAATTGACTAAATTCCATGAAATATCTGTTGTGGAATTAGGTCTACGATTTTTGAAAATAAAACTATATATTTATGCTGTTTCATCACAATTGGATAACACGACATCGATCGTTAAAATGTTTCGCTCTGTGTCATCTTTTGTTTAGGAAATACACAATCGGCCAAACAGATTTAAATACTTAATATCTTGTTACGAGTTCGTTTGGGTGATACATGGAATAAAAGATTTTAAATAAGGATTATCACTAGATAAAGTGTTTTAAGCGCATACTTTTGCAGTTTTTTAACATTCTTTTATGTTTTCTGCATTTTAATTTAACATCATTTGAAATTTAAGTAATGTTACTATACTGATATTAATTTAAAAAAAAAAACAATAACAATAATAACCGACTCATTGAACATTTAACTTTAACACACATAAAGTTAACTTTAGGTTTATAATTATATCAAAATGTGATTTACAGTCAAAACACTAATTTACCAAACTCATCAACAGTACTAATGCCTAATCATGTTTTACGTGCGATAACTACTGTCACATTATCGTTATCATTTACAGCAATGTTGAAAGTCAAAAACGTAATATTGTACATAAATTCCACAGTAATATTATAGGTACCTGCCAAGTAATAACGAAATATTAATAGTAATAGAAATAGCAATAACAATATTCCTAATGATAGTAATTAGTTATATTATTAATACGATTAGTAATGTAATAAATGTAATAATACTTATAAGTAACAATAATAAATTAATAATAACTAACGGTTCAACGGCTATTTGAGTGGCACTTGAAAAAAATAATTACTGCACCATCTGCTATCGATTAGTTACTCTCTGAAATGCCTGTCATTAATAATGAATGATATGTTTGTCATTCATTCAGCAGCTGGCAAACAAAATAATATATTAAAACTTCTTTTTTGCCGAATAACTGAGTAGAAGGTACTTACATATAGTACTAGTATAAATGAATGCATTTATTAGGTATAAAATACTTTAAAAAATATTTTTTTTAAATTATAAAATTTAGGAAATTATAACAAATGCCATACTTAATTGTTCTACAATAGTATTAATTTGGAATTAAAAAAAAAATCTGTAACCATAGAAAATAGTATAATGTAAACAAATATTTATCGTAAAATTATATCACTTTATACACTTAATACCTACACAAATTATTATAATATATCAGTGATATAGTATATTTATTATAAGTTATAACTTATCACATTCAAACTAATTTAACAATGAATCAACATTTTAAGTAGATATTATTATACCTTCAACAGTTTCCTTAGATCGAGTCTTATTTTCTTTTATCATTTAAGCTGTAATAAGAACTTATTACTTATAGTACCTACCATAAAAACATAATTCCATATAAATTGGTTATGTTTTATTACGAAGAAGGCTATTAACACTTTGCTGGTATAAAATTATATTGTGTACATATTTATTATAATATCCAGTATTATTTTTTATTACCAATTATAATTTAAATATTGTTGCTTAACATCATATTTTAAAATAGCATTATTATTATTATGTGTTAATAGGTGTAACAGGACAATGGACGTGGTACGGGACATTTTTATTCTTCATGAGAATATTTTCGTGAGAAGTAATTTATGGAGTAACATTTTCTTAAAGAAATTATTTTCCAGAAATGTCGTTGATTTTTTTTAAATTACCTAATTACAAGTTATTACGTATAGATTAATTATTAGATTGAACTGCGATTCAAGTTGTTGTTTTCATTCATTCTATTCTTTGTATTATAATATTTTTTGTATAGGTACATGTGTATTTGAATTAAAAATAGTAAATCGGTCTACAGTCTATATTCTATGGTTAACAAAAAAAATAAACGAATTTCGCTGTACCCACAAGCATAATTATATATTTATAACTATACTGGCTGTAGGTAACAATACGCGCATTGTTTCACATAATGTGCAATTTTGGTTCACAGGCTAACCCGCGCGTTCGTTTGTAAAATAACTGATACACCTACACCATATGTATCGTCATTATATTATAATAATATAATATGTTTGCGTATCGGCCAATCTGCCGAAAGCCTTGACACATTTCAAACGATCAGTTAGTGGTTACAGTTTAGTCAGTTAGTACACTCGCGTAGTCACTAAACAAATGCTCACAATGTTATGTACATAATATTATTATGTTTATGTGTATAGATTTATTAACGACGTTCTGTGCACGTACTAAAAACATAATTTTTCCTATGTTACGACGACGGCCGGCCGTGGTGTGTTTTACTGCATAATAGATATGCATAATATTAGAAAACCTTTCACACGCACACACCCAACGCTATCTTTTTTTTTTCCGACCGAAAGAACACGGTGAAAAGCCCGAGTGAATATCTCGTTCTGGAAAACTCTCAGTGTAGGTATATATATATAATAATATAATATAGTACCTACCTAGGCGAAATATTTCATATTAAAAACTATTATAAATATAGATGAGGGTAGACGTCCATATTATATTTAACGACGCCGCGCCGTTTTCGGCCGAGATAAAAATTATAATTTGCGGATAAACTGCTGCGGGAATTCGTGCCGCATGATTTACGCGTACATAGGAACCATAAATATTCAAAAGGCGGTTTCTTCTATTCGGAAACTTCTTCCCACCTGCAGTCCCCCGACGGCAAAACCAAAAGTCCGGAACGTACGGTCATCACACCGTGCCCCCAAGACTTATTGCCACACACGGGTTCCGGTTCCGATGCGCGTACGGTTTAACAAAATCCAAAGTGCCCTAAAACTTGGTCGACTAGCTAATGGGAAACGACGGCGTGTACGAGTTGTTTGGGCGTGTGGGTTTATGGCTAGATCCCTCACACACACACACAGATAAACTTAAATATATAAACGTACGTTCAATTGATTAGTATTTACTAATAATTACTATTTACTATATAGTCTGTTGACATAGAGCTCAAACGAAGTAATCAACTTACGATTTCAACCAACGGTTTATGAGCAAATAGCTGCACAAGTCTATCACCGCAGTGACATGTGCTGCAGATTTAAATAAATACCATTAAATCATTTTTCGGGTAATCAATATATACACATAGGTAGTAATATAAAATTATCATGCCAAAATTACACACATTCGGCGTTCGAAATTAAAGGTAAATTGTAACGGCAGTTTTCGAAAAACATTCTTTCCCTAATAAAAACCGTCGGTATAATGCCAAACAAAAGAACTGATGATAAACACACGCATATTTATTTATCAAACAGTTCATGGTGCGTATCGCGTAGTTTGAAATATTATTAATATACTACCCGTTCCTCTTGCAATGATTGGGGCGCATTTTTTTCTGGCAAGAATTTCGTTTATGAAAAACAATATAATAACGCGACATAGGATTTCGTTAAAAAAATACAAGTTAAAAGTAAGTTTCGGTCGAGTTAATATAGTAAATAAAAAAAATATATATATACATTTGAAATTGAGGTAATTATTTATTGCACTTGGTTTATACACATTTGTTAACAAAATATAATAATAAACTTGATTTTATAAATGACAATATACGTGAGGATAAAAGAATACGAATAAAATAACTTTTTGAATGCATGAAAAGTTATACGTACTAAACTAAACTACCGGGGTTCAATTCAAAATTATCTCGTTAAGTTAAAAAAATAACTTGACTTCCACATAAATCTCCAGTCTTGGGGTTTTACTACCCATATAATCTACATATGTGCGTAAATAATACATTATAATAGTTATGTTTGTCATTCGGGCTCTCAGCCAATTCGGTGTGTGAAAACTTAAAATACGATTTGATTACCTATACTATAATATATTTTATACTATCGTCTATGTTACCTCTAAGTCGAATGTAAATCACATCTGGAGAATGAGCCGATACGTTCGTGGGATCAGCGGTCACCTGAAAAATAAATTTAAAATAAAAATTATTTTACCGTTCTAAAATGTCCATCATCCAACTAATAGTTTATATAATAACATACACATTTATAGTTAAACATACGCACACATCAAAGACACGCAAATCTTTGGTAAATATTTTTTTCCTGCATTAATACGACGTATCCATATACGTGAGAGTATAATAGTATGATATTTTATTTTAATTTGACGGAAAATATCATTGTTAAAATCCCCAGACTTTCACGCATATAATACATAATAAAATAACAATCATACAATTGTATATATTATACATTTATACATAAAATAGTATACAATATACATTATACATATATAGCCTATATCAAATATTAAGATAATATTTATTATTTTTACTCGTAAATGCTATCGTTTTATATTTATATTGTACTACGGCGTATTTACACAGTTTAATTTACCTATAATGTTCATAATTTTAAAATGTTAAGTACTAATTAATATAATATAACAGTCGAATAACGAGTTTCTTAGATAACTATACTACCTATTGTATTTACTATTAAGGAAACATGACTATGTATAAATGTATATACAATTCTCCAGTTAAATAATATTATTCATATATGATACTGAAAACAATGAGTCAAAACTATGTATTTTTGTTGTGCCAACAAATCCAAAACATCTTGTATGGAGTACAAACAATAAAATACAATTCGTAAAATATAATCGCTTTGTGCGAGTATAAGCTAATAACTTAATAATAGTCTATTATATACTTATAAGTACTTAATAAGTATACGAGTCTATTTTAGTATTTGATCCACGTTACGAAAACAAGTGGTTTTTATTTCTTCTTTAGAATTGTTTTTGAAACAATATAAGATATTAAACAAAATATTTTATCTGCTAATAAATAAGCAAGGAAACCTTAAAATAAAGAAAAAAAAATTATTAAGTAACGATTTTTAAAAAAGAAAAAGTTCAACATATGTTTTTAGTTTATATTACATTTACCTATGAAAACTGGAGAATTAGAATGAAGATGTGGAGCGATTGCACGAAAATAAAATAAACGAAATGAGTGACTCTGAGTGCGGAATAGGAATTGATGATGAAAAAGATAATATGTATAACGCCATACTTAAATAGTTCATCGTAATAAATAGGTACATCAAGATAATTATTTAGACACAGATAAAAACATGAAAAACACGAATAGGGTGAACGAGAAAGTAATTGTGTCGCTCTCACGTAGATGGTAAAATACGAGTCATTATTTTATTTTCAGGGGTGGAAATTAATGAACTTTGCCAAATGGTGGTCGGTAACTGACTCATTTAACCAACTAGTCAAAAACATGGGCACGCAAACCATACATATGCAAACTTGTTATGTATTTCCATCATTAATTAAGTATACTCGAAACAGTGATC
The DNA here is from genome assembly GCA_008086715.1 of Sitobion miscanthi. NCBI lineage: Eukaryota > Metazoa > Arthropoda > Insecta > Hemiptera > Aphididae > Sitobion > Sitobion miscanthi. The sequence goes on from CM017802.1 coordinate 15,077,811, forward strand.
TCAAAGACGGTTACATACGGAGTTCCGATTATAATTACGATTTGGTACGTTCAAAAACGAAGTTAATTTGTCCCTAAAATAGCAGTGTTTTTTTTTTATATGACCCCATGTTCTCTTCGGTTGTAATATTTATTCAGTCAACAGTTTTAATTAAACCGACTATATAGTTGGCCGGATGACAAGGCTAGCGACTAAAATACAGACGACCATTCCAGATGTTACACGCTTCGAAATCCATCAAACCGACAAAGTGGGTGATAATTTGATCCTTTTAAATTTAAATAATTATAGATACAATAAGTTAAATTTATAATCAAACGAATGTTTCAAAAACTATCGCGTTGTATATTTTGCAAAGCCAAGTATTTAACAATATATGAATGATAGCAATTTACACAACCACGTTTTCGAGAAAATTGCAAATGATAAGTAATAATATACTATAATAAATAACTATATTTGTAGTAATGAAACGTCCGATTGTTAAACAACACAAAATTATTACACAACATTTACGAATCGAACGGTATGTATAACATTCGTGGTATTATTCAAATATTTACATGTAAAATATTGATGCCTATGCTATATAATAATGTATATATATATATATATATATATATATATATATCTGCATGATAAATATAGGTGGGTATACATATGATTTTTAAGTCTAAATACGAACAGTATAAAGTTCTATAAAGTGACTGAAATTTGGTCACAAACCTATACACATTTCCTGATACGAGGTAATCGTAGGAAGCGACTTTACACTATTTAGAAATATAACTACAAATCGAAAGAAAAAGTCAGAACAGTGCGTCACGCCGACTGTACCTTATAAGTATAACGTACCTAATAATTAATATGATGTATACAATATACATATATACCAATAATTATGGACCAGCCGCCTTTGCTTGTTCGGTAATTCCGAAACGTAAACCTTCGAAATCATTGTTATTCCTTGGACTTAATCGGTTATAATAGGACATACCGTATAATAAAATAATGTTATTTCTGTCCAATAACGACGTCTGGGACTAGAGTATATATTAATTTGCTGATCTTGTTCTCGTTTAAGCTATATAAGCTACAGTAATTTTTTTTAAAAACAAGCAAAAGCAGCTAAAAATTACAACATGGGCATGAAATAACGGTTTAATATAATATGTATACCTCTAGCAAGACTTCGCGTTTTAAAAATATATCTTAATTTTCGAAAAACCTATAATTATTTTACATGAGAATTTCAGTGAACGCTTTAATGTTATTTAGCTGATAATTGATCAATATTGAAATGCAATAAGTACATCCAATTAGTATTGTTTTAGAGGCATAATTAATAGTTATATAATATAGTGAAAGCATTTATTATTCTATTAAATTGCTGCGAATTTCACCAACACATCCAATCTTATTTTAAGTTAAGTAAAACTTCCACTAAATTCAAGCACCTATTTCTTTTATGTTTACGCTCTTATAATCACAATGATTACTACAGATATTATAGGGTAGAACCATTTTTAACGGTTGTACGTAGACTTATAAACTGTATTATAATATATCATTTGTCAACTACCTACTTAAATTCTAAACAAAATTATATTATTGTTAGAAAATGATATAATATAATATGTACCATTGTACCTACCTAATTTTGTTAATTAAATTATTATTTAAACAATATAATAAAATTCAACCTTTCTTGTTAAGACTATAATATATATATGCGTAAGTAAGTACCTAATATACAACTTTATACGTATTAATATATTTATTTTGGAAGCATTCCAATTATTTGTTTTATAGTTAAATAAGACACACATTATATTATTAGAGTGAAATAAAAAAAAATATATTATACTTCATGCTATTTTTATTTGATAAATCACCGTAAAAAGATCCCCGTATTTTTATTTGTTTCTGGAAATATATTAAAATAAAATGTATTGTCATAAATATTTGATAATATTCATAAAAAAATACATTCTCTTTATTGTCTTGATTTTTTTGATTTGTTCTTTTAAGTATTCTTAAATTTCAACAGACTTTTAGCAACTAAATATGTACCACTATAATGGTTACCAGTGGATTAAAAATGTATCTTGTAGAAAATAACAAATAAATATGAAAAATTAAATATTTGGAAATTTAGAGATGTTTAAAAATACGCAGAAATTCTCCGGCTGCGCCCGCGGTTTTAATGGAGGCGCTCGACGGTTCAGTGACTTCCTGTGATCAATAACTTGCTTCTGAACCATCGTTCGAGTTTGACAACTGAATACGAATTGATGGATATGCTGTTCGGTCCTTATGGGTATTTTCATAATTTATAGACCTCCGTCGAATAGTGAAAAATGTCTCTTGGGTGTCTCAGGTCAACGCCAATAGCGTTAATTTCGTGAAATTGATCTAAAGTACACTATAAGACATAAAGCTTATAAGTTATAACACGTTGAAGCACAGGAGAAAATTTCGGATATTGTAATAATCCGGTGCAAATATATATTGTGATATTTCCATTTGCAAAATATACTTTTAAAAGACAAAACGATCCTACGCTACCTCAATAATTGGACTGTATAATAATTATATAATTATAAGTGTACAATAATACACTGAATAGTTCTCAAACATTGGATCTTGGAATTTTTAATAAACGAGGAGGCGGCATTGTGTTTGGAGATTCAATTAACTGAAGCTGTAACATGTTTAACTTTATGAATGTAAACAACATTTAATAAGATTGTTCCCGGAAAGAATCTGGAAAATAATTGGAAATAATGACAATAATACTATCATCTATTTCATGCACAAGTTCTTTAACGAAAGTTCCAAATTTATTTTAAATATATTTTAATCGCTCTGTTTAAGCACTACCAAATTGTAAAAATTAATTTTAGTTTCAAAACAAAGGACATTGATTTTTGAATATTATATTACAGAGTTTTTTGTTTAATACTGTGATGTATTTTTAAAATAATCAGAGACTTAATACAGATAATCGTTAATTATCAAGTTGATTAATAGTTTACAAACATTTCATTTCAATATTTAATTTACATGAATCAGATATATCTATAGTTATTACAAAACAATTTTTTTAATTTATTTTGAATTTTAATTTTCTCTACGTGGACATTACTGCAGTTGTCTTATACTCATATCTATACTATATCTACACGACAATGTTTAAGGTTTCAAAATAAACATGTAAACGTATAGCATGAATCATAAAATATCCATTTTAAAATATAAAATTCACTGAAAAAATTATTTTATCTAAGAATAATAAGTTAATTATGTTGAGTTGTCAACAAATATTATCGTTGAAAAAAGTTTTAAGCACTCATCTGACTGCATGTTCTCGGATGGGTGATCACCCAAACAATATGCGACACAGAAAGCCGCCACGCTACGTCATATTAATTCATGATTGAGCCTTTAAATATCCATCGTAGCGATAAAAAAGAGATTAGACACGGAAATTTCTAAAAAAAACCCAACTTACAAGGTTTTTAAACATAATTTTTCAAACAAACCTGGAAAATGTGATAGTTTTGTTCAAAATACATATATTCTTGTAAATTAAAAAAATTAGTGGTGCATTAATAACAGTGTCGTAAAGAATTAAAGTCAGCAACTATATATTGCCTATATTGGTAGCTTATCATCGTTAACTATTTTCCCACATGTTCGATAGTATAGTGTATTCTAATAATTTTAATTAAAATTTCATAGTTAAAGTATGTATTTAATAGAACATCGTGATCACGGTTTAAAAAAAAATGGTAAATCCTTTACTAAAAACGGCTTACGTATTGTGTAATGCTGTTTAATTTCGTGATTTATCTTAAAAATCACTAGAAAATTAGAAAAATTACCTTATATAAATACTTTTTCAATTTTCAATCGATGGAAGTGGTGCATTAAAATGTTTCCCAAAAAACACACAAATTATTGTAGATACGATAGCGTATTTTAGCTTCACTTAGAATCTAAATAATAATATGATTGGTCTCATTTTAAGATATTAAACATTCAAACTAATTTCATGCCCAAAACACTAAATTTTAGTTATCTAACCACCATAAATAACCAATTATATAAGACTAGAGACCACCAGAATTCAAGCACTTATCGGACTTGATAATTATTAGGTATAGGTTCAATAGATTAAAAGTTAAATTAAATAGTATAATTAATGAACTATTACTATTTCGTATCCAATTTTAAACTCAACAACCATATAAGTCATCAACAATTTGTTAATTTTTTTTATTATAGGTTATAATATAGCACTTGATTTTTTTAAAGATCTTTTGAAACTATTTATATATAATAGGTACATAAATCAAGACCATCGTTATAAAATGCAGGTTTGAGACGAAGTAGTTAACGATTTTGACATCGAGAATTCCAGAGGTAAAAAAGTTTACTTATTGTGGTGGTGTTTGATACAAAAAAATCGAAAAATAAACAAATAAGTAAAGTATACCAATTTAAGTTTTCCATTATCTACTACGTAGACAAAAACAAAAAATTATACTTTTTTAATTAAGAGAGTTAGTAGGTAGGTAGGTAATACAAGTATAACAAATATACCTATATGAACAAATTAACAATAATTAAAAAATATAATTTTAAAAATATATTACTATACTTATAGTGTGTTTAAAAAAAACCATTATTTTACCTATATTAGGTATGTTTATTAATATTAATTATTTTTCTTTTTTCATTTTTCATTTTTAAATACAATTTAATAATGAAAATATAAACTGGAGCAAAGTGTATGACTCCAATCTACTAATTAATTCACTATATTAATTAAAAACATATTATATAAATATACAATACTTAGGTTAGCTACCTAAAATTACAGTACTTATGAAAATACCGAGTAAAAATTAGTATAATTATTATAATCGTTTTGCCTTGATTATTAATTATATCTTTTTTAGAAGTATTTTTTTTTATTTGAAATACGATTATAGTGTAAAGACATGAATAATAATAGAAATTAAATGTCTACAAAAAAAAAAAACTTGCACTGCGGACAAATTAACATATCCAAATATACAATAATGGAATATATTATTACTTATTAGTTATTAGTTATTACTATATTATTAAATATCTTTCGCCAATGATGTTAATAATTTTTAAAGTTCTATGACACTAGATTGGCATTTTGTATATATTTGTATACATGTTGTTATAATATTTTGTCCGTTCCAAATAAATGATTTCAAATGTATTTTTATTCAATGTCCATCCTATAATTATTGATAAATTTAAAATCGATCGACTCTCTCCGTATTCTATAGTAAATTACATTGTAGCCGCCATTAATAGCGCCGAAGAGGGTATAAAAGGTTGAGTTAATTTATTATATTCGTCCAATGACACGACCGATCACGATTAATTATGTGGTTTAAATGACGATTTGTACAAAAGAGCTTTACAGATGAATAAAAATATAGCCTTCTCTTTTCGATCAAACTAGCTAAAAGATCGAGTGATAAACGACGACTCGTCTTGATTTATAACACAGGGACACGCGGTTCATTAGCACTGCGGAAAACGATTGAAAAATCAATCTAAGAATAGCATCAAAAATTCTCGATGAATAGGCTTCGATATACCTTAGATTTGGAGATAATAAGTATGCACACCCATACAATTTTACAAAAAAAAGCATTAAAATTTTTTTTTTAGTACCTATTATAGGTACCTATTTATATATAATTTATTTATAACCTATAGGTTTATACTATACAAAGAAATTACAAAGAAACTAGTTCTGTAACATTAAACCTGGGAGAACAGAAGAAACGTTTTATCACGAACTCGATTCGGCCAGAAATTTCTCAGTATTATTTCCGATCATCTAAAAATTATGTAAAAAAAAAAGAGTTTATGAACTGAATAAAAGTATTTATCAACTTTTTTTTATCTTTATTAATTTCGTTGAACGAATCACTTGATTCATATACAATGTTTAGAACATGGTTAAATATTATTGTCCGTACAGTATAGCAGAAAAATCACCGCTTTATTGAGTACTAATTAAAATGTATGTATCATATTAATGAGTGTTTTATTTTAATTAACGTCCTGAAAGACATAAACATAGTTCTATCGTAATGATAATAATTTGGCAAATGACAAACACTCCCCCGAAAACGTGGTTAATGAACACTCATCTTGTTCTGGCATCCAAAATTCACCACACGCCCAATAAAACTCACGGTAAATCACTAAATTTTCTTACTAGCATTGCTGCGAGAACGAAAAACAACAAAGCTATCAAAATATTTCTCTTGACATCGTCGGCGCGTTGTCGCGTTTTTTCCGTTAGTATTGAAACAGTTCCAAAAACTCATCGGCCTACTGTGCGCGAAACGTGAGGGTTGGAGCGAGTGCGACTTCGACTAATTTGATGACGGTTACGTCCAACACTGCACCCGAACATCGTACGACCTTATTTATTCCCGACCTGTGCTAAATACCAGAGCCAAGATCAATAACATCCAAAGGGACAAACAAGTTCTGTATTGGAAACCGTGGCCAACAAAACCCGTAGGTAATTATAGAAATCCGATTGATACGAGAATAGACGGTTTTTTTTAATTATAAAATAAAAACAAAGGCTCACGATCCAAACATCGCCGAACATCAAGATTTTTCGAGCTTCTAATTATAAATAGATAGACAATAAACATGAACTCGTCAAAATTAAGTTTTTTTTTTCGTACACGCCGGTATTTCGTTTCATTAGCGTGTAAAAATGTGTCCTGACACGATAGATATAAAAAAAAATTACAAGAAAAAAATCATAAAAAATAAATAACGAAACACACGGCCATAAAATATTACACGCGAATGATCACGAGGGAAAAAACATCTTAATGCGCTCGTATAAATTGCCGTCAAATAAATGAGGTTAGTGTTTTGTCAACATTGTATGTATATGTGCGAGTGAATATTTTTACATTTTTATACATTTTGTTTTATGTTCGCTCTCATACTATTGCGTATAATATTTGTGTTGCAAAGGGTGGAAAAGGATATTATATTGCGAGTAAATATTATATTTTTTTTAATACTGTGCTCAAAAAAGCACCTTTTCTTTCAAAAAAAATCCGAACCTATCGAGTTTTAATAGACTGTATTACACTACATGTTATCCGTATGTTAAGTTGTGAAAGACATCAATATACGTTTCGAAAAACTCTGCAGTAGAGTAATAATAACAATAATTTATAGTAAATAATATATTATATTGGTTTTGAAAAATTGTACGTCACAAATTGGGATACTTACTTTTGTAAATGCAACGAAAAACGGTACATAAAAAATATACAGATACTTAGTAATAGTTAACTATGGGTAACAGGTATTGATAAATTTAAATTAATAATTAAATATTTTCATTTTATTGGAATATTGAATTTAACTAGCTTTACAATAACCATAATGTGTTATTTATATGTACCTAGAAGATATAATAATTGTGTGTAGAATGTAATTTAGAGTAAACTGTAATAATAAAACGTTTAAATGTACCTAACTACTAAATTAAAATATTTTATTAATAATAAAAATATTTTAGTTTCTTCATTATTACGTTTTATATAACAATTGTCTTAGGTGAACCAAAATCGATCTATTAAGTTATTTATTCTCTACACTTCAAAATTGTGATCAATCATTAACATTGTAAATCGTAAATTATTTTTGTAATTTGTAACTGGGTTGTTTAACCCGTTTAAATAAATAAATAAACAAATAATTATACATGTTTGTGATTTAGCCAATTTTTTAGAAACTTATTTACGCATATTATATAACAAATAAAAAAGTTAAAGCTTATAATGTCGGACAACAAAATATTATGAGAAATTAAAAATATGTACCTACACCTATTAGGACACCTTATTATTTGAATATTAGAAAAATTACTTTTAAAGCATTCTAATTTTTAAATTTCAATTATAATTATGTTAATAATTTCCAAGCGTATTAATTAAGTGAATTCATTTTCTTATGTGTAAAATAAATGTCATATAATCTGTTTATTTAAAACATTATAATGTATATATACATTTTTGGAATACATGAAAAAACATTGGGAAATTTCTATAGTTGTTTTTGTTTCAGGCACAACAAACGAATTGCGAACAATAAAATCCTGTTTAACTGTAGTAGGTATACGTGATGGTCACAGAGGATAGATATATGTTGAAAATGGCGTTTTGGTGGTTTGGGATTGCAGGACATAAATAAAAAGACTAAGCTCGTGATAAACGAACGAAGATTTAAATAATAATACGTCACATTAAAGAAATACATTCATTCATGTAACATGTTAGTATGTTACACATGTAAACATACTAATATATTTTTATGCTATATACTTCGTGTGTGTGTATATACGAAAAACAAAAACGTACTCTTTTTATTCTTAAACTGTAGGATTTAACGAGAAAATATTTTAGGTCCACTTCACCGGCTATAATCTCGCGTTTCATGCCTTTTATCGAACGCTTTTAGTCAACGATAGTCCCACTGTTGATAAAATATTATATTCCCGTTATCCTATAGCTCTAATGTTATATATATATACTATCGGGTTGGACTTCTTCGGAAGCTGACAAAATGAACGAATAAATAAAATGACCCAAGCGAGTAGACTTTGGAGATAATAAAGTATCGATTAGGAATGAGAAGAAACATAGAACCAGACTTTTTTATATCTGTTTATTTAAGCCTGTACTTTTATTTCGAGTGGGTCACCCGTCCACCGTGATATATACAATGGGGAGGGTGTGAGTCTGACCATATAACGGGAGAACATAAAACAAATTTATAAACCGATGGCCTGGGAGACGAGCGGACGAAAAGAAAAAGGTATAAAATATATATACGATACAGCCAATTCCCACGCATTATTTACTTGGGTTACCCATTTAAGTCGCTGTTGTCGACGAAAAGTATGCGTTTGAAAAATGCGCGTAAGAGCATTAGTTACAATCGAAATAAAATGTTATCCGTCATGAGGATATTATATTATATATTATAGTCGACTATTAAGTGCTTAAGCTATTTAATTATCTACGAAACAATTGGTAAGTAACTCCGTATAATCGTTAATCATATCATATACGACGGAAAGAAAAAAAATAGAACCCAGGAACACATAATATATATACCTACCGACTAAATCCGAAATTTTTGCCGAGTTTGCAAATAACATAATGTTACGTAAAAAATATAACAAAATAATAAATTGTTTCCAACGTAATCGGCGAGGCTAAATTAGGTGGACAGGATTTTTTTTTTATTCGTTCTGATTAAAAATACTAAATTAATTAAAATAAAACGAACACTGACGGATACGATTCAAGCAAACAGAAATACAATTTTTTTCAATTCATACCAATTAGATTAAAAGGCAGTGTAATATATAGTGTTGTATTCATGTTGACCGATATAATTATTACAGTCAGTTCGTTCTAAAATTAAACGATAGTAAACTATTGCATAATAATAATATGATCATTGATCATACACCTATATTTACGATAAAATATAAAGTATATTATGCATTATATTATACACATTAATAAATAATAATTATAGTACCTTCTTATAGCATCTCTCGAAAATAATGTATTGTATATAGGTAATATGTAAACATTTTGATTTTTAAATACCGAACTGTAAAATTAAAACAGACTTATTTTAAGTTGGAAATGTATAAAATATATATTTACACTAGGTGTATATTTTAAATTTTTAGTGTGTAAAAAAAATCTATGATATTTTTCTAATTATTTATTTTCACTCCCGTAAATATTAATAATGAACAATCTAAAATCGACATGTCTGGCCGATATTTAAATATTTAATGCAAATATATTTTTTCATATGATTCATTGCTAATAAAATGTTGACAAAACTTTTATCAAAACTTCTCTGAATTTATAAATAAATAAAAAAAATTAATCATTATTATAACCGGCGCACGTGACAGGCAGATGTGTTAATAAACTTTTCGCTCGATACTGTATTACTGTCCCTTTTTTCATATCTTTGTGTAATATTTTCCACCACCCCCACGTATAGCGAATTATTTCGCCATATCTGAAGCCAGAGAATTTAATCCATCCGACTGGATTTTTAGACGGCTGTAAAAATAATAATCGACTGCCTAAGCTGACCTATTTATTTATTTTGTTTACATTCACGCCCACCCCATAATAAACTTAGTTGATTAACGAAGCGGGCACGATCAAATATAGTTAAACCACCACCTTGTTGTTTCTATATTACCTTTCTTAAAAGTTAAAGGTATACACAAAGGATGTAGGTACACGAATTCCAAAGGATTTGGTGTACCTCAGACCACTGACTCGGCACCTCGATTGGACGATCGAAATGTCTGCTTACTACTTTCTCCCACCACTACGTCATAGGATCGCCGTAATGTTATCGGCTAGTTCTATTATACGGGACATCGTGTTATATTGTTGGTACTAATCCGTCACAGTTTATACAACTAGCCTAGCATATAATAGGCACTGTAATATATCGTTGCTGGAAACGATTGGATAGTAATTCATAGAAAGGGGATGAGATTTATATGTTTCAATATACAGACCAGCGGATTTTGAATTTTCCACATTACTATGGAAATATTTTAGGGGATATTTTAGAATATAGTTTCTTATATCCCTATCCTATCTACTACCAGTAGACTATAATAATTAATAATATATTAGACTTGTTGCAGTTGCAGTTGCAAATGCCAAATATAATATCTAGGACACGACCACGCGAAAACCGACCGATTTAAATCGCATAATAAGATTTTATTATCATAAACTGCGGGCGCCACACACAAGACAGATGCTCTGGAATCGCGTTTAATACCAGTACATGTATAAATTTTTCCAGTCCAAACCGGTGCATCATCTGATATGTAATATATTGTTATGAGTGAAAACATTACTTTACGCACTAACGTAAATTATTAATAATATTTGTTACATAGACAACAGCATCGCGTCGAAACGTGAACAATGGCAAATTAATTGCACGTTGCAGACGCTATCGTGCCGTATATTATCCTGACCCCACGGGGCGGCGTGTGTATAATATATATTATTATATAATATAGTTTTGTTTAATTCCCAAGACGAACAGGGTCGCCATCAATTACATGCGCACTCATGCGCCGCAAACTATATTATAATATAGTCCTGCACCTGCATGGCAGCAACCTTACACCTACACGACGAGCTCGCTCTCTCCTCGGTCCGTTGTCATTCGGATATACACACATGATAATAATGTACACAATACGATATGGGTATATATATATATATATCCCACAACAATCCGTCTTCCACGTAATCCAACTAATTCTGCGAGACAATCTTTGTCCGCTGACCAACGGTGAGATAAATCGGACAATAATGCGCGTACGGCGAGGGGACGAGCGGATATATTGTGTGCGTTATGTGGAACGCAGTTGTGGAGTGTATGACATATGGATATTTTGTATATTGTATGGGTATACTATATATATATATTAATTTTAATAGAAAGTTCGACGGACATATTATTATGTGGTACCATATTGCGCCATTAGCATAATATTGTGAAGACGTCTCTGAACTCGATCCATCAATCGGTATAGACGGCTTTTCTGTACCTATTATATAGAGTTTTATCGATGGACAACGATCTGAAGACAAACGGAAATCTTAAATTTGCTCAATGTGTTCACAACGCAGAGTGTACATATTGTACGAGTAAGTATGATGTATATGATAGGGGCCTAGGAAAACTGTTCCACGCGGCGTTATTTTGTTTCCACGTTGCAGAGAAGACAATTTTTTTTTATAACTTAAAAACTTCCAAGCAGCCTCGATATCAAACAAATTTCTGCCCCACCACAATTTGGGACGAATACAGTTCTATAAACCTATGTTATAATGATATTTTTACTGACACTCAATATGCCTATACATAATATATTATTATTTATATTTTATTATAATTTATTGCTTTACGACTATATCATAAGTTTCAGTTATTGTAATTTGTAGTAAAAATGTAAGACACCCACATGCACTAATTATTTGAGTGCTTGGCACTCGTAGTATAGTTGCTCACGAAGCGGACGCCGTCACGTCGTTTTTCTTCACTCAGAAAATAAAAAAATATCTAGAGTTAAAAAAACCGGCTGATGAGTATATAACATCTACACATCTTAAACACTCTTATTAGGCATAACATATTGAATACCCCTGTACCTAAGCAAGTTCTGCTAAGACACCTTGAAACATGGTAAAGTTCAACTGACCATGACATGACACGTTGTCGAGTTGTCATCTTTAAAGTCACACCCTAACTCTGGTTTTTGTTTTCAACACTCGTCGGAATCATGTATAATTGTTTTAATTACTTCATATATTTTGCCTAATCAAAGAGAGTAAAAAATGGTGGATGTACAATATATAAGTAGAAATATTATAATGCAAAAACTGAAAATATCTTATAACCAACGTCTTAGTTGGTGGCGCGACTCTCTGGCTGCGTGACCGGCAGGAGATTTTTATGGGTTCTCCATTCACCCCCACCCCCTTCCCCTCAGAACAGTTAAAAACACTTTAACTCATTTTTTACGCCCGCCCATCGCTACCTCTCGTCTATGCATATATATATATAAATTCGTGGAAAAGACGACCCATATTCCGTTTAACGTGGTAAGCGCTCTAAAATACGTCCAGCTTGGTTTTTTACGACGTCAATCGTGCAAGAACCATTGCGTGTTTACGTAAAAAAAAATAAAGCCATTCCGATTATGTTTCCGTTTTATAATATTTAATTGATTTTCTAACCGAAACAAGGAAGTAAAATAAAAACAGTTGAAGTAGGTAGAGATAAATTTTATTGTGTATTTTTTTAGCGCTTTGCGTTGAAAATGAAACAAGCGCCGAAACGATAATAATATAATATTCAGTACAGGATATGTATAACAAAAACAATAGCAAGTAGAACTGCAGTTCACCAGACATAAACGTATTGGTAGTTTGTGCTTCCGGAAAAGTTTTTATACGATGTTTATACACGCGACCAAAAATATGGATTATAAAACACATGTTTTTCCATGACAAATGCATATTTTGTGAGAAATTATGAAATATTATGATTATATACCCATACAACGACGTTAATTTTTTTCAAGCCCTATTTGGATTTGTTCCCTATTCGTATTGTTAATATTTCTAGATTATTTCAAATACATGTTTGGCTGTTGATACAAATAAGAATATTTTATAATTTAAATAATGAAAAAAAAGTAGCTGAGGAAATCTGAGGAATAGTGAAATTAAAAGTAATATATATATGATTAGCTTTATTATTTCGTGCACATTTGAAATCATAAAAAAGGTTCAACTGATGCTTATTGAACATTTTTTTTTAATATAATTTGAGAGTTCAAGTTAATAATGAAGGTACCTAACAATTGCTCGTTTTGTTATTTAATTATATATAATCATTAAATAATGGCTCAATCCAGATGATATTTTTAAGTGTCAAAATTATTTTTTCTAACGTTTTATTTGGTCGAATGTTTGGTGGAATGGAACACCACGCCACGAAGTCAGATTTTTTCTACATTGACAACGAATCAAATTTATGTTTTTTATTTTTATTTAGTATTTCACATTTAAATACCTATCTATAATTTATGAAGCCAAATTGCTAAAGTTAATATCGTTTTTCTGAAAGCGAAGTAAATATGTGTAAGTACACAATAGTATTTATTTTCTACATTGATATGTCGATACTATGATTCGTTTGACACGGTGTATTAACAAAAACGTATTCGACCTTTACACTGTAGTTAAGCGCAACTAAATAAATACTATTAGTGATAAATGATAATAATAATAATAATAATAATAATAATGTTGGTTTAACAACATAATAATAAGCGCATTAACCTCAGTGTTGTGGTTATTAAACGTTAGCAATTCGTAATTCGAACACAATATAATATTTATTTAATATGGTACGCGTTGTTTTCAGTCGGCGACGAAGTAAAGTTTTAAGTAAATTAGCATTAGGATGTGCAGGCTTATCGAACGATGCAAATATCCCCTGCGAAGGTATTTTCGAAGGACTACGTGTAGATTATAGTTAATGGGTTATCAAATATATGAACGAAATAATATCATCTTGCCGTTACCCGTTCTAAACCACCGTATTGTTTCAATAGAGATCATGCTACCAGATATTTTTGTTTTATAAAAGTCTATTATTATAAGTTATAACTATAATTGTTAAGACTGGTCAAAATATTTGTATCCTATTTTATAAACAAAATGTCTACAATACAGCATCATCTGAGAGTTGGCTTTAATAAGTAAATAATCTCGCTGCACGGGGAGAGTAGAACATCTCATGTGATTCACCCGTTGGAAAAATGTTAGAGAAATATTTCCACTAAACTTTGATCGATGGGGATTAATGGTTTTAGTCAGTATGAGATTAACGTTGAGGTTTAATGTGTACACAACGCACTGTGTAATGGAGTTAAAATTGATATTAAACAAATACTAGCATGAAATTTATCAAAACTGAAAGATTTAAGGCTGTTATAACTATGGTTGAGTATGACTTAGGTTATTGATATTAGTATTATTATCGTTATCATTTATTATAATGACGTAGTAACTATAATAAAATATTTGATATTAATTATTAAACTGTAGTTTTGGCCAATGATATCGAAATGGTTCACAATTTCATACATGCGTTGCGTATACTGATTTATAATAGCTAGGGGAACGCACACGCCCCTTATATTGATTACCCTAAGCGACACCCCTTCCCCCCACCACAAAGTTAGCACTCCTTGGCAACAACCCCGAAACATCCACTCTTTCCGCACTGATAAACACATACTAAATATATATACAAAATACAAATATTATATATAAATTATTTTTATACAATAATACTCTCTTTCTGCCTATTAAATTTATCTGCATATTGTACAGGTACATAGTACATTATACAATTTTGGTTTTTAATCGAAAATTCAGGGCTACAACCAAAATACTTGCACTTTAATAAAGTAGCATTTTAACTATTTGTATTTATTACAACAAGAGCAAACCTATACCTATTGAGTTTAACTGGGATTGTCTATACAGAAATCATTATTACGGCTCTTAAACGGACTTCAACATATACAAACACGTCTGCAATATACATAGTAGGTATATACCAGATACCTATATAAGTTAGTTTTTCTCTTCCACTCTATCCCTCGAACTCTATTAGCCTAACCATTTGTTTGTAATGAAATCATGCTGCAAATACGCCAGACGGGTTTAATACAATAATGGGATACAAATGGGATATCTAAATACATAGAAAAAGATAATCACGATACGCATTGCACGATATTTTTTTTCCACGTACAATGAAATGGTTATCACTCATTACTTTAAATTTATTTTAATAAATAGCTTAGAAATGATTTCGAAACATCACGTTCAGAAATGTGTTACTGCATAAAACATCTTTGAAAATTGGAATCACCTTAAGTGTTTAACAATACAATAAATATAAAATAATGTAAGTTTAAATAATCTAAAAACAGGCAAGATCAATACAAAACGTTTGTCTAAAATGATAAACTAAAAAAGCATTCCACTTAAATGGGAAATATTTTTAATTAATAAATTATCGTCATAAGCTCAAAAACTATAATAAACTGTTATCTACAATAATTCAATAATATACAACATTATAATAAGATACCTATATATATTGAAAAATAAAGAAATTTTATAAATAATATACGACAACATTTCAAAACACATGTTGTTCGTGAACAAAACCTCTAAAACATAAATAAAAATACACTTAAAGATCAATGACAAAACGTCGGACGTCTCATCAATGGATATTAGATCTATTAAACGAAGACGCTTGAAAGTTGTTAACAGGAAATACAAAAACAGTATTGGCATCGCGCGTCGTAAAGGCTATAATATAGGTAGGTGCTATATAGTATAAAATAGTAAATGAAAACTGTCGATGTATAGAGTCGACAACAACAGTGGCGAAGATAAATGAAATAACATAGGTATTAAAATTGAAGAGTCGAAGAAAAAAAACACCGCTTCAGAAAATAGGATTTAAATTAGATTATATCGATTCAAAGATGCAAACTAATATTAAACAAATAAAAATATAATAAAAAAAAAATATTATATTAAAAATCTAGTCAAATGCTTTTGTTAAATGGTTGGAAGTAAAAAGTTTAAAATTAAAAATAAAACCCACTCCATTGAATGAGATGACAACTTCTACAATGCAAATAAAGTTTGCCAATCTATAGAAAACAAACTCATAGTATAAGTTTATTGAATATTATAGTTGAGCACTTATTACCATTAAACTGTGTATGTATGATAAATTTCGTGCAGTTACTATTTACTTAGCAGTCTGTTAACTTTATATTGATTGAATATATAAGTAAGCCATCGTCAAATAGACTCGTCTGAGTTAAATAAATAATTACTGTGAATCATAATACATTTATATAATTAAAGACCGGCATTAAAACTTTTAAAATATTTCATTTATATCTCTCTGTTACAATCATTACATAACTCTAATATTATTGCCGAAAGGTATGTTATTTATAAACATAAATATTTAATTAAAATACCTATAGTAGTTGAGATATTAAATTTTTTATTCAAACAAAATATTTTAAAACGTAAAATAAAATGCAATAATAAAACTAAGATTTTTCTGAAATTAAAATTTAATTCAGTAGTTAAAAAATATTTTGGATATATATAATTATTTATTATTTATTATCGAAACAAATTCACGATTATATAAGATTGACAAGTTGATTATCAAAATACACCAATTATATTACTAAACAAATGAATTATATGAAAATATATTGATAAAAAAAAATGTAAGCTTTTATTAATGAATGGAAATAGACAAAAACGAATTTGATTCAAAGATAATTTGCAGTTTGTAAATTATTAATAAAAAAATGCCTTAAAAATTTAATAAGGAGATCGTAACGACCAGTAATATTTAATTGCACCTGGGTATAAATAATATATTATTTTTATTATACACGATACATAACGATATAAATAAATGTATATATAATAATCAAAGGAGGCTATATTTCACCCGGGACTTGTGTTTAAGCGCAACGGTTTAATAACAATACAATATACGAACCCCACGGGGTATCTAAACATCTATATACATTTCAATCAAGACTAATGGCTGCTATGGTTGCTGACGGATTTTAATCGGCGGTTGATGTGGCGCAATCGCGAAATAAAATATGCGAGACGATGATGCTATCTATTAACAAAATATTATAGTATAAACACTGATCGATTACGATGAAATATGTCGATATCTACTACCGATATATATATAGTATTTATCTGTATACGTTCTTACTGTACCTACAATCGACGCTCGACTATTCGTTCGAGACCATACCACGACCGGAGTATAATACGACATCGTAACATTATGCCCGCAATTATAATATTACGGTCGCGATATCGTCTGCAAAAATAGATTGTGGATAAGAGGCGCCGGGCGGAGGGCAATGGCCGAATTTCAATGCCTGTCTGAAACGGAAATCGGAAATAGGCCGCGAGCGCCATGTGCCATATACGCGGCGAGCTCCGTTTTTCCCGGGATATGGAGACGCGCGTCCACCACGCCCATGCAAGTAACGCGGGCGAATGCCACCCAACCCCCCCGCTCGGTGCTTCCCAGGTGCGTCCAACCTCCCGTAAAGTTTGATTTCCCCTCTGCCGCCACGAGGGATAACTTTGGCGATACTTAAAGGGCGCCGTTCCGATGCTCTGTACACATGTACCCGTGTACGATATCGTTATAGACGCGTACAAGTACAAGTATAATAAAACGCGCGTGTACGCGTGTGCGGCGTGCGTACGCGCGCGAAAAACGTCGGCTCTTGCCATATCATTATGATTTTCATCGACACGAATACGAGTTTTGTTGTTATTATTATTGCATTATATAATTGAGTATCCGTCGAGCTCATACGATCTCCTTATTGCCGCACGCAGTTGTACACGGCGTATGTAATTAGTGAATACGTGTGCACAAAGCGACGGTTCGAAATACCATTTCTTGTCCGTCTCGCCTCTTATTACCTATATGCGCCTACCCCGTCTCCATTCGTACACTGTGCGATAAATATTTATCGGTATTTATTGTTTGCGATGTGCCACGACTGCGCCGCATACGATATTTATCGACTCCCCGCCGCCGGGCGGCAAAGTGCATATTATCATGTTGATGTGCCACCGGGCGATCGTCTCTTGTGATATCATGGTATTGTTTTACCTATGCCTAGTGTTACACAAAACTTTTGAATGACAAAAAAATTAACTGTTTACGATTAATAATTATAGTAGTACCGTAAATAAACACCAACAAAATAAGAAAATGTCACAGAGATCATTAAATGTCGCGCGTTTTATTATTTCGTACAAAATTAATGCAAGTTTAAACTCTCGCATGGTGGAGAATAACTCATTACAATCATTATTTTTAACAATATCTATTGAAATAAGTTTATAAGGTTGTTTTTAGATAAAAGTATGCAATTGAAATTACGCATACACACTATGAACAATTTCAAATATTATAAGAAGTATTTACCATTTTTCCGTAAATAGATTACATGCTAACCTACACGTAAAATATCGAGATACAGAGAAATATCGATCATAAATATTGAAATTTTAGATTTTGGTCTGCAGGTGACATAAGATTTCCTGGTGGCGGTATGATACATTTTATATGGCACGATTGTGGGACGATAACAAACAATTACCTAGGTACCTATTTATTATATACAAGATACATTATAGAGTAAAGAATATATGCCACGGTTATATATATTCTACGCGTATAATATATATTAGGAAGTCTTACTAAAATTATTTTTACAAAAATTGTTAATGGGTATATTATATTAGTTTAATGAGCGTGGATACAATTGTTGAAATATAATAAATATTATACTATTTCGATTTTCGATTTTCGATAACAAAAATATTAAAACCAGACAAAATAATATGTTATATTATATATTCTAAAAACGAAAACCACCAACATTAACCTATAAAGTCGGCCCAGTTGTCCATGATAACAGTTTTTTTTTCGTCTCGACCTACATAATGTGTAGTCAACCCTGTATAATTTGTTAACGACCCCCAGGTTGAATATCGCTGGTTTGAACAACAAAGACATACAATTCTTTTCATCTGAGTATTCGCTAGTTAGAATTCGTTTAGTTAATAAAAAAAAGAAAACTGTTATTTACATAAACTTTAAACAGTCTAAACCTATCGTACCGAATGACATTTAAACTCATTTAGTCATCACGGTCCTCTGACCTGAGTTGTTGAACTAAATACTGCACTTTTCAAATTAATTTACACAACGATCGTATACACAGCGCTAATGTTTATATATATATGTATACCAAACCAAGGCTTGCCACCAGCACATATATTATCAAATTTTATTGTTTTATACTACCTACCGGAAATTTTAGTTCAAATTGTTCCCACGCGTAAATATTCATTTAATAATTGCATATCTGTATGCAAATGCACTCTTAAGCGATAATAATCACATAAAATGTATTATACAATACGATCTAGTTATCCTAGAAAAAATTGAAATTAACCTTATTTGCACACATCTACTTAACTCAGTATTACCTTACACAAAATAAATTTTCTGATATACAAATATAATACACTGAATAAGGTAGGTAGTAGGTCATGTAGTAGGTATAGGTATATCGACTAGATTATAACAATTGGTATACTACTATAGTACTATGTCTATTGTCTATACTCTGTTCAGCGAGAGAACACGCCGATTCTGCGCATCCCTCCGCGTCCCTATGCTTTAGAAACCAGTTCCCCCCCAATGGGCAGGGTGTTGCGTGGGGAATCAGTTTTCGTGGGTGCGCGTTGCGGTCTCTCGCTGAACAGAGTATAGTAACCAGATGACTTTTTCAACTTAGAAACCAGGCTGGCTGCCTGGCTCCTGAAACGTTGGAGATTTTTTATAATGTACTATAAACAAAATCTAGATATAAAAAGATTATACCATTATACTCGGTAAATATTTAAGTACCTACAATCTACATATTATAATATATAAGGGATGTGAGATTACGACGAAACACTCGCTCCGTTTTCCTATATCCTATTGCCTCATTTTGTCCGACCCGCTAATTTTTTCTCGTTAATTAATTATTATTAACACAATATCATTCTTCTTATTCAGATACAGTAAATTCTCGTTGTGTAGAAACTCAAGAGACACAGATAAAAGTTCGAGACATCGAGTTTTATTGTAATCGTTTCAAGGGGATCTCAATTGACGAGTTCGGCATAACAAAAATCTATACTGTATCGGTATATACCTACTCGATTTAGTTATTTTAATAATATAATAAATGTTACATAATATTATATAGGTGCCTATACAACTATATTGTTTGTACATAAATATTATATACTATATGTATTATTATTATTAATGTACGACACGGGTGGTCGACGATTTTTTTTTTACCAGATCTGTACTATAGAGTCTTGTCATCGTGAACCGTCGATATTCTATCCAATAACGCGTGATAACTCCAACAACGAAAATGGTCACTATATATTGAGGGATGAAATAAAACTCTCGGAACATCAGGGGCACTGTATATTACGTTACGCGTACAGCATCACTTCAACAACGGTACATAAGTATACCTATATAGCGATAGGTAGATTAAGTAAAACCGCACGATGCACGCGCGACACGCGCTTACGCCTGCGACGACTGAACGACTGCACGTAGGTTAGGTTAGGTTATAAACAGTATACCGTCACCTGAATCCTACAGCGCGATGTTTTCGCATACAGTGACGTTCGTTCGCAGGCTTTTCGAGTATATATATATGTACAAGAAATTATAATATAGTATATAATTTGACCCTTGTATTATAACGCTGCACACACTCGTATACAAACCCGCATACATTAAATATAAAAAAAAAATGTAGGTATGTTGCGAATATCGATAAACCGGTAAATTGTGAGAGTAGTCACGGCGCGTGAGTTGAAAAAAAAATAATAATAATAATAATAAAAAGTTCGAACTGGTTGTTGCGATACACCGCGATAGTTGTTGTTGTCGTATACGCGTGAAAGTGAAATCGTTAACGGAGCAACTCCCGCACTAACGACCTACGTCATTAGAGACACGGGTGGTAAAAAAAAATAATAATAATAATAATAATAAAATATAATATATATATATATATCGAATAAAAATTCTCGGATTCTCGTGAGTATACAAGTGTGTGTGTGTGTGTGTGTTCAACGCGTATTTCATTGAGCCAATATATGGCTATATGGAGCGCCCGCAGATATGATTTTGCTGGTGGCGAAAAGGGTGGGTGGGACGGTAAAACGGCGCCAAGCGATTAATATCAGCTTAAGTTCTCGCTCAGATTTCGAAATTCGATTAAGGATGTATAATATACTCGGAGAGAGTGCGGGTGGAAAAATCTGGCCGACTTAAATCGTCGTTTATCAAACGCACGCGTGGTGTATAATATTGTTATTGTTGTTATATGACGTGCGCGATACCACGTGCGATGGAACTTCCGCGGCAATATTCGAGATTAAATTACTGCAGCTACAGTAAACGAGTGTAGTGTACACGTATATAACGGTAATAGACCCTAGGTAAGAAAATGGAAAAATAAATAGTCACGATGAGCGTAATATAATCGCTATATATGTAGGTACTAGCTACACGGATATAATATAACAACTCTCAGACCTTTTTTTCCGGTAATATAAAATAAATGAACTCGCCGGTTTCGTTAATATTATTATTTTAGGCGCCATATTATGATGTGGCTTATATCATAGCGTGAGCTTAGTAGCGGATGAAATGATTTTTATAAAGTGTCCTCACGCCAGCAGCCGATATGTTCACTCGTTTCCGTACACGAGCTCGATCGCACTGAATCGTGAAACAAGTAGGGTAGGTACTTTATAACGTACAATATAATATAATAATGCCAATAGTATAATAGTGTGCTATATAATAATATAGGCAGGTAATGAATAATGATTAATGATATACACACAACACATCGCATAAATATTTTTCCAGGGGAGGGGAAGTATTTCATTGCATAATTAGTTTAACGATGTACTTTGAAAACGTATCTAATTACCGTCTACGCGTCCCATTTATTGAGTTAGCCAAAGGTCCACGGAGTACGTAAACAACCCTATTAATTTTCTAACCCATACATAGGTGCACGGGCTTTGAGCTTCAATTAATGAGACGACACGTTGTCCAAATGCTACGCCAATTTGAATGGCTCGTACGGATTATTAATTTGCGCAGCGTTGGACCTGTACGAATTATTTTCGGGACAAAGTGGACATTTACGAGTTGTTGACGCTGATATTATTATAGAGTTATCGATATTATTGATTATTATATTATTATTGATTGTATTATAGGACGGAACTAAAACAATCGTAATTTATTTAGCAATGTCAGCACGTTAAACAACACCGGTGGCGTGCGAGACGACGGCGACGACACACGTACGATAGAAGAAGCATATTATGTATCATAATATGCGAAGAACGAATATAAAAATATATACAAGTGGGTGTACTATTCTATTACAGATCAGACGCGCATAGGTATGTGTTTGATGAGAATACGGAAAAGTCCAATTTTCCACACATTAAACGTGTTTACTGGATGATACGATTTTTGTTTTTTTGATTATCTCAAACAAAACAAATAATATACGACCGTTGTGTTCATCCGTCAAAATTATGATTATTTCTAGTTGCGCGGGCACGATTCCGGCAAAACAACAACACGCTTTAGTGGAAAAAAACTGAGATTTGCAACAGTTTTTTGCATCCCTATACAGTAGGTATATACAGGTAGGTACATAATAATATCATTGCGAAACCATAAAACTACGTGTACCATACGAGTAAACGAAATAATGCCTTAAGTCTCGGCTCGCTCGCGACGCGGAGGTCGTTGTACCTCGTCGACAATCATAAAAATAATAATATTAAAATACGTATACGTGTGCACCGTTTTGGAGCTACAATAGGAAAAGCCTGTTATCTCGAACCCAGCAATATATAATTAATTATTTTAAAATGCGTACACGACAATACGTTATATATGTATATTTCATTGCATTACACCTATGTGCATGCATTTGGCCGACCATCCGGAAAGACGAGCATTGTAAAAATATATTGACCTTTACCGCGGCGGACGGCACACGTAGTACACAATGTTGTTTTCTCGAAGTCTGTTTAAGAACGCGTAACGATATAAAAAATATAATAATAATAGAAATAAAAAACTGACCGACACTACTAGCAATAGCAGGGGTATATAGTAGTACAACACAATTACCCCGCCGATAACGCGTCTACCCCGAAGTATCATGAATGGCACTACGCGATAACAGTAAACTTTAACGGTTTCTCTAGAAGACTGTACAATATATATATGTATACACACAACCGGCGGTGCAACATAATATAAAAAACGATAAACTCAAATATACTTTTAAAACCTTACGCGTATGTTCTGCCGCTGCAACAAGGCACGTATTATAATATTGAAAAAAATAAATAAAAACGAGGTTACATATGACACGACGTTCGAACCGTACATTATTATATTATATTCGTTTTAGTACTCATATTATGTGCAGAGACAAATGTGCCTACCTACGTTTAAGTGTTTTTTTTTTTTTTTTAAACATGTTTTTAGCGGTTATATGTTAGTGTATACAAACATGGTTTTCGATAGCATGCACGTGCAATAATTATCTGCAGGTTTGGTGTACAATATAATATGTTATTATTACCCATTCTTATAATTATCGCGTGCTCTCAAATACACACCACACGCATAATATGTACCTATATGGCTATAATGACATAGTATAATATTATAATATATATGTAGCGATATAGGTACTTGACGAGAACAAAAAATAACGCGTACACACGCGGCAGGTCGATTGCAGTGAACGACTTCCGGTAATGTGGAAAATGAAAACAGTTATAATAATATTAACGGGTGGTGCGGAGGGCTGAGAAAGAAAATTTAGACGTTTAACCAATAGGTCCACTCACTAGTGCGATCTGAGGGTCATCGTTGTCCAGTTCGTGATAGTACGACTGGTCACTGCCCCTCCTACTGCCATTAAAGCACATGATCCTCCGGAAAAGGTCGGACACCGCGGCGCAAAAACCGCATTGTTGTTGCATCACTTCAGCGGCGTGAGTAGTCGGTGTGACGGACCCGAATTAGTGACACCGAAAGCTACGACGGCGGTGGAGGTGGCGAAAGTGCACAACAACAACAACAACAACAACAACAACAACAACGATGGCGAAGGGAACGTCAACACCACCGGCCGGCAGCTGCTGCAGCAGCAGAAGACGGCCGCCGTCCGGTATAGGAACAAGAGTAAAAGTCAACCGCTGTTGTCACCACCTCCACCTCCGCCGCCGCCGCCACCGCCGTTACCAACGACACCACCGCTAGGCGATCACTGTCTTTAGCAGTAGACCGTCGTCGTCGCACGTGGAACGGACCGAGACGCACGTGACGGCAGAGGATGGAGACGTCGACTATGATGGCGGCAGTGACGAGGTTATGTCCGGTCGCATACGACAGCGGTCGGGTGGTCGGCCGATCGGACAGCGAAACGGGACGGCGGCGGCGGAAATAATATCGTTATATCGACTCTATAGTATTATCGCATCCCGTGATGGCAGTGACGGCGGGACAGCGGTTGTCGTTGCGATCGGAAGGGGAAGAGGTATATGAGCAGAAAAAAATTAATTACAACAGATTGATAATAGAATATAATTTATTATAGGTATTCGAAAAAAAATATATATTATAATTATTACTATTATTATCTATACGCGCGCGTAACTGAGGGCGGCCGGCCGGCGAATAGAGTCACTCCGGCGACGCACGCACACACACACACACTGAGACGGCGACGGCGGCGGCGCGCGCGCGCGCGCTCACTCTGTCTCACTCGCGCACACGCTCTGTCTCACTCATACACTTCTTTTCTCACTCTCGCGTCTCTTTCGCTCTGCCGGCACGACGGACACGCTCGCACGCACACGCACAGCACGCACACGCGCGTAGACGATCGGGCGGCGGCGGCGGCGACGACTATATAGCGAGCGGTAGCGGCGAGCGAGCGGCAGAGCGGCAGCAGCCGGCGAGCACCGTAGCGGACGCGCACAAAACTCTCGCGCACACGCGCACGCACACACGCAGCAGCCTGGCGCACACCACCGCGCGCGTACACACACTGCCACTCCCGGTTGACGCCGTTCTCGCTCGCTCGCTCGCTCGCGCGCGCACGCTGCTCCGGGCCTGGTGGGTGTGGGTCCGCCACCGCCGCGTTACAGCAGCTACAACCGGCCGGCTACGCGCTCCGATGCTACACGGAGACGGGGCAGGGCCGGTCGAGGGGCGCGCGCACGCTCCCGGTGGCGCCCGACGATTCCACCGCCACCTCGGCTGCAGGTGCCGGTAGCGCACGTGCGGATCTGTCGTCGCTGAGGGTGTGGCGGCGGATCGGCGGAGGCCTACGCACAGCATTTACATTGATAAAATAATTATATCATTATAATAATACA
Source organism: Sitobion miscanthi (assembly GCA_008086715.1). Classification (NCBI taxonomy): domain Eukaryota; kingdom Metazoa; phylum Arthropoda; class Insecta; order Hemiptera; family Aphididae; genus Sitobion; species Sitobion miscanthi. Next base: position 15,103,700 of record CM017802.1, read on the forward strand.
ATTATTGTTATTGTTACTGATTTTTTTATTTACATCCACCGCCGCGACGGTAGACAATCATCAACAAACAATAACACCATACGCTATTATTAGACGATCGTTTATTTGTTATAATATTATTATAATAATAGGAATATACGTCCCATCAAAATCGGCAAGTTTTAGAGCGGTCGGTCAGCAAGCTCTATTTTACTTTTGGTTAGCAGTTTTTGGTCTGTTTGTTTTTTTTTAGCAATTGTCTCTGTGTTGGTTGTGTTTTTCGAATTAAACATTTACCAAATACTTCGTTCCTAAATTATTTGCTTAGACCTATCGAAAACGTTCTCATATAATAAAACTGAAGTACTGGGCTAACAGCAATTCACGTATAATTCAGAATTCAATCCAATTTTAACCACAAATTAGGTTACCCACCACCTGAGGTTCTGGAAACCTAAACCCTAAATCTATCACTGCTCTACGACCCTAGGGATGAAAAGATTAAGTATAGTATTTCGTGGGATATGTGGAATAGCACTTCCATAATTGGATTTCATTCAAAGTTATAATATGAGTTCATATAGAAATGTAAAATTTATGTCATTCCCATAAAACTTACAACTAGAATTATTTTCATCTTTACATTGCAATAATTCACAATGAATTATCTAAAATGTAAACGTTTCCACTGCATATATAGGTAACTAAGAAAAAAAAATTAAGAAAATGAAAAACTTGTCTTTGAAAATTTAAATTTAAATAATTTAATTGTATAGTAATCTAAAAACAATAGCAATTAATCAGATATTTTTTGTTCATTCCTGTATTATGAATAAATTATTTTAAATACTTGAAAATATTAAATGTAAATAAGGCAACATGCCAAACTAACAAAAAACGGGTTATAAGACTAATGAGTCTCATGCATATATATATATACAATACACATTATTATATACGCGTACAGGGGTGGATACTGTATGGGAGCCAAGGGACAATGCCCCTCCCAGAACTCGCACGGCACATACAAAATTCCACATTTTTTAAAGCAATACATTGAATCTAATAATAATTTAACTATATAGTTAATTAAATAAATATAAAAATATAAAATCTATATTTATATGCTTTTTGTAGTGGATAGCGACGAAAAAAAGAAACATTAAATATTTAAACGGTAGTATACTATATGATAACCTTATTATTATAATATCATCTAAATTCATCTGCTGCCGTAATCAATGTAACAATTAAACATTATTTAGGTTTTTAATTATTTAATAAATTCCTTGGATTTTGGATAGGTATACAAATAAGTAAATAAAGCAAGTATATATATATATATACAGTGTGATTCCTTTTAAAGGTAACACTAAATAATTCTGTCCAGTGCCATTGGATTAATATGCGATTTACGGGAGGGGATAGAGAATACATAAATACACATTTCTTGATGATTTTTACATTTTTAGATCTTTCCGTGTGCGCATGCGCAATACAACTTGCATTTTTTTAAATGGCAACAGGTGTTTTGAATACCAAATTCGGATAGACCAAATTTTTTTAAGTCAATTTGGTCCTTTTTACCATAGCTCTAAAATCAAAATTGACCAAATGGCAACCGGTCAAAATTTCGATTAAAATTATTGAATTATCCTTCAAGAATAATGTCGTATCATAATTAAATTTTTTTTAGGAGGGATAATACAAACATTCAAATGTATATAATATACCTACTTTTGAAACAGATTTCAAAAAATTTTAATTTCAAAAAAATGTTTAATAAACATTGAGATTCTTTCAACTTTTTTATTTTCAGATACTTTACTCTATTCCTGTCTATTATAAAAGAGTTAAAGCAATTTGATGAGTTACGGCCCTTTTCTTAGATAAAACGTACGCATGAGTATTGGATGTCAAAATAATATATTATATTATACATTTATACGCAATTTAAAGATTGGAATTGAAATTATGCGTACGAATTATACGATTATAGTGAATGGACACAACTAAAATACCACGCAAAATTGTATGTTGTACGTATATTGTATAGACAATATTTTACACGTAGAAAAATTAATGTTTCCATAGAACTATTTTGTATGGATATTTTAAGAGGCACTTACATAGCACTGTATATATTATGTAAGTCTCAAAGCCGAAAATAATAAAAGCAGTAAAATCGAACAGTAGGTAGTAATTGTTTCCGAGGATTTGATAAAACACGATTTATCTAAATTCATACTTTATGCCACATTAATTACAAAAAAAATATTTATTATTTTTGTAGAGGTATAAACCCAACCTTGAATTATACAGAAATTATTTTTCTCATGGTTAAATAAACATTAAATTAAAATTAAAATATAATCGTAAGTACGAGATACAATCGCTATCATCATAACGTCCAAGTATAATTTGAACAGAACACATTTCATATGTTTCTGCATGTATAAATTAGAATAACCTATATACCTGCCAACTATATACTTACAAACTAAATAGGTAAAAAGTCAAATAAGATTTGTTACCTATCAAATACGTTATAAAAAACAAAAACTAGGATATTATATATAAGATAAATTACGATTAAATAAACAAAATTGTACATAGTTATATTAATTATACTTAGTATTTTTTTCTCTATACTGATGAATTCAAGGATTACAACTTCGGCGTTAATAATATTTTAAGTAAATTTAGTACTTACGGAAAACCATAATGTATAAAAAATGTATAAAGTAGCTAGGAGAGTAAATTATAATTTCTACACATCATGTAAATGGTACCCAATCACTCTAATGATATGTCATCACAAACAAAGTTGTTTATCCAAAATGCAATCAGTTTAATGTACTTTACTTATTAAACTTAAAAATATTATGACATATTTGAAAATAATATCGTGATGCTGTTATATATTTTTTTTATGATTCAACTGTAGACACTAAAAGCATTTCTAAAAAAATAGTTACAAATAGAGGTATAACTATACATGATTATATTAATATATGATATTGAATTGGCCATTGTTATTTTTATATATATCATATATGAATAAAAGTAATACTGGAAAACGTCAAAAACTGTATTAATGGAGTTATTATTTTTATTAAGTAATTGAAATTTCTAAAATAATTTCAATTATTTAAACAATTTATAATAGAAATAATAATAATTCTATATTCCAACAAAATTTAGAAGTAGGACAATTATGTTCTAGAATTCAATTATAAAATAATGCATCAACTGTACAATTTGATTAATGTTTATATATTCAAAAACTAGTTTAAATACGAAATTAATTATTAAGATATTAGAATAATATTATGTTCATCTAGAGGTATTGTCTGGTATTGATTATACTTATATAATACCTTTTTAATGAACTTGTATCTGTAGTTCAAATGAGAAATGAAAAATCTACCTTTCAAATAGTTTTAAATAAACTGCATTAAATACCAACTGTTTGGACCAGGCATAACCAACCGTATTTGACCAAGATCGTACTCTTCCCTTTTCGGCGGGCAAACCAAAAAGTTCAATATTTACTTTATGGTTGGTATACAATATACATATTATATAAAAGTATTAAAAATATAAGTTATATAAAAATTATTCATATATTAGATATTTATTTTTATAATGAACAAGATAGTTGCCGTCACAATCATACTCGACGAACATTGATCAAATAATTAATGACAACAATTATACAGGTATGCATTTATATTTTTATATTACATAATTTGTAAACAACTTATATTTTTAATACTTTTCTAAATACATAACATTAAGTAAATATTAAACTTTTTGGATTGATCGAAAAGGTAATTGACCTTTTTTAAATTTAGCGCAAAAGAAAAAGGTACGATTTTGGTCAAAAAGAGTCTCACCCTTTGAACCAATTAAAAACAAATACAACTTTTTGGATCAATTCTTAGGACCTGTTTAGACCAAATAATATTAACCATCATAATAGTTGGAGTCAGGAGCACATGTATCATAATATCTTATTGAATAAGTATATGTATGGAACTATATTTTAAATATTTTCAACTTGACGTAATACCCGAGGTGGTTGACAAAACCAATGGTAGTAGCGGTCATAATGAATAGTGTGCCAAGCCCCTAATACAAGTATATTATGTCTAATATTTAGGCAGGTAGCGAATAGGTTGGATGTATTTATGTCTTATTCATACGGGTAATAGTTAGTTCCTACACGAGAGTAGCAGGTAAAATATAACATAAGATAATATTCCTACACATGATAGCTATCTTATTTTACTGAATTATTGTTATGTACTGTACTAAATAAGGAATTTTTTATTCCGTAAATTAATTAAATAAATAAATATGTGTAAGTTTCTACACGAATTTAAAAATAGGTATCTAATTTCATACAAGGAAAAAAAATTACTTATATTAATTCCACCAATCATACAATAAATTTGTATTACCAATCTCCATATATTTTGAAAATTTCATTCAAACAAAATTCAACAAAATTTTGTTCAAATTCTTTTGGGTTTAACACGCTACAGTAAGTGCCACTTAGCCACCTTGGTAGGCGCAATGTGCGAAAATTCAATTTGATGGACCTGCCTGGTCCAATTGTGAATCTAAATCATCCCGGGAACCACTCATACATACACAAACAACTTCATCAAAATTGGTCGAACCGTTTAGGAGTGCATGAAGGACGGACAAACAATCATTTTTATATAGATTATTATTATTTTATAATAAATTATACTATAAATTACCTTAACAGCAAAACTACATTACAATTTTAAGAACCTTAAGACTTAGCTTAGATCTTGCTTACAGCCTGCTTAGAGTAACGCTCATTTTTCGTGCCCCCGACTACATAGGCATTTATCACTGCAGTGATTCCTACAATAAACCTATGAATAATGCATGAATTTGTACATCCTGCAACTTGACGTGCCCCTGGCTCTCCAATCATGGGAAATTTGTGGCTGCACCACAACTATAGGGACATTTTTCTGGGGATTTAGAATTCTATCAGCAGATTTGCAGACCCCGCGATAATATTGATATTTTAACTAAAATATGATAAAAAAAACTATAGGGCCAATACCGTTTGTGTTTTACAGTGCAATACGTAACCACAATACTTGCGTGTAACAAAGATTATCTCTACAAAAAGAAATCATTGAAGAATGATTAAATATTTTCATAAATACAAACGATAATTTATCTAAATAATTAATTAGTCGTAACGGTTGCAATTTTATTTTTCAATATGACTTTTTCCCATTGGTTTTAACGTGGTTTGACTAAAAACTATGTTTTCTTTTATTTCCATTATTGTTGTACTCGATTATTACTTATAGAATATCATTTAATATTTTTCCAATTTCAATAGTTTCTTTTTCAATTGGATTAACAATCTTTTGTAATTAGAAAAATTGTAGGTATTCAATTTTTTTTTTTGTAACTTTATAATTGATATCTACTGAAAAGGTATACCTATCAGGTATTTACTATTTTATATATATTATGCAAACTGAGTATCTATAATAAAATATTACATGGTTGGACGTTGGATCAGATATAGAATATAGAGAATACTTTTACCACATTTTCTACGGAAAAAACAACAATTTTTATCTTCTGTATTGATAAAAATCTTATTGTTATACTATACTGTCCACAAAAACATTTTAAATTTTTACAAATGCCTATACGAAACGGGAAATTGATTATATTATATTAAAATGAAATATGTTTATCAGTGTTTGTAAGTAATATGTGTTACCGGTCGGCGACAATATCTCTCTCTCATGGTAGCAATGTATATACTTATTCACACCATGCACGTAATAATAATAAATGCATTGCAGCGCAAAAATACTTATTGATTAATGGTTATTACATAGTAATATAATTTAAAAAAAAAAAAAAAAAGTGATGGTGTTTAATAATAAATAATAATCATAAAACATAATTTTTACCAAATGATAACAATGACATATAATGCCCAAATCAACTATAAACTGATAATTATATTTTTAAAAACCAAACAAAATAGTTTAAGGCTTGCATATGCTTATTCTTTAATAACCTACCTATTTAATTTATAGTTCGTATTAATACATCCCTTTGATATATAAATATTTAATATGAAAGAACTTTGAAATTTTATCTTATACCTACATATTGGGAAAAAAATTACGATACAGTCGTTGCCAGATAAATTGAGACAGCGGCGGCGGCGCAATAACGGAAGACCAGTGGTTCTCCGTATTTGAATATTATTACTAAAAATACATCAATAAACCAAAAATTGTCACAAAAATTATTTTACGATTTTAATTTAAAATCAAATATTCTGATAATAATCTTTTATTTAAGAACAAAAAGTAGAAATCGAGGTAGAAATTGTAAAATAATATAAATAAATTAATAATAATAATAAATACATTTTTTGCACTGAGCCGGGTTCGAACTAGTGACTGTGCGCGTCGTAGCCAACTGTGTGACCTTTGCACCACACTGCCAGCGACTAGTTTGGGCTACACTTCCTGAAAAGCGCCGCCACTGTCGTCTCAATTTATCTGGCAACGACTGTACTTTCAGCTGCCTACTATAAAGATATAAATTACTAATAGCAACCATTCGAGTAGGTATGAAACACGATACTATCAACAATTCATCATGTCGCTAGATCACTACACATTGAGAAAATCACTCGAAATTGGAGAACCTGTCATTATTAGGTAGGTACGTATAAATTGATATTTTCTTTCAGGGAATTAGGTCACGCAATAAATACGTTTGGGCATCAATCATGCAAAATATAAAATATTATCAGAAAGATTTCAGAGTTCAAAATGTTAATGTGAAGATAATTTAAAATAAAAGTTGCAGTTTAATAATCCTATGCCAATATAGTAGGTAACATACGCATTTGTGTTATTTCTCAGTACTCTATTATTACTTAATTATTAACTATGTCTTACATTTATTAAAAGATACTAAAAAGTTTGTTCTTTTTCAAATTGAAAAAACGTATTTTAATAACCCCAGGATAGCAATATTGTGTCTTTTTTAATATTTAAGCAGATAACGCACTTTAAAATCATATCAGTTCAGACTTTTAAAGACTCCTCATATACATAACTAGGTGAATAACTCGGCTTTGCCCGGGAAAAAAATTGTGATTGATTAACTCCTTTTAGGTGTAATTCGCTGTTGCCGCTGTACGCATGGAAGCAAAATCATATAATATTTTAATTTTTAGCCATCCCGCGTATGTCTTATGGTTATGCGAACAGTATATTATCAGCTAAACAATCTACCTGCGTTAGATTGCAGACACAGTGAAGTGGGTGATGAAATGTAGCCTATAGTTTTGTAGTTTAAAAAAATACAGCGAACCTAAAATAGTATTGAAGTCATAGTTGATCATTCCGGATTTTTAGGAGTATTTAATAAATTTATATTACATTTTGGGCGTTATTTTATTTTATTTTTACGGACAAATCGGCGTAATTGTACCTGGCTTTGTGAAATAACTCGCATATGTACCCTGCAACCAAAGGCAACCATTATTAAACAAAAAAAATTTCAATTTCCACCGTGAATCTTAAGATCCCTGTTTGACCACCTCTTTAAAATATGAATATCAGAAAATTCTTTCTTATTGCACATCTAGATCGTTAAAGGAACCACTATACTAAGTATCAAGTTCGTACGTTCTATATTTTAAAATTAATGTTGTATTCTTACAACCCCTTATTTCAGGGGTTGAATTTCCAAAATTAAACGTCATAATAGCTTTCTATATGCTAAATTTACGCCAGATCCGTCCAGTGGTTTTGGCTAGCGCGAATATCAATCAGTCAGGACATCAGTCTATCAATGTTTTCCATGTTTACCCCTTTTAATCCTCGTAAGGTAAAATTTCGAAAAATCCTTTCTTAGTGGATGTCTACATCACAAAAATAAACTATTGTCCAAATTTCATATTCATAGCTTCAGCGGTTCCGGCTAGGACAAGTAATTTTATATATATATTATTGTATATATATAATAATATATATAGATAACTGCTTACACTTTATTACTGTAATATTAAGTATATTTCTTATTATAGAAGTTATGGAACAACCCTATGTACTCGTGTCTCGTATTTTTAATTTATCAATAAGATACCGGAAGTACAACTATTTATGTATTTTACTATTCACCCCAAGTACGGATAACCTTTATTCGTTTCATAGTAACAAGTGTACAACAACACATATAGTATTCATTGTATAGAAACTTGACAAATAATATTATTATTTATGACAAATGTATGTTTTGTCTATAAATTATTCTATCCTATTTTAAAAATATACATATACAAATAAATGCGATTCAATTATAGAGTGAAATGGATGTTGTGTTTTCTTGGAAATACCTACCATGTACTATATTATATTACAATACGTTATGCGCCTTGTACATTATTATAGTCATTATTATGCGGTATTACAAACAATTTTTTTTTGTTAATCAACCCGCGACAACTTAGGCCATCGGGTGGGTTTTAACTGTGGCGGAGGGTACTGTAGGTTTAAACACGCGTGTTTGTTAGTTAAATATAGGTAGTATTTAAATAAAATATAATGCAACCCATTATATATACAAAGTATACAATTATGTGATATAAGTTGTTTTAGCATAAAGTGCGAGTATTTTTGTTGTACATACTGACATACTGTAAAACAAGTTATAAAGAACAATTCCTATTTATATTAAATATTAATTTAACTATAATTTATTTTATACTCTGACAGATTAATGATCTGCGATATGCAGATATATAAGAATATATATTAGAAATATTACGTTCAATACAAATAGTACCAACTATAATATTACAATTTAATTATTTATTTATATTTATATATACGTAGTAACATACAACATAAATTAATAAAATATGAACTACTAGCTGATCCCGCGCACTTTGTTGCCCATAAAATATGACAACTATTAAAAGAATTGTGATCGATTAACTCATTTTGTGTGTAATTCGCTTTAGTAAGTGCAACTCAGCCACCTTGGTAGGCAATCCGACTACGTCGGATCGCGGACAACACCGATGAGCGGCTGTGCCTGTATGTGCAAAAATTTGTGCGATTTGATATGCATGCTTGTACCTGATCTGCCCGATTAACCTTGGCAACCAATAGGAATAATAAATACTCATTTCTACTAATTATTTCTCCAATAAGTTATAACCAATAACAACGATTTAAAAACCAAAGTGTCCATCGTAAATCTCAAAATCCCTGTTTGAGCACATCCCCGGGTTGAGCCTACCGGGTCCAATTGTGAATCTAAACCATTCAAGTACCCCTCCTTTTTTCTATTTTTATTATTTATTTATTTATTTGGTTTCCATAGTAATTATGAAACACACAATAATATTTAAATAGATATAATCGATTAATATTCGATATTATCAAATAATATTTTTCACGTTAAAAAAATTGGATTTTTCCAAAATTAAAAACCTTCTCCTGGAATTACGAACAATTTAAAAAAAAATTTGAGCCAAATCAGCCCAGCCGTTCTCAATTGATGAATTATTATATATTTTTGGCTCCATTTTTATATATATAGATGTAAACGGTATTAATGCATTATTAAAGTAACATTAAAAGACTAATAATTTATTGAACAAAACTAAAATTGTGGTAAAATTATTTATAAAACAATAACCAACGCACGTATCCCTACATGTAATTTTGAGTCTTAACTTCTAAACATTAAATATAAATTCCCTAATACCGCGAATATCAATGTTTAAAGTATGTAGGATATTTGAAGAGGAGCTGTATATTGAAGTACAAGACATTAAAATGTAATGCGTTATATGTGTAACCTTATAATATATACATAATATATTCGTGTGTGCAGAGTGGCAGATATGCCCACGAGGAATTCAGGATTTTCCCGGTAGGCCCTACCCTGTGTTGATGTATGGGGGCCGGCCCTAGGACCATTTATCAAGTACTGAACCTTGTGTGATAAAGATTGAAAATAATTTTAATAAAGATGCAAATTGACTAATTAAATATTTTTAACCACTCTACATTAAAAATACTATAATCATTTAGCTATAAACAATATTTATTTTTTTTCCTCGTATCGGCCGTATCATTGGGAATATTGAGATTTATTTTTAGATTAGAGTTATAGAAAACCGTATTTAATAACGGTAGATTATAGCTGTACTATATAATGTACCAATGCGGTGGTTATACCTATGTTTGTTAACAAATTTGATTTTTAACGCTGATTTCGAAACTGTTTGAATTTTTTTGCAGAAACCATTATTTTGGAAGTTATAGTCATCCAAAGTTTTGGATTTTACATTTATACGCATGTGCGCAACACTACTTTAATGCTGCGCGGAGGAACTCATATTTAGTGTTTTTTCGATTTTTTTGTTCGAGCGATATTCATTTTTAAGTATTTTTTTTTCAAATAAAATGCGCGTTACACAAAAAAATTTAGTTTTTCATCAATAACTTCAAAACGAAGTTTGTCCGGGCTTTTTTTTTACATTATTAAAAAGCACCCTTAAATACATATTTTGAAAAAAAAAAATTTTAAAAATCGAAAAGTTGCTAAACCAAAATTGTTCCCAAATCTGTACTTAGAGTACCTATATTCCTTATTATATAGTTATGTATTGTATTGTTATATCAAAATAAAATGTCGCTCGCGTCTTATTTTTTGGGGGCCCTTATTCAAGTAACTTCCCATTAAAAAAATAAAAGCCTATACGCCACTGCGTGTGTGTGTATTATATGTAAAATATCCAAAACATTTTCAAGAAAATGTACCTATTGCTTTTAGAGTGTTGTAAATAAATACATATATATTTCATAATCTATTACTAACGTATCTAGTATATAAACCATATTCAATATTTACAATGGTGCCCGATTAAACGTTTCAATTTAGAATAAACGAATAACTTAGATGTTAATAATAAGCTTGTTAACACTATTTATACATATAAAATAATACCATAGGTACTTTATAAACTTGTGTATATTGTGTATCAATATCATCCATCGATATAGGTGAGCAACAAAATAATATTAATCCATGGCAGTGGTGTATTTACGGGGGGTCCATAGGGTCCAGACCCTGCTTTGGCCCCAATAAATACCTATCTAAACATCTAATAAATATATTAATAAATTCTGTAGCGGAGCAACCCACTTAAATGTACTTGGAAAATTAGCTGGACCCCCTCCATGAAAAATTCCTAAATATGCCACATTTTATCACATATAATATTTATTCATTAAAAGGAAAAAAATAACAATTTAGTCTCACGATAATAAATTGAAACTTAAAAGTATCACCTGATAATTTATTATTATTTTTTTTTTTTTATTTACGTTTTTTATTTGTAATACACAATCAGCAAATTATTTACTTTTTTTATAAATTTTATTTAATTAAGGTCATATTATTTTCTGCATGTACAGAAAACTGGTTTTAATCACATTATTTAGATTATTTTTATTGCTATAATATGGTATATATTATATTATTTAAAATGTTTATAATAAGGGACGTCAAATCGTTATAGCTGCTAAATAAAAAAAACAACTTTACACAATTATTTCAACTTCATTTTACTTATATATTATTCAATCATTGTGTATCTTGTACATTTAAGTATTTATTATACTTAAAATATGGAAATATATCATAATGATTATATATCAAAATGTATATCATACCATTATATTCAAAACGGTATGATCTAAATAATTAATTCAAAAATGTATTAAGTTTTAGATAATTGTTTGACAGTGGGAGAATCGAAAGCACAAAAGGTCACACAACAACCATAAACTAGCAATGACTTACACTGAAATAGGTGTACGCTACAGCCAATCCAATTTGTTCAGTGAATTCGAGCAATACTTTTTTATGTGTTGGTTTAGTTTGATATACTGAAATTACAGTTTTATTAGGTCATTGAGTAATCTTCCTAACAAATCGATAACGTCATTGTTAAGGCAATCGTTCCAAGGGATATTCCGAGTTAACGTCATGTTATTAAAGAGCGTTCTTCTCGACACTCTCCATCTTGCACGCACTACCATTTTACATAGCGCTAGAAAAATAAACGTAAATGATTTCTAATTTTCGTACCGATAGGACTCTAGATACCAGCGAGATATTAATTGAAATACGTATAGATTCCAAAATCAGAATAATTTCTGAAAATATAAGACCGTAAATTTGTTCGGGGTTTTATATGTTTAAAATAAATTGTTATGCAAGTATTCATAACAAATAAATGAAATGCATAACTATGCATACTGGCTATTAACAATGAAACAATATTAATTTTTTTCGTAAAAAGTATAGCGTTGTACCAACTACCTATAGTAGTTGTCTTATCGTCCAAAAGCGGAATTTGTAAAATGAAAGAAAATGACACATTCAAATCCGGGATTTTTATTTTAAATCCATTACTAAAAATTATAATAAAAAAAAAAACAATAAGTACGCTATTGTCTGTTTGTAATGAGAATTGTCAGAAAATACAAAAATAAAATGGAGGATAATGGCACTCAAAGATATTGTTATTCGAATGCGTTCCGAGAACCATGTCGAAAGACAACCAGGAAATCCCAACAAGTCCGCTGGAAATTTGGCGTGTGTCCATCCTAGCTCCACGAGTGACCCTTTGGAGGGCTGTCATCGACGACCCCGTACCAAAATAATATATTATTCGAACAAAATTTGTGAAACTTTTTAATTTCCAAATGCACTCTCTTAAAAAAAAAAATCTACTTGGGAGCAGTCCAAATCGCCCCGTGCTCAATAACGGCGAAACGCGAAAAGTGGCACCACAACAACAACAATATATACATAATATTACCTACAGCCCCGACTGTGTATACCTACTCATTGCAGCCCATGGAAACCGTTTGCAAGGACTGCGTAAACATCGTATAATACGCGTACATGCGGGATTATTATTATCATTATTCCCCGTCGACAGTAAGTAATGTAAAATCTCATTACACGCTACGACAATCTGCGATATAACTATCAACGTCACGGAATATTTTCGAGTTCTCGTCTCTGGAGGCGGTGAAGCAAACGCAATCGCTTGAGTGTATAGGTCTTCCGTGTTGGTCCGTAAAACGCAAGCACATTCGTGTGCGTGCGTGTGGGTTTGTGTTTATTTGTGTATGTATGTGTGTGTGTGTGTGTGTGTGTGTGTGCGCGCACGGATTATTTGTGTATGGGGTGTTAGTTTTTACGATCACAGGGTAGTATAATAGTATAATAGTATAATAGATTATAATCCATTTCTCACGGATAAAAATATAATTGCCAGCTACTGCAGCCGTCTGTCCTATAAAACAGGAACATATCCAATCCAGAGATGGGTACCTAATACAAAGATGAGTTAAATATATATCGACATTGCAGGGGACATAAAAGCAACACGTGTCTGTTGTAGTATTTTCACTGATATAATATATTAAAATATAATCCTTGGACCATGAACTAAGATAAACTAAATATAAATAATAATATAAAATATAAATATAAATATTTATCTTAGTTCATGCCTTGGACCAAATGAGAGCAAAATTAGTTTTGCTTCTCCATGGAAATTATTAAATAAATACTATAGGTATAATCATTAAACAAATTAAACAAAATACTCTAAACTCTGTAACATCAGAAGAAAAAATTTCCTTCAATCTAGTGTTTTGGACCTAAAATGTATTAATTATTCTTATTAAATAATTTATTAGTAATTACTAATTTTGAAAGACTTTTTTAACGGGTTTTTCATCTGAAATGTCTATATGAAACATCAATTATGCGGAGATATTATAACTACGCTAATTATTAATTAACCATTTAAGATTATTGCGTATAGTTTACATAGATTTCATTTGAATGATATCAGCCAATGCCTATATTTTTTTTTGGAGTTACATCATTTGCTACATATATAGGCTGAATATAAATATAACAGCAATAACAATATTATGATATTATAATACAAATATTATTTAATTAATAAAAAAATCTTTTAAATTGTCGTTCTCAGCTTCAATTCTTAATGATAATATTTAAGTTTATCATGTGGCGTGTACACTATTATTCCTTTCTATTAGTGGTCTCATTTAAAAAAAACAGAAGTTTTTATCTCTACAGGACACTCCCTAAGTAGTATAAAAAAACTCAAGAATTTGAAAATATGATCTTTAAGAAGGTAAAGATATAGTTAAAAATTCTAAAAATCAGATTTTGAATAACTGCATTATTGAAGATGGAAAAGGGGGTGAGTATGCTTGGTTAATCACTCGGTATATATGTATATATATATTATTATGCATCATATATAAGTTTTTAAGTGGGAACTTAAGTAAGAGCCACTTCCCATCAAACACACATAATTAAATGTTTGAATAAACTATTTTTACATTTCCGAATAATTGTCGATCAAATTGTTGATTATATAAATTTATAATCTTAATGTAATTTCATGAAAAAAACTATACAAAGAATAATCAAATGTATTCATACAATATGAAAAAAAATAAATCAATACCACGTACCGCAATGAAAAACAAGAATAGTAATAAGAAAATAAACTTGTTTTTTTTTTATTTTTCAGATCTGTCTCACAAAAACCAAATTAATTATAACTTGAATGGTAAAAACTAAAAGATGAAAAGAAGAATCAATACACTTAATATTATTCGTACAGATGTATATCTATTTAACAAAAAAATATATTCACTGTCTTCAAATAATGGACTTAAAACAAACGGTAAAATTGTTTTTCACTTGAAGTTTTAAATCAAGTACCTACTTATAGGTACTAAAAAGAAAGTGAGAAGAAAGCGGAATACATATTATATTAAGACAAAGGCAACATCATACAAACAAAAAATGAATAGCGATTATGTCAAATATAACCTTATTTTTACAGACATCAAATTGAATAATTTTACGTACCTATTAGCTTATATTATACCGGTGTACCTACTCGTCTACGGCTATGATCCATAATTATATGTATTTGCATAATATAACATCAATTGAGTAATAGTATAGGTACAACCGAAATCGAGTTCAATGCACATAAATAGGATAACAACGATCATTTTGGAAAACTATAATTCGAAGTAAACTTATTGCTACTATAATATAAATAAACCCGAAACTACATACATCTTGTAGTTAGGTACTATATACATAATTATAAAAACTATGAGAACATCAATAATTTAATGTTTGATTAGGAAATCGCGTAAACTTAATGAGCACCAAGCATATAGATAAACTTAACCATATCTGGCCTATAAAAGTAATTCGATTGGATAAATATTCCGCACATTAAGCAACATATACACGAACACTAAACATACAGTTTCAGCAAATACAGCACCATTATAATTTACGGAACGGCACGTGCAGAAGCCGACGGCGCGTATAAAGTAAAAGACGATATGCCAGACCAACATAAAAGTAAAATGTTCATTAAAAATTGTTTTTGAAAAACCAGTGAAAAAGTTAACCACATATTAGTATTGCAGATACTTAAGTGTCAGATTCGCGAACAAAATTTGTCAATGATGTGGTTGTATTTTATAACACGTTTGACTTTGCCTAAGTATATATTATATTTTGTTACAAGGGTAAACTGGTTGCGACTTGCGAATACGGTTTAAAAGTACCCATAGACTTAGAGATAATGACCAACATCTGTGAGGAAAGATGAAACGCCACGTGATGCAACGGCGCAGTAGTGCATTTCCACGGCGCTATATCTAACACACGACATTATGAGTCATATCATTATATTAATATATAGTCCCACAGTGAGATAACATCTGTTAAAAATATTTCCACACGTATAATATACTTACAGTATGTCAGTATATTATGCGCGATTACCCGTGCAATGAATAATATTATAGTACCTACGCAATTTAATAGTATGCCTATAAAATAGGTTTCTAGTTTAATTGACGTAACAATTTAATATATTATTATAGCTATGTACGCTGCGGTACTGACCTGTGCGGGAACGGTAATTACCCATCGAGGGTGCCGGCCGATCCCGGTGGCGGCCAGACACGTGGCGAACGGAAACATCGGCCCGGCTGCAGTGGAGGCGGCTTCGGCGATAACGCCGACTGATACGGTCGGCGTGTGAACGCGGTGTGTGTTGGTTTGTAATAGTGTGCGTCGCGTGTGTACGTTTGTTTACGTACAAGACGTGATGGTATACTTACCCGCGCGTGTGTAGATTTAAAACGCACCCCGACGGGGGTTTCTCGATGTCGGGAGGGCCGAGCGGCGGTAACCGATCGCATGCGCTTCTAAATAGGTCACCGAACACGACTTTGCCCCGTGCACACCGTCACCCAACACCACCACTGGTCTAGTGCTTGTACGCGTACTACATCTAACCCGCTACGAACACAGCGTACCTACCCGCGTACATTATAATATTATTATGGGTGGGTGGGTGATACACGAAATATATACGAACAGTTTTCTCGTCTGCGCCGGTTCATGTGTGTAGGTAGGTCGCGGTCGACTGAATATCGTAACAATAATAATTAATATTATATAATATAACATTAACAAAACACGCTCGTCGGGGAAGAGACCGCGCATGCATAAATAATGCTATCATATCAGCAGACATAACATAAACATTATCTACCTATAATATCATAATCGCAGACCTATTATAATCTATGAAGTTAAAACAACGAAATCAAATGCCGATTGCTGCAATATTATTATAACGATATCGGTGTGCGTACCATGTATGTAATATACATTATGGTGTAGGTACACACACGCACGGCGCGGGTGACCCAGTTCATCGCCGCCGCCGCCGACGGGTCGCGGACCCCTTACAGCCCCCGTCATCGCGCTTTACGCGGAGTAAGGTTAATGCACTGTTGGCGTACCGCCGCCGCCGCCGCCGCATGCAGCCGCTCCGCCAACGCATTATCGATTCCACCGGAGCACATCCCCGCCGCGCAGACACCCCCGTCCAAGCACGGGCACCCACCCACGCTCCTCTCGCCACCACGTCCGGGTCACGTATACACGGCACTCGCGATCGCGCCAGCGCCTTCCCAACCTTTCAAAACTCGACCGTCCCTCATACCCACCCCATCGCAGAACTCGACGAACACGCCGGAACCCACACGCCAACGATTCTCTCCGACCACCACCTCAACGCCGCACGACAACGAGAGAACATACGTGGGAAATGGGCACGCGAGACGGTTTGACGTAATTCACAGCGAGACAACAGCCGCCGCCGCGATCGTTTGCAGGGTGTTTGCGACAATCGGAAGAGCGCAACGTCGACGTCGCGCGTAGTGTGTGTGTCTAAGTGGGTGGTGGTCGCGGGCCGTCACGTGTTCTACGCGAAACCGGACACGTGAGTATGTGCTGCAGGACGACAAGCGCACGCGCACTCTCACGCCGGCCGGTGATGTGCACGCGGCGGAGTTGGTCGGTGTCGAGGCGGGGTTCGCGGGTAACGCGTGTGTTTTTCGCGCGGCGGTTCGACGAGTGTGCAGAATGTACCTATAGGTATTCCGCCCCGACCACGATATTGAGGAATATTCTCTAGGCGGCTAGGGTAGGCCGTCTCGACTAGGACAGTATTATAAATAGTGCACTTTACACTTATTATATTATTGACAGTTAATACGGAATTATTAATCTTTAGGCATCAATATAATTAGAAAACAAATTTAAACGATAAGTATTACGACAACGCGAACGCGTACCGGACGAACCGTCGATACACGCACACACACACGCGACTGCAGCAGACACTCAAAATATCATCGGTGAAGGCATACGCTGCACACTTATATCGTTAAATCATTAGAACCGACAAGTATAATATGGCTTACAACCCTATTAGATATGTATGCAGTTATGCCTACGACGTACTAAAATATGCTCTAAAAAAACAATAGAAAATTCTAGTATTTTATTTTAAATTAAATGTTTATTTATATTTCATATATTATACTGCAAATGATTTAAATTATTGATGAAGAAAAGGATGTTATAAAAAAATAAAAAATAAAAATATACGAAAATGTTGACTATTGATTAAAACATCAATTCAACTATTTGCAGAACAATGTAAATGTATACAAATTTTGAGTTAGATGTCCATATATAAACGTTTTTGTTTTATATTATTGTTGTTATTATTAGATACCTATTGTAATTGTTACACTACATTAAAACTTACTTAAAACTTTTTAAGTACTATATTAATATTATACATTTTGTAAAAGTGAACTAAACTAAACTAATGATTAAATTATTTATTAATGTTACTTGTCTTATAAGGAAAGGATTCAATTAAAGAAAGCGGATAAAAATTACTGTAGACACCCCCTGCAATTTAGGTCTGCGCAAGCATAATTATATAATATTATAAACTTACCTATTTAAAAGGTGCGATGTATAAGCCACAATTAATGCCACCGCCAGTGCTCGAATTGTGTGAGGGAGGGTGCGCAGGGGGACGGAGCTCCCCTACTATTTTTTTTTTTTTTTTATTTGGACGGGGGGACGGTACAAACTAATGTCCGAAATAATTTTTATTAAAATGTGGATTTCAATTGATGTCAATTATATAACAAGTTTTACTATTTTTCATATCAAAATTATTTCTGATATTAGTTTATTAATTAATTATAATATCACCCTGTGATTTACCTTTATAGTATATGGTCAGTAGTTCACAGATCATAGATCATATATAAGTATATTATCTAAGGCACAGATACTGATGTATGCTAGTACTATCTTAGATCGTATTCTGAATGAAATGTTATCGGTTTCAGTTATAGTTATCATTTATCGGTGTTTTTGAATTTTTTTATACTTATTAAAATATGTAATCTCTTTTGAATCAAAAACAATAATTATTAATTTTTTTATCGATTTAGTTATATTGAATAAACAGGTAGATTATTATTAATTTTTTTTACCTACTGTAACAATGTAAGATGTAGATATTGTTATCAAAGTATACTATACCTATTTGGGATTCAAAAGTGGTATTCAAAATGTATGTATGGCAGGAGCGTGGGGGGGACAAGCCCCCCACGGGTCTGTGTCGAGTAAATGCGCCTCTGGAACGTAGTTTTTAAATCGTTGGATTGAGCTCCTCTACTTAATTTTTCCCAATTCGAGCACTGACCACCACCCTAAATGCCTAAACATATGTGTATAGACTTGACAATACAATAATATACTAGCTGTATTTCCTCGATTTCACCCGGAGAAAATTAACAATAAATTATAAAAATTATTACGTCTGAATACGATGGGTTCACGGATATAAGTCAGTATCGGTGTTGGAGATATTGGATACACTGTACGACATAGCCACGTAGGTACAGGATACAACGCTTGGTGTATTTTGGTTTTAGTCATAATATATAGATAATACAAACATAATAAAAACAAAAATTCTACACCATAGAATTAGGCCATTATATTTTTCTTAGATCATATACTATATAGTATACCATATAGTATATCATATATCATATAGTATATGATCTAAGATATTTTTTCAGCGGTCGTGAAGTGATAATAAATTGAGGACGTTTGTTTACATTTTTGTATAATATAAGATAACAATCTTACGATCTCGGTATATAGGTATAAGTATTATTATTACTCTGTAGTATAGGTATACACTTATTTGGCCTCAATTGGAATATTTAATCACGGCTGATAACTGATAAGATGTTATGTCCTATCTATGATTTTATTATTTATGATTTTAGTGTAATATCTTCATGAGCAAATATTTTTAGTTGCATGGTATCCCTTACGTTCAACCTGTTCCGTAGCCTGCTCATTAAATTGAAAAAAAACACTCGAAGATGAGATAAGTGATTCTAGAGCCAACGTATGACAAAAATACCCATTTACACTTGTGATTAATAATCGAACAGAATGACATTTTTCAAAGGGACTTTTTTGCTCATGGCAACTAAATTAAATAATAATAAGTAACTGTTTTTACTTCCATGACAACCAATGGCTACCCGAAATAAATAAAAAATCAATTTTCGTATTTTAAGGACGATTAATCATGCGATAAAAAAAACCCAACACACTCGCCCTAAGTCCCAACAAATCTATTAATATAACTTTTATTGAAATCGGTCTAGTAGTTTCAAAAATTCAATTTCACAACTTGATATAGATTCTAGGTGTGTTCAGTTCGACATTTTCAGACGCACCCCCCCCCTTCCACTACCATATGGTTTTCTTTTAATTATGCGAAATAAGTGCAATTAAAATGTCTTTCAAAATGTTACCAAAGGTTTTTAACATTTATGCTTGATATCTACACTTTGTTATGCTGACTTCACATATGTGTTTTATGTACAAATACCTTTATGCCGTAATAATCGCGATTACCAGATAGCTATTGTTTTCATCGGTTCAACGAATATTATAATATAAGATTTTTTGAAATGCATATTATACATAATATAATATATTTGAAGCACTGGCATAGTTTCCTCAAACTGCACGTACACAACGAGCACACTCGACCGGATGTGGAGGTCAAAATATAATATATAATGTCTAATGTTGCTCAATGACTATGCGCCAACCTCCGGTCGTGGGTTCAAATCTTACACTTCTTCGCAAGCGTATTTATTTTCTTATTTTATTTTCTGAATAGATTTCGCAAACAGACAGAATCTAATACACTATACCAGGGCCTAAAATTGTGTGCAGTAGCTAATATTAAATGTGCAGTAGGTAGCAAATTTAAAAGTGTGCAGTACTTATTTTCGGCTTTTATACATTTTTTTTTGATTAATATTCAACATCGATCATTGAAAATTACTAATTAGCATATTGTATTCGTTTAAAATCCTTAACACTAAAAATAATACCGACTACACCATATTCTGGGCGGCTTATAATATAATAATACCTATGTATGTACCACCATCACATAACACTAATTAGGTAATATTAAACCAACTAACACTTTTTTAGTCATATTAGAGGCACAGCTTTGATAAATATAACTTTAGAGATTCCGAGGTTCTTCGCATCTAAATTAAAATCGATCGACCCATCATCAAATGAATCACGCTGACCACTCGTTGAATTTAATGGTATATGCCCGTAAACATTAAACGAATAAAAATTAAACGTCGTCTCCAAACTTCAGCTATATTTTATAGACGTCCAACATTTATATATTGTAACTCAAACGAACCGCACAAATTGCACAAAACTTGGTCTCATTGTTTAAAAGCAAACATAAAATATGTTGTTTTTCTACACAATAAAAGACGGTCTAATACGTCCGTAGTATATTAGACTTAATAGGTGCGTCATAATATATATTAGAGATTTTAGAAATTAAGAAACATTAACCAATAACTATGGAACTATAAATATTATAGAATAGCAGTAAATATGATTATAACAGAAATTTTTCCGATAAAATTATTGAATGAATATTTGAATATTTAATGTATTTAAATTGGCCACTCTGGCATCGCAATTTTTAAATCAATAAAAGTTGTGCACGTATTTTATACAGTATACCTAGGTACCCATACATTTGAAGTCTACCGACATCAATTCATGGACCATTATACCGTCGTACTATATTACTTTATAATTATTTAATATTTTCAATAGTAATAAACTACAATGCAAGTAAAATTGTGTGATTATTTTAATTGAAATCACTTAGATATTTTAAGATAAAAATCAAACCCATAATAGTTAAGCACTGAGAAAAATATTTAAAACATCACATAATGTAAAAAACGATTGTATTTTAAAAAATGTATCTCCAATAAAATACGTAAAATGTTGTGTCTACGTGTTTAATTACAATCCAAGAATTATTAAGCATAAGTAGTATAATATTATATTATGTCAATACGATTTAAAAACTTGGGACTTAAAAAACTAAATTAATATTTTTATTATTTATTTAAAAATACCACTTTAACCATACTTAGTAAAATGGTATAAATTGATAAAAAAAAAAAAACGAGCAAAGTAATAGTTTAACTTGGCAATCGTTTATTGATTATTGGCTCGCTGTCAATTTTTAATTGGTATGGTGATTAATATTGAAAAATTTAGTTTTTAAAGTATTTTGATGAATATCAATAAATACTAAATTATATAAGTAGTGTATATTTATTAAATAAAACTATCTAAACTATCTAGAATCTAGATTAATATTGAACTATAAAATATAAAAAATGATATTAAACAGATAAAGATAACAGTTATATTATATATAGTAAATAATGTAATAATTATTCAATTTGTCTATAAATTTAAATAACATACTTTACTCAATCAAAATATGAATTTACCATAGCGCTAATAAAATATTTTTTACCCTATTAAAAATAAAGCAAAATTACAAAATCTTCATATTTTATATTACATTTTTGTCAGCTTAGACTTCAATTTCTAGGATTCCGAATTTTCGTGAAAACAACATGATATTACAGTAATATTACAGGTTTTTATTAATTAATCTAAAAATTATAAACCATGTATGGATAAAATATTAGTATAATTGTTAGTTACTTTTTAGATATAAATAAAATTAATTTAGTTTGCATTTTTATTAACCAGGTAATTATTTTGAGAGAATCACATTAAACCCATATAACTTTATACCTATAACAAAATAGAAATAGTATTGAATTTAAGTTAGTTACCTACGTATCAGTTTTAAATGTAGTTGATATTTTATGTTATACGTTTAATTCAATTTCAAAATGATGAATTGTTCTATCATTAATCAATTGCAAGTAAAATACCCGAAATGGAATAAGCTAATTAATTTAATACGAATCAAGTATTATCGAAGTATATTATCAAACTGCTGAGTGTGTATATCCTGGCTACCATGTTTACCGTATTCCAATAAAGCTAAAAGTAGCACACTGTATTATATATTTTTAAGTTGAAACTATCCTAGGTGCATTATTATCTACAGGGCTGTGAATTTAATGTACTAAAAAACCTTAAAAATGTCAAAAATAAGCAATATTAAATGCCAAAAATTAAAGTATAAAATTCACTTAAAATGGTTTTTAATTTAATTTTTTTATTTATATTTATATTATAGGATATTATACATTAGTATATTACATTTTGCATGCATAAAAATGTGTTTATTTAATAAAAACGCTTGCCAAGTCAGGATCAGCATGTAAACTTTCTTGATTTTTAATTTTTAGAAATTCATTAACTGATATATCATACCCAAGCGGTATAACAATTTGAATCCAGAAAAATGTCGGTGTGAACAGCCCCACAAAAAAATCAGTTTTATTTTCATTTGTGAGATAGATCTCCAAAACCAGAGAGCGGATTTCGTTGTTTGGGGTCTTGTTAGATTCACATTGGTTAGGAGAAGTGCAGTTAAGATTTTCAGAACTTTATCTTTAGTAGTTAATTCACTACAGAACATTAAAAAAAATTAAAACAAATTTTATTGGGCGTTTTTGATGTTTTTCAGTTTTACAGCTTTGTAGTGAATTAACGATTGGAGATAAAGTTCTGAAAATCTTCACTGCACTTTTCCTAGCCAATGTGAATCTAACAAGACCCCAAACAAGTTTCGGAAATCTACCTCGCTAAATAAAAATCTAGCGAAAAATAACTCTTTTTTTTTATCTGTGAAAAGTTAAATAATTTTTTTTAAAAAATTTTAATTCCACATTTAGTATTTACTTGATAATCCCTTTTTAATGAGCTATCAACCAATTTTCTAGCTACCGTAGTTTATTAGGAGAAAAGTTTAAAAATAGAAATTTTGGGAATGTTCACTCCGAAGTTTTTATGAATTCAAGTGGTTATACCGCTTGGGCGTGATATCAAATCTCTGTCATAAACATTTTACATTAAATCTAGCTAAACTACCTACCTACTCATCATTACTGAGTTACATTTTTATTATTTTCCTATTTAACACAAATTCTTGTAGTTTTCAAAATTCAAACTTTTTTCATTTCAACTTCCAAAAAAATAATAAAAATATTGATTGAACTTGAATTTTGTATATTATTATAGTATATTCACTTGTAACATTTTTAAAATTTTTTTTTTGTATTTATTTTGTTAAAATAATAAAACAATATAAATATATTTAATTGGGGGTACCTTATTCATCTTTAGTCTTTACAAAGCTACGTTTCACAATCACCAAAAAAATGCACTTTCCTACAAATGCACAGCCCTAATTATTACATAATATAAACTCGTCAAACAATAATATAAGAACAACTTTATCTTTATTAGGCATTTTAGATTCTGAGTGGAGCCATTAATATATTGATTTTACAATAGTGTGTTTTTTTATTTATTTAATTGTATATCACCGTTTGGGGCAATAGAACTGCTTCAATTTTCTTCAACAGTATCTGGTTGGATGGGAAAGTAAATCTAGTTGGTACTTGGTGCATTCGGGAGGTCAAAATTTAAAATTCCAAATAGTTTTCTTAAGTCCAAGGAAAAACGGGAATTTTTACGCAACATTTTCAAATTTGGTTTTTGGTGTAACCCTAAAACAAATGACAGTCATTTATCGGTCTATTGTATGTTTTTATAAAATATTTTATTTTCAGAGGTAAAATAAAAATTTTAATAGAAGATTTTACGTAAGTTGTTCAACATATAACTTCAAAAATGTATACTTAAACGGAACATTAATTTATTATGAACGTTTGAACTTATAATTTTTACGATATTTGATATTCAGTAGTAAATTACTATCGATTTCCAATTAATCGGTTTTTGACATTTTTTAGTATTTATAAAAAAAATAACCGTAGACTCTTGAAATGTTCACCAAATATTTATATCAGCATTTTCCATACTTGGTAGTTTTCAAACAATTTTGATTCTTTATGAATCATTTATAACTATAGTATATATATATATATTATATACTACATATATGTGAATTGTAAAATATTTAAATGTAAATTATTTTTCAGTTAGAAATTCATAAAAGTTTTTCTTTTCATAGCTAACATTAGACATTTTAATAGAAGGTTCCCAAAAAGTTCACCGGAAAGTTACGCTATTTATAGCAATGAGATATTTTCGATTTTGTTATTTTTTTTTTTAACTATTAAATTAGATTATTTATATAAATATGACACAACGCCTCCACTCAGAATCATTTTTCGTATACAATGATTTATCATTGAATTTAATTATAACAAATCTATTACAACTAATGTACAGCAGAGCGGTACCCAATTGAAAACCTTTTTTTAACTGTTAATTTGAATACAATTTTTATACCATTCTTTATAAATTTATTTTATAAAATAAAGTGATCATTAGGCATAAAAATATGATCAAAGAGAAAATTAACTTATAACTAATAATTGTATTATATAAAAGTTCACAAACATATTTTTCTTCATTATATATGTAGAGACACAAGAAGTGTTAATACTTTAATACTACAAAACGAGATATTTAGGTATAAACAATAACGAACCAAAACATAAAAACTATATAAATCAAAACATTTGAGTATAAGAAGGCTGTAGATTACAAAGGATAAATTATATTTAATTACATTGGCGATTAATATAATTGTCATATCACCTAAATACATCTAATTACTAATATAAAGTAATTTTTGTGCACAATACTATACGTTATTCTACATGGCGATAACTACAATTTTTATAAATTACAAAGAAGAATGTAACCCTAAAGGCTAAAATACAAATAAATTAAATTCCCCATTTTTAATTTTCATTTGCGATAAAAAAAAAGTATATAATATATTGTAATGTTATATAGATATGTAGGTATAACAAGAAATATTTGAATAGACCTCTTGAAATATCGAATGAACCTCGAGTGTTTTGAATGTTGTTTTTAATTAGGGTCGACTTATTTGGGCCGTCGTTATTATCAATTCCAGTAAAAAGTACCCCATAATAAAATGTCCTACATCTTCTAAATTTTCGATCCCCCCGTAATTTCTTCTTTAATTTAATTTACGAACAATGCTTTCTATTCCTGGCCGCATATTCTAAATTAATAACATTTCCATTATTTTTTATCAACTATGCAACTTTACTTTTTTAATTATATTAGGTATTAATGTTATTTCATTATGTTATTAATATTATCACTATCAACTTAATTCATGTGCTGTAATATATATTTTTTAAATCAAAGTACTTAAAAAAAATATCCTGTATAGTTCAGTGTTTAATACTCGTATTGGTTTCATTGAAGTAGGTAACATATAGATATACACTCGCAAATATACATGAGTATATATTATGTCCGAATAATAATTATCCATTACATTTGCTTCGAGGTTATGCACAGTTCTTATGTTTGGTATACAATGCACACTGTTACTCCAAGGCTGTCGATTGTTTATCCAATATACGTTCAGTATTAATAAAATATGAAACTTTACCAAGTAATACAAAGACTATAATATGTATACGACAATAAAAGATTAAGACACAGTGTATGCGGATAGGCAAACAAAACAGGGAGACTTCCAAGGCGGAAAGGAATATACATATGACTAGAATTCCGAAACCAGTTCACCTAAGTGAAAACAAGTTCCTATTTAATCATATTTTAATAAAAAATCAGTAGTTGTGTACGAGTCAAAAACGGATTTATGAAAAACTATATGAAAACCATAACTATACCGGTATTGGCAACAATTTATTTACTGTTCGATGTAGATGTTTGTATTTTCAACTGCATATGATTGAACTTGTACAATATTTATAATATTAAGTCATTTCATGGTAGGTGATATAATTCTACACTGTGTTATTCTTTTGGACAAAAATAAAATTAGATGAACAAAATGAAAAACTATAACTATATGTACATAAATACATATATAAGGTTATCAATTAGTATAACTATTGTTTGTGTATATGTTCAATTAGACAATAGTACAAAAATGTGTTTTTAACAATTGTGAGGGTAATAATGTCGTTAAATGATACAATTTATAACATTTGATTTCAAATAAAAAAAGGTGGGTAAGTGGATGTCGCTCTGCTGTAAAATAGGTTACAAGTGGGTCACTGTAATAGATGGTGTTAAATTTGAATTCAATGATATAATATCATTGTATAAGAAAAACGATTCTGAGCGAAAACGATCAGTCAGACTATGATGTTACTAAGTATATTTGACGATATTATTGTGAATAAAGTAATTTATATATAACGCGGAGCCTTGTTTTAAATTTTCAATCCTAAGCTATAAAAGTTGAAAATTTTATACATTTTTAACTACAAAATAATTATTAAATTATAAATTTTATAAATTTTGTTGAAATTTTAACTTTAAATGCTTATAAAAAAAAATTGTGCCTATGTATTTTTAATATTTTTCAACTGCTATTGCAAAAATATATCAGGAGCCTTGTATTAAATTTTCACGCATTATTTCCCAATAAATAAAATTTTATTGATATTTATAGAAAAAAAAACTAAAAAAATTGAAAACTGGCAATGTCCGTAAACAGCTCAAAAAGAGTCATATTATTTTCAGAATTTTATCGTGTATAGAAAATGCTAATATAAACATTCAGTGAAATTTTCAAGTATCTACAGTCATTAGTTTTTTAATTACAATAAAATAAGAAAATCGTTACATGAGAAATCGAGTGAATAACAAATTTAGTAAAAATATGAATTTAAAATACACATAAAAATTTAATTTCACTTTCCAGTAGACATTTTTTTGTTGATAAAGGTAGGCAAACTTATGAAAAATCTTGTATTACATTTTCAAATCTTAGATTTAAAAAGAAAAATTTTTATGAATTCTCAACTCAAAATAATTTCCTAATTTTCGTGATTTTTCCGTATTTTGTCAAGATTTGAACTTTAAATACTTATAAATAAAAACTGTGACTAAGGATTTTTAATTTTTTTCATCTGCCTTCAAAACAATAACCTAGGAGCCTTCTATTAAATTTTCAAGCTTTTTTACTCAACAGATAAAATTTTATTGATATTTATAGAAAAAAAACTAAAAAAAAATGGAAACTGACAATGTCCGTAAACAGCTCAAAATAAGTCAAAATATTTGGAACATGTTATGGTGTATAGAAAATGGAAATATAAACAACTAGTGAAAAGTGCATGTATCTACGGTTATTTGTTTTAAAGTTACAACAAATACCAAATTCAATTTTGTGAAAAATCGATTTTGCGTAAAAATTTCCGTTTTTCCTTAATTTTTCTTTTGTTTTTCTTGGCGCTTTTGAAAATTACTGTGAATTTTAAATTTTGACCTCCCCAATGCACCAACGATATTCACTTTTCAATCGAAAAAGATACTGAAGTTGAAAATCGAAACATTATTTCGACTACTTATCGTGTACACAGACACAAAAAAAAATAAAAAAAAATATAAAAACACACATCATTGTAAAATCAATACATTCATTGTTCCACTCAGAATCTAAAAAATATAATAATTTTTTTTTTTAATTTTTTCAATAAAACAGTATTAATTTTATAATCTGTGTTTCCATACAATAGTCAAATAAGATAATATTAATATGATCTAAAGGGGGCTTCTAATATTGTTTAATAATTTAATATATCTTGACAATAAAAAAATACAAATATATGTGTAGAGACATCGATCAGAAATCTCGTATTGTAACAATCTGAGTGGCAACAATCTGATGGCTTTGCACGGCCCCAAATTTGTATCGCATATGAGAAATTGGGCAAAGTAAATATAGCTGTTGAGAATTTTTTTTTTGATTTCATATGAGCGTATCAAGTCAGTCTTTTATGAACCGTAAATATAGCCAAGATATTTGAATTCTAAAGAGATTGACATTGGGATGCCTTGGAAATTAATATAAATGCAGGCTCGGATATTTTTAATGTGAACGGTACGAATACAGTTTAAAGTTTGAAACACACTAACCAAACAAAAGTGTTTAACATAAATCTTAGGTACTTCATATAAAAACGTGTAAAATCTCAAAATATCAACTTTCTGACATATGTATGAAGATTAAAATATATTCAAATCTATGAGAAATTAACTTCTGTACTCACATAATTACATGTAAATGTTCAAATATTCAAATTTAAAAATCTAAATGCTTGTAGAAAACCTACGTTTTTTCTTCAACAATTTAAATACCAATTCGGTAAAATGAAACTTAGTGTTTAAACTTTAAATAATTAAAGATTATTCTTCTTCTTAAAAAGCATATATAAAAGCAGTATTAATCTTATAACCTTCCATTAGAAAGTTTTAAATAGACAAATAATGTATGAGGATTATTTTTTAAACCTTTAAAAATGTATAAACAGAAAGTATGTACCTACTAGTAAGTTCTAAAACCTCAAATCTCAAAAATAGGAACGAAATATTATACATAAAAAACAACCAACACGGGAAGAACAAAAATTAATTTAATAAAATATATTATAACGAAGTATAATATAAAAAACTATATAAAATAAAATACATAGCAAAAAGGTGTTTTTACGAAATTATAGAGTCAATCTGGATTCAAACGCGAGTAATGTAATGTAAAAATTATTTAAAAATATATTAATGACCCACGGTATAATATTGCAGTACCTATATCTAGATGTAATATTGGGTAGTTGCTAGTTTAACTACTCACATACATCAAACATAGCATACAATCCTAAACAAATACGAAACAGTCTTTTGAATTTACAAATTTACAATCATGCGCATTAAATATATAATAGGTATCAAAGTTGTACAAAAACGATGAAATGGTTACTCAAATTAAATAACTACCAATCTCATTTAAAGCAAAGTTTGATTTTACTTGAGCATTTTTCGTAGGGGAAGTGGAATATTGATGTCGTTATTATTTCCTTTACTATGTTAGTTCGGTACTTCAACAGCCAATCATATAGTAAACAAAAATAAACTTTTACAGTTAAATAAAAATACTAATATGAAGTAAGGAAACAATTTTTACGTAGATGTTACGGTAATAACAATATATGATGAAAAAAAAACACAGTGTAACGTTATTTACGGTTGTCAATTACAAATTAAATAGGTACCTACATGATATGACGTCTAATTTAATTAATTTAAGTACATAGGATTGTTGAAAAATTGTTTTATTATTTATTAATATTTTATATAATAAAGACACTATTTTTCGAGTACAGTTTTTGGGAATGTAGTTTGCCCAAAACATAATGAGAATTAAAAATTGATATATGTAATTATAAAATGGATAAATAAGTATAGTTGAAAGATTTTCAAAATAACATATAGTAGAGAACGAACATGTAAAATTACTATTTTTTTTTCATTAAATAGATTAAAATGTTATGTATCCCCCTTTCTTAATCCTTAAATGAATGATGCCTTTCTGAAGGGTCAATTCAATTGTAGTTCAAAACCAGTGCATTTCGAAAGATGTAAGTCTGTCGAACACCCGCAAACACTTATACACATCGCACTGATTAATTCGAATTTATGTAAAATCTTCATAATTATTATGATAATAATAGTCGATTATGGCTGACTTAATAGCCTCTCGTATGAGATTTAACACATTTGAATATACATAACTATCAATATAACCACATTGACGGATAAACAATACATTTTGGTCAATAAATACAATATTTACTAGAATACCTTATGAAATGTAATATAAAATGTACCTACCTACTATCTTCTACCATGTAATGCATATACCTACCATGAATTTCAGTTAACTATTGGTATCATTTTATAGCATCAAATACGATAATTAAAATGAAAAGTTTCGTATATTTATTTAAAGGACTTGCAAAGCAAATATGCGAAAAGCAGCAACAAATCCATACACAACTGAAAATAATACGAAATATGTATTTTCAGTTATACCGAATTATCGGTTTCTCTTTGCACCCAAAATCCTTTGTGCTAGTTTAACTAAACTTCAAATAAATACTTCACTTGGATATAATGCATGTATTGTAGTACTAACCTATTTTTGGGTTCACGTATAAATATATTACACATCAAAGTACTTTAATACTATTTAATAAAATATCACGGAGTAAGTATTTATTAATTAAACTCGTGTTTCGGAAACCTCGGTCATTAAAGCATATTCTTTTATTACGTTGATTAAAATCAAACAAATTTAAAAAAAACTGCGTCGACTACAACTCCAAAGTCAGAATGAAAAAATAGTTTTGTATAGGTACATATAAAAGTTATGTAAATAATATTACATAATTTTTCAAAGTTTTAGGGAAACAATCATTATTATCGTATGGTATTATGTTATGCAAGCGTAACAAACTAGATACCTATATCATAATTTCATTATTACATTATATTCACATTACAGTGTTAAAAAAATCTTAAGGTTAATACTAAAGGTAACTTTCCTGTATTTTGAGATAGTTAAGGTGTCTAGGGGCCGTTTTTACAATGTCCGGTTAAGTGTCCGTTAACTTTAACCGAAAATGATAAGAACGACCCTATGTAAATATCCTAGTTTATTTTTATCCTCCTGTCAAACAATTTTATCGGGGGTAAAAAATATCCGGGGGTAAAAATCGCCTGTTACACTTTTCCATATTAGTTTCCATTTGCCGGTATATTGCGGTTTCAAATGTGTATATTTATATGATACCAGTTAATTCACTGGTTTTCTTACAGCAAAATTGTATACATTTAGAACTATTTAGAAATGGGCCACATAATATAATGAAAATAAATCACATAACTCATGGCGCGATTAGTTGATTAATATAGTTAAATCCTTAATCATTTACATTTTGATAGTATACAGCAGTTAGATTTTCTCTAAATGTATATTGTATACATAGGGCGCTATCTGGTTCTTAATATATTATTTTAATTTTTTTTCCATTAGTTTTCATTTTTGTATTAGGATAAGCTTTGAGATAAACAAAAAAATTAATTAAGGGTATATAATACGACTTACGGACTAGGGTACTAGGTTGGTAATGATAAATAATTCTATTCTCATTATGACGTATCAAAGACATAAAAATAAATAAAATAGTGTACATAGTAGGTACGCTTATAATAGTTACCAATGTCTTTATAAAGACTATTGGGTTTCAAGTTAAAAGTACCTACCGTACGGCGTAACAGGACGCAAGTTTGTTTATTTTTCAACTGCGGTATATCATATTATCATAATAGTAGTTCTCAATTAATTAATATAAAATGATTAGAAAAAATTAAGTGAAATCTTTAATTAATTACTATCAAATAAATTACTATTATTATAACGCATATCAAATATTATTTTTAAATTACCTAGTACCTGTTAGTTTAATTAATATTAGTATTATCTAGTTAATATATAGTAATTTAATATTTAAATTATATTTTGCATATATTATGCATAATAGTATTATTGTTATTATATATACCTATATATATATATATCACAATGGAATAATAAAAACCATACTCATTAAAAATCACATATGTATACATAATACCTAACATTCTAACAAAACAAAAAGTAAGTAATTATATAAAATACATATTAAATAGGCATATTTTAATCATGATTTAAAAATGTCCAAGACCATGTATAGAACTTTTTAAATAACTATTAATAAAATAGAAATAATAAAATTGATGCGACTATTTTCTCAAAATAAAAGTGCAACGCAATTTCATAGATTATTACACAGCCCATGAAAATCCTTGTTAAAAATCATTAAAAACATGAGCAAAACAATATTATTATCGTCTATGTTATTATAAATTATAATCTATATTTTTTATTAAAATATTTTGGTTAATCAAACAGTATAAAATATACCAATAAAAATCATAATCAATAACTACAAACACCTTTTTGTAATCTGTTTTAACAGTATTATAAAATATATATAACACACGTGTCCCCCCTCCCAACCGACATTAAAACGTACAAAACCAATACAGCTAATGGCCATAGATGCCGGGCTTAAGATCAAAAAAAAAAAATATATATATATAATTCAACTTAGTACATATCTATATTCACCATTCTCAGTGACTCCACCCTCAACAACAGAAAAATACCAACGAGTCAATAAAACACAAGAGATGAATACCAAAACCATCACATATGACTTTCAAGTATACGTACATGCAGCAATAAAGTCTGATATCCTTGATATTTATTATGTTTCAGTGAATCATCATACATACTATATAGCTGACGATTACCTACATGAACGACCATTTTACATAACGTTTCCAGTCATTGGCAGCGTGCAGCATTGACAACCCCGTGCGTAAATAGGAAAAGAGCAAAACGAATGACAAACAGAAGTATATACACAACTGAATGTTGTATGTATACATGTAATATGTATATTGTATATGTATGCGTGTGCGCATATATATATAATATAATATATATATATATGATTGAAATATATTATTATATAGGATATGAAATTTAGGACTCGTTTGGTACAACCAACTAATCTACGACTAGAAGACAAAAACGCAGGGACAGTAACAGCAGTATGTAGGAGTGCATTCTAAGTCGGCGGTTGATAGAAATCACAAAAGCTTAAATTTTTGGTTGGGGCGATGACAATTGAAACAGGACCAGTTGGTGGCCGTTATGAATGAGTGAAAATCGACGGAGAAAGAGTAGTTTATGTGGCTTTTATGTTTAACAAAAACTAGCTGTGTGCTTCATGAACGTCTTATATGCACGCAGATGTAGGAAGAGATGATGGAGGCTAAGGCGGCGTCAGCAGCCTTATTCATGATGATTTGGTGCGCAGCCTTTATCGATCAGCCGGGACTTGACACCACCGCCGTCGCAAAAGACCCGACCTGCCCTCCACACCACCCACGAACGCCTTTGATGGTCCACAACTTGTATATGAAGATGAATGTCCTCGCCTCGTCTATATAGAAACCTGCACCGCTAAGTCCTATACCGTTCTCTTCCTTCGCCACACTGCACTGCACGTTCTCTTGGAACAATTTTTTTTTACACAATGGCTGTTAAGTAAATAATTAACTTATTTTAGTCAACACTATATTTGTTGTATACCTACGAAATTTTGCCATTTTAATGAGTAAATTATTGTATTTATACGTTACACACGCACTATACGCCAAAAGTATGATACGACTGTATCCAAGGTTCAGACATCGAAAACATTGAGTCCATCGATAGCCATCAGTTTTAATAAATCGTTGTTATATAACACACGCTCAATATTATAGTATATTAGGTAGCGTATAAAAATAAATTATTATATATTTCTTCCACTATACTACCAATAGGTACCACGATATATACAATATATATTGAACGAACACATGCGATACATAATATATTAAAATAATATTATATAGGTACTTATTAGAATTCTTCATGTCAGAATTATTTTCTTGAACTTCCTAATTTAATAAAAATTTTAATTTATCATTACAATTATCATAAATGTTGTTTACTTATTAAGTAATGTATTTGGATAATAGGATTAGCTTGACATTTAGTTTAATATATCCACTCTGTGTGAGTATATACGTGCCTATAAACGGCCAGAGTCTATATTAACTTAAGAAAACATATATTAACTAAATATAGTTAACAAAGTATCAACGTAAATAGAATTATTAAAAATTGACATTTTGAACGGAGTATGAAAGTTTTTGATTTGTTTTAGAGAAAATCTAGGTGATGTGCGCATTTTTAAAAAAAATGCATTAAAGGGTACCTACTAAAATAGTACCTTACTTCAAAAGTTGTAAGTGCTAAATTTGTGAGGCACCTATATTAAATTTACTTATATTAAGTAAAACCAATGTATTTATTTGTAGTCATTCCCATAAATATAAACGAATATGTCTAAGACATTTTAATCGAACTTTTAAGAGAAAAAATTAATTTGACGAGCAACACATTGTTACTAGTTACACAAATGTACTTATACTTATTAACATAATAATACAACCCATAATATGGAAACATATTATAGATCAAAATTTAGTTTTTGCTAATAATTTAATTTATAATGATTTATTACTTTCAGCGAGTAAAATGTAAAATATTAAATATTAAAAGGTTAATTCAATTTAGATTTTAGTTATAGGTACCAGATATAGTCAAAATAGAAATCAAAATTTAGCAATTCATTACAATATCTTGGCCAAATATTGAGTTTTAATTACAAAACGCTTTAAAATTCACAAACCAATTATCAACAATATGTAAATAAGTAACAACTAATAACACAACAATAAAGTGATGGTTAAAAGAAATTATTTCCTATAAGATACCTACCCAACTCATTTAAAATACAAAATATTTAAATTATGTTATTAACTACCTAATTTACGACAAATTACAAATTATTTCCCTTAAACGAATTATAATAATTTCTCCATTTAAATTGAATATATTAGCTATATTATGAATTATTATTAATATTATAATTATTTATCAAATACTAACAAAAAAACACACAATAATAACGACAAAACTAAATATCTAAACTGAATATAATACTTCAAAATGATCAATCCGATATTGCATCATATGCATTTTAAATTAAAAAGTTAAAACATCGATTAGTATACCTTTTTGTATAATTAATTGTATTGAATTAAATAATACCAGTATTGATAAAAATCTAAAACAATCTGTACTTTTATAAGTTTCTTTATATTTTAATTCAGTATATTAGAGAATTTTTTAATGTTTATAACATTAGTTTTTAAAAAAATTTCATTATCCAATAACCTATAAGTATTGAACCATAATAAACATAATTCAACAACCATAAAAAAAGGATTTACTAACTACTAAAGTAGGTATATATAATGTCCCAACTCAATCCTCAGACATAATATAGCGTTTTAAAACATTTGTTGGTTATTAATATATTAATTGATATATCAAAGACAATATATTTTTCTATTGATATTTATAATGAAAAATAATGTATGCGTTTCGGCTACAAATAAATTTGTAACCATAAAATATATTCAATTTAATTTATTCTGTGGTGTAACTTTAAGTTACTAAATCGATATTATTTTTAACTTAAATAAATACTTTCATAAAGACAACTACAGGAAAAACGATTGAACCATAAATTATAACGTCCATTCTTCCCTAAACATATAACATTCTATTTAGCGTTTTATGAAATATAATATTTAATTAATATGATTCAAAGTAGGTACCTAAAAATGATGTATGTTTCACTTAGAATAAAATAGAGTAACAATTAGGTTTAATTATTATCAAACATTGGACCTAAGTCACATTTCCATGCAAGGGTATTCATCGTTGAATGAAGTATAAGGTAAAGCATGACTAAACACTAACAAGTGCTGTTCTTCCAAAATTAATTACCAACGAGAATCTAAAACGTCACATTCCAACACTAATTAATAAGCCATTGTGGTGCAAAGCGTACTTTGTAAAACGGGCATATTTAAAAATGGCAACATATTTTGTTTTTTAAAACGTAAAAAATGTATCGAAATACTTTAACTTAATCAGTGAGCCTTAACTATTGCATTATGCGTCACTATTTACGTTTATTAATGTTATATAGATAGGTACTTACACGTTATGAAAAGATATATTTAAGACTTTGGATGTATAAGTTACAAATATTACAATACAAAAAAGGTTCTTTGAGAAAGCTTGCCAAATAACAACTTAAAATTAACTTAAAAACACTAACATTTACAAACTATTTGTACCTACTTTAAAATTCATAAGATTTTTAATTTTATTGCTTGATTTGAAAATTTGATAAAAGATTATACTCTTAAGTTTATTTTCTAGAAATTAAAAATAAAGTTTAGCTTAAACGACATTTATATTTTATAAACGAATAAGTTAAAATTTTGACAACATTATACTCGAACGTATAATGACAATTTATTCTTATTCGTTTTTTTTTTTATTGTTATTATACAATAATTAATATTGACTGTAGAACTTGAAAGATTCAACTGTTACTTAGACAATAATTGTCTATATGCAGACATAAGATTAATTTTAAGCTATTGGCTGTTTAAAAAACTATTAACGCCGTTCTGCTGTATGTAGTATTGACTCAAAAGATAATAACAATTACAATATTATTAAATTATATAAATATAGACTATTATAATAATCAATATTATAATGCAATACACACATAAAAATGGGATGTTTTCGGTAAAAAGTAATTCAAACAGCCATTTTACTAAAAGTAGAATAAATTACTATAATACCAATATAAAAACATAAAATAATACGACTACTTATTATTATAACAAGCTGACATGACAGTCTCAACTAAGAGTTGTTTTTCATATGCAATGATTTATAAACTCGACTTACGTACAATTAATAGAGATATCACATTGTTGGTAATGTAGATATTTTAATAGCGCCCAAAATATTGATATAGTTTGATATAGTACCCACTATTTACTACATACAATAATGCATTTCAAGCACTTATAATTATATTTTGTGCCTAATTAATTTAAACACATCGTAAGTTATGTGGTATAGTTCAAAACTCTATCTTATAGGTAATTTTAACTAATTACTTATTACTATAAACATTACTATACACATTATAATATTATATGAAACGAGTAAACGACTATTTAATAATTATTTTACTTATAAGTAAATCAACCTATGGCTCATAAAAAAATCATGGTATTTTTTTCGGAAAATGTTTATGGACGAACAAATTTTTATAATAAAAAACAATATCGATAATTTGACGTGAATATATTTATTTTTTTAAAACTTATTATCCAGTAACCATTATACAATTTTTCTTTAGAATAAATATAATACCTATGTACTTTTCTGGAATATTTTCTTTAACTCAACGTTAAACTAAATAATTTATTTTACAATAAACATTCTCTAAGTATACTACAAAGAAAAAAACGTTCTTTAGTTATTTTCACAAAAAAAATATTAAGAACTAGGGTAGCGCATGCAGTTTTAAAATAATATTAGCATAATAATTTTAAATAAAACAGTCCTCATATAATTGAACCAACTTAACGAGTTTTGTGAATCAATATAACAGTCCGAGATTCTTTTTAAATTCAAAACTAAATTCTTAACAGTTAAATTAATTAAAAATGTTTTTATATGAATATATATATATTTTTTATTGATCTTTTTAAGCTCGATGACTATAAGGCCATTAGCTTGTTTGTAGCGTTATGTAGTAGGGGTTGGAACGGTAGGTTTTTAACACGTGTGTGTTTGTTTTAGCAGAATTTCGATTGGGCACCCGTAGGTTTCTGCCATGCCCGGTCGCGGGATTTTTATATATTATACAGATAAAATGTATGGATATTTATTTTAAATTACTAAAAGAAATATAAACGATTACTTCTAATAAAACTATAAATTCTATTGTTATAATAGATTACAGTTCAAAAAGTTTAAGTGCATACATTATTATAGTTTATTGTTTTCACTAACCGCATGCATCTACATTTTATAACTGAAGTGTAAAAGGCCGCAATAGCAATTAGTTTTATATGTTCGTTTTACATGCAACATGACAAAATCACGCACTGCATTTCCAAAATGCTGACAACCCGGTTGAAAGGGTTTAATTAAATATATATCCAAAATGAAAATATTAAATAATCATTTGATAGACGAACAGAAAATGTTCTTTATACGATTTCTTAAGGATCCTCAGTGAGTTAGTTTTGGACGTAATAAGCGCGTCTTATTGCCACGTTTCGAGAGAAACAAACAAAAACAAATCTTCTATTTACAGCAAGCTTTTCATCATGATAAACTAACTCGTATGAACTATTTACGAATTGTTTTATTTAATGAAAGCAAATATTAAAAAAAAAGCGATTTTGTATTTCTTTATTTTTATCATTATTTAAGACTAGTAATCCCCTCGGGTAGAAGTAATCTGTTGCGTGTCTAGGATTTTTTCAAGGGGGGTATATAAAATGTTTAATAGACATTCACACTTCGCAGTATAAGTACATATATTATATACATGTTATACACTGTACAAAATTTGGTCTTGGGGGAGAAGGATATGACGCACATATACCCCGTAGATACAACACTGCGAGTAATCATCACTCACATATATAGTATATATGTAAATACAGTAACAGTATTAAGAAATTATTAATAAAAGCTACTATATAGAAATATAATATTTTGTATAATACAGTTTTTACGATTACAATGTTTTGTGTACTTCGAAATAAAAATATAAATAGGTATAAATTAAATGCACTCATGACTTACAAAATGTAAATTATAATAAAACTTTTCATTTATAATAAAATATAACTCGTCAATAAAAAATTGATAAGAATTCAGTTTAAACAATTTCTAGTTTTGTTCCTAAATATTACGACTTACAGTCTATTGTTTACACATAACACAAATTCAACCATACATTTTAATACTTAAATTATTGCTCACAAAACCTAACTATAAATCATTATCATACGAACATTAATTGCATACAATTTATGAAATATGAAAATCGTTTAATCCCTAATACTATATAATAACTAGTTAATTGAAGTATTATAATTCTATAAACTATACCTATAAAAATGTTTGTTTTGACTCCAAAGATTCCATTCTGACAGTATTATATAGGAAAGTAATTTATATACATATGTCATATATTTATAATCTGTATTAAATTCTGAAGACCCCTGAACCGTTTGTGTAAAAATATAAACTAAATGAATCACCCAATAAGTTTAATATTCATTAAACTACATAATATTATTTTTTATTATACCTAAACGATTTTAAATATTACAGCAGATGATAGGTAGGTAGCGATTGGATATTTAATACATTTAATTATTTAATGGAATCAGTATCTATAAGCATTAAAATAATAATTAATAATATATAATATAGGTACCTAATAAATGTATACACCAATTATTGGTAGCATTTAATTGTCATGTCCAGTCAAACACATACATCCAACTATTCAGAAACGTCAATGACACCAAACGTAGAGTGGAGAGCAATGCAGTATAATCAATTATTACCCATCACTACTTTCAATTTAAAAATAATTATACAATAAAAGTTTCTTTTTCTCATCAGCTAATATTTACATTTTCTTACAATTATATTTAAACACAAACACTACAACTGTTCGTATATGAAGGCAAGGAATGTAAGTTTCAAAAAAATAAAGATATATAAATAATATAATACACTTTATATATTAGTATATTATGGAATAGGCATAATTTATAAAATTTTAGACTGGCTCTAAAACACACCGATAATAGTTGCGAGTTATGACAACGTTGACCTATGAATTAACCCATATTCATCGGAAATAACAGACTTAAGTACCTATATAAATAAAATAAACCTAATAGTTAATAGTAGTATAATATGTATACAAATTTAACTCTCATGAGAAATTAACGAGGTAGCGCAAATTATTTAGGATGAAGAAATATATTTAACCTTATATCTAATATACTTTGTAAAGTGTAAACAAACAACTTCATAAAGGCATAACACTATAAACATATAATTTATTTTAAAGCCATACTTTATACGTTAGGTTTTTAGTACGATAAATAAATAAAAGGTATTACATCCAAAATTAAATTTAAAAGAATACAAATCTCGGGTTATTATTATAAAATAATTATTCATATTCTAAATATTATTTTTATTATGTCGTGATTTCATGGTTGTATATTAATCATGTACAAGTTTATTATTTATTTATTTTCAAAGTTTTTCACATAATATTAAATCAATTTAAATTTTATAAAAAATGTAGCATTTTAACAATGAAATATGAAATAAAATCCAAACATTACAAATATGATAGGTGCACTTGAAATCTACACACAGAATAATATTGAATCTACAATGCCAAAAATAAACGAGGAATGATGAAAAAGGTGAAAGAAATTTCGCATTCCATTTCCACTTTCTGAATTCTGACGTATTGCATTTTGCATCTTATAAGAAATATAAATATTTCTCTTCTCTTTCTTTAAGTAATATGAATCTTCAT
The DNA here is from genome assembly GCA_008086715.1 of Sitobion miscanthi. Taxonomy (NCBI): domain Eukaryota; kingdom Metazoa; phylum Arthropoda; class Insecta; order Hemiptera; family Aphididae; genus Sitobion; species Sitobion miscanthi. The sequence continues at coordinate 15,144,892 of CM017802.1, forward strand.
ATTATTTTTCACCAGAACATTTCAATATTATTTGTCTATATAATTCATATTTATCTCCTCGCAATAAACTAACGCTTAAAAACGCGACTAACATAAAAACTGAATCAGAATAAATATTAACTGCGAATTGTTATTACATTTATTAATTTATTAAGTTGTTATCATTTTATTGTAAAATGTATTTTACTTAACTTCGACTTTTATTCAAAAATTAATAAAACTCCCAATTTGAAATATTACGAGCATTTAAAAAAATTAGCCAAATCAGTCCAGTCGTTCTAAAATTGATGCGGTTACCAACGAACAGCTTTTAATATTTATTATATAGATGATAAATTAAATATACGTATCATTTTTAAAAAATACCTACAAAACTTGCAGTGTGCAAATATATTCCATATTAATGTACCTAATACCTATGTGAACCAAAGAGTAAATAATAACCATATCATAGTATTAAGTACTATAGGTACACGCAGACTGCAGAGGCGTAATAATTATAAAAGGTAGAAATAAATAAATCATAGCATTTAAGAGTCTGAGCAGAATGTATTAATTGAATAATGACGTGTCTATTATGTTATGAATATTTGTTTTGGGTGTGTTTGAAGAAGACATTATTTATAATAGAAAAAAAGCTCTAATAGAACTTTTGAAGAAGATTTCTGGTAGAAAATTATATACTTTTTGTATTTTGCAGGGTTAAAAATATAAATTTCACAATACCTGCCTACTTTTCTAAATAATTGAGAAATACAAAAGAAAAATTACGAAAAAAAACGGGATTATTTGCGCAAAACTGATTTTGTTTTATTGTTAATGTTCTAAAATAAATAACCGTAAACTTGACATTTTCAACTTCTTTAAGTTTTTTTTCAACTTATGTTAGAAAAAACCAGTTTTATATAGATAGGTAGGTACAATGAAATTTCCAATAATATTTACTCATTATAAGTTACGTACCTATAGGTATTCTAAATTTTTTAAATTTGTCGTTGTTTTTTCTATACAATGATAACTTATTTTTGTTTAGTTAAAAAGCTTGGAAATATAAAATCAAGATTCTTCTTAGATTATATTTATAACAAATTAAAAATATCGAAACCATAGTCACCTACTCAATGACGAGGTAAACTCGACGCCTACTATAATTGCTTCCCCAAAAGCATTCTTTCTTATGTACTATGAATATAAAAAGATGATACCTCCTGCTTTGATATAAAATGTCATTAACTGATAGGCAACATAATATATTACTTTGGTTATAAAATATTATATGAAATAATTTTATAATAAATGCGATTTGTCTTAGACAAAAATTAGTTCAACCTACCGTATTACTAATAGAAAAATAAATAACTAAGTAATTGCAATATAAATATTAAATATATTATAAAATATCATTTAAAATATGGGCTGACGCCTGACAGTCTCCGATCAGAATCGTATTTCATAATTTCATCCTATGCAATGACTTATCATTTAAGTTATCGTTTAAAATAATATCCATTACAGTTATCTACTCAATGACAAGATACACTCAACAACTACTAGGTCGAAGCAGGGCTTTTCGGTTTTTTTATTTTCGTAATATGAATACAAAAACGTGATACGATGATACTTTCTACTTTAATATACTCATGGACTAGGTATATAATATATTATATTGATTATCAAATACAGTGATACTCCCAAATTACGAAGCCTCATGGGCAGGGTTGTTATGTTTAAGACATCACAAAAAAAACATATTGATTTTGTTTGAAACGTTTAAAACAGACGTTATAAACATCAATAAAAAACATGTGTTTAAAACAATATTTTTAGTAAATTTTAAATTAAAATAACCTATGGATTTTTTCTACTATGCGAGATGCTTTTTGTTTAATGATTTTTTGTTGAAAATCAACGATTTCAACATTAAAAACGATGGCATTCAAAGCAATATGGCCAATTGTTGTAGATAAAACCCCATAACTTAAAATAAGCTCTACCCCACGCATATTATTTTAATCACACCACGTCAGCATCAAAATCTTCATAAGTATGAATAACAAATAAGTTTAAAAAATAGGTGTCCTGTAAGTAAGACCTAGTAATAATAATAGCACAATAACTTGATGACTGTCGAGGGATGCTACCCATAACGTATCTATTGACAAACATATAGAACCCCTTAATTATATTTAAAATGTATTATATATTTATACTTAGACTTTATAGTACCATACCGTAACCTAACCGTAATCCATACACATTACTACCATACCATCACATCACTCATTGCTTCATTATCATTATTTATAATAATTAATAATATATAAATATTCTTCTGTTAATTTATCTAGTTTTAGTCTACTCAAATCTGTACTTACATGATGTAAGTTACATCCATCTTATTTAATGACATTAAATTAATGTACAATATACTGTAATGTGTATACCAAATACTGTGTTCAACTTTGATTACCAAAATATCCCACAAAAATCATTACCTAATTTACTATTATCATTTTTAGGATTTTATCAATAGGTTTTTTACATGTTTAAAACGTGTTTTTTAACAACCCCGCTAATGGAAACAACAAAAAATTCGTGTTATAGAGAAATTTATTAAATATAATTAAATATTTTTTTAAACGGAAAATTTTGTTAAATGACAGTTTCACTGCAATAATGGTGAATACAATAATAACTTATGTTGATTTTAGGTATGTGCTTTATAAAACCATTATACCTTATTTCCAGAAATAAAATCGTATTGAGATAATTTTTTTTTAAGATACAAAATATAAAATTGCCCTAGTATTTTTACATTTATCAATCATTTTTAATATATTAAAAAATGCCATATTTTGGACTTCTAATTCTTAATTTGTACCAAGTCATTAAAGATGTATTTTCCATATTTAAAAAAACGTATTTTTGACAGTTAAACATTTTTTTAAAAATTGGTACACTCGAGGTTATACTCACATATCTTTTCTTAATAAAATTGAGTTCATAATTTACGGGGATATTTATAACCAGAAGACAATTCTTATTTCAAAAATCTATATTTACACTCAGAAAAAATGACGCAAATATATAAACACAACATACACAAACCCAAGACATTGAATGTTGGGAAAGTTATCATCAATTAATTTAGAATTAAAATATATTATTGTTTGAAATATTACACAATATCATACTTAATATTATTTGTCAGGGTAATGATGAGCAGATTACCTTAATACATCTGTTTATGGGGAAAGTTGAGCAGCTAATGCATATTTTACTATCATAATAGCTGGTTACATTCACATCTCATTAAAAAGTACCCAACTATGTAGCTTAAATTCATAATAATGATACCTAGTTTATATTTGACTAGTTAACTATAGAAAAGCAACTATTTAATAAGATGTAGTATGGAAAAGAATATTTACAATACTGTAATAATTTGCTTTATATTTACATCAATTATTTCTTATCTGTAAATAGATAATCTGAATACTCACTTTAAATCAATATATGACCTATTGACTTTAATCAATTCCCAGATAAGAAAAATTATATTTAGAAGAATCAGTCGTATAAATACAAATCTATCACTGAGATTGAGTACTATAATATTATAGATTAAATAAATAAATTGTATTATTTAATTAATTTTGTCCTAATAATTTTTAAGATCATAAAAATTGTTAATTTTGATTCAAATAATAATTTTACTAAAAGGTACCTAATCAATTATAATATTTCATACTTTTAAATATTACAATGACATGAAGACTTACAGTAGGGATACTGTTATTAAAGATAAATGTCATTAAAATACAACTAGTTTTAGGTAGATTACTGATGACCATGATAATTTATTAGTTACCTATTGCATTGACAACTCATAATAATGTAGTTAAACAAGTTATTACATAGGTAGTTTGTACTAGCTAGGATTAATTCAAATCAGTTCATGATAATATGCTAGACATATTCATATTGCATAGCTGACAATAGTCAAACTGTTGACCTACATAAATGTATCCACATCTAGGTAGGTAGGTAACCATTTTAGTGTCAAGTGTATACAGATTTAGGAAGCATTTTACAAACTAACAAAACCAATCAATATTCCAATTGTAATAATATCAAATCCTTACCTCGCATAAGTCACGTACAATAGCTGAAACACATATTGCTCCTCGTCTGCGCAGTGCATATTGGGGTACCATTATATCTAACGGCAATTTGGGAACCATCCTAATGAAACGCATTGATCCTATATGAAAGTGGAAAAGTGAGTTGTTTGTTTGATTTATTTAAATATGAAACAAACTAATACAAATTACTAGGTGATACATTTCATTTAGTATGTGAGGCAGTAATTCAGAGAAAACAAAAATCGAATTAGGTACAATTTAAAACAAAACAACATACCTTATACTATATTATGTTATATTCTGAAACAAGAAACTGATCCGATTTCAAATTTCAAATTTCTATGATTCTCACCACGTTTTTATTTAGTTAAATCACTTAAGTTTTTGGTCGTAACAATACCATATTTATTAATTTATTATTTTTCAACCAAAGTTTTCGAACGTCATATAGATTTTTGAATGTTCTAGCGGGATGTAAAAATACTGAAACCAAACCAAAAAAAGAAATAAAATCACCCGGAAATAGTAGGTATTACAACGTAGAACGTAATAAATAATAATAACGACAGGTATTCGTTAGTAGCAGTAATTCACATTACTCTATAATAGGTACCAAACACAACATTTTAAATAATATTATTATTTAGAATAACATTATTGTTATCAGGACAGGTGGCCAGTGCACGTTCCGCTGTACTACTATCACAGGTTTTGACGTACAACTGATGGGAATTGTGCGTCCTGTTTGCCTGGCCCCACTGGTTGTTATCAAAGCGATCACAAATCACAATACCGTCGTCTTATCGTGGAGTGTTGTTTAAAAAAAATTCTATTGAACTAATGAGGTTGTACTCATCGGTCTCTTGTATTTATAAAATTTAAACTTTTTTTTTTCGAACGAACGTCATTTTCTGTCCTTCATCAGAATGCTGTGAATCTTGACATTATTTCAATGGTCACTAACAAACGCCGGTCGCTATGACGGTTTCCAAACATTCAACTTCCAGATAATGTTCCAGTTAAACAAGTGCCTTAAATTTCACTGGTTTTGGTAAGTGACATCGACAATCATATAATTCAATCATTTCACCCTGAAATGATATTATGTTTTTTTCGGTACGGGTGTTTAGCAAAAGGGTAGTTTAACATAAAATTCCAATTTAATAAGTAAACCTGGGTAAACCACACTTGACAATCTAAATGTGATTAATCGAAAATGAGGATTTACTCACTTCATTAAAATAGAGGATATTAATTTTAAGTATATCATTGGTTGTTTACAACATAGTAATTTGATTTTGGATGTTATGAAAATGTAAAATCATTTGTACAAATTGGTACAGTAGGTACATTTCATAATTTTATTAGTTTTAGTTTTTATTTTGAATAAGTTAGGGAGGTACCTACCTAAAATATAAAATCTGTATATTTTTCAATTAATATTTCAGAATAGAGATTTTACAAATTAAATATGTTCCCAAATAATTTGTTTCAAAAATATGATATTTTTTGTTAAACTTGTCAAATGTTAAATCATACCTAGTTGTATAATATTTTAAAACATTACAAAGGTAATAACCTAAAGTAAACAAATTTTAAAACCTATTTTAACTTCAAATTAGTATAATCAAATTTGTTTAATTTTGGTTGTAAACGAAGCGAGAACTTACTAAAGTTAAGTACTTACTAATATTTTCCAACTTCATAAGATATTTTATTAAAATTAAGTACTCAATTAGATTTTACTTTATTTTTAATTTGAAAACAAATTAGTGTCAGTTTATTATAAAAAAATGTCTTCTCTGATTTTGTTTCATATACTAGTAAGAAATGTCCCAAGTCTTTGAACTACCTGCATTATTTTATTGGAATATTATGTTATTTACAAAGTTATTTATGCACAATCTAATTAGATCCCCCTAAATTAGCCTGCAAATATCCCTGTAACATTTTTAAACTCTACTTAATCTAACCTACCGTCATCAAACTATCAATACACAATTATAGGTACCTACCATTAATCAATATATTGCAGCATAATATGGAATTAAATTTAAGTATCTAAAAGCCAAAGCAATAATATTATGAAGAATAAAACTCAATAAGTATTAAATTTAGTAAAAATAACTTTTTTAAGTTATACTAACACTTGGATGATTTTTTCATAGTCATATGTTTATTAATAAAGTGTTTAATATCATGTTATGATAATGTTTTTCTTTTTACTTTATTTTTCATTTTTATTTTATTATGCAGTGAAGTTATTATTTTCTTAAAGTTTAATCTATGGTTTAATTGTCATATTCATAAGTTAAACATTTTATCTTTGAATTTAATTTAAAGTGAAGTTAAAAAGTTTTTAATTATTTTGTTTTTAATTGTTTCAGACACAACATACCTAATAACTAATTAGGTAACATCTAGCTTATTAATAGCCTAGAAGTAATTTAAAAGTTAGTTGAAAAAAAATAGCTATATTAACATGATGAGTATTAGTAAACCAAAACCCATTAATCCAGATACTCCTTTGACACTGATTAAAGACATTCAAAATAATGTAAACAACATAACTGTTATGTGCATAGTATTAGAAGTAAACCCTGCTGTACAGCTCAAAGATAACCATGAAGTTCGAACAGTGAAAGTAGCTGATAGTTCAGCATGCATCAATTTTTCTGTATGGGATGAACCTGGTTCATTTTTATATCCAGGTGATATAATACGTGTTCACAGAGCTTATGCAATTTACTTTAGAAACTGTCTTACTCTATATGTTGGTAAGAATGGTGAAATTGAAAAAATTGGTGATTTTATCATGACATTCAATGAATCTGTCAATATGAGTGAAATAAACCTAAATGCACCACCACCACAACCACCTCCAGGATCTAATGGAAATGCAATAAGTAATGCAAGACGGACAGGAGTAGGAAAACAAAATATGAAACCAAATACATTCAAAGGGAACAATGGAAAAAGTGGACCTAGAAGTCAAATGAGACCAGAAAGAAAATAATAGGTACAATAACTGAATAAACTTGTTATACAATTGTATTGTATGAGTTGGTGAAGAAATTCTGTGATATTAACTCATTTTTGACCTTATTTTAATTATTCAAGTTTTATATTAAACTGTAATTAACTATGTACATCCTTATTTTACAAAAAAAAATTCTAAGTAATAAATGTGTATTTTTCTTTAATTACCACTGTCAATTATTTAATTATTAGGCTGTTGTCCTATGTTAATATGTATATTCTTTTGTTTTGAGTATTTTATATTATTGTTAATATTTATTACTATACTATTTAGTATTTATATCATGTAAATATTCAACCTAAATGCCTATTCAGCATTTAATTACACTATTTACAGAAATTTTCTTAAACAATAATATAATAGGTAGGTACAAAACTACCATGTTTATTTTGAATGTGTAATATTATATACATGTATTATGCATACTATATCCAGTAATGATAATAGTAGAATATCATGCGTTTTTCATTCACACCGTGAAAAGTAGTATTGCATACAATTTAAATTAACGTATGAAATGAAGATTATATATATTTTTCGATTTTTTTTCTTTTTTACCTACCTATCTAGTTAAAATATTGTTTTACACTCGGACCACACAATTATAATGTACCTACCTACTTAGTCACACAACTCCATGAATAAGTGCTTTATGCAATATTTAACACATTTCTAATACTTACATCAGATATATTTTATTAATTATCAAAATTAACAACTCAACATTTTTTAAACAAAATTATATTTTGGTTTGTATTTAAAGCTAGGTAGTATTCCATTTAGACATTCAACATAACAAACGAATTCATAAAAACATAATAATCATTTAGATTCAATATAATATATTATCCTTATTCTTAATGAGATTGTTTAGAACTTGTCGTGGGGACTATATTATATTAAGTGTAGTCATATTTGGGAACATTTAAAAGGAGCAAAATAGATAATACTGATCTAGTTATAAATGAAATACATTAGATATTTGGTATATTATCACATGTTGAATCTGTTTCATTAGAACGCTGCTGCACCACAATATCTCTAACGAAGATTCCTTTTTATCGTTCATAATTTTCAAACGGTTCTGTCCGTCCACAAACATATAACAAAGTCCTTCGCACATATCATAATAATATGTCACACGACGATCATAGACTTTTCTTCCGATCACTCGATGTATATGTCCTCCACTGGATACGCTGTCTCTATGTATTTCTGATAGAATCTTTGAAAAGCACGTCTAAGAAAACGAATAGGATGTTATATTTGTATTATTTCTGAACGAATAAAGTACGTGTGAAATCCTTTACCCGATCGCTTCCGCCACTGGTCTCGACGATTCGTTTGCTTTAAACACGTGACATGCAAACCTCTGACATGTTGGATGTTTAGTAACGAACCCCATGTATCGGTTGTCATCCGGGTAGAACGCACAAAACGATACGTTCTTTAAAGAGTAAAAATAATCTTGACATGGTGTACTCGAATCTCTAGTCTGCTAAATTGAAAAGTATAATATATATATATATATAGGTATAATATTTTAGATAAGTATTCAAAAATAAAATAATCGCTGCTGCAAAAAATAGCACCACAGCAAATATAGCTATGTATTCAAATAAATAAAAGCATGGATAAGAAATGTACGACTATGTAATATTATAGGTACTCCTTCGTATAATATATATGTTTTCTATTTTAGGTGTACCTATCACCGTTATCTATTACTTAGAAGGCAATAATTATTAATTACTAGGTACAGTGTTTGGTATTTAAAATTAGTCCATGCAGTGTGTTGCGTATTAACCTCTATGAACATAAGTTAAATAGTACACTGAAGTACTAAACACTAAACAGTGCAGCACTTACCATCGTTGCAGATTTGGCACGATCGACCATTCGAAGTCCTTGGTCTGACACCTCAAGTATGCACGATTGTGGTTTGCAATTAGGTCGTTCAGTAATCTTGCGTATGGCTTGACAGAGTACAGAATTGCCTTTGTGCCACATTGTCTCCACCGAACCCATGTATCCCAAAAGAAACCGTTCTCGTTTCACCTTAGGCGTCGCAGAATCGAAATCCGTGTACTCAACGTCTACCGCGTAAGCAGACGGAAACGCGCCTTGAGCTCCAGTACGAAGGTTAACTCCTGAAAACACGTCAATGTGTATATACAATAGTAGGTACCTATTATGTTATTGTAGTGGCATTTAAATTGGCATCAATATTCGAATCGAAATCAAACAGTAAATGTACCTTCGCACCAACAGTCTTCGGCTTCCTTTTGCACGTAAATCGGATCACCGATATCCACTTCCATCTCGTCCCGGTGCCTAGGAACGAACTTGTACAGTCCTCTGTGCGTGGCCTCTAATAGCTCTAATTGGGATAATGGAAGACCCGATGAACACGAAGACGCTGGAGTCGGAGTGTCTGCACATAAATAATAGACAAATTAAGGTTTCATTCCAATAAGTCGCAAGCGTAATAATATATATCATTAATTTGGGATCGTTACCGATTTGTTGTGGTGAACTAGATTTGGCTCTCTCGGGCGAATGAACTAATGATATACCAGAGTCTGGAGACCGACATTCAGAATCTCGCAGTCCCGATACGAACGATTTCCTTCTGTCCGGCGAAAATACTTCTCCTAATTCGTCAGCCAAACTTAACACCGAACCAGCTTCGAATAGGTATTTATAAATTGTTCACATTAGTCAATTGATAATTTAATCGAATAACCAAATGCCCTTTCAATTGAAATCAATACATTATTATTTATTATCAATACCTAATAAAGTTAGGTAATTCAAAACTTGTTTTTATCGTGCTATAAAAATTAAAATGTATAGCCATTAAGAAATAAGAGGGCGCCACACCCGCATATACAAACCTACACTTTTTGTAGGTATCTACATTTTAAAATGATCATAACTTACCTACTGAAAAATAATAATATCAATAAAATCCTCTGAGATGCCCTAGATAATAATCTTACTTTTAAATTTCATAATGAGTTAAAACACTCTCATTTTACAAATAACAATAAAATGGATTACCGTATTGTTAACGTACAATTTGCTATATGTCGTAGGTTTGTAAAGCGTAGACAACACATGCAGGTGTGGCGTCCTTTTAATAGTTTTATAATATTATTAAAGTTTGAAAAACTATGGTGTATTTGTGTATTGATGACTTATTGTTTCCTTCAAATATGACATTTGGTTGCAATCAGAAATAAAAACAAATCTTACTTTTATTTTTTGGTAACTCGGGTAATTTTCTCCTTCTTTTTTCATGCCTCAAGCGCACAATATGACTGTAATATGCAGATATGAATGTTAACCTTAAGTATATATGTATATTTACCTATATGTACACTTAAAGTCTTAATACAATGTCTTACTTGTTCTTTGGCTCATTTTGATCGTCGTCTGAGACGGAAAATACATTGAAAGCATTATTGGTGTCAAAATTTTGGTTGATTGTAGCTTCAGTCGATGACTCTTCGTCTGATAATACATCGTGAACTAGACTAAACAGATAAATATTATTATAATTGGTAAAATAGACTATACAATTTATTTTAATTTTAAAATAATTTATTCTAAATAAGCTGCAGTAGGTGTTAACTAATAATAACCAATAGGTACCCGCTTTGTTGTCTCCGTCTTACAAGTGCGTAACATTTGCACTTTGTAAGACGGGGACAACAATAAATATTAATGTCCGTATAACGTCTCCTTAACTAAATTATCTGTGTTAAATGTTTATACAATAGTTATTGAACTAAATCTTATATTAAAGCTAACAACACAAAATTGGTTCTACTGAACATAAATTTGGTATGTTGTACCTACGTTTCGACTGAGACAACATAATATTATCTTAACACATTTTTTAAGAGTGAAAATTTAATTTTGTCATATTGATCGTTAATAGTACTTGGATTAAGTATTTACTATTTTTTATAAAATGTGTATTATAGTATTTAATATTTATTGATATAATACGCCTTTTTTTCTCAAAATTCGTTTCTTAGGCCATCTGTTACATAATCGAACAATAAGCTTAAGCCTTAAGATGGTAGTAAATAAAATAATAAAATACGAAATGGAATAACTACGGATTGAAGAAGCTTCCCAGGGAAAGAACTTAATACTGAAATAGAATAATATTTTTAAATAATAAAAATTCAAACTAATGGGTACAACTGAAATATTGTTTTTGAATTTGTGAACAATCTATACAAATGCGTAAAAATAAATATATATATTTATTAAAATGGTTAATTATAAATTAATTCGATAACTGTATACAATTTACTTAATAAAGAAATATAGAAATTAGAAATAATCCCCAAAAAAATGGTAGTTCTTGCAATGTTTTATAGATTTATGATTTTAAAAATATTCATGATATTATAAGAGTATATATAATAACTTCAATTATTTTTAATTTTTCTAGACAGTTTAGAAATAGTCAGAAAATTAAATTATTGAATGAAAGTACCCGGTTCCTAGTTATTTTTAGTTTCAACAATTTTGAACGTACCTACCAGTATTATAATAGGTACTACTATTAGTTGTCTAGTTAATAGTTTAGCTATTATACCTGGTGATTCATTTAACGTAGAATACTCAATATTTCAATTTTAATATTTTTAAATAATTTAAAGTTTTTACGAACATTTTGGCATATTAAATATGAATTAAGATGAGTAAAATTTTAAAATAGTAATTAAATACAATTTGCGTTTATTTTATACGATTTGTAGTATATTAGTATTGACAGTATTGTAAGTGTCAAGACCTTGAATGTTAAATAATATAATGGATAAGTTTAGTATCGGGTGTTATGTCTGTCTAGCCACATTTAAAAAGTGTTGGTCTACATTTTAGTATTTGACAATTAAAACTATAAATATGTGAGTTGTAGAAATCTTTTATCTTAATACTTATCTAAATACATAATATACAACTTATGAAATAATATTTTTTATATTAATATGACTTATAGTTTTTAACATCTGAGTTTTTTTTTTTATGTGAAAACGAAGATTTTATTTACATTTCAATACTTCTAAAGTCAAGCAAAATTAATTGCTGCTTGTCTTCAGAATATTTATCATATGTAATATATTTAATATTAGGTACTCAAGTTCACACATACGTCCTTGTAAAATACAACAGTAAGTTATCATCAATAGTAATAACTTCCTCATTAATTTATTGCACCTATTTTGTTGTTTACGTTTAATACTGTGTTCAAAAATAATAAATATTAATAAGTAAATCTGTAAGAGAATAGGATTTTCAATTATCTTGACCTTCAAAAATGTATTCTGTTTTCTGCATATATACCTACATCGATTATTATATTATATAGGTAGTTGTCGTCTGCTACCAAGTTAATGTAATCGAATTATTCATTATTAACATACTTACATACATTTTACAGTTAAGCGAGATAACACGCCGATTCTGCGCATCCCTACTAGACACCCTGCTGTCGAGACCGATTCTACTTTGGCAGGGTTTAGCGTAAGGATGCGTAGAAAAACCGCAGTTGGGTCGCCGCATATTCTCTCGCTGGATAGAGTATACTTATTTTTTCGTTTTAATTGTACACAATTAATAGGCACACAAGCCCAATTGCCTATAATACGAAAATGTTTTATAACTCTGTTTTTAAAGTTTAGATATTTTTGTTTTTTTAAAGGAATTATTAAAAATGAGTGGATTAAATTATCGAAATTTAAAATGCTTTTATAGCACAGATGATATATACCTATATTTATATTCTCCTCAATAAACTGTGAAAAATTGGTGATTTACAACGATTCCAAGACCCTTTGGTTTTGATTCTCGCTAAAATGTTTTTGTAAAAAAAATCATCTATAATGTATACCAGCGCCACATTCAGAGCAGCCTTAAGGTACTTGATATATTTTCGTTTGTCTGCGTAGCATTGCTACACTATCCGTGCTATAGGTGTTCTCACGGGGGAGGGGGGATGTGGGGGATAGATCCCCCGAGGTTCTTTATTTTTTACATATTAGTAGTACACGTTTTGTCTACTTTTGATAAGTGTTTGTGTTTTCAATATAGACTAGGTAGTTATTATTTTTATTATTTTTGCTATTTTCTTTATCGTGATTATTGATTCCTCCAGCCATATTAACAATATTATTATTTATCATTGATAAGGATAACATAATATAACAGGCAATTCGTTTTACAATTGATTTGTACTGTATTTATATAAACGATCACACCGTCAACTATACCCATTCCCGGCGTCAGAAATTGTGTAGGTAAGATACACAACGAAAATAATACAGTGATAAAATAAAATAAATAATTTAAACTGATCCATAGAACCAAATAAAAATAATGATTTAGTTATTTTGTTGTAATTTATAATATTAATTCAACTTACAGGCTATAATAAAATATAATAACAATATAAAATATCCAGACTGACAAACTGTCTCCCCTCAGAATCGTTTTTCGTATACAATGATATCATATAACTGAATTCAAATTTAATACAATCCATTATACAGTGACCAACTTGTAACCTACTGTACAGCAGAGCAACATCCGCATACCGCTTTTTTAATATTCATTGTTATAATATGGGAGTTGTGAGGAAAAACCCTTACGGCTTATTTTGTAACCATTTTTTTCACCCCCCTCCATTGAAATAACCTGAGAACACCTCTGATCCGTGCATTTGTTGTCTCCGTCTTACACACGTACGATATAGCAAATTCACGTACACTGGTTTCAATAGTATGCTGTAAATGTTCTTACCTAAAAGTTTGATAATAGGTCAATTTACCCGTACATCAAAACTAACAGCACTCTAAAGAAACTAGTGAATGAAATTTTAAAAGTTTGTAAGACGGATACAATAAACGCATGGGTAACGACGTAGCGTCGTCTTAAGACCTACCTAACTCGATGATGTATTTTTGTAGCAGATATCAAGTTTTGGTAAAATAATATGTTGTTAAAAATGTGTAAATATATATTGTATAGATGAATATTATATATTTAGGCCTCCTTAAGAAAAAAGTGGAGTGGGTGGGCTTAAAACTCTTAAGACACTCGCGCAAATATGATCAAATAATAAACAGTCGGTGGTCGATGTGGGAAGGGATACAGTGGGATGGAATCCATCCACTTTTTATAATTTACATTTTCCATCCCTCCACTTATTTTATAGAAAATAATACATCCCCTTTATAATTATTTACAATAATATTATCGATTTATATTGGTGTTTTTAATATCATTTTTATTTTTACAATGGGTTTTTTCAAAATTAGTTTTACAAAATATAATGAACAATGATGTTTATTAATATTATTATTTATTACTTTTTTGATAAGAAACCAGTACCTCTATTTGTTTACTCGTTTAAATTGGCCATAATATGACAAAATCTAATAAATCTAATGATGATAATAAGATAATATTTTGATTAATTTTACAAATGTTAATAAATAAATACAATTTGTATTTAAAACAAGTATAGATTTTCTATTTTGTTTTATACTTTTTGTATAATGCATACCGTTAGTATTTCTAAGTTGTATACATAAATGCTTTAAGCATAATTTATATGTGTATATCATAGGTACACATTAATGTAATATTACTAATATTTAATATGTTTTAAATTCAAAATATATTTAATTGTAATTTGCAGGTAGGTACTTGGGTTATACATGTAAAAATAAGACACCAAACTAAAAAAACATATGTATACAGTATACTATATACATAAAATTGTATTATTAAAAAGGTCTTAAGTACAAGTGTTGAATATTTTTTTTATTTTTTGAACTGAATAAGTACCTGCATTTTTAATTTCCTTTTCTGAGAGTTTCAATACATAAAAAGAATAGAGCATATTAGTTATAGTTACCTAAGTATTAAAGTTTTAATGAATCGATATAGCGGACGGTAATTGGACCAACAATTTGTGCGTACGCATATCTATATGCGTGCCATTCCACTCCGACTCCGCTCATCCATAGTCATCTGAGTCTACTTTATATCCACATAACTTATTATAACATACTAATCGTAATAAATTTGATTTTTATATATAGAAATCATTAGAAGAATTTTCTGCTTTTAAATATGAAATTAATTAGTTAAAAACATTTGCTGTCATTCAGATAAAAGAAAAAATAGTAAATTATATAACACATATTTTTTAAATAATATTGTTTTGTAATGACTTCCAAGTTCAAACTATGTAGAAAAATCATTAATACTTATCGAGAAAATTAGTATTTACGATTTATCTTTAAAAGGTAGCTTCATCATGTACCTATATATATTATATAGCCCAAACAATAGCATCGTAGAGGGATTGTGGTTTGGGTTTTGGATGGAGATAATACAGAGTACAGACTACAATAATGGGTTGACTTATATTAGAATATACAATGATACAATAATATACAATATACGATTATATATGATGATAATAAATAATAATTGTCTTTTTTCTGTTTCGTTCTAGCAAGTAGTATAAAATAATTTGTGTATATTCAATATTCATGTAGGTCCACTTACAATTCCTCATGATATGTTCTATAATAACCCAGGGCCCTAACATACGACCATATTTATGTAAAAAGGTTAGTCCAAAAGTATGTTTTTTAATTTTTACTTTTAAACAACTTCACCTATATATGACTCCTTCAGGAACCATGGTTCCTTCAATTTTTTATTTAACCGTGCCAATAACATTCTTATACCTATTTTTTAAGCACTCGAACATGTTTCTGGGAATTTTTTTTTTAAACCTGAAAGTATCATTAAAAAAACGTGTCCAATTATAAAATGTAAACTGTTAATCGATTTTTAGCAGTTAAAAAGAAAATTAAACGAATATTCACCATTAATTGAATACATGTATAATAGTGTATGATGATAAATATATGCATGAATATTCAAATGGTTTGTCGTTAACGTTTAGGCGTTTAGCTTTTCGGAAAATACGTGAAAATGTGCATTATGAGCAAAGGACTAAGATTCGTGTAAGACTAAGAGCTATAAAACGGACATCTTCGTAATTTTGATGGTTCTTAGTTTATTACACATACGTGGTTCTTACAGGAACGTGGAACGTAAAAGAAGTCACCCAAGGGGGCGAATTTTCAAAAATTAAATTACTTTTTTGTTTAGCCAAATATTATAATAAAAAATAATGTTAAAAAGACAGCCCAGGTGACACCCCTTCACCCTCCACCCTTATCTGCCACTGGGAACGACCATTGACCCACCATGCACAACCTCGCATTATTCAAAAGCTAAACACCAACGACAAACTATTTTAATACACTTGAATAAACTGAAATTAAATTACCATATGGTCATGGTCATAGTAAATTATATTAGTTGCATTTTCTTTTATTCGACTACAAATTGAATAAGACTCGCATTTTACAATAATTGTAATATGGATATGCTTTTTTGTAGTATGTACTTTATATAGAACTATATTATAAAAACAAT
Organism: Sitobion miscanthi; assembly: GCA_008086715.1. Lineage (NCBI taxonomy): Eukaryota > Metazoa > Arthropoda > Insecta > Hemiptera > Aphididae > Sitobion > Sitobion miscanthi. Next base: position 15,161,623 of record CM017802.1, read on the forward strand.
TCTCATCAAACGACTTACCACAGTCCATGACCCACGGTACTGTTAACTATTAATCGCGAGTAACTTTATCCTTAGATAACCGTACTTTTAACGTAGGTCGTCGTTAGATAATTTGTATCAGTTGCGCCTTTTGTTTTGTGTAAATAGGGGTGCCAAAATATGTAAGCAAGCTAACTTTTTTCATCGTAGTGAATACAATATATATTTTATGTATATACGTATGGCCCGTGTATGGGGTAGAATGAGAGTTATATATTTTAAATTTTAATTAATCAAAAAGAATTGAAAAGTTGGAAGTTGGAAAATGCTTTTGTCATGCATACTTGATACTTATAAATATTATAACCTTTACATATTATATACCTATAGGCTATAATAAATATATATTGTCTCTGTATTCATATCATATTATACTACGCATTATGGTTTTAATAATATAATATTTTGACTTTTATGGCAAGTCAATAAGAAACACACAAAAGTAATAGTGTCAAAGTACACCTACCACCCATCTAGTGGCGCCCCCGATCCATCTCTAAAAAATAGACTACATCGGTCTTAAAAAGTAAAATAGTTGTACGACATTACGTATTATATTTATATAACATATTAGCCTATAAGTACCTACCTAACTAGTATCATTGTAGCAGACCACTAAACTATTAAGGATTTGTCCAATGAAGATATTTATCAATCTACCTATATATTTGGGTGGGCTGGGGGCTTAGCGAACCTATACGTAACCTACCAACCCAGCTTTCGACCCCCCCCCCACTACCACTTGTATGCAACTGGCTCCGCGACTACTAAATCTTAATAATAATACTCTATGATATATTATAGTCACGGTCCACGAGATTCGCACAGGTATGTACGTAGGTACCTTAAATACAATATATTAAATATTTATTATTTAAATACAACTATATATAACTATATATTTCAAGAAAAACGGTGGTGTTTTAACTTACGTATAGGTCTGCGCGGACGCCCTCAGTGTTGAGGTAACGATTCGAATATTTGCCTGAATTCTTCAAACTCGGAATCAGCCATTGTTTCTGCGTACAATATGCATGCGTATGTATTACACAGCGGTCGCTGTCGGTTTCTGTGTCTTAGAGGGTTTATTATATTATTATAATAACACATACATAATATTTTTATCTCATCGGGGACATCGAAAAAACTGCCGACTCTCTCCGGACGCGCACACGCATTGACACGCACACGAACGGCCGCCCTGCAAGTTGTACGGTATTGATTATTGTCGTTTCCACCCCGTGCCTTATTATTACATTTTACTATCGCGCGCACTCCGTAGACCTTCCGGTTGGTCGTGCATAATATTCGAGAAGTATTTTATATATTTATTATATACCGTGCTTCTTTACGGTAACGTTTTATTTTCGAGGTAATTAATTATTACATTAATGTATATTTTTTATTATACATATTTTATACCTACCAGTTTACGCGCGGTTTCGTCAATATTCGTTTTTTTATTTCTCCACCGTTTGAGAACCATTTGCGCAATGACGCGCATTTTGGGAACCGACGACGACAACAACAACACTGCTTGATGTTATCACACACGTCCCGCGTGTTACGCCGAAAAGGCGAAAACAGTGATAACCTGACCGTGATTATTTGCCGCGGCTGCCACCGGTACTAAGACGTTACGCTCACGCGTAGAGTTATTAATTCGGCAGCGTCACTCGCGGTTTTTTTCGTTTTGGTTCCGAATCGATTTCATTCGCGATGAACACGAAAAGTTACATCTTAGACAATGGTGCATACACGGCCAAAGTTGGTCATACGGACGATGAGACGCCCAAGTAAGTCGTTATGTGAACGCTAGCGTTGACACTGTTGAATGTAGGTACCTACCTGTTTACAATATGCCTAATTAATATTATTGTTTTCAGGATTATACCCAATTATATTATGAAGGCCAAGAGTGAACGGCGGAGAACATTTATCGGTGATCAGCTTTCAGAATGCCGAGACAAATCAGGACTGTACTTCATGTTGGGCTTTCAAAAGGTATTGCCGAAAATGGCGGTCGTAGTTTTTGGTGAATGTTAAAATACTTGCTATAGTAATTATGCATTCAAATGTATTTTGTACACATCTTCCGTTTGATAGTAATTTTAGTTACTTCACTTCCAGGGTTACTTGTTGAACTGGGATATTCAGAAAACAGTATGGGATTACATATTCAGTAAAGATTGTTGCAAAGCCAACTTTTTAGAAATGCCACTAATTGTGACTGAACCATACTTCAATTTTAGTTCTATTCAAGAAGGAATGACAGAAATGTTTTTTGAAGAATATGAGTTCCAAGCTTTATTGCGAACTAATGGTAAATAAATTCTCTAATTCTAATTTTGCATAATTACGTTAAAAATGGTTTTTTTTTTTTAGCTGGAAATCTATCTTGTTACCATTATCACCATGATAAACCATCCACCAAATGTTGCTTGGTTGTCGAAACTGGCTATAGTTTTACCCATATTGTTCCTTACATTTTACAAAAAAAATTCAAGCCTGGAATGTTACGTGTCAATGTCGGTGGCAAAATTCTTACTAATCATTTGAAAGAAGTGATATCATACCGACAGTTACACGTTATGGAAGAAACATACGTTATGAATCAATGCAAGGAAGACTTGTGTTTTATGTCTACAGATTTTGATCGAGATCATAAAATTGCAAAAATGAAATGGCCTAAAAATACTATTGTCAGAGACTATGTTCTACCTGATTACACGACTGTGAATAGAGGAATTATAAGAACATTAGACGAGACTTCTGTAAGCAGAACTATAGATAAAGATCAAGTAAGTAGAAATTATGATGCCCTTTTTTCAGGTAGGTATTTTGTATATTATTAATTGTTGCCATTTTTAACATTAGCAAGTTTTACGGATGAACAATGAACGTTTTACAATACCAGAAATCTTATTTCATCCAAATGATATTGGGATACCACAAATGGGTATATCAGAAGCAATCATTCTCAGTATAAATTTGTGTCCAGAAGAGACTAGACCTCATTTATACAACAACATCATTGTTACTGGTGGTAACGGTTGTTTTCCTGGTTTTGAAGAGCGTCTTACTAAAGAAGTGCGGGCTCTTGCTCCTGATGAATTTGATGTTTCAGTAACTGTACCTGAAAAGTAAACAAAATTATAAATTTAACAAAAATAAAATGTATTAATTCTTTTTACATTTTCAGTCCCATTACATACGCTTGGCATGGAGGAAATTTACTAAGTAAAGATCCAGACTTTTTTTCACTTGTGGTGACTAAAGAAGAATACGATGAAGAAGGATTTTCTGCGTGCCATCGATTTGATGTTTAAAGACAATAAGACTGAAAAAATAAAACATAAGTTATTATTTATTAATTATTTTATATAAATATTTTAAATTTAGTTTAACTTCTATAAAACAAAGTGTATGAAAATACCAATAAAATTATGTTTTATATATTTAAAAATACAACTTTTTAGATGGTGAATTACTTTTTGACTAAGATATGTACTTATGTACTATTTTAATAGAATATCTTATGTCTATTATCTATTTTTCATAAAAATGTTTTTAATTATTGATATTTATTTAATTTTTTTATAAAAAGTATGTATGATAGATAAAACTAATTGTTTTATCATTATTCAATTGTTTTATTATTGATTAAATATTATGTAATTAGTACTATGTAAAATAAAAATATTTTTGTACACAATATTTACTTTTTTCTTTATTGATTAGTTTTGCTAGTGCTTTACGTATAATGTCCAGTATGGTATTTATTGAGTATTGGAAATTTCAATATTTTAAACTTTCCAGATAATTGATATAATATGTTGTTTAAAAATAAAATATTCAAATTGAAACAATAATTGTATAAAAAAATCTTATTTTAACATAATATTATGTCATGTTTGTACTCATTGTAGCTATCTTTTATCAAGTCTCACTTTAATCATAATTTTAATTTTTAGTATTTTAGTATTATTTATTACCCATAGAAAAAAAAATATATATATAGTTGGCTAATATTCTTCATTGACAACTCAACTAATTATTAATTACCATGTTTTTGTAACCATTGTACAATATTTCCACTCACTACACTTTACAAACTGTTAGCTATCCATCTATATTATTTAATATGATCATTACTAAAATTAACAAATAATAATACCTAGGAATCACTTTTTTTTTCAAATTAAAATATTTTAAAAATATATATATTCATGTCTCTATTTTGTTGAAATTTGAATCCGTTTCTTTTTATTTTAGCATAACTTGAAATAAAAATACTACACTAAATGTATTTCTCATAAAACAAAAATTTGTTACAGACTTGTTAAAATGGAACTAAAGCGATCTAGACTGCCAATGACTTGGACTTTGAGACCAGTGTTGCCGGAGAATGTAACAGCTAACAGTATTACCACAGTGAATGTGTTTGTAGACACTATTATTAATCGAACCTTAACCAGCCAAATCGTTAAGAATCTTGGACAATTGTCTGTGATAAAATCTTTGACTCATCTTAAACGCGTTAAAAATCAAACGATCATACTAATGTTAGCCAACGATTTGGATCCAGACGAGTGTGTGGCAGAGTTGGAAAGCAAAGGATTTAACTTTGCTGGCCTATCAGGTCGACCTGAGATCATTCCAGTCCCAGCTTACATGCCAAAAACATGTAGCCAGAACCTACAAGCTCGTAAGCTGTGGCCATGCAACTTTCATCCAGACAAACGACTAGAGTCAATATTGCATGGTGATTTTTTTAACCAACTTGAACTTGCTACTATTGATGGATACATGAAGACGGCATTGGCATGTGCGACTGGTGGAGTAGGTGCTGTGGTGGTTGATCCTTTGAACGATTTAATAGTGGCGCAAAGTGGTGATTTCCGTACCGAACACCCTGTAAAGCATGCAATCATGTGTGTGATAGATGAAGTGGCCAAGGCTCAAGGAGGTGGAGCGTGGAACTCCTCATCTACCATAGCTAAAACATCTAGGGTCACTGATGACAAAACTGGGCCATACTTATGCACAGGATACGATGTGTATGTAACCAAGGAACCATGTGTGATGTGTGCTATGGCATTGGTGCATAGCAGAGCAAGAAGAGTTTTCTATGGATTTGAGAATGACAGCGAGCCCGGAGGCTTGGGTGGATCAGTCAGCATACATCTCCTCAAAGGAATAAACCATCGATTTGAGGTTTTTGCTGGTGTTTTAGAAGAAGAATGCAGAACTGCAGCATTGGTTTTGCATACCGACAATATTGTTCAGAACATAAAACACACTGAGTAAATTGTTGAATACTAAAATCTACATAGATAATAAATGGAAACATAATATGTATTATGTTTAAATGGTTGTCTTAAATATTGTTAATTGTTAGCATTTATTACCAATGTATTTAGTTTGTAGGTACCTAACTACCTACCCAATATCCAATTTAATGACAAATTGAAATTTATACAACTAGGTATATCATAATATCCTGTATTTATTGATATTATACTACTGCACATTGGTACAACTAGGGGGGGCTAGGGTCTTAGCCCCCTGACTAAGATTTAACTCCCCAAAAATATTCCTTATTGATTTAGATGTAAGCCTCCTATAAGTTATTTTTATTAAATAGTTTTGTTAGCCCTCCCCCCCCAGAATTTTAACCCTAGTTGCGCCTATACTACTGCATAGCATTGAACAATTTATTTGATGTTTAAATTTATAAGTAAAAAAAAAATTTTAATTAACTTTTAAACCTCTTTCGATAGGAAATTGTAATAAATATATACCTACCTAAATCAGCTATATGCTACCACAGCACGGGCATGCGGGAAAATCGTTTTTATACAGTAGGTATCATGTTCACGATTGTTTTTGTTTGGTTCTTGGATGCAAAAACTATAAAAAAATAAGTACCCTGTACCCATATAATGTAACTTAGGATGTAGCCAAGTAGGAAGTACTGTTGTAGGTACTAGTTAAATTTCGATTTGAATATTATTGGTTACTGGGAGTGCTGTGGTAACGTTTCTACAGCGGCGCGGCGCTGCGTGATCATGATCATTTCACACGTGCTGTAGCCTGTAGGTGTGCAAAATTGTTTACAAAATTAATTAAATACTTACGATAATATGTATACTGAATAATTTTGGAATTTAAATCCGTATATGGCATTACCCCTGTGGCCTGCGTTGACACTGCGAATTAAGATGTACTTAAATAATTTATTATATAAGTATTATTATTCGTGGTTGATCCATAGTATGTTAAAGCACAGAAAAATGGTTAAAGAATAAAGATTATCATATAAGTAGGGTACATAGAGAAAAGACCACAGACCTAGTTACCTGAAGTAATGTACTAATATTGAAGTGTCGTGGCCTTTGCCTATAAGCTGATCAGGTACGTTTATATTTTGTAATGAGATCTTATACTTCTTTAAAATAGTATATTGAACTGAGTAATAAATCCTGATAACAATCGTGCTTTTAAGTTATTTCGATACAAATAAAATAATAAACATATATAACATATTCTAACAGTTGCTGAGCTGCACTACGACAGTATAAAGTTTCTGTTTTAACTTATAATAATTAATAACGATTGAAGTGTATAAACAATTCCAAAACACCGGTTTTTTCAGAGCCTCATTTCGATTACTTATCGTGTACAAGACACAAAAAAAAATTTAAAAAATTAAATCCACATCATTGTAAAACCAATACATTCATCGCTCCGCTCAGAATCAAAATGTGATTTAATGTATATTAATTTTAAATTTTGAACTGTGAATTTTAAATTATGATTTTTTTACAAATGTTTAAAGAAATAATTTTTACAGAAAATGACAAAATGTCAATAGAACAATAATTAATAAAGAAAAAAAAATAACACCAGACGAGACACAATAAGCATGGGGGAGTGGTGCTTGATGGCGAAGTGTTTAAGGGGCAACTGGTCATCTCTATACGTTCTCCGGGTCTGTGCCACGGCGGGCGGATGAGTGATCCAGACATACAGTCGATGGCGTTTGCTCGCTGGTGACGACCATCGTGACGGAGGGCGAGGTCCTACCGCGACGGGACGGTTGGCGGCGAGCGGCTAGTGCGCAACGACGACGATGTGCAAGTGCTGAAGAGTGAAGACCGAGACCGTATGGCGTCAACGGCGGCGCAGACCAAAAACACTGAGCGAGTGAAGACAGCAATAATATATTTGTGCTTGTGGAATCGGCGACGACCGGAGGCGTAAGAATCGGCCGGCGGGATTACCGCTTCACGAAAACCTGAGAGAATCGGCGGACCTGATACTCTCCGCGGTTTTCGTCCTGCAGGCACGCCGGACCCTGAAACGTTGGAATGGTTTCCGCGGGTTCACGTGCGATGCTGACGTCCGTGTTCCTACCACAAATATATAGCTCCATCGCTCGGCGGTCTCCGCCGGTGCTCGCCGATGGTCTCGAGTAGATAGTCGAGTGTCGGCAACCGCCGCGAACTTGCAACGCCGTCGACCGCCATCATCTCGTCGTTCCGTGGAGGTGTCCTGCAGAGAACGTATAGAGGGTGACTTACCGCCAGAACACAATGTGCTCTTTCACGTACCACTACTACCATTCCCCGTTTTGCCATCGTCTCGTCTGGTGTTTTTCGGCCGAGGTGCGGGGACGAGATTTTGCTGGCCGTTATTCACATCGGCAATCGTAGCAGCAAAACAGACGCCCGGCCTGTATAATAATGCATCCACGCCGTGGATACGTAACGGCGCCACGTACGTCCACAGCGTGGATATGCGTCTATCTGCTGCTGGAACTCCGGAACAGTAAGACATCGTGCAGTCCAGATCTCCCGTACCCCAGCTTTTCGACGACGAGTCGGCCTCGGCCGGCCGCGTCCCAGTGTCCACGTACTTGTCTTCGGTCTTCGCTCCGTCTCCGTCGCATATTTTTGGCTTTCAGCAAATCATATTCTTTTATATATAACAATCTAGTTCCTGTTTCTCCTAATGAAAATAAAATATTGTGTTGAAATGTAACTATTTATTTAGGTGAGATATATACCTATCTAATATATTATATACATATGTATATGTATTAGAATTAGATTCTGGGAGGAGCGACAATTATATTTTTACCTTAGATATATTATGTGTGGCAATAAATATTTTTATTTGATTCTTCAATTCGAGCAATCTATTTTCTTTTTGTATCAGTAAATCAAAATTTTTATTGTATTATTCTGATAATACTTTTTCATATTCAATAATAGTGGAAAATATAATGTTGTTAATAATTTTAAGAGAAACTTTTTTTTATTTTTATCTATTCTCTATTAATATAGAAAGTATTGAAAAAAAAGACATTTTGGTTGGACTTTTCACCTATATAGGTTAGGCAAGCAACAATGACAAAAACAAATTAAATATTTACAATAATATGCCTAATATCCCTGAACTTTTTATTTTTTTTCTCGTGATAAGAATATCATCAAATACCTAAACTCATAAACAGAAAAAACTATTCAGAATAACTATAGGTAGTTTATTAATGAAGGATTATTCATAGGGCACCAGGTTATCAGTGTTCAAAAAATTCAGCTTTAGTTAAAATCATAAAAAAAAAAATTGAAGGGAAGTGCTGGCGCCCGCTGGCAAATGCATTTTAGAAAACCAGAAAAAAATTTAGATCAAATTTTACTTTAGGAATACACATTACAAAGTACACACAAAAATGTCCAGAATTTTAAACAGAAAAATTATTCAAATTGATAAGCTTACTAAAGAATGATAATACAGAGGGTATCCTATTAGAAAAGTTACTCTTGAAGAAAATCCAAGAACTTTTACTGTCCTAAAAGGTGATGACGGACATAAAAAAAAATAAAAAAAATACACATTATTGTAAAATCAATACATTCATCGGTGTACTCAGAATCTAAAATTCAACTAGAGTTACATTACTAAAAAAAAAAAATTGAAGAAGGGTGTTGGCGCCCGCAGGCAAATGCATTTAAGAAAACAAAAAAAACAAAATTTGGAAAATATTTTACTGTAGGAATACACATTACAATAAGTACACACTAAAATGCCAAGAATCTTAAACAGAAAAAACTATTCAAAATATTTAGTAAATTAAAGAAGGATTATTCATAGGGCACCAGGTTATCAATGTTTAAAAAATTCAACTAGAGTTAAAATCAAAAAAAAATTTAAGGGAGGTGTTGGCGCCCGCAGGCAAATGCATTTTAGAAAACAAAACAAAAAATTTCGAAAAAATTAAATAGTATGAACACACATTATAGAGTTCAAACTAAGATGCTATAATCTTAAACGAAATAAACTATTCATAATATTTAATTCATTAAAGAAGGATTATTCGTATAACTCAAAGTTATCAATGATTAATAATTCGGCTAGAGATAAAATCATAAAAAAAAAATGAAGGGAGGTGTTGGCGCCCTCAGGCAAATGCTTTTTAGAAAACAAAAAAAAAAAAATTTAAAAAAAATTAAATAGTAGGAACACACAATAAAGAGATCAAACTAAGATGTCCATAATCTTAATAGAAATAACTATTCAAAATAATTATAGGTAGTTCATTTAAGATGGATTATTCATAGGGCACCAGAATATCAATAATCAAGACAACATTAAAATTCAACTAGAGTCACAATACTAAAATAAAAAATTGAAGGAGGGTGTTGGCGCCCGCAGGCAAATACATTTTAGAAAACCAAAAAAACAAAATTTGGAAAATATTTTACTTTAGGAATACAAATTACAAACAAAAATGCCCAGAATTTTAAACAGAAAAACTCTTCAAAATATTTAGTTTCTTAAAGAAGAAATATTTGTATGGCAACAGGTTATCACTGTTCAAGTCTACACAAAAATTCAACTAGAGTCACATTACTAAAAAAAAATATTGAAAGAGGGTGTTGGCGCCCGCAGGCAAATGCATTTTAGAAAACAAAAAAATAAATTTAGAAAAAATAAATAGTAGGAACACACATAAAAGAGTTCAAACTAAGAAGTCCATAATCGCAAATGGAAAAACTATTCAAAATAATTATAGGTAGTTCTTTTAAGAAGGATTATTCATAGTGCACCAGAATATCAATAATCAAGTCTACATTAAAATTCAACTAGTCACAATACTAAAAAAAAAATTGAAAGAGGGTGTTGGCGCCCGCAGGCAAATGCATTTTAGAAAACAAAAAAAAAAAAATTTAGAAAAATTATACTGTGGGAATACACATTACAAAGTTCAAACTAAAATTCCAGAATCATTAAAAAAAAAACTATTTAAAATATTCAAAAAATTCATATTGTTACATTACTAAAAAAAAAAATTGAAAGAGGGTGTGAGCGCCCGCAGGCAAAAGCATATAAGAAAACAAAAAAATTTTAATAAATAATATTGTGGGAATACACATTCCAAACTTCAAACTAAAATGTCCAGAATCTTATCAATATTCAAGTCAATACAAAAAATTCAACTTGTCACATTCCTAAAAAAAAAATTTGAAGGAGGGTGTTGGCGCCCGCAGGCAAATGCATTTTAGAAAACAAAAAAAAATTTAAATAAATTATACTGTGGGAATACACATTACAAAGTTCAAACTAAAATGTCCAGAATCATAAACAAAAAAAAAACAATTTAAAGTATTATAAAAATTCAACTTGTTACATTACTAGAAAAAAAAAATTGAAAGAGGGTGTGGGCGCCCGCAGGCAAATGCATTTTAGAAAACAAAAATAAATTTAAATAAATTATACTGTGGGAATACGCGTTACAAAATTCAAACTAAAATGTACAGTATTATAAACAAAAATAAATTATTCACATATTTAGTTCATTAAAGAAAGAATATTCATAGGGCACCAGGTTGTCAATATTCAAGTCAATACAAAAAATTCAAATTGTTAGATTCCTAAAAAAAAAAATTGAAAGAGGGTGTGGGCGCCCGCAGGCAAATGCATTTTAGAAAACAAAAAAAAAATTTAAATAAATTATACTGTGGGAATACACATTAAAAACTTCAAACTAAAATGTCCAGAATCATAAACAAAAAAAAAACTATATAAAGTATTCAAAACTAAAATGCCCAAACTCTTAGACAGAACAAACTATTCAGGATAATTATAGGTAGTTCATTAATGATGGGTTGTTCATAGGGCACCAGGTTTAAAATAAAAGTTTAAAAAAAATTGTTGAGGGTGCACGGAAGCCTTTAGGCAAATTAACATTGTAAAGCAAACAGAAAATGAGATAAAAATAAACATTTAGTATTCTCTGAAGACTTACAAATTTGAAAAAAATTCATTTAAAAAATCAATTGAATTAAATTTATGAAAAAAAATTGAAAAGGGAACGTGGGTACCCGCAAGCAAACGCATTTTAAGAAGCAAATAAAAAATTTAAAATAAATCATATCGCACCAGGTTGTAAATGTTTTAAATTAAGATATTTATAAAAAAATCAAAAAAGTTAAATATATAATAATTAAATTGAATGTTGAACGTGAGACAGCCTCTTTTCAAATAACATCGTATATATACAGGTACTCAGTGTACTCCTAGGTATAACCGGTTAATGTTGAAATATATTTAGACAAAACAATCTATTAGAATTCAATGAATTGAAAAAAAAATTGTTTGAGAAACCTGGGCGAAATAACACTAAACAAAAGAATACTCTGGAAGCTAAATACTGCAATACATATTAACTACAATCCAAAAACTTGGTATTGTTTACATTATAATAATACGAACAGTTATTATGATCAGAGGTGTATCACCGAAATATATATGTATTAGAAAATGTATAAAAATGAATGTAATTTATAAGGGATGCAAAATAATGTTTAATTTAAAATTATATTGTGTTTGGCTGGGTCTATAGTCAATATTAAATTAAAAACTATAAAGTCTAAATGCAAATAAAAATATAGTCAGATATCTGTTTTAGTCTTTGTAAATATGTGCGGAAAAAAATTAAATTTTGTACAAGGTAAAAAAATGTGGGAAGGAAACCTTGAGAATTCTTTGACAATAGGATACCAAAACACAAAACCATATTTTAAATTAAAACTATTGATTTTATACATTTTCTATTTACAAAAACTCATAAGTATTAAAAACATTATAAAATCCTAATAAAATTATATTTTGTTATATTTTAAAATATATTTTATAATTTGTTGTGGTAAAAAAATCATTAATTAATGTTGGCTGTATTTAAGTTTTTAATAACTTTACTATACTGGTACAACTCTAGCTGACAGTCTTTAAGACCGTGTTAAAAAAACTATGATAATTAGTTAACGTCTAATTTCCCGTCCTGTCCTATCCTAACCTAACCTAACCAAATTAATAATATTTAAATATTTTCTTTCATTGTTGTGTTTACAATATCGAATACCTTGATAGTTAGTAGAAAAGGATCATCGCAAAGCTCACGACCTAGCTTCAACTAACCATAGGTTTACCTAACTAACCTTATGACTTATTAGGATACTGAATAAAAAGATCCTGAATTGCAGGTTGCCGAACTTAAGTGTTTGATTATCAAGTTGAACCTTTGATTGTTGACACCTTAATCCATGCTATGGATGGAGCCCATAGATATCACGTCTATGGTAAATACCTTTGAGGCCACGTTCCCGGAGGGGAAGGCAATTGAGGCTCCTTTATATTGATAGACGATACTCGATATAGGTATACTTTATTTGGCCTCAATTGTTCCCCTCCAAGACCGCTGATAAGACCATTATGTCCTATCCATATATTTATTATCTATGATGGAGCCATATCCAGCTCACTCATGTAAACAATTTGAAGCACATAAAAGCGATCAACGAGTCTCTATTATCAGCATCTATCCCCTCATAACACACACTTGGAGACAACACATGCACATGAAAGGTTTTTTTTAGAACAACATTTTTAAAGATTTTTTTTAACTTCATGTTTTTTTAAAAATACCAAGATAATGTCGAGCATGGGAGCAACTTTATAACGTATTCAATTAATTTTATTTTGGACTTATTGAAACATGCTATGGAGGATGGTCCTTTTGGTTGTCCACAAATATTTTAATTCATAATATGAAATCCCAGCCCTGTCCCCCATACTCTGATATTAAAAGCCCATCCCACCTTCATATTCTCTATGCAAAAAGTAAATTTAAAACAAATTTGTAAATCAATGCACAGTCTCTCTATTGCATTAATATTTGTGATTTCATTAATTTTCAGTATTTTGTATAATTAGATTGGGAAAACATAAGACAATATCATGTACACAAGACTGTGACTAACACAATCATACTTTGATAAAAGTATATGATATAAGTACCTTCTATATTTGAATTACTCGTTTTTTTCCCCGGTACTTTATTAGTGGACGGCACTTTAACTACGACCCCTCAACCTACTGAGACAACCTTGAGGCATTTCCTTTTAGGAAATTAATTAAATCCTCAAACATAACCCTTAATTCAAGAATTTGTAACTAATACAATCATAATATAATATGAGTATAGTACATTTCGTAATATTTTTTCATAATATTAACAGTTAGTGAAATATTTAGTTTGTATTTCTAATATAATATATGTTATGATATTTATGGACGTCACTTGCACCATGGCCCCTCGATATACTAATGTGGCGACCCGGCACGTCTCTTTTAGATAAATGATTAAATACTTAATCAAGTCTTCCAATTTACTAAACATTTATATTTTGTAGATAATTTGGGATACTTTGAAGAAAAATTTGAAATTGAAGAGAGACTGTGTGAAATAACAAAATATGTGGTGTGAAAGGTACATTTGAACGCGTGTTATAATGTATTATATTGAACTTTAGTTAATTTTTTATAATGTAGTATAATAAACATTTGAACATCTATTACAATATACGTATATTATATATAGATTTCAAGTATGATTTTTTTAGTTTTTTTTTTTTTTGATAATTACCTACCTATTATAATATAAGACACTTTATTTTTATATTTTGAAGCAATATATGTTTTGGATTATTTAGATCTATATAAACTGAATTCCATACCCGTAGTTTAGTATTTACAGTTTATGTGATCAGAGTCGTGGGACCAAATTTTTTCACACTCTACTAGAATGTTGTAGTCAGTGGCGCCGAGTACGTACTTTAGGCGGTTCAAATGAACCACCTAAATAGGGTGGGTGGGTGCTTTTGAGTTAGGTAAGTATTGTTTTTATTAATATTGTTTAATTTTGTCTATAAATTATTATTTATTTATTTTTTTTATAGTCTGATAGCTAATAAATATTATAGAATCTATGTAGGTACTTATTTTTCTTTGTAAATACTTGATTTATTGAATACCTAATTCATAGATATAATTATATAAATTAGTAATTTAGGTAGGTAATAACATTAAATATTAAATAATAGTTGTATCTATATAAATAATTATCATAGCCCATATTATGTAAGTAATTAGGTTTTATATTATAATATATTTTATATACAATATTTTATTACATAAACAATTATTTTTTAAACTAGTTAAAAATTAACAAAAAATTAAAAACTATTTTACATTTTTACTCGATTTTTATTTTTTATACTTAATTAGGTAACATTATTATTGTGAGTTCTTTATTAATATTATACTATGATTATTTGGTTAATTTGACTTAAGATTTATTCGATGAATTTTGAATTTTGATTTTAGTATATTAATATTGTATACATAAATAATATGTACATAAACTTCAATATAAATTTATTTTTATCAAAATAATATTTATACAAATAATAATGATATTCAATCTTAATTTTATCAAAAGAATTTTAAATCTATTATTATTTATTTTCCGTTCATAGTAGACAGGTAATAATGTTTACACATCATTAACAGTGTAAAAAAAAAACATTGTAAGTAAATTATTCAGTGTATTACCTAATTTTTTGTTTTTCTTAATTTCAATTTTAGCTAAAATTTAGAAAATAACGTCAGCGACAGTTGTGGGATTGACCAAAGTAGTGGTATTGATTTGGCAGAAAATATAATGTAAAGGAAAACATTCAACGGCAATTAAAAACCATTTTAATTTAACATCTCGGGGCTTATTAAAAGACATTTCAAATAAACAATGAAGATGTAACACAAAAAATCTAACTTAAACTTTTAAATAAATAAAAAAGAAACATTAATGTAGTAATATTATAATAATATTTAATAATTAAATTTAAGTGTATAAAATTATTCATGGTCTAACCTATACTGCTAAAATAGTAACATTTATTTATTATTTATGCTTCAATATGAAAGCATAAATGTTTAAATGTATACCTAAAGTAAAGTTGTGTTAGCAAGGTGTTCAAATTATACAAAATATTGAATATAAAATAATGTTTCCATCATATAATTGGCTACCTATTTACTATTATAATTTATTTAAACGGTAATGACTAATGACTAATGATATAATAATTTTTAGTTTGTTAATTAAGTTTGATGTTCATGTTATATTTATTTAAAATAATTTCATTGATACTTATATAGTTATATGTTATTTTGTTAAAATGTATCAACTGTTGGTTATTGGTCCATCGGGTGGGTGTGTGGTAGGTACTAAACTAAGATGATATTTTGAACCACCATTTTTGAAGGACCCAGGCGCCACTGGTTGTAGTTAAATTAAACTATAATAGGTATGTGGAATAACAGTACCTAACCTTCTATGATAATTTTTTATGAATATAATATTATCAGTAATAGCTCAAATTTAGCACTTTTACGGTACTTAATACATTTTCCTAATATTTTAACAGAAATTATGGAGCTAAAAATATAGAAATACCTATGCTATGTTACGGTCCATAGTTCATATTTTTGTTTCATTTATAATAATAATGCTTTTTATATACTTTTCATAAATTAATATTTATTACAGTTGGCTTTTATGATTTGTTTGAACTATTAGTACGTATTTTTTTGGGAGATCCCTATTATTACAACACCGTTACCAATATACGGTTTTTTTGGGTTAGTTCGTTTAATAGCATGTTTTCATTTATTTGATTCGTATTGACGCTTATTTTCTTAAAATGTTTTTATATTTTCGGTTCATCCGTTAGAAAAATAAATAGGTACCTACCTACCAAGTGTGTGAATAAAGAATTTTTTTTTGTAAACCAATTTGAATTATTATTTATTATTATATTTTTTTTCAAATTGTCAACAATCAACTGCTTGTTCAACTTGATAACACTTAAGAGGATGTCACCATTTAGCGCACCATTTATTTCTCTCTCTGACCCACACACAATCATTTTAGTGTTTTCTTAATCGCACATTTGGTATGCTACGCGTGGGTCAAAAATAAGAAATAGTGCGCTGACATCCCAACCAGCAACAGATCTTTTTATTCTATCCAATAAGTCAAGGTTGTAAACCTATATCAACCGATAACGGTATAGTTTCAGCCAAAGGGTCAAGTGACTTTTGCGATTCAAGATCCTTTCCTACATATTCGACATTATTAACATAACTATTCTACCTTTACACTTTTTCTTCCCCCGCCTCTCACAGCTATATGCAGGTTCAGCCACTCTCATTCCACACCTCCATATGATCGGTATTCTGTCTATACATCTCTTCTTCAGTCTTCTCGCCCCTCATTTCCCCCCTAAATTAACTTCTATAGCCACTCTCCACTTTCTCTTATCATACGGTAACCAAATCACCTAAACACTTCCCAATTCCTATTCACTCAGTCTCTAGTTACCTACAAGTCATCGGACTTGATTATCGGTGAAAATATTTAAATATCATTGAACGAATTCCCTACTCGAAAGAATTATTTAAAAAAATATCATTCCTAACCAATTTTCTAATTTTTTAACACGACTTTATTGATAGCCGGAAGAGTGTTATACCAGTATAATTACAATACAAAAATTGAAAATTTTCAGGCAATACATCCCCTGATCAATTAACAATAATAAAAAAAAACCTACTGAAAAATAAGAAAATACCCCGTGATGGAATCAAAATCTGCTACGAAACTTAGTCTTCGAAACACTGAAACGTTCACACATTTCAGTCTGCTTATGATATATTATTCCCAGTTGGAAAATGTTCACTGACGAATACCATTTTTGAAATAACACGCATCTTGCAGTAAAATGTTCTACAGTATTCTAATGACCTATGCGCTACAGTCTACAGATATTATATAAGCCTACCAATAAATACCTAATATTAATTTTTATTACACAGAGTTTGTATTTTTAAATGTTGTATTCAAGGATTTATTAGTTTTATTTTTATATCTAACAAAAATTACATTTATTCACAAGTCAGTTATCAACTAGAACTCGACTACGAGTAAGACAGCGTTTGGATTGTTCGGACTGGCATATAATTTATTATTATTATACATTGCGCCTTTGGTAGGTAGTAGTAAACGTATATGCCTCTACGTTACCGAGTTAACAGATTTTCCGTGACAATAAATATTTAATTCAAGTCTAAAAGGTAAATTTAAGCCCCAAAATAATATGAAAACAAACTTACGCGTAAACATTAACTCTTCCGGTGAAACCTAGCTGTACTGCAGCACACGCTGCCGCCGAAAAAACAGTTATATTCATCCGTCTACATCTCGCTCCAAATTGAAACTAGAAAGTATGGAAATATTTTATGAAAATAACCTAAACGTTACAAAATGTGGAAGTTCGTGTTATATTATAATATTATACTGCTTAACGAACTGTCCGTCAATTGTTGGCTTATTTTATTTTTTTGTTCACTGCAATTATTAAAATAGTGAATCGTGTCCGCCGAATGTCGACAATTGGCGATTGCCATAGATGATATAAATATATTATAATATAATAAATCCATAGAACTTATTTTCAGTATATACAGGATGTCCAACCAAGATCTGACAAATGCCATAATACTTTTGCTATACACAACATTTTAAAGTTTTTTTTATATATAATTTATTGTCACTCGCCCTACACGTATAATATACAAAAAATTATTTTATTTTTTATTACTCTAAAATTTAAAATTTGATTTAATGTTTTTAATTCAAAATAGCCAATTTTTGAATCTGATTATAATAACAATTTGATGGTAAAAACATTTATAAAAGTCAAGAGTTTATTTTTAGAATTTTTTTAAATATCTATAATTTGTTATTAAATTATTTGGAACGTAATAACTTTTTTAAAAATATTATTTTTGGGAATTTGCTGACATGAGTATATTTTTTAAATAATTTACTTATCACATAATATTAACAATTTTTATCATACGTTTAAGTAGCATAATATTTTTTTTTCAGATCTTTCTGTAACATCCTGTATAATATGGTCTATTGATAAAATACCATATGTTCTTTACAGAAAACTTTGTGATCTGTAATATATTCTGGTTTTCTATTTCAGGGGGGTTGTTCTGGAAAAGTGAAATCGATGAAAAAGATTGAAATAAGATAAAAATGCACATGTTTATGGTTTTGAATATGATAGCTATGAGATGATCGATATGAATTTCGTGAGAAATCTAGAAGTACTAGAAAACTGAGACGAGCGTGTTGAATGAAATAAATTAAAAAATTGATCAATACAAAAATCGCTTAAATATTAATTTAATTCAAATAATGAGATGAACCTTATTAGATCATTTAAATTTTCCAGACAAGCCCCCAGTTGTTGGTCGCATGCCAATTTAACTTTATACTAGACCACAAGTTATAGACATTCTATATACATGTCTCCTGCCGTGTGGCCCTAGACACTGTTGGAGAGATTAAATTTCTTTAGTAATTAAATTACGATACGAAGTATAATAGTTACGTAGGTACTTGTCCAATACTCGACTATCAGAATTCAAATTAAAGAATGTGATATACCTAGGTAACCTATCGATCGATTCTAAAACAGAAACTTAACCTAGGTACAAATAATATCACAATATCAAATAGTGAAATATGAAAATTTGAAGAAAATTTGGTTAATTAACAAATTCTTATTGATATAAAATAGTAATTAAATGAAATTAGTTTTATTGATCCCAGTATTTAAAAATAATGTTTCGAATAAAATAATAAAAAAAATTTAAGAAATATCTATTAATTAATATGTATTACCTAAATAACAAAATACCTAAATAAATTCGTGTTTTTTTTTTTTAAATTTATAATTCTTATTATTACCGATTTATACCGATTTTTATCTATATTAATAATAATTATAAATAAATATATATTATATATATATATAGCAATAACAAATCATTTTTAGTAGCGGCCCACCGGGAAAGTTCCCAGTATCCCGCCGGCTCAGTCCACCCCTGGTTCATATTGTAACCAAAAAATCTAAAAAATCTATTATAAACAGAGTTACTTTTTACAGATATTACAAGTTAAAATTTGGACAAAATTACATATTAAAACCAAGAATAACGATTTTAGTTATTTTGTTGTAATTTAAAAATAGAAGGTATGCGATGACACTTTAAATGTAATTTTTTTGGCAAAAATGACTTTAACCTACTATTGTAGGTACTAATGCCTAATAGTAAAATAAATTACTTTAATCTCAATATTATTTATTAGTTAACGATGTCTTTGCTCAGAATCGTTTTTCGTTTGTTCGTTTTGTATTTTAATAACTTATACATGGATATATTATTATTATTTATTACTAATAATTATAGTAGGTGTGTTTGTTTTATTTCATTAATTTATTTAATACTATACCAATAAGTTATATATTAATTAATAATTTTTGAAAAATTGTGTTCGAAAAAATAAAAATAAATGTGATCTTAATTAGAGTCTTGTAATAATTGTAATTGTCTTGTAATTGTCACCGAGTGGTAGGTATAAACTGCTATGTTCCTACTTACAAATCATATTAAATAACATTAATCATTATGGATTTTCTTATTTCAATAGGTAGGTATAAATACCTACCTTCCTTCTTATAACAGCATTGATTTCAAATTTCAAAAATTATTCTACTATAACAATAATTTAACAGTTGTAGGCAAAGTATTATAGATTAAGGTATTTTTCATAATATCCTAATTTTTGTACACCTATAACAACTGGATTTTAAAACTACTCTACGTCTAGCGGGTGTATAAGTTTGTCCGACAATAAATATTTACATTAGGTCTACCGCTTCAACAGAGTAGTAAACTTACGTAATTATTTATTCTTCCGGCGAAACGCGTTCCCTTCGAGTGTATAATAATATTGTCTAGTGTCAGAGCTGTGCATCTCCGCCAGGGAAAATGAAGCGCGCGTCTTCATATCTCCGATCCAAAAGTTCAGTCTGGAAGTATTGAGATTAATGACATTTGTAAAAATAGGTATCTAGCTTAACAACCAGAATGGAATGAAATATGTTAGTACGTATTGGAGTAGCTGTTCGTCTCAGACGATTGTCATTTGCCATAGATTATTTGTAATTATAATCTAACCGTCATAACCGATGGATGATGGATATTTTCACATTATCTTTAAAAAACATTTATTTGTTTCTACTAGACGTAAATGCAGTAAATTTAATTCAAATTTATAATAGATAACGGTTTGTTACTCGGTAACCACTTATTTATTACTTGGTTTATTAACAAATTCTAATTTATATAAAATAATAAATAAATAAAAATAGTTTTATTAATCCCAATATTTAAAAATAATGTTTCGAATAAAATAATAAAAAAAATTTAAGAAATACCTATTAATTAATATTAAATAACAAAATAACTTAATACATTTTGTATTTATTACTATGCACTAAATCAATAGTGTCTAAAGTTATAAAAAAACACCGCTTTTTTAACTTATCAGTACTACTTTTTGGATGTTTTAGATTCTGAGCGAAGCTAATGAATGTATTGATTTTACAATGATGTGTGTTTTTTTTTTTTGTGTCTGTCATCACCTTTAAGGTAAATTTAACACCATCCATTACAGTGACCCACTTGTAACCGACCGTACAGCAGAGTGATATCCACTTACCCACCTTTTTTTTTAATGAACTTGTATGTGTACAAAATTACAAATTCATTGAAAAAACCACATTTAAATAACGTTCAAATCTTATATAATCGTAAATTTAGTAAAATTCATTTTTCGTGTTTTTTTTTAAACATTTTCACGCTTTTTTTAATTGCACTATCCAATCATTTTTTACAAGCGAATGAAAATAAACAAAAAAAACCAAATGTTTAGAGGCATATTTATTTTTAGTTTAGCTTGGCCCATGATTTTTATATTTTTTATTTTTTTTTTTTTGAAAATTGTATTCTATTTTTTTGATTAATAATTTTATTTACAAGATAATAAATGTAATGTAATAAGAAGTACGATTAAAGATGGTATACTGTCTGTAGCCGCAATGACAAAGTAATAAGAGGATTTCACACTCACATGCATTGTTTTATTGCCACAAAAGTTGGCCTGATCAATTAAGAATAATAAAAATAAACCTACTGAAAAATAACTAATAAGAAAATACATACCCCGTGTCCAAATCAAAATCGGCTATAAAATTTAGTCTTCGGAACACTGCAACGTTCACTGCACATTTCAGTCTGATTATGGTATATTTTCCCCAGTTGACAAATCTTTAATGAAGAATACCATTTCTCAAATAACACGCAGCCTACAGTAAGATGTTCAAAATTAATATATGATTCTCGTATAATGATTTTCTTCTTTTGTTGTTATTCAACAATTATTAACCGTCGGTATTTAAAATATCCATCAAATGTTTAAACTATGATTTTCTATACATAATAAAATGTTTAAAATATTTCGACTCGTTTTCAGTGATTTATAGACATTTGAATTATGATATGTTTTTAGTTCTGTATTCTATAAATGTCAATAAAATTGGATTCGTTGGGTCAAAAAGCTTAAAAATAATACAAAGTTCCTCGTAAGTTGATATAATAGAAGTTAAAATATATTAGAAGAACAAAGGGACGTTTTTTTATAGGCATTTAAAGTTCAAATTTCTACAAAATTCATCATAATATCGACAATTTGCAAAATATTTTGTGGTCAGATATTCATCCAAAAGTGTCTTTGTTTACTTATAATATGAAAATGTAATACAAGTTTCCTCGTAAGTAGTTATATAAGCAGTTGAGAAACAATAAAGATCCATAGGCACGATTTTTTTTATAAGTAATTAAAGTTCAATTTTTAACAAATTATTATTTAGTAGTTAAAAATTTATAAAAAGTTCAACTTTTATTGCTAAGGATTGAAAATTTAAAACAAGTAATTTTACAATGATGTGTTCTTTATTTTTTTAATATTTTTAATTATTTTTTCCTGTGGTCTGTGTATTTGTAATAAAGATTCAATTTTCATATATAATATTAAATTATAGGCACTCAGTATGAAATCAAGATTTTATTTTTAGTTTAGGTGTAGGTATTTAGTAAATAATAATAGGTATACGAAATTGTGTTTTCGAATAAAAATGTATTGTTTATATTAGTACCTATACACCATAATAGGGAACTAAAATGTTATATAATTTAAATTTGGTAGGTGTAGTGTATAAATTATGTACAAATGTATTTTTGGTGTTTTAAGGCTGCTGTAAGATCAATTTATGAGAATTTTTGCATTAAACTGTTAGGATTATTTGATATGAATAATTATTTTATAGAAGGTACTTACATATAGGCCTAAGTCGATCACAAACTATTTACACTGAATGTTAATAGTAAAAAGCTATTAAAATATCTATTATTTGTATTTATTTGTTAATAATAATTAAGACTTAAATATTAGCAGTAATCTTGTTCCTTTCACAAAATGTTTTTTTAATTATTCTTAATTTAATTTACATTTATACGTTTGGCATTTATCCCAAAGGAATCCCCGAACAAAAGTCCGGTAAAAAAATTCCGATGGAATAAAAGTCCCAAATTTAATAATTATTAAGTTAAGTCACTTAATATTTGATTAGGTCTAAGGACTAAGGTCTAACCATATTATTATGTTATATGTTATAGATTATCACTTTATTTTGAAAGTCGTAAATTACAAATTTATTACACCTCAGAACGAATAATATATGTGAATCGTGGAACAATCGCTTCACACACTTAGTAGGACATAGTCATCCAACAATATGGGTGCTAATTCGCAAAATTAAACTCGAGGTTGGAGCCGATAGGGCAAAGATTGCATTAAGTAGCATGGGACAGGCAATAAAAAAATCGAAAACCAGTCAAAAAAATATGAGGCTCCAAACATTATGTGAACGCATAAAAAATTCCGAGTTAAGTGTCGAAGAGTTTTTAACTCAAGTTGAAAATAATATTAGGACACGGCCAAGGTTGTAAGCTATTTATTTAATTTTTTCATTTAATTTTTTCATTTATTTTTTATCATATATATATACTATTATTCGCGGACTTTTATCTCATAATATATGTACCTAATATTTTTAATTTTTATTGTATTATTACTGTGTGAATTCCAACCAGATTTGTCATTAACATTGATTGATTGAACATATTTATATATTTTTTATTGTATTGTTACTGTGTATTTAATGTGTAATATAAATATAAATTTTTACCGGACTTTTAAGTACGATACCATCCCAAAGTGATCTCTGAATAATCATTCAATGATGAATTTAATAACTATACATTCTCGGTTACATTGATTGGATTATAAATTGGAATAAACTACAGTTTCCCAGCTTCTACTACAACATCATTTTATATTTTATTTTATGTTTTTAATGTTTAAAATGCAGTCTGCACCTTGTGCCAGTGATTTTACACGTAATATAATAAAATTGATACTAGTGATGGATTAGGTTTTATAATTATTTACACGATTTCGATAAAAAAATATCTATGAAGTATAAACATCCGCATTTCTATTAACTATAAATTCTCGGCGTATAGCGTATAAAATGCAAAAAGTTGCGTATTAAACTTGGCGTGGTGAAACGAAGACGGTCTCGCGTATTTTATACATTGCTCTTTTGGGATTAAACTTATAAATGCTTCTACGTAACCCAGGTAATAGATTGTCCGTGTCAATAAATATTTAATTTAAGCCTAAAAAGTAAATGTAAAATAGTAATAATATAAAAACAAACTTACGCGTAAACATCTACTCTTCCGGTGACACGTAGCTACAGTGCCGCCGTCGCCGAAGAAACTATCTTTATCCGTCTTCATCTCGCTCCGAACTGAAACTTGAAAGTATCGAAATTATTTTATGAAAATAACCTGAATACCTAATCATAAATAAATGTGCGAGTTTGTGTTAAATACTATAACTTAAATATTATAATGTATACGGGCATACGGCTTATAACTGTCCGTCTATATCGATAGCTTATTACTTATTTGTTCACTGAAATTATTAGAATTGTTTATCGTCGCCGACGAATGTCGACAATTGACGATTGCCAAAGATATTATAAAATATATTATTTATTTCGATAAATCCGTAGAACTTTATATTATACTCAGTATCCATACGGTCTATTGATAAATCGTATGTACTTTTACAGAAAGTAATTTGTGATCAGCAATGTACCTATTCTGGTTATCTATTTCAGTTATAGTTCGTATGTCAAATTTAACTATGCAAAACTGGTCCACAAGTTTATAGACATTTTATTATTCGAATGCATTATCCAACCAGTTCCTCTAGACACAGTGTTTGAGAAGTTATATTTTTTTGGTAGGTACCTAATTAAATTACAATATGAACTATATACTAATGTTTGTTCTGTAATTGTTTTAACTTACGGACCAGTTTGTATAGTTAAACTTGGCATGCGAACTATAACTGAAATAGAAAACCAGAATAGGTACATTGCTAATCACTACGATTTCTAAAAAAAAACATATGATTTATTAATATACCGTATAGACACTGAGTATAATACATAAGTTCTATGGATTTATCATAGTAAATAATATATTTTAAAATATCTATGGCAATCGTCAATTGTCGAAATTCGTTGGCGAAGATTAACAATTCTAATAATTTCAGCAAATACTATTGTATTATAAATATAATATATTGTATTTGATTTCAGTGAACAAAAAAAATAATAAGCCATCAATATAGACGGACAGTTCGTTAAACCGTATATATTATAATGTAAGTTTTAACACAAACTCACAAATTTCGTTATGCTCCGGTTATTTTCATAAAATATTTCGATACTTTCAAGTTTAAGCTCATCGGATCGATATGAAGATGGATGAAGATAGCTGTATCTTCTGTGATAGCTAGGTTTCATCAGAAGAGTTAATGTTTACGCGTAAGTTTGTTTTTATATTAATTCTTTTTTACATTTACTTTTTCGTCTTAAATTAAATACTTATTGCCACGGACAATCTGTTAACTGGGTGACGTAGAAGCATTTATAAGTTTAATCCCAAAAGTGCGATGTATAAAATACGCGAGACCAAACAGTCCAAAGGCCGTCTTCGTTACATTGCGACAAGTTTAATACGTACCTTTTTGCATATTATACTATACGCCGGGTATCATTACCTTAGGTTTGCGCGAAGTATTCAAAACAATATAATGTTATTATTTATTTAATCTTTATATTTTTTTATACATAAATACATATTATAGGTACACATCATATATTTTATTAGCATACTTACACCATTTTTAGTGTAGTTCATACCTAAGATGGTTAGATATAGGTATTAAATGTTTTGCAATTTTACTATAATTATTATTTTTCATTATATTTTAATATTACAATACACTTTAAATTAAGTTAGTTGTTATCAAGATAGACAGTCTTAAAACAAACTCTTTTCTGGACGTTTTCAAAACAGATTGTGCTTAAAAAAAATTGCACACTTGTCGTAGCAGTCTGCAGTTGCTAGATCAACGCATGTAACATAAAATAGGAATTATACTTGTTTTTTTAAATAATTTTTTCAAAAAATATATGTAATATGTATAGCTCATACAGTTATAAATTCATAGTTAATTCGAAATGCGGATGTTTATACTTCATAGATATTTTTTTAATGAAATCGTGTAAATAATTTGATTAAACAATCAGGTACCTACTCATCACTAGTATCAAATTTATTATATTGCGTGTAAAATCACCGACACAAAGTGCAGACTGCATTTAAAAAATTAAAAACATAAAATAAAATATAAAATAATGTTGTAGTAAAAGCTGGAAATTGTAGTTTATTCTAATTTATAATCCAATTAATGTAACCGAGAATGTAACTATTAAATTCATCATTGAATGATTATTCAGAGATCGCTTTGGGATAAATTCCAAACGTATAAATGTAAATGTAAATTAAAAATAATTACAAATAAATACAAATAATAGATATTTTAATAGCATTTTACTATTAACATTCAGTGTAAATATAGTTTCTGATCGACTTACTTATATGTAAGTACTTTCTATAAAATAATTATCCATATCAAACAACCCTAACAATTTAATGTAAGGATTCTCATAAATTGATCTTATAGCAGCCTTAAAAACCCAAAAATACATTTGTACATCATTTACAACATTTCAGTTCCCTATTATGGTGTAGGTACTTACTAAATACTAATATAAACAATAAATTGCTATTCGAAAACACAATTTCGTATATCTAATATTATTTACTAAATATCTACAATTAAACTAAACTAAAAATAAACTTATGATTACATACTGAGTGCCTATAATATAATATTATATATGAAAATTGAATCTTTATTACGAATACTAATTAAAAATATTAAAAAAATAAAGAACACATCATTGTAAAATTAATACAATCATCGATCCTCTAGAATCTAAAATTAACTTAGAATTGGAGTTTTAGAAATCTAGTTGGTATTATAGTATTTTACTGTATACGTTTATGGCTTTATGTTAACTCTAAAATCCAGTAATCACATTTTTATTTAATAATTCATAAAATTCCATATGCTTTTATAAAAATATGCTTGTACTTCTAATA
This sequence comes from Sitobion miscanthi, assembly GCA_008086715.1. Classification (NCBI taxonomy): domain Eukaryota; kingdom Metazoa; phylum Arthropoda; class Insecta; order Hemiptera; family Aphididae; genus Sitobion; species Sitobion miscanthi. The sequence goes on from CM017802.1 coordinate 15,188,707, forward strand.
TCTATTCACCATCTTAATCAATAATTAAATTAATAAACGAAAATAATAATTTAAATAATACCTATATCATATTATTATAATTCAAATTCAAAATTATAAACTATTTTCGTTTATTGTCATATCAAATTTCAATGAACAAATCGTTCCTTAACACGGAACTCTTTGATATAAAAAGTTGCATTATATTATATCCGTGGATTCATCATATTGACGTAGGTACACCGGTGTATAGTATAATATCTATCATTTATTTATTTATCCATGGCAAATCTCAAAGTCGTTGCAGAAGACACAGTCGATTAAAAATTCTAAAATTTCAATAAGCAAAGAAAATATGAACAAAAAACTTACTGCGTTTCGTATAATTTTATTTTTCATAAATCACAGTATTCAAAGTTTTGTATTCTGGAGCGTTTCCTCATCGGCGTCGCAGTTCACACACGTAACGGATTCCGGCGAAAGAGTCGATAATTAAAGTAAGTTTGTTTTTATATTCTTTTGGGGCTCAAATTTTCTTTTAAGACTTAAAAAAAATATTTAATGTCACGAAAAATGTGCTATCCAAGTGTCGCAGGCGCATATTTTAGTTCCGAACTAGAAATGTATAAAATACGTGAGATATAAACGTCGTCGTCGTTTTTCCAGTCCCTGTTCGTAGAATAATTATAATTAATAGGTGCATGCCTATATAGGGTACTTAATTTATAGAAATATATGTTATAACTTATAACTGATAATAGACATAAGATACAATTTTAATTAATAGCTGGTAATTTATTTTCCAAATACAACGTTAAAAGTTATAGGTAACTAATAATTTAGTGTCACATACTTAACTTCTTTTGTTTACCTAATATCTATATTCTATATCCTAGGGATTAGGGACGTATAACCATGTAAACATAAAAGTAATATCACGGAATGGTCAACTGGCTATCCTGACATATGCGCACATATGAATAATACAACTACTCATATACTCGTATAGGTATATAAATAGTGTAATACTAAATACACGAATGTGTTACCTTTTATGTCCCTAAAAGTTCAACAGTTATTATATTTATTTATTTTTTTACATATAGGTAGGTACATTACAAGACTCTAATTAAGATCACATTTATTTTTATTTTTTCGAACACAATGTTTCAAAAATTATTACTTAATATATATAACTTGTTGGTATAGTATTAAATAAATTAATGAAATAAAACAAATACACCTACTTTAATTATTAGTAATAATAATATATCCATGTATAAGTTATTAAAATACAAAACGAACAAACGAAAAACGATTCTGAATAAATAATATTGAGATTATAGTAATTTATTTTACTATCAGGCATTAGTACCTACAACAGTAGGTTAAAGTCATTATGGCCTAAAAAATTACATTTGAAAATGTCACCGAATACCTACTATTTTTAAATTACAACGAAATAACTAAAATTGTTATTCTTAGTTTTAATATGTAATTTCGTCCAAATTTTAACTTGTAATATCTGTAAAAAGTAACTGTGTTTATAATAGATTTTTTAGATTTTTTGGTTACAATATGAACCAGGAGGGGACTGAGCCGGCGGAATACTGGGAATTTTCCCGGTGGGCCGCTACTCAAAAATGATTTAATAGATTTAATAAATCATTTTTGAGTAGCGGCCCACCGGGAAAATTCCCAGTATTCCGCCGGCTGTCCCCTCCTGGTTCATATTGTAACCAAAAAATCTAAAAAATCTATTATAAACACAGTTACTTTTTACAGATATTATAAGTTAAAATTTGGACGAAATTACATATTAAAACTAAGAATAACAATTTTAGTTATTTTGTTGTAATTTAAAAATAGTAGGTATTCGGTGACACTTTCAAATGTAATTTTTTAGGCCATAATGACTTTAACCTACTGTTGTAGGTACTAATGCCTGATAGTAAAATAAATTACTATAATCTCAATATTATTTATTCAGAATCGTTTTTCGTTTGTTCGTTTTGTATTTTAATAACTTATACATGGATATATTATTATTACTAATAATTATAGTAGGTGTGTTTGTTTTATTTCATTAATTTATTTAATACTATACCAATAAGTTATATATTAATTAATAATTTTTGAAACATTGTGTTCGAAAAAATAAAAATAAATGTGATCTTAATTAGATTCTTGTAATGTACCTACCTATATGTAAAAAATAAATAAATATAATAACTGTTGAACTTTTAGGGACATAATAGGTAACACATTCGTGTATTTAGTATTACACTATTTATTTACCTATACGAGTATATGTGTAGGTGTATTATTCATATGTATATAAGCAGTGTCGGCCTGGTACCTAAAGGGCCCCGGATGCATTTCTTCAGAAGAGCCCCCAAAAATGTTTTTTCATAAAATTATAAAAAATGTACTTATAAGTAGTGGAACATATTATATTTTTACCATATATAAAATAAACCATCCAATAAGTTAAGAATTAAGTTAGATAAATAATTTATTATTCTGAAAAATTATATACATATTACAAAATATAAATAATACCTTCTCACATTATACAACTTTGTGCATTTAACTTTCTTTATGTCAGTAATTTTTTTAGTTGACTAGATGAGTTAGCAATTGTATCAATCAATTCATCTGGGTCAATCAAAATATCCTTTTCAATGGACATTAGCATTAATGGATTAAGATGTTCTTGGTGTAAAGAAGACCGAAGTTTAGTTTTGATTATTTTTAGCTTTGAAAATACTCTTTCACAGGTAGTCTGTGTTGATGGTAATAGCAACACAAATTTATATAATGTGAACAAATTACAAAATAAATTAGATTGACATGATAGCTCTTGGAGCAAAATCAATGCACAGTGAAGACATTTAGTGCATTTGTCACATTTAATTTGTTCGGTGGGTTTACCTTCAATAGCATCATCTTCATCAATATTTATAATTTTAGAAGATTAAGATTTATTATCGTGAAAATCATTTTCAGATACATCTGGTATGAAATTGTTATACTGACCAACAACTGTTTTAGCTCAATTGCAATGACCTCTTTGTCTAAATCTGCTAGTTTACATATTGTGTTCAACGAGTCCTTGGGAAATTGTTCAAGTTCATTAATAAAAGCAAATGTTTTAGGATCCAGCAAATTTAAATCTTTTAATAACATTTCATTAGGTACAAATCGTGATTTTATGCTATTAAGAATAGTATCTATAATAGAATAAGCATTTGACTTAAATTTTGTATAAGGTGTTATAATTCTAACTTCATCTGAACACTTTTCTCCAGATAATGTTTTTTTTTGGGAATACGCTTAATAGGAAAATCTTCTTGAATATCGATTAGGTCTTCTTCATCAAAAAATAAATTAATTTTTTCGGCAACGCATTAATACGTAATAATATTATAAATTATAAAACCGTACAATAATATTATTAATAATAATATTCATTATCCAATATTAATATTTCTCAGTACGATCGGGTGGCGGGGGCCCCCCGACACAAATACGGCCGAGGGCCCCGGACGCGTTTGCGGCCCAGCGGCCATGGCCAGGCCGACACTGTATATAAGACAAAAATGATCGTCACCGAGTGGTAGGTATAAACTGTTATGTTCCTACTTACAAATCATATTAAATAACATTAATCATTATGTATTTTCTTATTTTAATAGGTAGGTATAAATACCTACCTTCCTTCTTATAACAGCATTGATTTCAAATTTCAAAAATTATTCTACCATAACAATAATTTAACAGTTGTAGGCAAAGTATTATAGATTAAGGTATTTTTCATAATATCCTAATTTTTGTACACCTATAACAACTGGATTTTAAAACTACTCTACGTCTAGCGGGTGTATAAGTTTGTCCGACAATAAATATTTACATTAGGAGGTCTACCGCTTCAACAGAGTAGAAAGACAAAACTTACGTAATTATTTATTCGTCCGGCGAACCACGTTCCCTTCGAGTGTATAATAATATTGTCTAGTGTCAGAGCTGTGCATCTCCGCCAGGGAAAATGAAGCGCGCGTCTTCATATCTCCGATCCAAAAGTTCAGTCTGGAAGTATTGAGATTAATGACATTTGTAAAAATAGGTATCTAGCTTAACAACCAGAATGGAACGAAATATGTTAGTACGTATTGGAGTAGTTGTTCGTCTCAGACGATTGTCATTTGCCATAGATTATTTGTAATTATAATCTAACCGTCATAACCGATGGATGATGGATATTTTCACATTATCTTTAAAAAAACATTTATTTGTTTCTACTAGACGTAAATGCGGTAAATTTAATTCAAATTTATAATAGATAACGGTTTGTTACTCGGTTACCACTTATTTATTACTTGGTTTACTAACAAATTCTAATTTATATAAAATAATAAATAAATAAAAATAGTTTTATTGATCCCAATATTTAAAAATAATGTTTCGGATAAAATAATGAAAAAAATTTAAGTAATACCTATTAATTAATATTAAATAACAAAATAACTAAATAAATTTTTTATTTATTAAGGACGCCACACACTGCAGCGGTGGCGGCAAAATTCTTTTGTCTTGGCAGTGCCGCCGCGGTGGCGGTAAAATTGTATCCGGACTCATTTTGCCGTAACCGCAGGTGGGGACCTTTACTATGCACTAAATCAATGGTGTCTTAAGTTATTAAAAAAACACTGCTTTTTTAACTTATCAATACTACTTTCTGGATATTTTTTTTAATTAACTTGTATGAGTACAAAATTACAAAATCATTGAAAAACCAAATTTAAATAACATTCAAATCTTATATAATCGTAAATTTAGTAAAATTCATTTTTCGTGTTTTTTTTTTAAACATTTTCACGCTTTTTTTAATAGCACTATCCAATCTTTTTTTATAAGCAAATAAAAAAAAACAAAAAAAATCAAATGTTTAAAGGCATATTTATTTTTTAATTTAGCTTGGCCCTAAATCGTTTTATAAAGTGGATATTTGTTTTGTGTAAATTAAAGTAAAACTAAAATTTTCCGATAAAAACCGTTTCCGAAGTGGTTACCGGTAATCTTGAAGAATTAAAACCGCTTCCAAACCGATAACCCGTAATCACATTTTTAGGGATCATTTTGGTAACCGGTAATCAATTACTACTAATTCTAAAAACCCCTAAAACCGGTAACCACTTACGAACATTTTTTTGAGTCCTACCGAACCCGGTAATCGAATTTTTCATAAGCGGCTTCATTCCCTGGTAAATTTATTTACCATCATTAAGATAAATTACCAAAATACATAGGCGATGTGGTGTAGATCAATGTGATATTTTGAAAAACAAAATTAAATGTACATTATTCAAAGCAACAAAAGAACCGAATATTTTTCAAGCTTTTCAATATTTAACAGCTTGGAATCCAAATAAACATTTTCATAATATTATAATAGAAATAGAAATTTTTTTTCTCAAAGTATTGTAGTATGCCTAGTGTATTTCAGGAGACAATTGATGATTTTTTAGAAAATAATACCAGTTTACTAACATTTCCATGTAATGAATATAAAACTGAAATACTGATGTTCATCGTCAGGTATTACATTACAACAAGGATGAGACAGTTCTTTAACATAGAAAATAAAAATCAAAACAAAATAAATTTGAAAAAGAAAATAATCTGCTAAATTAGTCATTACTTGAGTAATACGTATAACATCTATAATTCTTGTTTTTTTAAATTATATTTAATGTTGTTATTTTTTTATGCATACACAAATATCTGCACAGCATTATATAGATAGGTAGGTATGAACTTGAAAACAGAATATTCCATATTCACAACAATTATTGTTAATGTAAATCAAGTATTAACAGGTATGTCATACCTACTATAGTTATTAGTTATTACATTAATAAAGTAAAACACTAAAATGCAAATATGTAAAAATAATATTATAATGTATTAACTCTAATACTCTATCTACTATGTGCTAGTTGTAAGATGAAAGTTGTATTGAAATTTGCTCTCAATCTCATAAACTACTTGTCAATTAAGATACCTTATATCGTATATAGGAAAGTCAACTAAACAAGTAAATTTTAGATCTTAATTCTTAACTCAATATTTTTTTATATAGGTAGTAGGTACAATAAATAATAATTACAATTTAACAATTTAACAATTATATATATTACCATTACAAATATTATTATGTAATGCACTTACGTACCTATATGACGTTAAGATCGACGTTGTACCAACTACTAGCGTTGTACCATGAACTAAGATATAACCTAACCTAATGAAATGAAAAATATTAAATTAATTTTTTTTCTTTTAGTTCTAGTTCTACAGATAGTAATAACGTTTCATTTTCTTCAGCTGATTTTGTTTTCCGTTGTCTGCTACTAAACCTAGGCTAAAAGAAAATGCTATTCCTTCAATGTTTGAAATAAATGGTTAGTGTAATGATTTAAGTACATGGATATATAATTAGGAAATATTATAAATTAAATAAATACTATGCACAATATTTTTGAAAATAGCTAAAATATGCATTAATAATGTAATATCAATTATAATTTAAAATATTCCTAATATGTACATTCCTAAGAATACATACTCATAACAAATATTAAAATTGTGTCTTATATTATAAAAAAGTAGGTATAACTAGTAACTACATACATAACTAGGTACTTTTTAATTTAAGTAGATAAAATAAAATATATGAAAGTGCGTTAAATTCCGAGCTGTAATAATAATGTAGTAAATTAATTCGTCGCCAGATAGCGTATGTACCGCTTAAAGGTACAATGCGTAACATTGTCTGACCGGCTGATAAGGCTCTGTGTCCAGTCCTATATATCTTAGTTCATGCAACTACCCTACTCCGGGTTTGATAAGGTGTGCGTTGTTATCAGCTTATCACTAACGATGTTTTATGATGATAACCGACCTCGTGGGCCATGGCTCCGGCTTGTGGACTGTGGCTGTGTAATGTGTTTACTGTTAAATGTAGTTGACAATAATGTTTACTACTTTTAAATCTTTAAATTAATTTTGAATTTTATTTTAACATATATTGCTCAAGTTTTATGTGTTGTAACGTTATTTTAACAAGATGAAACCTCACCGGCATAAAGAATTTAATAGGTTTAAGGTAAGAACCCAGTACAGTAATAACAAGTTCAATATAATTTTATGCTTACAATATTTTAAGTGCATAAAATAACATTGTCAAATACAGTATTAATATTAAATATTATTCCAACCATATTATGCTAAATGTTCAATATTTTTTTTTAGTTTCAACCATTCAGTGAGAGAATATCGCAGATCGATGTTGACGTGTTCCATCGTGTTGGGCATAGCAATGAAGATTTTGATGACACTCAGAAAACACGATTTTCCCAGGCTATTGAACGATGGAATGATTTAAACAGATCTGAGAGTTATAATCAATTATGCAGTAATTTAAAACAGTCACAGTTGGAAACCTTGCCTCAACTCTTGGCAAGAAAACATGAAATATCACAAGTCTTATTTAAATACATGGATGATTCTGATCCACTTTCAATTCAAGCTGCATTTGAGTAAGACAACTCATATTTTAAATTTAAAATTGCAGTATTTTGTATACTGATTTTACTTGTTGGTATAATTTTATTATGGTATTATTATGTTAAAGGTTTGTTGTTGCATTTGCTCAAGACTTACAACAAGAATTCTATGAATATTTCCCCGAGTTTTTAAGACTATGTATAAAACTATTACGTACAAAGGATGCTGAACAAATAGAGTGGTCATTTACTTGTTTAGCTTATTTATTCAAGTTTCTGTGGCGTTTAATCGTGCGTGATATTAAACCTGTATTTGAGTGTATTGTTTTATTACTTGGAGATGACCAACCACCCTATGTGAATGATTTTGCAGCAGAAAGTTTTTCATTTGTAGCCAGAAAAGTAAAAGATAAGAAACACTTTTTGAAAATGGTTCTCAAAAATTTAAAACATAAACGAGATGTAAAATATTTATGGTTTATTTAAATTATTATATTTTGTCCCTATGTATTTAATTCATTTTATATATTTCAGAGTATATATGGTTGTTCCAAACTTCTTTTTGAAGTAATCAAAGGCATGGCTGGTGGCTTACATACTTGTGCAGATTACTTTTTACCGGTTTACTTAAATTCTCTTGCTGACATGGACATTTCATATAAGTTACTGAATGATGTATTGGACATGTTATTTGATAATATTCTTGGACATATTGAACCTAAGAAGAGTACACCTATATGGAAAATACTCAAGGTATAAAGTATTGAATATATAGATTTTTTTTTCTATAATATTAAATGTTTCTATTTTAGAACACAACATCTGAGTTTTTGGCAAATTACAATAACAATCAAAATGAAAGGACTACTGATAATTTAAATCAAGCTTTGATTCTTTGCCATCGATTTGTAGCTCATAAAAATGGATCATGCATTCAAAATTTGACTGAAATATACGAATGGGTACTTAGTTATTTGAATTGTGTACCCCAGTTAGCCGAGGATCATTTACATACTTTAAGTTCTATTGTAAGCACACTCTGCCTATCAAATATAGGTCTGCCGTCATATCAAGCTAATGTTTTAATAGAAAAAGTAAGTGGTCTACATATTATACATTATAATATTTAGTTAATTTATATATTTTAATTTCCAGATAATGTCTTTAAAAAATATCAACATTTTAGTAGCATTTACTGAGCAAATGTATACATATATAAATTTTGAGCTTTCAATTATTCAAAAATTTTTAAATTTTGTTGCTGAACTTATTACTGCAAATCAAGAAATCCCAAAATCTATCATTATTTGCTTATCTAGATACTTAAGTGATAATTCTCCACTCAGATCTTATGGCTATGACAAATGGAGGATTAATTACAAAAATACACTTTATGGAAGGTAACACATAGTTTAATATAATATGTTATATTCTTCATACAAGTAACCTTACAAATTACATTTGTTACCTAATCTATTAGAAAGGTTCACAAACTTTAAAGATCTAATAAGAATATAATCTTAAAGTTACGCTGCTTAAGATAATATTATTACATTAATGTAATCAATTTTAATAACAATACATTGTTTATTTTTTTCAGGCATAATGACAGCGAAATAATTGGGAACTACATTCTCAAATATTTAGAAAATATTCAAATCAGTAATTGTGATGCTGACAATGTTCCATGTCATCTGATTTTACTTCAGCATTTTTGTCACAATGAAACAAATTCTACGAACATTTTAGAAAATTTGTTTGAATTAACAACAAAAAAATTAGAAAATGCTGATGTTATAAATCTATTCTCTTTTCTCAACATTATTGAAACGATTATGAGACTGAAAGAAAATTTTAATGATTGGTTTGATTTGCATAAATTAATACCCAAACTAAATTCACTTCTAAATAATAAGTTTGGATGTTGTGCTTTAGTATTGGAAATAATCCATGTTTTAATTTCAAATTTACAAATTCAAATTAGCGATAATTACATCAAGGAATTAGAAACTAAACTTATTGATTTACTGTCATCGCCATATCATCAAGTCCGTCTTACAAGTTGTAAAATATTAGTATTAATAAATTCGCCCACACATACACATCTCATGGAAAGGAATAGCTTATTCAAATTATTGGAATCTGTAGAAATTGTACCAGTGTCATTAAATGAATATCGCGCACGTCTTTTACGTATTCAACACTTGGATAATAATGATACATTTTTAAATACATACAAAACAGTTGAAGATGCATCAGAAATAGCTGTAAAATTTCTTTTAGGCAATCTACACATCAATTTCAGACCAATATGGGATCCAGTTGTCAAGCTAATAGTATCTCATGCCAAAGCACCTAAGACATTTTGGCCTGTTTATGAAAAACAACTTGAGTTGAGTGTCAAACATGATAATTATGTTATCAAGCCTGCTGAACCTAATGAAGAATTTATGAGTACATTTTTTATTAAACACTGCTTTTAGTTCCATTTTTATAGTTATCAATTTTTCAGGTGACTTTATTTCTGAACGTTATAAAAAGTTGAATAACACTACAGAGCGTGTAGATATAAATAATTATAGAATTTTACTATGGAACAGTATGGTAGATTTTGGAGATCTAATAGAATTAAAAAATAAAGATATCGTAACACATTTTCTAAATTTTATCAGGTAAAATAATATATAATATTGAGATAATATATTTATCATGTTTTAAATTACTAAATAAAATAAACGTAATTTTTATTTAGAACTGAGTACATGCAGAGTAATTCAGAATTAGCAAATAGTTGGAATATCAAACAAAATTCTGATGAAGAAAATCTTGAAACTGATATTGAGGATAATTTAAATGAAACCAGTTCTGAAGAACCGTTTAGTTCAAATAAATCTCTCACCAAGTATGATCTATTTCCAGATCATCTATGTTGTATAAAAAGTTTGATGATATTGAATGATTTATTTATTTATCTATTTTTTAGATTATTACTATCTCATTTAAAGTTAATGTCAACCATTCGTAATCCTAAAGGAATATATAAGGAGTCTGAAGTGTTTGATGTTTATTTAAGTCTTCTTTCAAACAAAAATGCTGAGATACAAAAAGCCGCTTTTGATTGTTTGCTAACATATAAACAAAAACATGTTACTCCTTACAAGTAAGGCAACTAAAACTATAAAACTAGTATTATTGTTGCACAAAATACAACAAATTATTAGTATGTACATTCAATTTCTATTTTTTTATTTGTTTTTTGTGTTACAGGGAAAACCTTTATAAATTAATCAATGAAAAATCATTTAAAGCTGAATTAGTTATGTTTAGAGTAGACTCAGAAAGTGAAGCAATATTACCAGAGCATCGACCACTTTTAATGCCCCTTATAATGAGGTAAATCCAAAATAGTAATATTATATTAAGTGTTTATAAACATTTTACACATTTTTATTTGTTGAAACATTGTTATTTTACAAATAATTATATTTTAGAATGATTTATGGTAAATTATTGGGTGGAGGTGGCCCTAAGTCAGGTAGCAAGTGTTCCGGACAAAATCGACGAACTGCTATTATGCGTTTTCTTGTTGGTTGTGAGGAGCGTGAACTTATTGTTTTCATGCAAATGGTATTCAGGGTGCTCAATTGTCAAGTTCAATGTAATATATATTGTAGCATTTAATTTCAGCTTTATATAAACAGTATTTTTTTTTTAGCTTCAGAATGTCCCTTAAAGATGACACGCTATATAGTGGACACTCTTGATTTAGAACATGTCCTTCCACCTAGACGTCTACTATCTTCAGTCAATATGTGTGCTGTTATATTAAAGCAATGCGGAGCATTATCAGGCACAGATGGTCTTTATTACATGTTACGAGTTTTATTGTGTGTTGGAGCTAATGTAAAAGCTATGTTGATGCATCGTTCTTCTGTACATGCTGGGTACTTTAGCACAATATCTAAAGTTCGAATTACCACAGTTGAAACATTAACAACATTCTTTCAACATTTTGAAAATTTCTCATGGAATAAAAGTTTCTTGGACTCTGTATTTGAAGTGTTCATTGAACCATCATTGAGTAAAATGCCAGTCGAATGTTTGCAACATCCTACTCCTTTAATGAAATTGTTAGTGGTTTGGAGCCAAATACCCAGGTAATTATTAATAGGTTACTTTATAATAGTTATCAGTTATAAACTATTAGATGAATTGTTTTTAGATACTATTGTTTATTGGGATATCCTATAAATAATTTAACGCCGATAGAAATTTTAATAGATATATTAACATCAGACAAAACTCATGGTGGAGTCAAAAAAATTATTCTTGAAGTTATTGATAGATTATTAACTTTTGATGGAACTTATAATGATGCAATGGATGTTGATGTCCCAGCTCTTGATATACCTCTTCCTTCATTACCCTCAGAGTATGAAGGTAATGCTATTTATAACATCTAAATATTTAAAAATACGTACCTTTCAAATATTTATGTTGTTAATTTAAATTTATTGTTGACAGATGTTTTAAATGTTGGTTCTCGTTTATTATATAATTACCTTCCAACTATTCTTAAATATTTATACAACGAATTGTCAAAAAAGAGAGGTGTTGGCCTTGCATCAATCGAAATGTCTATATTGACTAGAGCTTCTGAACTAGTGCGAGATCAACAATCTAGTTCAAATTTACTTTCTTTATTGTTTCCGGTATTATTGAAAAAAGCTACCGGTGACGACATGGCTATTGCTCCATTATTTGCTACTGTTAATTGTTTAGTAGCAAATGTAGATGATATTGGATCATTGCCTAGACAGTTAGCCACTCTGTATGGTACTGTTGTTGGACAACACAGTAGAAATATGTTACTTGAATTCACTAAAATCATTGCTAAGAAAAGTCCGTAAGTAATTTGATTGTCTGAAGAAAAATAATTTAGTTCAATTATATTTATACTCGTCACTTCACATAGAACCTCAATTTGTTAATGCTTAAATTAAATAATTTATTTTATAGGAATAGTAACATACATTGTGATATACTATATGATTTAAATGCTTGGGACAAGAGGCATTTGGATCAACCAGATTTTGACTGTAGGATGAATGCATTAAAAAAAATTAAAGTTCTGTTGGATAATAATGATATATCTGTTGAATTTGGTGCATTTGTGATTTATAATTGTTTTTATATTTTCAATAATGTGAGTAATAAATAATAATATCCCCAAGAATAAACAAATTATGTGTTGAAATTCCTTAGATGCATTATTAAATTAATATTGTTTTTAGGTAAATGATATTGGGCTTAGAGATACAGCAAGTACATGTTTAAAAAATATTAGTTGTTATCTTTGCTTAAAATATGCAAAACAGTCATCTGAGCGGACATTTATTTTGGATTCTGTCTTGTTGCCGTCAATACGCAATGGAATTCAAGGAAGTAAAGAGTTGGTTCAGTATGAATCAATTTCTCTCTTAGGACATTTGGTTTGTTATTAATGCTTTATGATATATACTGTTGATAGTTATTGTAAATTTATAGCAACTATTTGTTTTTTTTAGTCAAGAAAATGTGCCCATGTCCATTTTGTATTCAACGATTTACAACCTTTGTCTAATGAAACTGATCTGGAAGGTGACTTTTTTGAGAATATTCAACATTTACAAACTTATCGAAAAGTGAAGGCTTTACATAGGTTGGTAAATTTAGTTTATATTTTATAAAAATTTATAATTTCTTTTAATTATACTTAAGGGGATTTGATACCGTGATTTTCTGTTTTTGTCTATCACACGCACGACATAGTATTTTAGACGTGTATTTTGCTAAACATACCAATTGATTTTATGAAGCGATAAGAATTCTAAAAACAGATTTGAATTAATCGTCAAGTTAAATATGACATTTTTAGGAATTTGGGGGATAATATTCAAAATGTGGGAACGTCAATTTCTAGTAGACTTGACGACAAATTCAAATGTGTTTTCAAAATTCTTATCGCTTCATTAGATCAATTGGTATGTTTGGTAGAAAACACGTCTAAAATACTATGTCGCGCGTGTGTTAGACAAAAACAGAAAATCACGGTATCGAATCCCCTTAAAAGTTATTTAAACAAATAATATTATCTTAATTGGTGGTATCTATGATTCACTACTTAGGTTCTGTGAAATTATGAAGAAAAGTTATCATTGTCCAAGACCTATGACAATTACACACTACCTTTTGCCATTGGCAAATCAATTTTTATGCTCTCAAAAATACTCTGCTAAAAACAGTCTGGTTGATGCTGCTATTGATGTAAGATTGATAGATGCTTTATCTAATTTACTTTAATTAAGTATTTTCACTCTAAACATACATTAAAATTTTTAGGCTGTTACTACAATGAGTCGCATACTTCCGTGGCAACAATATGAAACTCTACTTAAACTCTATTTAAATAAAATGCGCCAGTCAATCGATTTCCAAAAACAAACAGTGCGCATTGTGTCAGGTATATTGGACTCATTTCATTTTGATTTATCACGAACAGCTGAAAGAGAATCTAAAGTTATACAGAATTTAACTCCAGTAAAAAACATTAAAGACACTTCTCAGAATGTAACACAAAATCATAAATCAGAGATTGAAAAACAAGTTGAAGTTGAAAATGAGATGGAAGTTGATGATGATGATGATGATGCTGATGCTGATGATGATGATGATGATGAAAACGAAAATAATGAGATAAATGAATTAATTTTAGAAAAAATTCATGTTTTATGTCCATCAACAGCAATTAAAATTACTAAAGCAATTTCAGTAGGTTTATTGCCTCAGCTTAACAAAAATCTAGCTCAGTATTCAGAGTCTGATCGTAGTCATAAAATTAATAGAAAACAAGCTGAATTTGATAAAGAAGAAATGGAAATGTTGAAAATTCCAGTTGCGCTGGCTGTAGTGAAACTATTAAAAAAGTTACCAAAAATAATGCTGGAAGAAAATCTACAGGGGGTCTTCATGAAACTGTGTACATTTTTGAAATCTCGTTTGGAAAGTGTAAGGCGTGTGACTCGTGAAACATTACAAAATATTATGGTAACACTTGGTACAAGCTATATGAGCATGTATTAAATGAAATGACTGCGTTGTTAACTCAAGGTTTCCAAGTTCATGTTCTCATTTATACAATCCATGCAATTTTTGTATCACTAAGTGAACGTTTTGAAAAAGGCCATATGGATAGTTGTCTGCCTTATATTTTAGAGGTAAATAAAAATGTCACACTTAGTACTTAATACATATCACTGAAAAAATTATAAAATTTATATAAAAATAAATATAATTTAAACGCATAAATGCATTATGTGCCTGTATATTATACATTTATTTACTACTGGTGATCATAAATTACAAATATATAAATATGACAAATATTAACCTGTATCTTTTTAACTACAGGTTGTCAAGGTAGATTTATTTGGTTCAAGTTCTGACGAAAAAGAAGTAACAAAAATTGCAGGAAAAACTGTCGAAGCCAGAGGTAACAAGAGTTATAACACTTTACATATTGCTGCAGAATTTGTGACGGAAAAATGTTTAATTAATATAATTATGCCATTTAAAGACGTGCGTATTAATTATAGTAGTTTTTATTTGAAGTTAGTCTCAATATAAATTTCTATCATTATTATTTAGATATTGTTTTCAACATTATCGTTTAAAAACATCAGAAAGTGTAATGAAAGTTTGCGGCACATTGTCACTGGTTTAGTTGATAATAAATTTATTAATACTGAATGCCTATTAGAGTTTGCATATGGTACAGTATCTCAAAGTATTCCAGCATTAAATGAAAATTCCAAACAAGAAATAAAAAAAAAAGAAGAGCTTAAGAAACCAGATTCATATATTATTCCTCAGGGTAATATTGGTGTTATTCTATTGGAAAACACAAATACATTATTCTGTTCTGATTTTAGAACCAAAACGTACTTCCACGCCATTTGATGGAACAGTGTGTGCTCGTACAAATGCCCATGAACTTGTTCAATTTGGTTTAAGTTTATTCCAATTTATGTTGAAGCGTGAAATGTTAAAGAGTGCCGCTTTTTCACCTTTTGTTGATCCATTTGTCCCACTAATAATGGATTCACTTAAATCTCAACACATAAAGGTATACTGCAAATGCTTCAATAGCATAGTATTCAATATTTCATTTACAATATTTGTTTCATAAAAACGTGTTCACTTAATTAGCTCATTACATTATCTCTTCAATGCATGACCTGGCTTTTGAAACGAGATTTGCCATCTGTGAAGGAAAACATTAAAACAATTTCAGAAAGTCTGTTTGAAATTATACACAAATATGCAACTGGTCAAAATTGCACTGGAGACAATGCTGAACTTGTTATGTCTGCATTTAAGGTAAACAATTATTTTATACTTAATATCTATTTTAAAAGTATTGTATCCTGTGTGAACTTATATTTTTGTTTAATCATATGGTTTTGTAATTTTCAGACACTTTCAACATTTATACGTGAAGTTAAATACCATAGGCTTAACGATGATCAATTACGCCAATCTGTTCTTTACGCAGAACAAGAACTATCGACTGTTGAGGACGGGGGTAGCACCGTAACTACAACATTTACACTCATCAAAGCGTTACTTAGCCGTCAGCATAATTGCCCTGAACTAAAAGAACTCATGACCCATGTTGCAAAAGCTAGTATTACTTGTGAACGTGATGCTGTACGCACCCAAGCACGTCAAACATTTTATCAATACTTGATGGATTATCCTATTGGGAAGGCTTTAAATGGGCATGTTCAGTTCTTCTTGTCACAATTAGAATATGAAGTCCAAAATGGACGTGAATCCGCCTTAGAAATGATAACTTCATTAATCAAAACCTTACCGCCCGTAAGTATAGTGTATTTATTATGTACTTTATGTAATAATTTTTGTTATAAGTATTTTTTTAATTTTAGGATGTACTAAGAAATCATAGCTCAGCCATGTTTATATCACTCGGTGCACAAATGGTCAATGACAGTGTAGCATCATGTCGTAAAAGCGCAGCAGAAGCAATTACAATTATGTTAGGCAAATTGACCAAAAATATTATATCTACATTGTATGAAATAACACTGACTTGGTTACAGGGAACTAAAGTAATGACTAAAAACATACATTAATTCACAAATTACATATTTTATACAATATAAAAACTCAATTTTTTTTATACAGATTATTCATAGACAATTAGGTGCTCAGTTAATAAGTCTATTTGTTAATGCTGAAGGTGAAGAATTCAACAGTAGGGTAAAAACAACATTGCCACTTTTATGCAAATATCTAAAACGTACAATTATTTTGGATGGACCTGGTCGTTTTGTTCGAATTCACACACCAATTGAGAATGACCAAGATTTGGATCACCTGTTATTTCAATGCCTTCAAACTTGTGTAAATATTGCTAACACTTGCCCTAGTATATTTACTAAATCATCTTTAAATGAACATGTCATGAATATAGCAAGTCAGTCAATAATTATTTATATTAAACAAAATGGTAGTTTTCAATTTTTAAAGTATACATTTATTTTAGTGTCGTGCCAAGAATTATTACGAGACGACCATGAATGGGTACGACTAGGGGCTCTTCAATTTTTGAAGAAATATTTATCATCAGTAGATGTTAAGGCAGTTGCATTATGTGCGTCGAAAAAAATTGATAAAGAAGAAAAAAGATTTTTGTACTCAAATGCTCGGCAAAGTGTAAAGAGTCTGTGTTTAGATCTTGTTGATCAAATTATTCCAGGACATGAAATACTAGAAGATGTATTAAAAGATGTAAATATTTTAATTTCTAACTTACAGAAAAAATTTCATGATTAATAGTTTCATAAATGTTTTAATATCATAACCATTTTGTTTAAATTTCAGACAATGGAAAACCTTTTATTTTTATCAGATATCCTTAAACTTGTTCAGTCCAAAAAAGTCAAAGATGATAAAAATGAACTTTCTTTAGGATGGTTATTAAAAAATTTAAATAAACTTGTTTATATAGAAGTGTCAAAATACCCTCAACATAACACTGTGGTAATTATTATTTTCTTTATATAATTTATTAATGTAATGTAAAAAATATTTTTCCTATTGGGGAAACAGATTAACAAAACGCGCTCTGGTGGAAACTATTTGTACCTTCCAATTCAGGATGTATAGATATAGTTTTATATTGGTTATTTTACTTTTTATAATAAATGAATTCTGGTATCGTAACTTTATACACTTTTATAGCCAACTGTATACGTTGGTAAGTAAAATTTCTACTAATATTATCAAATACATTCAAATTACACTTCACTTAGAGCAAAATATATGTGAAATGTCAGGAAAATACATACAATCTCCTGACTTGAGTCCCGACTCCGCGTAGGGGGGAACCCGCCTAACCATCAGTATGATAGGCGTCAACAGCGCTCCCAGTGTTAATTTGTCTTCCCAATAGTATATTTAAATAAAGGTCTCCACACACTGCAACGGTAGCGCTGAATTGCTGCAGGACACATTTCACCGCTCACCACAACGGTAATGCCAAAACAATAGAATTTTACCGCCACCGCTGCAGTGTGACTTTTACCCTGTATTATTAAATTTAATATTTTTTATGTTAAATTTTTCAGAGAAAAACAGTGTTTAAATACTATGGTGCCTTGTCTCATCGGTTAGAACGTTCTAAGTTGATTTCAGTATTAAAAATAATTTTAAAACCATTGATTCGAGAGCTTTCTACCACTGATGATGCTAGCATAGATAATAGACGAATTGCTAAATCAGCATCAATTATTGTTAAGAAAAAATGTGGACCTGAAATATATAACGAAAATTGTTCTATTATTCAACGAATTCTTAACGCTAGAAGAGCATTAAGAAGGAAGACATCTTTACTCCAAGTGAGTTATAATAACAATTCAAAATTATCTTTGTTGTACTTCTACAATGTATATAAATATATTAAATTAATCAAATTTTTATATTTCATCAATAACAATTTTTTGTTTAATTAAAATAAAAGTATTTTAGAATTAGTATATTACCAAAAAATTTGAAATTACTAATTAAAACATTAACTGTCTTATCTACTTGTATAATTAAATAAGTACAATTTAAAAAGTATTTTTATACATGCTAAATACTTGTATTTATTCTTTAATACATTTTCTTAAAAGTAGTTTGAGTAAATGTATTTTAAATACTTTCTGAAGTATTTGTATCTGTATTTAAATCTAATATTAAAAATATTTTTATAAGACTGATGTATTATATGTATGTATTTGTTTATTCATATTTTATATCCCTGTGCACACAATATTTACATATTATTAATAAATGTGTATACAAAATGTGATGGATTGAAAATTTATATATATATATATATATATTTGTTTTAATTTTAGGTTGTTACCGATCCAGAATTAGCTGCCAAGAGAAAAATGGCTAAACAAGCAAAAAAGAAAGGAAACAAAAAGAGAAAAATGGAGAAACTCAAACAAAAAACTATTATAACACGGATAAAAAAAGATTTAGATTTGGAAGAGTATTGTTAATTTTTAATTCATTATTATGTATAATAAATGTACTTATTGAATTCATAATATTTTTAACTTGTCAATTTTAGTCTTGAACCTTATTGACAAAATAAAAAATATCCTTTTGTATAGTAAAAATATTCAGACTTTGAAGGGTGAATAATTTATAATTTATGAAATAGAGTACAATTAGTGAATATGAGAATTTAGAGTAGGAAGTGTCACCCACTTCCTACTGAAAGGGAATTGTTAATGAATAGCATCTCATCTCTATTTTTTTTTATTAAATAAATATTAATTTTTTTTTTTTTTAATTATTCTTAAAAAAAAAAATGTTGACTTGGTCAAAAAACTTGAAAATTTAATTAAATGTTCTTCATAAGTTGTTGTTAGGGAAAATTTAAAAAAAGTTGAACGGAAATCCAAAATAATTTTTGATGATAGTCTGAAATTAGAATTTTTAACAAAATCATGAAAATTAGCAAATTATTTTGAGATAGAAATTATCTATGAAGATTTAATTAGTGGAAACTAAAATATAAAATTTAATTTTCAAATTTTATAGAATTGTGGAATATTTGAAAAACTGGCACCAGGACCCTAAAGGCCCCAATGCTAAATACCGTCAAGATGTAATACAAGACTGTTGATTTATTGTTACAATAATACATCAGTTTAAAAATATTAAAGAATTTTTTATAAGCATTTGAAGTTCAGGTTTTAACGAAATGTATCAAATTTAAAATTAAAAAGGTGGGTAAGTGGATGTTGCTCTGCTTTACAGTAGATTACAAATGGGTCATTGCAATGGATGGTGTTAAATTTAAATTCAATGATATAACATCATTGTATAAGAAAAACGATTCTGAGCGAAAATGGTCAGTAAGCCTTTGATATTACTAAGTATATTTGATGATATATTAGCTAAAAGAGATAAAACTGGTTTGTCATAACTCATAAGTAGACACCATCATGTAAGTATGTACATGATGCGAATGGATACGCATTTTAATACACGATTGCACATTTGCACTATATAGATAAAAATGTAGCTAAAAAACTGAAAAAAAAATGAAAATAATTGACCAAGTACAAAAAAAAACTTTCAAAATAATTAAGGATACCCATGAATAACCTAAAATGAGAAAAAAAATTGTGTGTAAATAATAATTTCAATGCTAAAAACAAACAATTCGAAAAACTAATTGTCCCAACATTTTGATTTCTGTGGATGAGGAGAATGTAAAAGTGAGTGTGTAAAAAGTGTGCTGGGTATACGTTGCGGACTCCATGTACCAGGGTCGCACGCGCTACTCGCTACCGTTCTTCGATTTCGGTGCCAGTGATTGCAGTTGTAGTTGTAGCCACCGTTCGGCGGCCATCGCGACCACAGCATACGCTCCTGGTACATGTGTTCCGAACGGCCTCTGTCATGATTTCTAAACCGTCGTACATGACCGTTCCTACAACGTCCTTGCAACGTTTCTACAACGTCCCCGGAACGTCGGTAACCAACCTATGTAATTATTATGCATAGAACAGTATATTATGCTACATGTGTATGTGGAGACCAGGTATCAAACGTTATTCCTAGGTCATGTACCTATTTATTAAAATGTTACTAAAGGTTCAATTACTCTATAATAAGGAATGCTTTTGATATTCCAGTGAAATGTCAGTAGGCTATATTGAATTTTGATACATAATATAAACATACTCTGATCATACAAATTATAAAAGATATGGAAATATTGAAAACCATTTGATTTTTTTTACTGACAGAAAATATAATGGATTTCAATTTATGTGTTTGAATTTATAGTCAGAAGATCGGACTAGCTCAAAGTGTGATAAATTATGAACATAACAATGTTTGATAAAAAATGATAAATTTTGATTTAATGTTGTACACAAATATTAATTACCAGGCATATTGTTTAACAATAATGACTGATACAAATCAGGCTGATAAACAAGGGAAATAGGTGACCTACTGGACAGAGAAAGACGAACAGAATATAACAAATATCGAGTAACGAATATCTTGCAATAATAAATACTTCTGAGTAAAGAAGTATTTGCAGATATCTAATTTATATATTAGACTTCACCAAAACTGAAGGATTAACATTTTTGAAAAATCGTTTTGATTTAAATAAGTGCCTATATCTACTCATTATTTTGGAAAGTTTTATCTGTTTTGAAGATATTTTATGAGATTGCAAACCGACTTTTTTTAAAAAAAAGTTATATTTTTTACAATATACTGTCGTTATAATTTTTAAATTTTTAACTTTTTTTGCATTCATATAATTTAATTTTTTTATATCCATTTTCCGAAATACTACTTTTTTTGCAGAATTTCAATATCTATAACTCGAATTTCGAACGAGTAGGTACCTAATTTATTAGTTAAAAGAAGTACCATTGATTATACATAGAAGTACAAATTTCCTATTTAGATGAGTGGAAGAGTGGACAATCATTTTACGGGTACTCCTGTGTCAATCTAATACTCCCCTCATTTAAACTCTAAATCACTGATGAACTAGGTACTGATTTGAAATTCGATTTTTTGTATTGAAATTATCCAAAAAATATTCTGCTTGAGAATATAATAAAATTAAAAATGCCTATTTTGTCGTTCAAAAAGTAAAAAACTATAACGATACAAATTTTAAAGTGCCATAAAATTATGTAAAAAAATATTTTTTAAAAAAGTTACGGAAAATAATGAGTATGAAACTGCAGTCTGCAGACACTTCAATGGATCCCTTGTATAATATTATTCATAAATTAAATAAATATATCCCTGAATATTGTATTTTGATTTGTACATTAAAATATTGATTATTAATTATTGATCGCCAGTGTTAGGTATAGATAATCAAATAATTATCTAGATAAGATAATAGATATTTTTCAATATAATTATCTAGATGAGCTAATAGATTAATTTAAATAAAATTATCTAGATAATAGATAATTTCAAGAAAAAATGATCTAGATAATACTAAGATAATTTGTAAAAAAAAACTTTAGCTGATAGCTGATTATAAAAAAAAAAAATATAATAAATTTACATTGATACCTATTTTATTTATTTTATGTTACAACAGATTGGTACTATGGTACATTTGGTTACATAAAAAAAAAAACATTTAACCCTTTCAAGCCCACATTATGATCGAAGATATCGTATTTTAGTAAAAAACTTTTTTCCTTAGAATTCTGCCATTAGTAATTGTATGCCATAATAATAGTTTTTGGTTTTTAATTTTTATCGGAAAGAATATTGTTGATAACAATATATTTTTTCTCTATATTGTGTTATATTTTCTCTATATTAACTTTTTGTAAATCCACGGGTCATATTATTACAATGCAATGAAATTGTGTAAATAAATATTGTATAAAAAAAAAATAGACAATAGAGTAAATAATTATCTAGATAATTTTAAAAAATACCGTTTTTATTATCTAGATAAGATAATAGATAAATCGTATAAAAGTTATCTAGATGAGATAAAATATACGAAAAATGTATCTAGACAAATGATCTAGATAATGCCTAACACTGTTGATCGCATTATAATAATAATATAATATTTCTGTAGTGCAGTTGTGGCCATTTGGGCGTCGAACGTTAATAGTAACACAATAATTAATGCAAATATTTGTACTGCGTACGTACAAAATATCACGGATGATTAACAATATTGAAGGAGCCATGTGAAACATAAACACAACAAAAATATGATGCGAAAATGTTTTGAGGATTTTAAAATAATAAAAGATTAAATACCGTTTATTGTTTTTACTTTTATTACTATCGTTTTATTATTTATTTTGTGACATACCTAAGTAAACTATGCTTTATACGAGACGTCACGCTCACGACATGTCAAAGGCACGCGATATTAAATCATAACGAATTTATCAGCTTATAATATAAGGGCATACTATATAGTATATTATAGTGCTTAAGTGCATACCGTGTTATAGTGATATTACTTGGCTCAAAGGAGCGTTCGGTAATAATACCAATCGTTTTTTTTTTTTTTTTTATTGAACAGAAATTGTATTTACAATCTGTATTTTCAAGTTATACAATAAGTAAATGGCATGTGGTTTGATTGACGGGAGGGGGAAGTCACCCAATGGTGGCACCCCGTAAGGCTGCATCCGAGTTGGGTCCCAAATTTATAATTGCTACACTAGTTGGGTCCCGAATTATTTTAGGTACTACACTAGTTGGGTCCCGGATTTGTATAGGTACTACACTAGTTCGGTCCCGGATTTAAGTACTATACACTATACTAACATTTTCCTTCCCATTTTAACAGACTTAGGATCTATTTAGACCACAGGTATGGTTAAAAATGTTTTTTACAGTTTTTTTTTTTTGTTTTGTTTCTTTTCCATTAAAATATAAGTTATTAGAGTTTTATAAAAAAAAAAATCACTTTTGTGTTGGTAAAAATATTGAAAAGGTTAAAAACCAAGTATAAAAATACATATTATATAATATAAATATAGCCATATAGGTGTAAATTAAAAAATATTAAAAATGTTAAAATAATTATACAATAATATTATAAATACAAATAAAATAATATTTTGTAATATTTTAATAAAATTGTATTAATATTATTGTATAATATTTTAAATTATTATAATATTTTTACTAACTATCAAATACTATTATATAAATTATACAATTCTTCATATACCTATTATATAGCTGTATTTAAATTAAATAATATATATTTTTATACTTGGTTTTTAGCATTTTTAATATTTAAAAAAAAAAAAAACTGTAAACAACAATTTTAACCATACCTGTGGTCTAAATAGATCATAGACAGTCTGTTAAAATGGAAATGAAAATGTTACTATAATGGAGTACTTACCAAAAAATAATCAGGAACTAGTGGAATACCTATAATAATCCAGGACTCAACTAATATAGTACCTATAAAAATTCCGGACCCAACTAGTGTAGTATCTAAAAAAATCCCGGACCCAACTAGTATAGTACCTAACAATATCCTGGACCCAACTAGTGTAGTACCTGCGATTTAACCCTAATGCTCGGGACCCAACTCGGATGCGCCGCCCCGTAAACCCGTTTTAAGTTTATAGACAATAATAATATGCGCCAGACAGACACTTAATATTAAGTGGGTAACTTATACATTGTAGTAATTACTGATTCATAGAATCAAACGCGTTTATATCAAATCATAGTACGCTTGTGATGTCCTATATAATATTATATTAGCAAAATCTTAATACATTAAATGTTAGGTAGTAATAAGCGAACTGTGAGTTGCCAATAATTAGACAGTGTACTACTCGGTAAAATGTACCTACCTAATACCATTCAACCGTTGACTATAGTACTAGTATTTATGATCAAATTCCTATAATATAGATAGTTATTTGAAGTAAAATACTGGTAAACTGCCATACTGGTGCGCTATATAGTTATAATCACGCCATAGTACTATGATATACTGGACAATGAAATAATTGCTTTTATCGTTTTAATTAGGTAGTTGAAATCAGAGCCGTTTTTAATCATACGATAACATCATATTTTATAAGTAGTTAAACTGCAGCTTTAGGCCAATATACGCCAAACATAAATAACGTGATGCACAAGATTAATATAATACAGAATTATTAATAGAATAATAATTGATAAAGTTTCTTTTTCAGGGCTCTGCACCTGAATTATTTATTTATTATTTTTATAAGATTTTGGTTAGAATTAATATTATAAATACTATTCAACTCTGAAAATATTTTATGATTATTATTATTATACCAAAAATATAAAATGTTCATTTACATTGTTTTCTAGACCGAAAACCCGTTTCATACAACCCGAAATGGCGAAATATATTGTATGCAAGTCAATAAAAAACTGACGAGGCACAATACGTTTATAAATTAAATGTTATAAAACGAACGATGAGTTATGAATTTTGGTCAATTCTTATGTTTTGAAATCAAAACTATTTAGGTATGGGTTTCCGGTGTTACAATTGTCGATTTTTAAGAATTTGTATTGGTTCTGGTTAATTTAGTTGCTAAGGCATGTTCTTTTCTTTATTTTAATTTTTTTCTTTAAAAAATTGTACCTATATAATATCAGCTTTAATTTTTAATACATTTGTGCTAAAGCAATGAAAAGTTGGATACCACTCTGCTTTACACTGCTTTACACAAGTGGGTCACTGAAATTAATGATCTCAATAAAAGTTTTAATTCAATGATAAATCATATTGTACCTATACGAAAAACGATTTTGAGCAGAAATAGTCTGTTAGTCTAGAACAGTGGTTGGCAATAGACGGCCATATAGATATGGGAAATTCCGTTCTCCAAAATTAAATTTTTAATGAATAAATATCGTTCAAGATTAACTGATCTCCACATTGAAACACTCCACGCATTAGTTGTTCTCCAAAAGTATTAAATTAAAAAAAACTGGTTAATATTATATCACATTGATTAATTTGCTTTAAATAGTTTAAACTGTATTTTTAACATAAAATAAACACATTAGGTATATTAACTAGGTAGCTAAATTACTTATTTCTGGCCCATGAAAATTTTTTTTTCAAATTATCTGGACCACCATAGAATTTAATTACCCACCCCTGGTCTAAAATATTACCAATTTATTATATTATATTTTATGATATTATAGTTATTAAAGTAAACGTTCCATCACACTCTACCTCGTATGGTATAATAATCATCCTATACACAGAATGCTCCGCCAGTTCGACAAATTAGCTTAATATTTTGACCATTATTTTAAACTTTTATTTATATTATCTATGATTCTATGACTGTTAACCTTATCACCTGCGATTATATTTGTTAAATGCTTTATAGCTTGAAAATACATGACGTATTCTCCATTGGCATAGCCAGGATTATGAATTAGCTGGGGCCCGGGGAAGGGGATGGGTAAGTATATAAATTTGGAGTATATACATCAGTAAAGAGAGTACATTTTTATTTTCTATTTAGAAATGTTATTAGGTTTTGAATAGCATATATGAATTACAATTTCTGTTGGAAATTATGTATGAAGCACGTAATAATGTAGTATTTTAGATTAATTTTGCTTCATGTATAATATGGTAAAGCGTGGTAGGTCTAAAGAAATTCCAACAGAAACTTTAGTTTCTATACGTAAATCTAATTATAATATAAGTGAACAATATATAATACATTTACGTTTTAACGTATTTACAATTTTTTACAAGATGATAAAATTACAATAGAAGGTCGTCCGGGCGCATAGGCTCGAGTCGGAGTACAGGAGGTGGATCATTTAATATTTCATATTATGTTTTATTATATTAATTTACAAATCCGACTGTAAAACTTTTTAAATTTAGATTTATCAAAATTCGTTTGATTTAATTAATAATATAATTGGAATACCTGCCTAAGTTGGTTTGAGGAATTAAAATTCGTATTTATTCGATAAAGAGCTTCATTAATAAATTAGTTCTCTATTTTATAAATATATTCAATTTTACATCTCTATATTCATCTTACATCTTATTTTGTACATATTGCAATATTATTTAATCATGTGTGGGTCATTATTGAACTCAAAATTGCTTTAGGTGCCCAGAAGCTGAAAATTAGCATTTTGGTACACAACAGCACTGATATGGTTAATATTTTTTATGTAATGTACGTAATTTTTCAAATAATAATTTTCTTATTAAAAAAAGCGAAAATTTACCTAATTTATGACGTACAGTAATATTTTACAGGTATTGACTGTTATTATTAATTTTTCATTCTTTGGCTTATTCTCTGCAGTTTTTCAAGCTTGTTTAAGATTTCGGATGATTATTAGTATATTACAGCAATCAATTATATTTTGATAATGAATCTTTTTTCTACAAGATAAAAGTCAGCTATGAATTATGATCTATATATAAATAATATAATACAAGAAACTGAAAAACGATGTCGCAAAATATATATGTGAGAGATCATAGACCTATTAAAGTGTGAGATAGCCGTAATATTTTAATATTATATATTGATATTCCTCATCAGTTATCACATAAATTAAAAAGTTTTCTAATAACTCCAATACAATACCTATGTACTATGTACCCTGTGTTCTATATTATACTGTTGATTGTTGTATTTACTAAACCGTAGATTTCTGCAAACATTGAGAAGATATTTTATAAGTTGAAATTCTCAGACCACTAGTCAGAGTGAGTCCTTTCTTATTGCCATATACTTAGGCACTAAGTAGTAGTTGTTAGTATAGTATAGTACCTAGGAATTTATTAAAGCTTTTTCAAATCATGTACCTAATGAAAATATTGTTTTACATTTTATTTTATAGTTTAAGTTAATAAGATATAATATAAATATATGTAGAAAAGTACTAATTTATTCATATAGAATTATAAATTATTGCATCGATGCGATATATTATGTAGATATATTATATTATATTTTTTTTTAAAAATAAAAATGCTTTTTATGAAATATTGTGTAGGTATTAAAATATCAATTTTTTTTTCGTTGAAGTGAAATTGTAATACAATTATTGTCTACTAACTACTATGTCGCTATACATTTACACACATTATACGTTACAAGTTTACAGCATGAATTATTAGTACACAGTACCTACTACAGTAGTTCATCTGTTCATATATTACTCCAGTCATATAATTATGACTTTTAATATACTGATAATAAATTATAATTTAAAAGTTGTAACCAAAATGTACCCACCTATATGTTAATAATAACTGTTACTACCAGAATAAATTAATTTTATGAGTTCATATGGAAAAAAAAGTATTCAACATTACAAATAATAACTTTTAATTGAATTCGATTAAATATTACAAATTGCGATATAATATCTTATACGTTAACAAAATATAATTATACATTTTTTTGCCTTTTCGTATTCATGATGACAAAATGATATTTGAAGTACTTAATACTTAGTTAATATAATTATGTGAAATTTTGAAAATTTTCATAATTTCTTACATCTATAATATTATACAATAATCTGACTGACGGTTAATAAACAAAAACATTTATACATTTTTTTTTCAATTTTGTAACCCTTCTATATTATTCTTATTATATTAACAAAACCAATTTATAATGTTATTATTATTTAGTATATTTTAGGTAACAAAGTGTGGATATGTTAATATTGAAGGACCTAAAGGTGAGGGCAGAATAAAAATATCCCATTAAGGCACTGTATAAATAATACCTTATAGTGTTGGCCTCTGGCTGTAAGTCTATCGCTAATACCTGTTACTGGCGTAGGTATAAAGTGTTCATATAATGTCGTAGGAATTTGAATTAATCGTTCAATATTATTCGTTAACAACTGTAAACATCTTCTACGGACAATAATAGCAAAATATTGTGATAATTGTATCACTAACATTGTTCCGGTGAAAAAGTAAAAGATTATTGGTCGTCTGCGAAGGTTTGTCAGTCACACGTAATATTATAATGTAATACTGAATAATGAATATTATATATTATAAAACGGAGAAAACATAAAACTGTTCACCGGAAAGTCGGAAACGTATAAGTACTACGTTCATGATGCTTTATGAACCGTTTTTGAACAGTGTCTTCGAATTATATTGTAATATTTTAGTTTTGAAGCCAACGGTTTAATTTTCAATGCAAATAAATCGAACTTATTCGTATGTTTTGGAAATGTGTATGGATTTTAAATGCTCTTTATTGCATACGGAGATCCTTAGCATGTGATATGAAATGATGGTAGGTACCTACCTATATAATATAGAGATCTATTTTTAAGTAATAATATATGTGGATATTATTGTTATACATGTTTGATGCAAGTACGTGTGGTGAGTATATAAAATGATGCAGTGTGGTCAAAGCTTGTAAGGATAAAACGATTTCATATCTTACTTACAACAACAAAAAAATAAAAATAATTATTATAATAGTTCGTTATTCACATAATATTAATCTAGTACAATTCCAAACGGTACATTTTTAAACAATGTGTTTTTTTACAAGCATATAACATATTAATTTTGGCAAACAAAAAATATCCAAATTATACCCTTGTTAATATATATATATATATAATTTAATATATATGTATATTATAAATAATATATAATATCATTATTAACATAATATAATATTATAACATTGTAATTTTGTAACAATCATTGTTACAATTTTTTTTTTTTATATTATTCGTTTGATTATATACGCGTCGGTACGTTGCACATAATAATTGATAACATATAATAATATATTATACCTACGGCGTATTATACATAATTATTATGCATACAACGAGTCCCATTAATTTTAAAAACAGAGTAGGTAAGTGGAGTAAATGATTAACAACTACTTGTAAAATACGTCAGATTTTAGTGTGCTTTATGTACAAATTGAGTTAATGATATATAGTTACATTGTGTATAACTGCAATGGTTCTTAACGGGCGATTATTATTAGTGATTGTATTTTTGGCGCGTTTGAGATGAAATAATAGTATATTATACAGTTGGTCCTCCCAGGAGCGTATTTTATTTTTCAAAAACACGAAATTGAATATTTTTACAAAATTAATTTGTATTTGAAAGCGATACTGCGATGAGCTTTATAGGGTTTTTTGAAAATTTATCATCTCAGTGAATGGAATTTGTGTTTTTATACTGTGGAACCCAAGTGATATTTTTGGTCTTTATTCAACTTCATCTATGGACGTGAGGTCATCGTACTCTTTGCGGGGAAACGTTATATAATATAATATAGGTATACGCGAAAAAAAATCTTTTTAAACCAAAACTCAGATTATTGACGATGCATACATCATGTGTAATCAAATATATCTACCTAAAGATGAAGTGTTTCTCAAAATTTGGGTCAGGACCAGATTTTTGGGTCACAAATAGTTGTGCAGGCCCAGCTGACCATAGGATTTTATTAATTTTGAAAATATTTTTTTATACTTATAGTGTAATACAAAATAAATAATTTTATTAACACGCACTGAACACACCGCAGGAGGTTCATAAAAAAACCACAGGCTTTTCGGAGTGTTGAAATCAATGGAGAACTATTATACTATACTTGGTGGGTGCAATGATCTCAAGAACCTCGG
This sequence comes from Sitobion miscanthi, assembly GCA_008086715.1. Lineage (NCBI taxonomy): Eukaryota > Metazoa > Arthropoda > Insecta > Hemiptera > Aphididae > Sitobion > Sitobion miscanthi. Next base: position 15,219,051 of record CM017802.1, read on the forward strand.
TTTAAACTAACTTTTAATAAAATATTGCGGAAAAAATCGGGTCTCGTATACTCAAAGGTCGAGAAACGCTGCAATGATAATAATAATTCTAACAAAAATAAGAAACGTCGATGTTAAATCGTTAACAAAAATGCTCAAAAACTCCGTCGTCATGTAGTTTGTGTGTCGGGTATATATATATATCTGTGTGTGTGTGTGTGTGTGTGTGTGTGTCGCAAATGTTGAAATAGGTATGTAAAATAATAAACGTTCACAGTTCGGCCAAGTCGCGGGCGGCTGGTTGCTGCAGGGGCATCGGCGTCGGCTTCAGACGCCCAGCGATTCACGGCCGCCGCCGTCGTCAGTCAGCGTGCCGCCGGCACGTGCATTTGACGATCCACTCGACGTCCACGTACACGCTGTGCACGTAATCGTCGGCCGTGGCCGAGAAGGGCCTGCGGACGGGTTCCCAGAGGTCGTCGCCGGGTACGGCGCCGTCCAGCCGGTCGTGGCCCTCCACCGGACTCCGGCACAGGAACTCCACCTTGACCGTGGTGCTGAGCTCGGGGGCACAAACGATACCATTACCAGTGTTGCCGTCACCTCCACCACCACCACCACTTGCCGATGGGCACGCGCCACCACACCGCTTCGGGTGAAATGTCTTCCGGCTCCGGCAGTCGCCGAACTTCAGCCGGACCGGTGTCGTCGACTTGATCGTCGCCTTGCACTCGTGTCCCTTCTGCGGAATCAGACGGGCAAAACAGGTATATAGATAAGTATCGTATTAAGACGTAGTGGACCTCAGTGGTGTATCCAGGAATTCAGTTTTCGTGAGGGGAGGGTGGGAAAAAGAAACCGTTATGACTACAAAATAAGTGTTTAAAATAACTATATATACAATGTTCAGCACCACCTGGATACGTCACTGGTGGACTCGAGGTCGTTTTAAAGCTTCAGGTCGATGGCCCAAACTATTCACGATAGCAATAATAATAACAATAATATAATATAATTAGAGATTATAGGTTCTTGAACTCTTCGAACCATCCGTAACATTTTAAAAAGACATAAGTTCGAATTCAAAAGTCTCGAACGATTTAAATAGTTTAAAAAAAATAAAATGTTCGGTATATTATAGTATTGATAGTAAATATAAGTTATTGTTTGTTACAACTTACAATATTATTATTATACATCTACTTTACAATGGGAAAAATAGTTTTAGCTCATCGACTTTTATTAACTCGAATGTTTCAAATACATTTTAGTTGCAAGTAAATTATTTTGTTTTTAAGTTTGGGTATGAAAATAATTCAAATTACAATTAGAGTTTAGAAAGGTTGAATACTTTGTTAGTTTGTTAACAATATTTTTAATTATATAATCGTTATTAATACCTATATTTTTTTTGTTCACACTTGGATGTTCTATATACTTCATAATATATTTATATGAGCGTACAGGACACGCGTGGCTATAAAGTTACTCGGTATGATTTTTTTTTGTTTTATAAGCCCAATTTTATATCCTAAAGCAGATAATTTTTTTATGACCTTTGTTATACCAGAGTTTTTTGAGGAATCCCTTGTTACTAACCGGCTCTTGTCAAAATCATTAAAAATAGAAGTTCTCGATAGATTTAGTAATAATGTTGGTCGCTGTAAAAAAATATTAAAACTATACGTACCTATAAAAACACAAAAATGAACTAGTAGTGTTGATTATGTGTTATATATCCAACAAATTCACCAAGAATAATATAAATAATAATTGTGCAAGATAAATGTGTGAATTTCAAGTTATTCCACTAATATAACTACCCTGGTGTAAATGTTATGGATATTAATTTAAAATGTATTTTTATTAGAATAGGTCATTTTTTTTAAATAAAAAAATTTATTTTTAAGGAACTAAAAACCGTAGATAATATTATATTCATAATTATAAAATATTGTATTCAAGTGTGATCAAAGAGCCAAAGTTACCAATGTAGGTAAATGTTATGCAATTAAGGTATCATTACCAATAATATACCTAAACATAATATGACAAATTATATATTTTTTAGTTATAACAACATTAATATAAACTTAATAGCATTATAATATTATAATCATAACGGTATAACTGGAAATTTCGAATACTTTATACATAAGTTTGGTTCCTCTATAGGAATGTCTCATCCATGTGCCCCTAAAATGCCTATCCATAACGCCGTGTTATAATCTTACTATCTAGGTGCAAAAATCGCGTGTAGTGGTTTCACTGAACATAATATTAATAACACCTCCTTTGAAATTAAAAAAATGTGTTTATATTCATTAAGTTATATTATAATTAATAATATATTATACTCAATTAAGGTTTGAAAAAATAAAAATTGCATAAATTATTACGATAATTGCGTTTTGTTTATATTCGAGTTTATTATTGTGCGATTTCTCCATTAGGACATGAATCAAACGAGGCCGGAGGAACTGGAATGATTGAAATACACATTTGAATGCCGATCCCACACAATTGATTGTTCTTATTTTTTTTTATTCGTATGAAATTTATTTCGGCAAAATCGCTGTTACATGTATTATTTTTTGTGGTAAATAATTTCACGCGCAGTTACCGTAGTAAATCGTATTACACCGGTGTGCCTACAATTTATTTGCATAAACTTTTGGACAATCGAATTTATATAGCCATGTTTTGTAAAATGCAATTAAAAACTGTTAATATAGGTAGTGTTGTTAAAATATTATGATGACGAACTTTAATAATACCTACCGCGTTATACTGTAGTGAAAATGCATATTTCATTATTATTGAAAGCTGGTAAAAATGTACAATAGTATATTAAAACAATATTGTTAAGTTTTTATCGTCGTGAAAGGCGGATATTATGATGATGGGAAAAATAAAAGTTGAGACGCATTACAGAAAGTATAAATAAACGTTATAATTATTGATTTAACTGTGTGCGTATCATAGCATATATTATCATCGTTTGTGATGTCGACAAAGTTAATTTCTAAATGGACAGAATGCTAACACCCAACAAAAAGACTGAAGAGTGGATATATATTCATAGTAGACAATTTAGCTGTAAGAAGGAGATATTAAATGGAACGCATGTGTCGTATATACTATATTATAGTATTACAAAGGTGGCTGCAAGGAATTTGCGGTCAAAGAAACACGTATATATAAAGAAACCGCTGTAGTACTGTTAGCCTTGGGGTAGTATATATGCACTTTATGTAACCTGTGACAGAAGCCAAATAGACTAGTCGGTAGAATAGACATTTTTTCGTATATTCTTTCACTTAGACACCGCTAACATGACTCGGGTACTTCAGAATCTATTATTTAAAATACTCATCTACTTGGTAAATGAGTTGAGTTTGGTAAAACTATTTTTGTATTGATTATCGTCAACAGTGATAAAATATGTAAAAATGTAATTATGAAAATCATAGTTAAAAAAAACACCGTAGTTAATATAACGTACTAAAAAAAAATAAAAAAAATGTTGAAATATTGTTTGACTATTATAATCACGTTTGTGTTCGTTTTTTTATCGTACATTTTTCATATTTGAAATAATATACATAAAAAGCCATTCTAATTATTATGATGTAAATTTACCCTTCATTGACCATAGTAATTTTATTTTTAATTAGTCGCATTCATTCGTGTGCGTATCGTGGTTTTATACCCCGTGCACGAAGAGAATATTAAAGTGAACATGGTTTATTTTTATTTTCTTAAATATGGTGTAGGTTTAAAAATATAGAACTGATTCTCTGCAGAACAGTTTGAAACGTGTCTCTGTGTTTGGCGAAAATAAAATATTTCAATAAATTATTATTATACCCAGGCCTTAAAACGAATAAAAATATATCCTCTACGATCGTTATCGGTAAAAGTTTTGTCGCTAACGCTGTAAGTAACTTTTATGATTTCCAAAAGAGTATAATAATATATATATATATATATGTAGACATAGGAAATAAAAGAATAAACTAATTTCTATTCAGATTGAATCCGAGGCGTAAAAGTTGTCGACCGACTTTTCGGACTCGGACAGGAATATTTTTGATTCATTGTCTTTTCCCCTCTATCACTGTTCCCTTTCGGTACGCCCATTAGTCTGCCATGCCAGAAGCAACTTGTCCACGCGAACGGGACGGGGCGCGGTTAAAATAAAAGGTAAACACGACCCGCGACGACAAATACTGTAGACGTGACGTGCAATAGTAAAGCATTCACATTGTCCCCCCTTCCCCATCGCCCGCGTCACAGCATTCGACCAGATGTTTCGGTCGTGAAAAATTGCATTATTTTCTATCCTTCAATGCATGAGGGTTCTGAACATGAATAATGGAATTCACATTAAAAAAGAAAAAAAAATTATTTATCAGGACGATGATGGGATAACGGTGGTTGGTCGGGCGCATTACCATCAAGGTGGCAGTGCACGTACTCCTCCGTCTCGTTGGTTTTAAATCTACGTAGAACGTTCTTATTTTATTCCATTTAACCATTCAGTTTTTACAACTCGTATACGCCGTGTGGATATTGAACGATATAACGTATTTTTTTATTTTTTTTTACCACTAATGGCAAGTTTCACGTGATGTCGGGGTTTTTATCAAACACGTACAAGTATTAGAAATAAAACCAGAAAAAAACTGTTTAAGTTGGTTCAACGTAATTTGGTCATTAAAACAATATTCATTTCAAATTGCTTTAAAAAAAGTGCATAAAAAATAAATTCCAATTATATATAGTATGATATTATATGTTTTATTTGAATGGGTGTGGTACGTTTATATATTATTAGAACATCATTGTCTATACGCAGGCACATAAAGTAATTAATATTTCTGGTTTTTAATTGAATTATAATTTATACACATTGCGTTAAGTTAACTACGTAAATTACTTATTGGCGTGGCAATGTATAATATAAAATGTAAACGAGCTGGTGATAGAGCTTTGAAAAAATTAAAAAGCCTACTTCTGCAGGCTTAAAAATGAAAAGTGACTGCGCGTGAGTTAGTGTACACCAAAATAATAATATATTCTATTAATTTGTGTGCTTTGCGATATTATTTTTTTCTGATACTAACACGAAGAAATATAATATTATGAACTACAAAGTTGTGCAATTCAATTTGAATTAAATTTAAAAATGTAATTAACAAATTTCTTGACATTGATTTTAGTGACAATTTAAATTTTTAAATTTTTAATAATCTTCTCATATCATTTTTTAATCGAAATTCGAAATAGTAATTTATTATTAAAATAAAATAATAGAAATTGATTAATTATAATGCATTATGACAATGGAAGAAACAAGGATTTTAAATTATAGTAAAATATGTTAATTCAAATATAAATTTATTCCATGCAAACTAAAAGTCGGAGTATCTATATTGTTCCTGTTATAATTATAGTCTCAACAATTATAATAAATTCAAAAATACGTAGTATTTCAATCGAATTTTGATTCGTGATTACATTAAATTGCTTCAGAAATATTTGAGTGTTTCAAGTCGTTTGTCACAACTCCAAATATTTGCATTTCGTGGTATTTTTTTAAACGGATTATAATATAGGGACGAATTTTCATCACAAATCTTTACAGCCGAAACATAATTTTATACATCAAAACATTTTATTAGGTATATTATGTTAAAGAGTCTAAATGCGTCAATACTTCTGAATGTTGTTTTTAGGTTTTCTTGAAAGTTTTTGTTTTTAATCTGGTTTGTAAAATTATATTGAGAAAATTCGCACTAATGTAATTCAAATGTTTATGGTCTGGTTAGGCTACATGTTCTGAGTGCTATGACTAAAATGATTTATATGAAATATAATACAAATATATTTGCGCATGAGTTTGATTACTAATAACTAATAATTAATAATATTATTCAGTTGGCCATTGTTAACTTTCGTTTTTTTTTTAAGTGAAAATTATTTTGATTTTACCATAAACACTATTAATTTGACATTATTGTTAATGTTCATATTATTATATTGTGATACCGTGATAGGAAAATAGTATGATATTATGCTTACTCTAATGTGGTGGTGTCTTGCATATTTAGCATTCACCAGTGGTGGTGAGTGACACGGCCTTATTTGGCAAAGTCTAGTTTCGTTATTAGGCTTACAAGCTTCATTTGCATTAGACATGCGCCTAGAAAGGCCTAATCCACACTGGGATGAACATTCCGCCCATGGTGTGACTAATGCTTCACAATTCGGCGGCCTTTCCACTAAAAAAAATATATATATATTTAAAATTAATTTATATTATTAGTATTCCATAAACCTTATACAATATCGAAAACATGATGCAACATCGTGAGTTATTAATAATTGGCGATCACTCGTGAAATAATTTGAATACTAATGATATTTGTGTAATAACTACAGTTGTGTAATTTAATTTATTAGTTAGATACTTTGTCAGTCAGTGGAGTTACTTTATTTAAAAATATTCCTATAGCTACTCCGTGCTTAAACCAGGTTCGTTTTTAATACATCTTAAACAATTTATATTTTATTTCTACTATTTCGTTAAGTAAAACTTAACGATTTATTGTGGGCATTTTAATCTCATCAATTGTTCAAAATTTGTCGTGACCGGGATGGTTTATCAATCAATTTCGTGTTCGGCATGCTCGAGGCTTATCCGGTCGATTGAATTCAATCTCGGTCTCGTGCATGGTGTGTTCCGAAGTGACAAGAACCTTAAAAATTCATCAAAAACACGGTTAAGCTATAAATTATTCATCATCGGCCGTTACTTTTTCCGGTCCATCTAGGCTGGCGACGAAGAAAAGAACATAGGAATTATTAAAGAGGCGTAAAATAAACAATATATGTGTGTTGCAAGTAAAGAATAAAAGGGGGAAAAAAGAAATTCTGGCAAAAGAAACGTTAATTTGAAATGTGTATTTTGCAACTATTTTGCGTTCTTTTTCCTGCGTCACTAAATGATTCAAATCCTTCAGATCTTTGCATGCGCAACCCAATTTATGTTCTAATCCCGTCACGTTTCCAGCACATTAGTCCAGACGCTAAGCGTGCGTGTACGATCTAACATGACTTTAGTTGGTATGTGACGCGTGTATATGCTTAATTACCGTCTTAGCTGCGGAAGAGCTTGGAACAAATAAAATGGGCGCACCGGATTTTGAGCTGACGTAATACATACGAAAATTCTAGTGTAAATATAATACGCAAACACAAACACACACACACGCTCACACTCACGTATATATATATATGTATAGATATATTGTAAAATGCCTTTGAAAACTTGATTTATTATATGATTAAAGGAAATATGGTCTGACGAAATTTGTTTCACGTGTAATATAATATAATCCTATGGAATGATTTTATTTAAATTATTATCTTTCGAAGGTGAGGGTTTTTTTTTTAAATTTAAAATTTACATTCGTTCAAAATTTGTAGTTTGTTAAAAAAAACCATTATTTTAATAGGTATTATTATTTTTTTAAATTCGTTTATTAAATATAAATGTACAACCTATACGAATGAGTGTGTACAATAAGTAAATGAGTGAATACAAAATTAGATGGTGAAAATAGAGAACATATTGAGTAGGCGTTTCACATTAGAAGTGCCCGAGTTTGTTATGAAGTTAAAGTTGGTAGAAAAGTATTATTTGTGCACACTACAACACTATCTAAAAATGATGATAATAACTCTTTGGTCTACATTTGTACATTATTTTTACCATATTTTTATCAAAAATAAAAAATGATTTTTTGTAATTTACATAGAAAATATCTTTAAATAATTCGTATACGCGGTTAATATTACAATCCCTTTTAGCAAATATTATACCATGTCAGTCACCTTGTCATGGCATTCATGAATTTTTGTATATTTTGAAATTTGGCGATTTTGTATATTTTAGTTTATGATGAAAGTTTTATGCAGTTTCTTTGAAAGAATTATTAAAATTAAAAACAATTTCGGACCTTTTGAAGTACTGAACATAACATTTTATAGTTGCTTTCAAATTTAATATTATTTAATACATTTTAAGAGCAGATTTTCAAAAATATGAATTTAGATTTTCAATATGGTGTACGACGTATTATTTTTTCAATAAAAATTATCATAATGCTCCCAGATGGATTATTATTTTAAACAAAATCAGACTATGTACACATAAAAATAAATATTTTTAATTTTCACTCAGTGGTTTTCACTTGATTGCCCACGATTTGTCTGAAAAATATGAATAATCTGTACGGTTACTTGGAACCATAAAAGTCGATTAGTTTTATTTTTACATTGTGTATGTCGTCACGTGTTCTGGAGTTGTATTTATTTTTAATAGTACAATGGAAACCTTGATTTTAGTTGCCAGGAAGTCATTTTATTTTTCTCACGGAAATCAAAAAGGTTTATTAGTTTGTTCGGGTGTTCAATATTGCTCTGTCAATAGACTTGGTCATCAATAAAGTAGTATAGTAAATCGAAAAAGACGACTAAGTCAAATATCAGTTGGTGATATAGTTTTAAATCGAAATTGTAATAAAATTAAATATTTAGCGAATGAATGAATTTCATTACGTTGGATGGCGCGTGCTGGTACTTACCCATTTACTTACAAGGGCGATATAGTTTTGTAGATATGTATACGACTATATTGTTGTTCCGCAAAAACTGGCCGGTAGTATAATATTATTATAAGTTCCACTGTGATGGCGAGACAATATTTTACGTTGTTTATCGCATAACAACATATAATATATAGATAGGTACTATACCGCAGTGCAGAACACGAATAATGGATACGGTGCGGATAACGCAATAATTATATAATTAATAATAGTATATTAATCGTGATCATAAATGTATAACGAAGACGCGCATTTCCGTTTTGCCGGGGATGAGACCGCGAATCGTGTCTGCCCGGCTCGTGTGGTCGGACGAGAGAGACGGAGAGACGCGGTCGCAGCGAGGGCGACCGAGAACGAAGGATTTGTGGCGTATGTTTTAAGTGCTCCACTCGCGTGCACGGTTTTTAAAAGCTCTCTCTCTCTCTCTCTCTCTCTCCATTTCTGTCTCTGTCTTCCTTGGCCACCGTCTATGCTATTCCGGTTCGAAGGGCTCTTTTGAAATTGAACGTGACGTCGCATATAAGCGCCGCACAAAGGTGCATGTGTGCGTACGTGTATGTTTGTGCATGTGTGCGTTTGTGCGTGTGTGTGTGTGTGTGTGACCATTTGAAACATTGATCGAAACCCACCGCCTCCATAATCTCTGAAAAGACGTTATCAATTCGTCGTCACCACGTCATGCTCGAATGCGATCCGCCAGAGCGTGCAGACGCGTTGTTTCGGGACACTATGATATTATTATACAACGTAATTTCCTGTTTGTACCAATCTCTCGTAAAAATCGTTTTGTTTCGTTTTTATCTTGACCTGTCATGTGTTCCTGGGACACGGTTAAATTAACCTTCCCGAAAAAAAGAAAAGCAAACAGGAAAATATTATTGTACCAATGGAAGTCGGAATGAAACAGTTCCTAAGGTACAAAGTCTCTATCGGTGGAATTGAAAATATTTTTCCTATTATGCCCGCTCTAAAAGTATAATTTTCGATGGATTTCGAAGCATTCTATAATGACCCTTTTCCGTCTAGCGGACAATAAATGGTTTTCTTTCTGCCACCTACGAAAAGTGAAAATCCCACTTCTGTCCAAATCAGATTATTAATACATGAATACGTTTTGGCAGGAGTGTTACTTCCGTGTTGTTCTGTGAAGCAGTTTGGAGCATCCAGATATCGATTACCGAGAACGGAGAGAACAGTTCGTTATGGAGTGCCTAGATACCGTAATATCGATAGAAGCGATTTCGGAGGTGATAGAGGTGTAACACAAAATAGTATCCATGTATGTGGCTCGTGCGGGAATGCAATTTCAGTCTTGGACTTTCGGTCCTCAGCTGCGTCTATCGTCTCATGCAATAAACGTTGCGCCCGATTGAAATAGCTCACTTTCCACTCGTGTGGCACAATATTACATTATTGCTGTCGATTTTAAATCGATAGTTTTATACCTATTTCAGGGTTAATGTATTTTTATATGATCATATTATTGTTTTATTGTTTTATTCCTTAAGACTTAATATTTTTTGTTGTGTATATATTAGTGTTGTAAACATATTAATTTATGTTTCGAATTACAATAAAATGTGTATACTGTACATCACTTACTATTTACGTTGTCACACATCCATTCCCTGCAGCACTGTCCGGGCACTTCGACCAACCGGGGATGCCTGCAAAGTCCTTGAGGAGATATATTTTCTTGTGGACACAACGACGCACAGGCATAAGTGCCGTTCTGGAAAAACAATTAATTGAACTGATATGAATGGCTATTCTGTTTTATGAAAACATAAAATAATATACATTATAGATTATATAAATTATTATATAGTTATGGTAGAAAGTAGAAACTACAACTTATGTATTGTTGGCTCTTGTCCAGGAATATTCGAAATGTATACGTAGGTACAGAAACTTTCTATTAGGTTTCATATTTTATTGCCATGACAAATAGCACAATGGAAAGTTTTTATGATTATAATAATATGTCATCATTTAATTCAATTGGAAAAGGAATTCAGCAGCAAATAACCACTTTAGTCCCATAAATAAAAACGAATCAGGTTTTTAGACGATGATTCGATTGTTATTATTATTACGACCAGCACCTATGTCGCAATAAAAGATACATATAATCTTGAAAAAAATATTATTAGGTAAATAAATGTTACCCGCTAAATTATATACAAACACAGGCTTCGACGCCACTATGGAAAACCTAATGCAAGGTAATATTGCTCTCGGCAAGCTGTAAACGATATAAGGGGTTTACTGTTAAATCAGGGTTTTGCTAGTTTTGGAAATTGTCTGGAAAATAATTACGTTAAAGTGTCGAGACAATATGTGTTAGAAGAGGATATTTTAAATCTGCCCTTTATTTCGAGGCCCTCATGCGTAGGTATTATTACAAAGTTAAGAACTTTTAGACAAACATATCGAATCTATGTTTATCTGTTGACATAATATAAACTAAATCATAAAGTATGATTCATTATACTCCTAATCTTTGTATTAATTACATTTATAATTGTGACAAATCTGAAACTTTGTATAAACAAAATAGTATATTAAATGAACACATATTGATCGCATTAAACTTGCATAACTACTGTTTATTTCACGTATTATAATGTAATAGGGAACAGGTGTGGCTCAGTATTTCATCTCAGTTTCTAACGTGTTTTGAGGTCAACCATCGGTAGTCCCTAGTTCCCGGATGGGTGATCACACGGGGTTTTAGAGACAAATTCTCACCCTCACATACACGTGTTCCTCAATCGACCGTAACCCTCTACAAAATTTTAATGGCCATAGTTTCCGATGCTTAAGATCAATTTAAAATATATATATATATATTTATATTGTAATAACAATTTTGAATAATATTTAATTTGGACATTTGTTAACCATTTTGACTCCTCTGAATTTTTTTTTGTATTATTTAAATACAAAATATATTTGTATTATATTTTAGACATTTTTGTTATTTAGTAATAAATAAGACATTCAATACAAAATCGATTATTTTCCTTCTTTAAGTATAATATTATAATGGTTTTGAAAAAATGTGTTTAGATTGTAGACACACTTTACAGAGCTACGTTGTCTATATAAAAGAGAATAATTTTAGTTTGAAAACCAATTATATTATTCAAAATAGTTAGATTACTAATATTAGTTTAATTTAATTATTCCTAATTTATGGTGACATTGTTTAGTTTAATATAGGTACTTAACATGTGAATTATGCACATAAATCGCATGTAATCGTATGTATATCCTATGTTGATCCAAATGATTTTAGCGTAGTTATTATCTTATTTGTTATTGTAAGTGAACTATAGTCACGGAATACGAGCTCACATCGGTGGCGTACTTACCGGAAGAAGGACTCCTTTTAGCCCAATATATTAATTATTGATTTCCATACAACCATATTATTGATTTTATTAAATGATATAAAAATCAGTAAAATTAAAACGTGTATTTTTGTATCATAATAATATGACAATGAATCCATCAAAAACATATTATTTATGAAAAACATTAAATTGTACAATTTAGTTTAAATTATTTAAGTACCTATGTAAAACAAGCCAATGGTTCCGTCATTAAGGCTTTCTTCTTTAATAAATTAAAAAAATAATACGCTTTATGTATGGTTGTCTTATTTTGATAATTTCTAAAAATATGATAATTTTATTCATTATAAATAATAAATAAATGAAAAAGGTGAAGTTATGGTGGTAAGATATATCCGGCTGCATTTTACCAATAAAAACTACGCTATATTTCTCATATAATAATATTCATTATAATGCATACAATATAAATCAATATATAATTAAAATATATAATTTGATATCCTCATTCCTTAATACATTTAAAAAATCTCTTTTAATATTGAGAACGCTCAAATTTGAAAAATTGTCTTGTCACATGCTAATTTCAAAGTCCAAAAAGGCTTTTTATTGAATATGATATATTTAGGTGCTTAAAGCCTCTACCTCTGATGAAAAATTCTTAAACACTTCAGTGGCCGTCTTGAATTTATGACGTTTTTATTTTGTATTATTATTATGATTTTAAATCGAAGTTATTGGCGTCTAATAGACCATACATTAAGTACATATTTGAGTTGAGACTTGAGTACACTAAATTTGTTATTGCGTTAGTTATACATACTGGGATAATTTAAACTTGAAAGAATCTTTTGAAAATGTCCGTAGGCCAATGTTTGATCTTATTTGAATTCTATATCGAACGATACATAGTACTTATTTACCAATTTAAATAATAGCTCTTTTCAAAAGATAGTAACAAAGTAAAAGTATATGAATCGATGACGAATGTAGTTTTATTTTGGTCTTATATTTTTTTTTAAATGTATTACGTTAATAGTTACATAACGGACCTACCTTAATGTAGTGGTAGCTTTATAATATTTAAATAAAACAAAACTTGAATTAAAAAATTAATTGAAAAGTGTTACCATAGTTTTTTGTTGTTGTGAGATTTAGTTAAAAATATTGCAACAATGATTTAACAGTTAAAATTATTCAAGAACTTATAGTTCAATAACTCAGATTTTTAACGAAAATATAAACATGAATGTTCAACTTATTTATTTTATTTGAAATTGGATACTAAAACTATGTATTATGAACATTAACTATAATATGTATTATTGTATGTAAGTTTCTGATTCTTAGATAGTTAGATCATAATAATATAAATAAAATATGGTATTTACTATTTAGTATTTACCACAGAAATTAAAACATAAGATCTAAATTGAATAGATAATAATTTAATAAATATTAGGTATTTAAATTAATTGTTATTTTTTTTATTAAAACTTAAAGCATGGTTATTAATTGTAAATGCAAATATTTATTAATTTGTTTTAAACTAGTCAAAAATTGCTGAGTGATCGAGTTACACTAGTTTAATTACAAACGCAAATAAATGTTTATGTTTGGTGAGTTTCACGTTTAACTTGAAGCAATCATTTTTTTTCTTAAGAAATCATTCGACACTGGAGTTTTATGAACATTTTTAATCGTTTTATAGAACAATATGCGGAAACGTATTGTTTATTAACAATTTAACACCATTTCAAAAATACATAATAATATTAGGTCTGTATTATATAATAATTTTTGTTTTTAAATTTTACACGATTTATAAAAAACGTCTGTCTTAAAGACAAACGTAAATGTTTTGTCTCGAGCTGAATACTTTTTTTTGTCGAAATAAAAATAAAAATAACAATAAACGTGTTCTTGTTAAAAAAATGTGAAGTTTTAAATTGTAGCGGTAAATAAATTATGAATTATTTAATATTTATCAATTACCTGACAAGTGCACTGCGTTCTGCAATCTAGCCTGAATGTTTCTCCGTTGTCGTACGTCTTGTTGTATACCGTACACGGCAAGCCTTTTACTACTGAAAAGAAAATGCAAATTATAATAAACAACATATAATGAACATTTTTAATATTAAATAAATTATCATAAAACAGATTTTTCTTGCGATTTTAAAATTCAGATTTGTTAGATGATTATCTTAGGGGGGTTGTTTGTTTTTTGTAATATTTGGTTCAATGATATATGCCGATACGATTTACTATCAATACATCGTACGAATAACATGTTAAATACTACGCAACCGATCAAAAATTTGTACTAGGATTCAACGAATTATTTAAATTATTTTTAAATAAAGTGGCTATTACCTTTTAATAGTTTTTAATACTCATTTAGAGTAATATTGAGCAGTAAACACACCACCGAAGTCGTGTCTAAAATAATACATAGTGAAAAAAAAATGTTTAAGAGTAAAAAACTTTCAAGTTTTAAATCCAATGAGTAAAAAATGTTATGACAAACCTTTATATAGTTTTAGAACTTATTTAAAACTTTTTTTACATGATTTTAATATTTAAAAAATATTACGTCTGAATAAATTTGAAATAACCTAGAAAACCAGTGATCGGCGAATTAGTTTAATTGTTCCTTATGTTCAAGGTAATAAATTTAGGTTTAATGTTGAAGTAAAAATAGTAATAGGTATATTTATCATGCAATATTTAAATCGAAAATATTATATTTGTATATTTATTAAATATAAAACACATTTATTGTAACTTGATCACATTTCATATCATTATTTCTAAGAAACTACATTAAACTTATGAAATATCATTAAATTGTTTAATATAATATACGTTTTAACTGTAATTTGTATGATCTATACATTTCTTTGTATAGTAAGAATAATTTTTTATTTTAGTCGTTATTAATTTTGTAAACGCGTATTCTTGAAATAGAAGTCCCTCATTAGCGACACTTTAATATGTGCAATTTTACTGTAATAAGTCGTCGCACCATTTTCTGTCGAAACTTTGGAGACGATTTTTTGGCGTAATTTCTACAACTAACATAGGCCTGCAATCGAATTTTGGCGGTTTAGAAATGAACATTGGTAGCGACGGATGGCTGTGTCTTTTACCATTTGCATATAGTTATCGAAATGTGAAACGTTTGGTTTGTAAAATAATAGATGCAGTACATCTATAATATGGGCTTGATATAGAGCTTGTAAAGAATATTATATAGTATGATGTACACGAGGAGTTTGGAAGATTTGAATAATATATTAATTATTTTTTTGTTTAGTCAGATTTTCTTTTTTGTATAATATGTTGGGATCAACTATTATGATTGTCATCCTTTAATAGAATATTATATCAGTATCTATTAATTAAAATGCAAGATAGTCTTTATTTAGTAAAGTTGACTTTGGTTTATTTAGTTTTTGTTCTACGTGAGTTTCAACTCTCAAACCTAATTTAACTAAATTTATAATTCAATATTTTATAATAATATTTGTAAATTAATTTTCGTTACATTTATATTCAGTTTTACTGCAGCTACAACGCTTATATTACCTACTATTTAAATTTGAATTACTTATTGATGTTGAATTCATGTTGTGACACATAAAAAAAAAACACTATATTATATTTACGTTTTCTACAGGTGTTTTACGTGCTACGCAGTAAAGATGTTACTAGACAACAAATTAATAATTTTATCAAGTGATTAGGAGAAATGAGGTAACCAAAATGGTAAAATAATTGAATCTAGTAGGTATAGTATGACAGTAATATCCATAGGTTGTGGGTTTTATAAGCTGAACTAAAAGTTAATTTTGTCTCTCGGGATCATGAATAATTAAAATCAAAAAATCTGCAGTTGGATAATAATAATAAGACTCAAGATAATAATAATAATAAAAAAAAATAATCTTAATAAACTTTTATTATTCTTTAAGTACTTTTTTCCACAGACCGAGAAAAGGAATGTGATTTGATAGCATGACACTTGGAGTTTAAAAACGACACTTAATTTACATACAATTAAAATCTATTTCCTACATTTTCAATGTAACGGATTTCAAAGCAGATAAAAATAAATGTTCGTGCCACAATATTATATTATTAGTATACTTTTCAGTTTTAATATTGTTTTATAAAGATGTTTTCATTAATTTTGTGGTGGTAAATATTATAAGAGTTCTGGGTAAAGCATACCTAGATGCATTGAATATTATTTCATCATCATTAAATACAACTATGAGACGTATTATTTAAGCTATATATATAACCAATACATATTTCATTTTTACGGATGCGATATTTGTGATTATTGACTGAGTAGGTAAAAATACGAATTATAAATAAAATATGTATATGACCACGAGGGAGGTGTTGCGCCATGTTAAAAATACTCATATATTAATAAAATATTAATTCTCACGAGTAAAATATAATAGTTAAGTAATATGAATACATTTAAATAATAATAATTAATGGCTCGGGTAAAAATTTACATAAAAAAAGCATAAAGAAAAGTACGATGAAGAATATTCTTTAAAAATGAAATACAACATGACAGAATTTTAAAACGGTTTAAGTGTAACAACGCCGAAGGAGAAATAGTTAAATAGAACATAATTACGTTCTTATAGTTCTTATAGTTATGGATGTATACATTTGCATGTGTAGGGATAAAAATATAAAAGAAACGTTACGGAGTAGTATATTGTTGGAAAAGCTAAGAGGACGGAACGAGAAAATAATGTGAAATAATAACAAAGGTTTGGAAGAATAAAAATTTTGGAGAGTACTTCGAACGAATGTTGCAGTGGATAAAGACAGAAAAAAATAATTATGTGCAGAGGCTGGAAACCTCTAGGTTAATAAAACCTTAAAAAGACACTCGAATAACATTTTATTTAACTGATGCTTGGAAAAACTTTATTATAGAAAGTCCAGAAAGTTTTCACTAATAAAAAAAAAAAAACAAATGTAGGTACACGGATGCGCATTTCCTATTGTTTTCACAACTTTGTGTTTTTACGGATTCCCATTTCCCACGGAGTTGTCATATTGTATTGTTATTTTTAAATAAAAAAAACACGTTATTAAAAATTATTTGTCGAACCAAATTTAGTTGAAATTACGAATTTTATGAATGTTTTATCGTCATCGCTTTTGAGAATATTCCATTGGGAGTTGTAACAGCTGACCGTATTGTTATTGAGAAATTAATTTTTGAATAATCGTGCAATATATTAAAATATATATATTGTTTTTTAACTTATGTGCAGGGTAAATACTACTTATTGTATTAATATACGTGATTACCAAACATATTATGTTTAGTCGCTGTACATGTAAACGTAGTCGTTGAAATAAATTTAATAGTACCTATATGTACTACACGACCATAACAAGTACATTTTACGTATACATCTTATATATTACTCATATAAAAATGTGTACATATCGTTTAGATCACAGCTGACGACAGTAAAATGATGGATTGGCACGCGCGGAGTAAAAGATTTCAGAAAACTCGGGGAAACAAAAAACCGAAAACATCGTATGTGATGTATTGTTACGTCATGATACATTATATTATATTATATTTTCATTTACCGGCCTGCAAGTAACATCATAATATTATTATAATATTATTTTACAGGGGGGGGGGGGCAGAGAGAAGGGTCGGTCAACTATAAAATAAAGTCCGCGGTGTGAACCGAGAATACGGACGGCCAGCGGGAGTCCGCGCGCCAAATCCGTATGAGTTGTGAACGAGTGAATAATATTATTATACAGTTTTGACGATAATGGAACCTATCCGAAACGAGGTACCCATCATCGCGGTTACGCCGTTTTCAAATATGCCAAGTCGGAAGCGGTCTTTATATTATAACCATTAATGCGTTTACTATACATATATAATAATATTATAACGCGGTTACGCGGGCTCGTGCGGGACGGGAGATTATATATTGTTACATCGTAATTATGTTATTATGGTGACGCCGAAGAAAGCTCTGCAGCGGTGTTTGTGGCGTGCGACGTGAATGATAAAAAAAAATTCCGCGCGCATCGCATATTAATACGACATGGATACATAACGCGTTGTGTACACACAGAAGCATAATACTATTAACATGGCGCAGAAGATATCGTACAACACGGGTATAGTGTCCGGGCACTCGTCCGAGCTTAGGGTGTAAAAAAAAAAACGCGCAGGGCGAGGGTTGCGCTACGATTTATTACAATATAATTATATTATATTATGCTGTGCGGCACGATCCCCGCGTATTTCTGGTTGCTATAAGTGCTTGATAATAATAATAATAATTATTATCATCGTTGTTATAATGCGCCGGCATGACCGCGCGCGTACCTCAGTATGTTATTATTGTGATAAAAATAAATCGCGTGTCGCAGATTCCGATACGGTATTATTATAATATCGCGAAATTCGTGTTCATATCGTTTTAATGCGTATCGACGGATTCGCCGGGAGAATAAAATATTGGCCGGCCCTCTAATCGCCGCAATCCGAACGGCACGTACTTGCGCATTATGATAATGGTCTCCGGGCGAGTACATAATTCTGTCAATATAATATCATTGTCACTATACGGCCGCGTTGGTTTTCAAGTACGTACGTCGATTCCACAGTGGTTTTACTTCTAATTCAGTCCGCCCAAGTACTTGAAATCATAATATTTATAATGCGAGTCGCAATAAAAACAGGATTTGTAAAATTGTGTTCAGTTTTAGTACGGTTATATTTTTTTATTTTTTTTTTTTAACTTATTGTGTGTTTTTAATGTCGGTTACAGTGTTGGCCATAAACCTTGGGCCGGGTCTGTAATCCCTTTCATTAATTTGCTACACGGCCGTAAAAAAATATAGTGGGGTAGTTTTAATTTGAAAACGACGTCTATAAAACCAGGATCCTGGTATCACATCGGCTAACCAATAAAGTAAAACTAAACGGCCCGTGATCAATTTAATCGGGGTTTATTAATTAATAATAAATTATTATATATCGCACTTTATGTTTAGTTAAAGCGTTCTCGAATTGTTTTTTTTTTTGTGATACGATAATACGATATTCGTTTAAATTGAATGCACCGCACATTACCATACGTAACAATTTCAACGTGGACCAGTACCAGTTCCGCGTAATTCGATGCGAGTTTTTTTTTCATTCATAGTTTTCAGCTTATTACTTTTTCAGGTTTATGAAAACGATACTATTGTCGTTACCATTAGTATGTAAATTAACTTTCTAGTTGCCACAGTGTTCATATAATAAAATTATTCTTCGTTTGAATCTAAACTTAAGAAATACTTATCATATAGTTATTAGTTACTATTATTGGTTGCATCAAACAAGTATGATGACAATCAAATCGTTATTTTCTTTGTATATTATTATCGTCGATACGTGTTTGTATCATTAATTAAATAACTATTATTAAACGTCTTTTGTTGATTCGTCATGTAAGCACCATTTGAATGAAAACCAAAAACTATATGTGAATACAATACCCAATAGCGTTTGTTTACGCTTCAGAAAACTACGATGCAATTTAGTACTAAGACGACATAATAAATCATTTATCTTTTATTTATTGCACATCACAAAATGTATGTATGGTTTGTAATAATGAATGTTCATAGTTATTCAAAATTAATTTTATGGTAACTTATTGTAAAATATCATCTTTATAACATACAACTATTTTTTTTTTAATAAAGATAAGATATTTTCTAACAAAATATTTAAAATTTTGTGAATCTATCATTATATTAAATACTTATTATTGCAACCGACAATGTAGTAACATATTATGACAGATTTATTTTGGTGATTTCTTTCATAGCATTAATGTAAAAAAGTAAAAAATAGCGTTTTTTCTATAATATGCATTTATTATAAATTAATAACCTAAAGCCAGTTTTGAACTAAATCTTATTTTATATAAAAATTTATTTTAAGAACATTCAACTTAAAATTATCAAATAAAACAATTATTATACAAACACAGTTAAAATACATTCTTTGTTTAGAATATTGTGGATTACATTAAAAATAATTATACGCTTTTAGGCATAACTCGAACTTCAAATTTAATTAGAACCAAAATAAAATTAAAAATATAATAAATTGTACAAAAAAATTTCATAAATTTAATTTTAATTTATCGCAGGAACATTTATTTTGTTTTTATTTAACAAAAGACTGTTTTAAAACTCATAAGTTCTTAGATGAAACAGTTATAGTATACTTATAATTTATTTTTCTGATTTTATTATTGTTCTGAAAAATTTAAACGATATTTAAATTTTAATAAAATTTGAACTATATTTATCAAAGGAATTCCATCTAGAAATAATAAAAACAATTTTAAATAAAATAAAAATGTACCGTTTATATTTTTTTCTTTTTATACAATATAAAAATAATACTATTTATTGTATGTATATACGTATTATGATAGCTTTTATTTCTAAGTCACCAGTTACATGGCTCGGATGTATATATAAATCCAGATTATTTAATCCTCGCATCTATATAAGTTTAGAAAACTTTTTCCATATTAATATGTACGATTTAACACGTTGATCTATTTAATAATACTACCTAATATTTGTCTTGCATAATATGTATTATTTTTAGAGAAGAATTGTTCAGACGTCCAAAACATGGGTATATCGTATACTTTTGAAAACGAAAATATATTTGAGAGAAATTCATACTATTTTAAGAAAAAAAAAACAATAATTAATCTAGAGCATTTTTTTTTGTACGATAAGTTTTTTTAATGGTAAAAAACAAAGTATGTTAATTATTTTTTGTCTTATGCAAGTTCATTTGATGTCAGTTTGTATGATAGATCCCACCCTCAGCCACTCAGGACATAACGGAACTTCAATTATTCAGAGAGAAATGAGAATAATTGCTATATAAAATATGATATGAATAAACTCACGTATAATATATTTTTTTGATAGTCTCAAAATTACATCAACACAATATCGAATAAAAATAATTAGTTCACTGTGTTTGGAAACTTTAAAAAAAAAGTGTTACTGGAATTTCGTAAATTATATTTTGTAGCCGGACGCGACGGCATGTTATACCGCATTCGTCTATAAGCATTTAGGATGTACCGTAAAGTCTTCGACAGACACGATTGTGGGTTAAATACTTAAATGCAATCATTCAATTTTATGGACTCACGTCCTGTACTTCAGTATCGTACACCTAGGCATGCACGGCGGCATGACATCTCGACTTAATTGTTTTCAAAGATTTGTATAAAGGGAACACTTCGATTAATACGAAAACAACAATAATAGCAATTACAATAATGTTCCGACGACGACGGCACTTGACCTAAGACAACGGCGCGTGCACATACCCTATGCGTCTTGTTCTTGTAAACGTAAAACAAATTAAATTTGAGTTTAGCAGAGCCAATTTCGTGTTGTTAGCTTAAATATTAGATCAAATTAACCTTTTATCAAACTTCAAGGTAAGTATTTTATCTGTGTTCTCTCGTTGGTTTTATTACGATATTGTAATTTTTAAGCTTTAAAACTTGACTAACTTGGTATGTAAAAAATATGAAAATTTCATGTTTTCATATTTTTATATTTTACATATTCCCAACTCGCTTAAAAATTAATATAATATCGTAAAAATCAAATAAGCGCACATATTGTTCCTACCTTTAAGTCTTATCGTGGTTAGATTAATAATATATCAAAGCTAGGCGATAACACAAAGTTGGCTCGCTGAACGTACATTTGCCAGGTTGTACCTACGTTTGTATAAGACGGAGACGACCCAACATGCTACTACAGTTAGTACGTCAGTAACGCCACCGTCCTCTTAATGCACCTATAATATATTATATCTAATATCTATCGCCTATGTATATAATATGTGTGTATGTACGAAACGTCACGCGCAGATGGCTTGCTGGAAACCCAAATATGACCTCCCCGAGGTACGGCGTGAAATAATAATTTATAATATATTATTATTATTATATATGTATTAAAATCGGACGAGGATTTATACTGGCGAATAATGAATAGTGGTGAGCGTCGCGCGTGCCCTTGTATGTGTATATGTGTGTGTGTGTGTGGGTGGGTGGGTGTGTGTTGTGTATGGTCGAGAGAAAATAACACAGTGTATATATTATATATACACGAACGACAGGCGCGTTTGGGTTCTAAATAATGGCAGGCGTGCATAAACAGCACACTATATAATACATATATATATTTTATATACGTTTATATACTTATATATATATATATATAATACATGTATGTATATAATATATTATAAGAGTTATCGCTTCATTACCGCGAACGGCCGCCGCGCGCCCCGCGAATTTCGCACCGGCGTGGCGAGATATCGACCCCCCGACACAATACTGTACAATAATAATATATTGTATATTATCTATTTATAGGGTAGGCGCCTATATATTATGTGTATACGGTATACACTACGTATAGTTCATTGCCGAGCGTGTCTATACCGTGTTTACATGGTATAGGTATCAAGTATACCTCGTCCAACGGACGGGTTTTGTTCGATTTTAAAGTCCATTCTACCAAAGACAATATAATCGGCGCACCCGTTCGCCGGCGTTTTATATATTATACCGACAGCGTTTGTTTCATAATTAATTTTCCATTGTAAATCGTTTGAAATTCTCGTTAGTAGTTGGACGGTGGTGTCTAGACCACGCCGACCATGCCCCCGGACCAATGTTTAGGCTATAGACGATTAGTTCAGATGCTGCAGATAAAACGTACCTTAATAGCGCTATGGTAAATCAGCGATTTTCGAGAGAGCCGATAGTATTACTTGTATTTCGAAGTTGATATTATAAAGCAATATATTATAAGTGTGTAGTATAATTTGTATAACGGCTCAACATTTGCTTTAAAATTTAAAAATCGAAAAAAAATATTACACAAAAAAAGATACAGAAATATAGTTTTTATCATAATATTTCAGTGAATTCACTCATAACTGTAATATTAAAACAAAAGAAACTTAACGTGAATAATGTCTGCGAACGTAAATATTGTCCGTGTAACGCATTTGTAAGATGAAAATAACAAATGCCGATGTAGTATCTTCTTAGTAATAACTAATAGTACCTACCGCCTAATATAGTATAAAGTACTCTTTCTCTTATAGTACCTAATAATAACAGGTATCATAAGGAATTAATTTAAATGCCAAATATTATAGTAAGTAGCTGAGATATCGAGTGCATTGTGCAAATTTGTGTCATTGTATAATAATATAAATTATATATTCGATCCCAAATGGATGTTGTTGATTTGGTTGTAAAAAAATAATATATTATTAAATCATTTTTTTTTACTTACGTTTTGAAAGTATTCATATTATTGTTTAACTGTATATTTTACTCTTCAGTACCGAAATATTAAGTACATATTTTTTTATTATACAATTTAATATTTACAATCTGTATCATATTATCAAATTTGTGATATTTTAACTTGAAGGTTGACACACTTCAAAAACTTCGAACTTATATGTGTTACGTTTACATTTTAAATAGTTAACAAATCTTTTGTTCCATAATAAATTCGGGACGTCTGATGTAGTTTCGTAAAGAAGTCAGTAATTATTTGCACGTCGATTTTAGACAGGTATTGTGTTAAGTACCTATAAGTCAAATTGAACATAACGTGGATGGAATTTGATTGGCTTGTAGTATAACATTAATTATTGGTAATATTTAATTTCAGACTCATAAATCATGTACGAAAACTGGAAAGTCAGCATGCTCTACCTCCCACGTATAATTGAAATTTAAATCAATAATTTAATCGCTATAATATTATTATGTAGAAGAAGTTGATTTTATTGAAATGTTGCTATACAACATTAACGAACAATGGAAACAAACATTGTTTGACATTGAAACAATAAGAACGACACACAATATAATTTAGTGTGTTCATCACGAATGTAGGGGTTCAACGGTCGGGTCGCGTAATTAAAATAAATAAATAAATATTGAACAAACGACTATTGGTTTACTTCTGGGCACAATATCATGCGATCGCGATAGACGGACAGTTGATGTATAATAATAATATTCATATACAGAAAGCGACCTTTATTTAGTCGACCTTTCGGCGAATGTACTTTTAAAACGGACAGCTCGTCGGTGCAATATCCACGTTTACATCGCTCGTATAAAAACGGTTCCGTATGACGACGTTCTCCCAATCCACGAGGCGTCAGCTGCAGGGCAGGCGTCCGAGGCGATCCGAGCAAATGGATATTATACCGTCCACACACATAATACCATACGTATAGAGTATTATAAATACAGTCGTTCGTACAAGACGTACATATTATATTATTATGCCATTATACGATCGCAGTCGGCCGCGATGTCTTGCCGACATGTGCGGATTGTCCGTGCCTGCGACCTATCGACGGTTTTTATTTCCTCGCGCGATATAACATTATATTCTTTGGTTTTACGCGCGCACATAAAAACAGGCTTCGGACTGCATGTGCAGCACGTCGACATAACGGCCGTAATGCGATATTATATTTTGTTTTCCAACGGACAGAAAACGGTTGCGTATGCAATATTATAATATAAAATCAAATGACCCCACCGTCGCGCCACCCGCGCACCGCGTCCGAAAAACAGCACCCCCCCCCCCGCCCCCGGCACATGCCCGGCGTTCGACCTTTGCGGTGGCGTGTGCTGCGCGTGGGCGCGCGCGGGCGGGCGCGTATAATACGGCGGCCGGAAGGGACGCGAGCACAAAAGTGACCTGTCCGTGAATTTACGACCGCTATCAGCATAAAAACGCGCGCGCACACACACGACACGCCGGGGCCGAGCGTCGTTAAAGTTAAAGCGGACGAGTCCGTCCCCGCACCGCCCCGCGGGCGAACCCTTCGCGCCGCGCGCCGCGACGATAAAAGCGGCGCCCCGTCCGAACCGGGTTCGCGCGACCGTGGAGACCGTGGAGAACCGTCTCCCGCGAACGGCCTTTGCGGGGGCGGCTCCGTACACTGCCGGCTGAAATAATATACCGCGGTATACGCTCTCGCTCGCGCCGCGTTCGGGTTTTCGCGTGTCTTGCCGGAACCGCGCCCTTAACGCAATTTGCCGAGGTCGCCGCCGGTAATAAGAATATCAACGTATAGGTATGCAGGTATAGCTCCTAATGTAGGTACGACGGCGCCGCCGTGCTGGCTGCCGACGGAAAGCGCCCGGGAAAACTTTCCGGGCCATTCGTAAGTTATTACTATCTCCTCGTCGCCGTTGAATCTGACGCGCGCGTGAAAGTTTACCGTCCGCTTTTCGGCCCTGCCGTATACCGCCACCGCCGCCGATGAAGTTAGATGTCCGCCGCCGCCGCCGTGCAAATGTAATTAATATTCGTCTCGTTAATTGACGGCTGCGGCCGATAAAGAGCGCGATGTGCGTCCGTCGCAAAATTCTCGCGGGGACCGGATGTTTTCCGAGAGAATATTATACATAATGCCGACCGCGATGATTACGTTTTCGGACATGTCGTGCGCGATATGGGCAGTGTTCGGATTAGACGAATATTTTTTTTTATCTCGACAAAGACAATGGAACTCAAATGTATCTACGTAGATATAAAAGATAACTCATTTGTCTAGATAAAAAAAAAGATACACATTTTTTTTAAATGGGTTTTAAATTTAGGTATATTTTAGTTGGACACATAATAATAATAATAATAATGATATAAATAAAAAAAATTACATTATTTGTAAACCATAAACTTGGTTTGAGAATCTGCATAAATATTTAAAATGCGTTTGTACAATTTCGCGATTTTTATCAATAAAAAATGTATCTAGATGGATTTATTTAGATTAGTAAAAAAATTATCTAAGACGAATGCTTAGATACCTTGTAACTATTTATCTAGATAAGATGAAATATGAACAAATAATTATCCAGACATAAATCTAGAAAAATGTATCTAGATAAGTCCGAACACTGGCGATAGGTATAATATTATAATAATTTTATAGCGAAATAGGGTTTGCGTTCGACGCACTGTGCAATGATATAAGTGCCTGTGAGATAATATTATTGTTTTTATGATATTATCGGCGTGCGGCCAACTCGGGACGTTGTGTTTTTAAAAACATCGGCAGTACGCGTATTCCCGCGGAGTGTAACACTTTCTTCCTAAAGTTTACACTTTGGAGATTGTTTCAATGGTAGCTCTTAGTAATTGAAAACTTTTTTAAGAGCTTTTAAAATTGAATTAAAATGTTTTAACACAAATTGATAATGAAAATATTATGATAATAATAATAATAATAATAATTTTCGAACAATCAATAAAACGAATTCACTTTAATTCGTGAAGTGCTCACAGTTAATTTTTAATTTCAAACTGTATAGAAATATAATGATCGTGTGGTTTTTATCTTTTATTAATAATTTCCGTACAATTTGCAGTGGTTATAATTTTCAATAGCAATTGAAACTTAAACGTGCTGAAAGTGTAACTTTAACGAAGATTTGTAAATTAAAATTAACATATGATTTTAATTCGATTGTAATAATCGTATTAGCATTTAGTCATATAATATAATATAATTCATTTTAGCAAATAATAACACAATATGTTGAATATTTTATCAATCTTCAAAATCTTAAGTAATTTGTAAAGATTTTGTGATCACGTTAATTATTCATTGTTGATTTTGATATTATTGTAGGTAGTATTATGGTTTTTAACAGTTTGATACAATTTAATTTATACTTATATGTTATTAATACATTTTAGCATAGGTATTAAAATCGTATATAACCTTTTTTTTTTGTGTTCACTCCATAGTCGTTTAGGGGAACTTTCACATACGGTAATCCTACCCAAGATAAACCTGGGTAGTCCATTAATAATATTACTATTGATTTTAAATTTGAATTAATCCTTACTATTAACAGTACAATTAAACGTTTAAAAATATGTATATACTATGCGATTCGATTATGTGCATGCGGTTAGTCTGAAGTTCATTTAGGAATAAAGTTTACACAGATTAGAACTAAAATAAACTAAAGTCACTAGCAATGCGAGCCAAATAGAGCGTATATCTAATTTAGGTGTTGGAAATGTTAATTATGATTAATACCTAATAATAGGGTCTGTTCTATGCTGATTTGATTATAGATAAAGAGAGTGGTTTGAAAAGTTAAAATTGAACTTTTCCTCTAGAGATTTACGTAATTTGAAGTTGTTCAACCAACTCTATTTTAGGAGTATCTTTAACATCAGCTAGGTTATTGTGTTACCTACTTTTGTAGACACTGCATTCAAATTGAATTATATTAAGTAGGTATATTACAATTTAATTAGTTTTTGATATATATTTTTCTAATGTAATGATTAATTAATCTAATTAGTTTTATTATGGTATTTACGTTGAAACTATTGATGAAATGAAATATGATAATATTGGTATGATAGTGCTGATTTTATTGTATATTATAAATAGGTACCTTAACATTTTGAATTTCGTTGAGAAAATTAATTTTTTAATATTATTATTGTTAATTGTTAACGAAATTTAAAATTAAACGTTTTTTTTGATCGAGGTCAGTGTTGTGGAAATGTTGGAAAATAGTGATAAAAATAAAAATACTAATAAAAACGGTATGCAAGTATTGTAATATGGTGCTAGCTGAGTTTCACGCTTCAGAGAAGTCGAAGAGGAGGTTTAAGAGCGTGTTGACATAATGACACGTGGGCGTTATAAGTTTGGGTTGGATAAATATTCCGCATCGTCTCATTTTATCTTCACCTCTCGCCATTTTTCGCATTCAGGTATATTTTTTCCACACATATATAAACACATATTTCTTTTTTTTTCTTGTCATTTAAACCTATGTTTTTGCACTTGAATTGGGCTTAAAGTGCTTAAGGGATTTCCTATATATTTTTAAATGACCGTACGCACGAAAAATATCATAAGGTTCGGATTTGATGTTGGTTGAGGTGGCGGTGTGGGTCGTGTGCTAATTATTATTGATTACGGGTGGTCATTGTAATCAAAAAGGTTATGTTAGCTTGATGATAAATAGATGGCCTTTTGGGACCTAATAATAAGCAACGTATGGTTTTATATTATATTAGCTTAAAAACAGCCAGTTCTAGCAGAAAATATGGGGTTTCCAGTAGATCGTTCATCACCACACACATTATTTTTTAATAATCAAATATCCTGTTTTACCAATGTTCCAATTCCTGGTATGTAAGACGTAAGTTTACGTTTTTTTTTATCGAATAAATACTTATTTTTTTACGATATTTGTTTTTATATTCTGTTATGTGATATTTATTTTAGAAAAAAAAACAACATTTATTGATAATTATAATATTGGCATCAAATAATGAGTATAATATAAATTTAATAACCGAACAATTTATTGTAAAATATTGAATTTGTAAAAATTATTATGAAAAAATAAACTAACAATTTAAATCAAAGATTTCATTAAAAATAATGTACACCTGGATAATATTATATTATATTCTGCGTAAGAATTTTAAATGTATCAAATCATATATAAAAAAAGTGGGTAAGTGGATGTCGCTCTGCTATACAGAAGGTTACAAGTGGGTCACTATAATGGATGATGTTTAAATTTGAATTCAATAATATGACATAATTGTATAAAAAAACGATTCTGAGCGAAAACGGCCAGTCTGCCTATAATATTACTAAGTATATTTGACGATATTAAGGTGAATAAAGTAATTTATATATAACCTATTTACGTGGAATATTGTTTTAAAATTTCAATTCTTAGCTATAAATGTTGAATTTTTATACATTTTTAACTACAAAATAATTATTAAATTTTAAATGTGACAAATTTAAATTTTAAATGCTTATAAAAAAAAACTTGTGCTAAAGTATTTTTAATATTTTTCAACTGCTATTGTAGCAATAGGGGCCTCGCATACTTTTTTTTTCACGTTTTTTTACCCAACAAATACAATTTTATTGATATTTATAGAAAAAAAAACTAAGACAATTGAAAATTGACAATGTCCGTAAACAGCTCAAGAAAAGTCAAATTATTTTCAAAATTATATGGTTTATAGAAAATGCTAATATAAACATTCAGTGAAATTTTCAAGTATCTACAGTCATTCGTTTTTTTAATTACAATAAAATAATAAAATCGCTACATGAAAAATCGAGCGAATTTCTAATTTAAAATAATTTTGCAAATTATCGTCATTTTTATGTATTTTGTAAATATTTGAACTTTAAATGCTTATAAAAAAAAAACTGTGTCTGGATTTTTAATTTTTTTCATCTGCATTTGAAACAATATACTAGTAACTTGTGTAGAGTATCAGAATATATTATTTGAAATTAAATACACTTCCTGGTAGGAATGGTATAGGGCTCACTCTCCTGGAAATTCTCAGGATAAAAAAAAATATACGTTTTAATATTATCTGTATTCATGGAGTGCCCGAAAGAGTCAACATTACTATCTATTAATTGGTACGTACTTTATATTTCAAAGTTAAAATTATATTTAGAAATTATTTTATTACAATTGAGCAACGTATCCATGACAAAAAAAAATTATTTAATCATAAATCAAGTAAATGTAAATAGTTTCAGTAATACATTAATTATCTACCATTAATTTCAAAAGTACATTTAAGCTTATATAGGTATTGTAACAAACTATATACAAAGCATTTATTGGGTCTTCCGTAATTTTAATATGTTATATAGCTATTGATATAACAGTGTCAATGTTTAACCAGTGTATCTATTGTTTTGAGGATCAATAGGTGTGATAAGTGCCATGTAAATGTTAACATTTACTAGTTATCAATTAACTTCGAATCACTGTAATTGTCACGTTATAACCAAATATTTTATATTTTCATAAACAAGTTACATAATATACACGATGCATAGCTAGGTGGTAGATACATATTACGCAATATAATTGTAAAATTTGTAGACAATCGTATAACCACAAACAAGTTACTGAAATTACCAATGATTTAACAAAACGACACATCTGTAAAATACCACCACCTGCAGCAACAAGCATAGTTATTTCGAAAATAAAACTAAAAATGTTTGTATTTTATCTAAATAATAAACTTAAGTAGATGGTTATTTTAAATAATTAAATACCTACTCATAACTCATAAGCATTGAAAGTGCAGGGGGTGTATTATTTTTCATATTTCATTCAAAATAATTAATTTTAATTTAATAATGTAATATAGTTATTAATTTATCGTAAATATTAAATTGTTCATTATAATTACAATGGAAATGCTCGTTGCACAATCTGCCAATGCGCGTATTATACATTTGTTTTTAAATGTTTGTTTTAATTTTATTAATAGTGTTTTTTCACTTAAAATACAAAGAAATGGAGTCCATCTTATCACCTTAACAGAAGACAGGAAGTCGCACACACAAGATGCAAAATCGGACACTCATTCCCAACTCACTCGTTCCTCATCAACAAAAGTCGCCCACCCACTTGTGATGAATGCCACGCTGACCTCACTGTCCAACGCATCATATTAGATTGCATAAAATACCGTTATATAAGAAACCACCTGGAAATACCACTGAATATCTTTTCCCTCTAACTTTATTTTATCTCTTTTACACTAGGCTAATGACCGGTGATGTTGAAGCCTTATTTCTAATAAAAAAATAAAATAAATTTAACTACTTACGTGTTATATTTTATGAAATTAAATACCTAATTGAAATACGCGCCATTAACATAATGATTAATAAATTATAGTACCCAATTGATTCTCATACACGATACACTTTTCGATACTCATCATCACTCAATAGAATTCCCGGGAATCTCGCCATGTTACACGTTCTTAGAAATTCTCTGACTCTCAGACTCTGGAGTACATGATTGTTACATTTGAATAATTTTATGATGATTATTTGATAAAACACACACACACACACACACCCAAACGTTTATTGCATTTCGTAAATTTAAATGTACAGAGTTTTTATAGCCAGTCGTGAAAAATTCTTTGAAAAAAACCTAATTTCATTACTTGCAGGATATGCGCAATATATTATGCCCGAAGTCTAGTAAATTTCTCATCGCCGGATTATTCATTACGAACAATGGGAACGCAAATACGGACACCATACATCAACATCGAGCCGATTGTAGATTACAACACAAGCCTATAAATCTCTTTCATCAATGAGTGAACTTTGCCGAAAATTATTAGACTAACGTGCGCATTGTTTCTTACACACGATAGATTCTTATCTCGGATTCAAGTTTTCTCATTATAAAGTTAAACGGAATCAAAATATTGCCGCTTTTACCGCCCAAAAACAACAATGCGGGAAAATAATGGACACGTGAAAACCCTGGAGAGCGCCAAATAGTTCCGAAAGAATGGCAACGAACAGAAAACGTAGGTACGAAGAAACCACCTTTTACGTATATCAAACAACCCATAACTGTGTAACAAGCTCAGTAACAATTCATTAAAACTGAGATTGCCGGAATTCTGCAAATGACTTTATATAGGAAGGTAGGTGGTGGTGAATACAATACGAATAATGTACAAATACGCGTACACTGCAATATTAAATCAATACAAAAGCCCAAAGGATATTATTATACGATGTTGTTATGATTTATAAACGACGGCTTAAAATATTACTCAAACATCAATTTCGATTTTCAGCCAGCTCGATGTCTCATCAATAATATGTGCGAAAAAGTATAAACGTCGTAAATAACATATAAACACAAAACCATGGAAGTAATACCCAAAATGTGGTTAGCAATATTATTGTTTTAGAAAATGTTTGAATGTATTTCGCTAACTTTTTTAAAACGTTCAGATTAATATCAACAGACGCAATTGATTTTCGGCTTCAACCAAAATACATTTATACGTGTACCTAAGTACATATTATTATATATTAAACGAAGTTTCATAACTTTTGTACCCGCAGTCACGGCAAAGCAGTGAGATAAGTTATGATACGAATACGATTTATTACGTTTAACACAGTTTTAATTTATAATTTATATGAACGGTATATTATTATTTCATAATTTAATGATTACAATCAAAAGACACCGTGGTTTGTTTTCATTGACATAATTTGTGTTATACGATCACTACTTAATTAGTGATTACGAATGTAGGTATATAAAATATCGTTGGTTGTTCATTCGTTTCAAAACCAATGCAAGACATTGTTTGCGATATTTGAAAAGTTCGCGAGCCACCCTCTGACAATAATTAAGCGGGCGCGCGCATATTATCATTCAAACTACGTACTTTATATTATTATTATTATTATTATAGTGTTTGCCGCAGGAGCGAGTTTGACGAGTGAAAAATATTTCGTCAATAATCCAAACGCTAAATTCGGTCGTTGCGCATTTTCCGAATGTCACGCGTGCACGTTATAGAAGTAAAGGAATGATAATAAAGATGGGACAGATACTATTATAGCAAAAGTTTATGCGGTCACCACAAAATAATATATAATATCATATCAGCAAACTGGAATCCCCTGATAACGCTTGCTCAGCAAGCAATAACTGGGTCATAGGTCTCGTTCCACGTACTTTTCTGCACCCTTGGGGAAATTATATGTCCGCAGTAAAAGATCCGCAAAATACTCGACTCGGAATTCTATAACGCCGAAGACCGTTGTGCGTAGTAGGTAGGGTGAGAAAAAAATGACGGGATGCAAAAATGTTATTTCAACGCGACATTTTCGTTTCATCACATATAGAAGTGTAAAATATAATAATATATTGTGTTTCGGAACACAATAATATAGTAATTATTTTTAAGCTAACAACACGATTGTTATTGCCTAATATTAACAAGGTGAAATACCTGACAATTGTTGACAATAATGCTTTAATAATAGGTATTGTGTTGTATAATACTCGCGCATTATCTACGTCGCGTCGTACAGAAAAATACTTAAACGAGAAAACTATATGGGAAATGTCATATCACGCATAGGTATTTACGATTTTGTTGTAATAAAATTACATTAATAATTGTAACTAAACATTTCGAAATTGCTGTCGATATAAATAACGTGTGAAAGTAGGTAGTGGTATGCAGTTTTAAGTTATGATCGGACGAATACAAAATTCGCTAATGATTCAATGTCGAAAAATTGAAACAGATCACTGAAACAAATGTTTTTGAAATGAGGAAATTAATAAAAAATAACAAAGGTCGCAATCCTAAAAATGTTAAAAAAACTAAATATGTTCAGAAGCTTTTTATGGGTTTCGAGAGACAACAGCTTGCAGGAAAAGTGGAAAATAATAAATATAATGACTGTTGAAAGTGATGGATAAAAAAATAAACTTAATTTTAAAAACTAAATTACTATTTATAAGGTTATTATATAGATTATGTTTTATTTTTGTATTATTATATTATTATCGTTACTTATATCATTATTATTGTTATTATTAATATTTATTCAATACAATATAATGATCTGTATATAATATATAGTTAACATAAATTAAAAAGGATGAGTAATATTAGGTATATTCGTATAAATAAATCAATAATTTAAAAGCTAAATCTGTACAATGGCGTGGCCAGGGGGTTTGGGGGTTTGACCCCCTCTTAATGATAATTTTCCCCTTAATAAAATGTATTATTTATACACAAAAACTGTAAAAAATGTGGTTTAATTTAAACTTCAACCCCCTCCCCCATTTCATAATTCTGGCTAAGCCACAAATCTGTATATTATTTTATAGATGTTTAAAATAATATTGGTTTCTCGATGCAGCATTTAAAATAATATGTAGGTACTTATGTTACTAATTAATCTATAATTGGAAATAATAAGTTCATAAAGACCTGATAAATCTAAAGGACTTACAGGAATTTGAAAATACAGTTTTATTTTCATCTTTGGTCGGCAATATATTTTTTATTCAAAGAGACAAACAACGTGGCATTTTCTTTAAACGCGAAAATTTAATATTGGTATTATATATTTTTTTTAAATGTATTTAAGGTATTATGATATTTAAATGGCTGAGGCCTAAGAGTTATTAAAATGAATACTTTTTTTTCTATTTCCATATAGATATAAGAATCGCTATAACAGTATGACAGTGTAATATCTTTATATTATGCCATTATAGTAAGAATAGTTTTTTATACACGTGTGCACAAATTATATTCGAAAAATATTTCCTTTAAGGTATATAATGCAATTTAATCGTTGGTATTTATAATAGTATTTTATAACTACCTACGCTAAATAAGAAAGGTAATAATTTATAGTTAAGGATAAACTATTAAAATAAATTATATGAATGGTATTAGATTGAAGGCTTATATTAAAATTGGATAAGGATATTCTTTATAGATATAATATTTATATTTAAAAATATCTTTAGTTTTACATTTTATATTTATATAATACTTAAATGTGTGTGCTTTAAAGCTATTTTTCTAAAGAACCGAAATGTATATAGTATTATTTAAGTATTACCTTTGTAATTGTATTGAATAATTTCCATTCACTATTGATTTACTTTTCTAATAATTATTATAATCACAACAGTTTTTATATTTCAAATGTAAAATTATGTTAATGTATCCATTGCGACTGCGGCTTAAAAACGTAAACATGCCACTAAAATATATAAAACTGTTCTCAATAACCCAAAACGTGGTACTAATAAATTAAATTAAGTTTTTAACGTTTTTATGAACAGTAAAAATATAATTCCTACGGTCTCCGCAGGCTGGTGTTAGATTAAAAACTTTGACTTGCATTTACCAGAAGTAAAACGTGTTTTTATTGCTTCGTTGTTTTCAGTTAGTTAGGGAAACCATACGCACTTTCCATGAAAAACTTTTAATCGCATTCGTTTTTTTTTTATCTAACATAAAAAATTGTGCAAATAAAATAACAACTAGAGATGAAATCATTACGACTTCTTTGGGTTACCAGACATTTTTCTGCATAGTTTGACGCAAACAAAGGACATGAATAATAGTGAACACCAAAAAGTATAACGTATACAAGACATTCATTCTTTTCCCTTATTTTTTATTTTACTCCTTCCACCCCATTCACCTGTCCGGTTAGCCCCTCAACATTAGCCGTGTTCATTTATCAAACCTGCGAAATGATTGTGAAAATGAAAAAAATGTTCATCCACGTCAGTTTTCTCGAGAGCATATTTCTGCTGTCGTTGTCGGCAATAGTCGTCGAAAGTGGAGGAATTTCTTTCTCATTACCCTAAGTCGTCTCCACTCTTTTCCAACCAACCATCTAAACGATTGCTGACGTTTGACGACAATTTTCATACAATCATACTCAAAAATCATAAGGAACGACTCTTCTGGTGATTTGTTTATTATTTATTATATTATATATTTTAACAAGTAACCTGTTATAAAGTTTCTCCGTAACTTGTACAAACAACAATTATATATTTTTTCCAACTCAGTAATTGACATTTCAATACTCAGAAAAAAAGTTTTGTAGAATTTTACGATTTTTCTTTTGTAGGGCTATTAAGAGCAGAAGGAAACTAGAAGTGTATCTATTTGGTACCTCGTTAACTTAACTTAATAGCATTATTTGTTTCAGATAATTTTTTTGGTAATCGATCTCACTTGCTGTTTAATTAAAGGTCTACAAACTTCTATGAAAAGATTGTTCGTAACATTGAAAATAAAATAAAACCATCTTATAAACACAATCAGTGTTACAATATGTAAAATATGTAATAAGTGAATAATTATTGTACAACCTACTAATTAATTTGGATAAATTATTTAATCAATTAATTTGCTAGTTTCTTTTAGGAAAAAAAAATTATTTTAACAGCTATATTAAATATAATTTGATATTAATTTGAATAAATTATTGCAACAGTTTAATATTTAATAAGCAACAGTGTCGCATTAAACTAGAAAATGTACAACAGTATTATTCGACTGTCCATAATTAAAAGTTCAACGTATTTGATTTATAGCCTATAGTGTAAAATGTACATATTTTAGAAAAACGAATTTTTTTACAATGTTGATTTTTGTTTGAAAATTTTAGATTTTAATGCTATTTTTAGCATTGAGAGATTTTCATAGATTGGATGGTATGGATAGGGTTTTTTTGCATATTTTGGTATTCCGGGTAATTTTGAGTTATTACGTAGAATTGGAATTTATTATATTTGGGTGGAGGTCCTTTGTTGATGAGGAATGAGTCTGATTCTGCCTCTTGTTATGGAGATTTCCAGTATTTTGAAATGCGGGGAATTCGCCTTTTTTATTTTTTTTTTTTACCCTTTTGAGCTTTGCAATATTATATTATTTTATTTATTTGTTGAATGCCATTGATCGGTATTTCAGTGATTGTTGGGTGAGGGATTGTTCTGGTCGTAAGAACTGTTGTTTAATTGTCCATCTTGTTATTGTTTATAGTTTATACCAACGTGCGATGGAACCCACACGAGTTCCATATTATTTTTAGTTTTAATTTTATTCTAAAATCTAAATACACTATATCAAGTTAATTATTCATTAAAATTATCAAAAACCGTCGCAGTCGTCTATATTTAGATAATATTAAATGTAACTATGTATGCATTTAGTATTTACTAGTTTACTGTTATCCAAATTAATAATTCCACGTACGCGTCGTCCAATGACATGGAATGTGTCAATTATTAAATATTTCATCGGGAGCGGCGTTGTAGGGTAACGTAAAATTATACAGGATAAAATTAATGTAGTACTACTGTTAATAAAGCTTCCCGTTCAAGCGTTGACATTACAGATTACTGAATACTGAACAACTGGCCTTCGTAAAGTTCATCATTTCATATATTTCAACAAAACTACAAACCTACCGAATTATGATTTACCATATTCATTGATACATAATACTATTATAATATAGATACTCAATGCAGAACGCATATGCATCGCGCGTACATAGAAATATATGAATTATTATTATTTAGGTGGTTTGATTTTTTGGAAAAAAATTACAACAACACTATTGTCAAGTCAAACGTAAGTCAAGCCACACCGTTCCGACAGTAAACCGTGTTTTTTTTTTTTTTGAAAATTACGACATATTTTGTTATCAAATTACATCAGTTATTATAGTTTATGAATAAGAATATTTTTTCAACCGTGGTCAATTAAATTTATAAACTGGTGATTCGTCCTTTGACCATTTATTTGTACATTTACGACTTGTTATTAATTGTGTTCTCGCGATAGTCTCTACCTATAGTTTTATTTTTTTTTACGGTATTGATATCGAATTAAAATAATATGTTGAGATTTAAAATTAACAAGGAAATTAAGCTTTGTTTCATGTTCTGTAATATTTTGTGATAGGTTTTCACTCACTTATTTGGAACGGCAAAGTATTATTATTGTTATCATCTAATATCATCCTACTCATTATACAGCGTCATCGTGGACGGGTCCACTTGTTTTACAAATTATTCCGCCTTCAAATTTCGAAAATGTTTGCATAATTCATGTGTACTAATCATATAGTAAAATTAAATTTAAACGGATCACGTTTTTTGATCTTTTGAGTAATGACCGTAAACTGGGGCTAAAAGAATTTTAAATAACGAATAAACTAAATTTAACTTTACCACGGCACTGCACACACTAATCAGTTTTTTTAGTTATCTCATTGAAGTATAAATAAGAATATGTTTATTTTTTCTAATTGCAGTACCTACCTATATGTGCAAAGTACACTAATAACCTATGCGTTTGGACTGATTGAAGATTTTAATAGTTTGTCAATAAAAATGTAAAGGTTTCCAAAGTTTTTGTAGGTTTCTAGTTAAATGTATAAATATTTGTAATATTGTGATATTATGGTCAATCATTTGAGTTAAAAAATGTATAAACCATCAAGTAGTATGGAATGAATATTTTAGATGGTTCGTAAATATATTTTAGTTCTTTGAAAAAGTAATGTATAATATTTGTAGTTTAATATAATATAGGTAGGTAGGTACATTTCAGTTTTTCATATAACACATAATTTAAAAGCAAATTTTGTTAAAAAACAGTAACAGATAAAAATTCAATCACATTTTTCTTGAACTTCAAAAGAAATCCATGCAATATGTACATATTACATATATTTCTTTTTATTTAATTTGAACTTTTAATAAAAGATATTCAATATTAAAATAATATTAGTATTTTTTTCAATTTAAAAAACTCCGATATTCTTGAACGTTTTTAAAACAAATCGGAAACTGTTTTGTTTATCAAAAATATAATTCTAATACAAAAATACAAACGTTAAGTTTCTTTCAAGAAAATATTTCGTTAGAAATAATCCATTAGTCGATTCCAAATGCAAATAATTACCGTCTGTATATTTTTTTCAACTCAATTTTATTTCATGCATTTGTTTACACATAACCCCCCCCCCCCCAAGTTTTTCTATTCCAAATTATGTATTCAAGATTTAAACTTAAATTAAAATTTTTGAAATTAATATAGTAAGGAGTCAAAATGCGGTATGCACAAAGGACAGTTTATATTTTAAAGTACCTATACAGCGTAAGTACCTATACGACTCAACGGCGCGTAAGTGGCAATTTATATGTCATTAAAATGTCATTATTGAAATTCTCATAAGCATATTATTATAATCGATTCCTTCAAAATCAGTGAACAACGGCCTTATGCGATCGCTGACGATTTTTGTTTATAAAATGAATTGGCATTAATACAATTTGGTTTAATTTCAGTCGCTGATGAACGGGTACTATAATTGTGGAGTCCACATTACTGTGTTTGTCGGTAGACGGTTTTATAATTTTACTCCGAAAGTGTGTTTGTGTTCCATAAACGTGATTTGGTTGTTTGACCTCAATCCGGCCAAATCCTAATTATAAGCTTAAAATGTTCTCGACAGCAGTGCATAAAAATAATTATAGTTCGAAAATACATCGAGAGGGAGCCGGAAAAAAATACATATTTTTTCTTATCATGTTGGATATTTATATTTCACAAACATCCACGAAGAGAATTTATTATAAATTAAATGCGTTCGCCATCCAAAACTACCTAATTACCTTTATAAATGAACAGCCTTGTAGTATTGTGTGTTGAATTCGACCACGAATAACCATCTAGCGCAATGCAGTGGATTAAGCGAATTCGGCCGAGTCAATTACATGCTTTGAATTTATATTATATTATATAACAGCCACATATATAGTCTTACTGGCATCGGCTATATTATATTATAATGATATTATAGTAGGTATAATAGTTATTAGTTTATAGCATTATTGTCAGTTGTAGTAGGTAGGTATATAATATTATGAAAATTAATTATTTTTATTCCGTCAAAAACTATATCATTATTATATTATAAAGTTAATTGTACCGGCTTTTGGCGGTCAGAAATTGATCACGACAATATTTTTCTGTGTTAAACACCGCAATCAGCTGCAACAATTAGTATGATCAAAATACATGCTTAAGATCCGAGGTTAAATACTCATTATTAATTATTTTTAATTGTCAATGATATAA
This sequence comes from Sitobion miscanthi, assembly GCA_008086715.1. Taxonomy (NCBI): domain Eukaryota; kingdom Metazoa; phylum Arthropoda; class Insecta; order Hemiptera; family Aphididae; genus Sitobion; species Sitobion miscanthi. The sequence goes on from CM017802.1 coordinate 15,258,784, forward strand.
TAATCATCCGTTTTATATAATATTATCAATTTTCTTTAATTGTGATTTCCGTTGAAGCCAATTTATTCATTTAAATACTTTTTAGAAACTATCACAGAATTTTACTATCACTAGTATAAACAAATTGCCTTAGGTCAGGTTAAGTTGTTAATTGATCGCTTTGTTTTTATTGCCAATTTTAAGACAGTTCAATTTATTTAATCCAGTAAACCGTATAATAACCCACGTCAACATTTAAATTTTACTTTTTCGATCGCCGTCGTGTACCTTCAATCCGTACGTATACAGGGTGATAACGATTGAAAATGCGTCATTAAAATGTCACAATATACGCAAACAACTGTTTTACAGTTGTGAATATTTTACCAGAGTTTTAATTAAATAGGTATGTATTGTTGAATTTAGTTTTTCTTAACTATATCATAGTTATATTCACGAAAAGTGACCGAGGAGGGTCCGACCGTCCGCAAAAAGTTCGCATTCGAAACGAAACGTTTATGGAAAAATCGTAGTGGGAAAAAAACTAAAAAAGGCGTATACGAGTATAATATAGTAGATATAGATATTATATTTTAGTCGGAATGCTAATAACCGGGGGCTTAGATAACACGACAAATCGACTGGAAACAAACACCGGGACGAGGGTTGTACGCGTGACTGTATATAAACTATAAACGCAACGAGACGTTCGTGGTGTGTGTAAAGTATAATAATAATATTATTATATATTATTATGTTGCGTATTTAAAAAAAAATAAAAGGAAACTCTCCGACCGACGCAACAAGGGCGGCGGACCCGCGTTAAATTAATTTATTATTAAACTGATGCGATCGACGCGAACAGAAGAAACGCGCCGACGTGAAAACGATAACTTTGCACATCGATGACTGCAATAATAATGTGTTATTATGATGTGTCGCTCGGTTTACATGAATTATTATACCGGTGAAGCTGGGCCGCATTTAAGATTTTGTCGCTCACGGGCAACAGCATTATGGTGCCCCCCGACTGGTTATGATTAATTTTTCCTATTTCAGTATTTTTACACAATATTAATTATTATTCACAAAAATCGAAAAAACTGTCTTACGATTAACTAAATATAATTATAAATCATATATAACAAAATCTTATGGAAGACTGAATTGTATTATTATATTATATTGCTAGATGCTCCTACCGGCGTTTCCCGTGCGAAAGATTTGTAAATTATAAATTTAAAAAAATGTATATTATGCCACATTCCTATACTAATTATAATAGTAATATATTATGTTACTAATGACAACCATTTAAATAAACTATCTATGAACCTATACACTATTCATTTAGCTATCTAAAAGGGACAAGGGTTTAAAAAAAGATATAAACTACTTTTTGAGGTATTTTTTTTACAAAAATTCTATTTTATAATAATGTATATTATATAGATTGTTTTTATAATAAATATATGACAATGCGCTTTTTGAAAATTAAATATCTAGATACCTACCTATTGTATTATTTATAATAATTAAGTTTATATTTGTATAACATAATCGTATGCGGTATAAGCAACCTATAGCTTATTTTGTGGTATCTAATCTAATTTAGTATTTAGACAAAAAAATAGAACATTAAAAAAAAAATTTTCATTTCACCCAAAAAATATTCCGGAGTTGTTGATTGGGATACCAATATTACACAATTTATTTATATATTTAATATTAATTTATAATATTTTACATTGTGTATTTGAAAATATCATTTTGCTTTTTTATAATCACTGTAAAAATATCGTCACCCCTAACATAAGCCAGGGTGGGCTATTTCCATCCTGGACCACCTCTTAAATACGACCTGTGGTGGAGTATTTAAATACGTTTATAGAAAAAGTTATTTATAATTTATATTTTAAATAATTATTACTGTTTCGTGGTTTAATAATATTTAAAATAACGATAGTGCAATAGAAAAAACACACGTACTTATCATAAACAAGACAGAGCGCCAGTTTTGTTTAAATAATTTTATATAAAAAAAAAAGTCAATTAGTGAGTGTCATAAGTGTCATTTATGACTTCTGACATTAAGTGTTGCCTGTTAATTTATATATATACTCTAACCACATAAACTCATTGTGCCCCTAAGGTATAGATTGTTTATTTCAAATAATAAAAAAAACTTATCATAAACAAAATATGTGTCGTACCTATATTATTCGTAAAATTGGGATGGAGTAGTCGAGCGGACTAAGGCGTCGGTTGCAATGCGCACAGTCGCCGGTTCGAATCTCGGTCACGGGTGGCACTTTTCTCCGGGTAGACCTATCTGAATAGAGAGACCACCATCTCCTGACAGGGCATGGTGAATACCTACGAGTGCCCAAATCAAAAATGCTGCCAAAAAAAACACACACGTGTAAATAAAACTACAGTACCCTCCCCCCAAAGTACCACAGGCTAATGACCTTCGAAGTTGAAGCCTTAACGCTAAAAAAATAAAATATTCTTAAAACAATGCGTAATTTTATTCATATAGTTTATATTTTAAAATTATGTTTTTTATTCTTTGCATGACTTTTTTTTCTAAAAGAGTGCTACACAATAAATCGCCAAGTATGGCCCTTGAAAATAAAGTTTAGTGGATAGCACTCTTTGCTGCTATATTGATTGGGATAAATTTTGTATTTTTATTTTATGAATTAAAAAAGTTGTAGCTAAAATAAAAAATATATAAATGACGTTAAAGTGCGATGAATTTTTACTATTTTTTCACTAAAAATTATTTCGAATTAAAATTCCATTAATTCAAGATCCAACAATACCCGGTAAATCTATTGTGTAAGGATTACACTCAACTCCCGAACCGTCTAATCGTGGCGGTGTGTCCGTACGCGTAGATCAAATATTAATCGCGACGGTCCGATAAAATATTTCTAAGGCGAGAGGGCATAACATAATAATGATTATAATAATATACTCCTAACGTGCAAGGATACCAATTATAACAATGTATTAATTATTACGACATGCGCGAATTATATAATGGAGCGGATCGCGACGACTACCTATACATACTCGCGGGTTATGGATGGGTTATGGCGGGTGACGGGCCGTCAACTGCGATTTCGGGAGGGGGGGCGGGTTACTTTGGTTTTTATAATCCGTGTATTCTACGACGTGGGTGCAGGTGGGTGTATAGTACGCATCCCGCGTTCATAATTCCTCCGGCGTAACTGCTAATATCCACCCCACTCTATATAATATAATATACGGTATTATGATGTAACACGCAGGTAAGTGCATTGTGCGTTATATGTATATTAATAATATTGTTATATACGACACTAAAACGCGCGAGAGAGCAAGCAACCCACTACCTATATGCGGCTGTAATCATACGTAATAATAATGATATATTAACTCCGGTGTATACCTAGGTATATAATGATATAGTGTGATCGAACACCCCGTCACCCCGGTCGGATGTTCGTCCCTGCATAATCCGATATTGTCGCGCGTACCCTTATATTATGATAATATTGTATGTATGCGGAGTGTAAAATAATCGTCGTTGTTTTAACGACGGCGTCTACCCATACTTATACATATATATATATATACATACATTTCTATTATATACTTTACCTACGCCGAGCACTGTATAATATATAATAATAATAATATGTACCAGCGCGCGTGTATAGTACGACATCATAAAATGTGGGCGACGCGATATTAATCGGTTGCGAGGCGCAGTGTGGTGGTTTTATTATTATTATTATTACAGTCGTCCGTTAAACGGCTACAACATATTATAATATAGTTCTGCGGGTAGTACCCTACAATCTGTGTGTAGTTATAATGCGTTACAGATTATAATAGTACGCACCGCCGACGATATATATTATTATATTATATTATAATAATATAAATTAAGTAGATGACTTCGCATGTGCGGCGGCAGTGTCGTGTTTGGATCCAGTACTTATCTTTAGATATTATATTGAGCGCAGCTAGCAGCTGACAAGAAAGCTGGTCGTCCATTCCGCATCAACTTTTAGGTTTTTGGCCTAATCCAGGCTGTTTAACGCCATTGCAACTTCCATGCCCTTCCGTATATTATCTCAGTTCATACCTCTAGTTGCTTATTATTTCCCTATTCCCGAAAGTTTGAGGCCATCTATTACTCCGTCATACACTCACACACTCGCACCACCGCTACCTCGGAAGGCCGGTCGGTATTTTTTCTTTGTCTGGTGGTTTCCAAATTGTGATTTATCATTTTAACCAGCCTTCCACTAATCACACTGCAGTCTACAAACACGTCCATTCGACTTATTTATCTACAGTTTTAAGTGCTTTTATTATGCCTATATGGATTATAGACTATTTCATAGACCAAATCTTTCGTTTCTACCCATTTGTTGTTGTTTTTTTTTTTTAATATTCTTCAATATAATATGCGGTGTTATTATTTTGATTTATCTTTGGGCCGTAATAACCATCCGTAAAATTTTGATTTCGATTACTATAGGTATAGCCTATTCTTGTCAGACTTAATTGATTCCCATGCGCCGAACGCGCAAAGTCTTGTACCTACACGTGTAATAATATGTTAACTATTAATAACGGTTTAACGGACAGCGACGGATTTATTTCTTCGACGGAACACGACGTACGAAAGCTCTGCGCCATTGATCAACAATTGTAAATTATCGAATACCTTCGCTCAAAATCGAACGGCAAGCGCATGGATGCTTATTATTCGCCTGCTCAGTGTATCGGTATAATACGTATGTGATGATAATAATATAATATATTATAGGTAGTTATACGCAGTTGTATAGTACACGGTGGAGTGAGCGCTAATTGCCCGAATGTACGCGAAACATCTGCTGCTGGCTGCTGTCGATCACGAGCTTATTTATTTTATATATATATATATGTATACTCACCCCCTCCCCCAACCATTTTCCAGGTGCCGGTCTGAGACGATTTTGTTTCGCCATTAGAGCCGGGAACCCTTTGGTTGATTTCTCGACAATACGTCATGTTACCAGTGTGTATAAGCGCCCTGCAAATGCTGCTCCGCAGATGTGTTTGAATATAATATAATGTACAGGGTGTAACGGAAAAAACTGAAAAATACAATCAACTAACCGCGGGATAACTTTGGTTCTAATCGATATTTGCGAATCGTATTTATTTTTCATTTAACTATTACCATTATCACGTCATATCGATTATAGGACATAATAGTTCAATTTATTTGTCAAATATCGATGATAGAAATTAAGTTACGGTTATAATATTACACTTTTTAGATTTTTCTGTTACACCCTGTATATAAGCAGGAATACGTGCCGTTGTAATATTGTTTGTTTTGTCATGGCAAACAACGAACTACTTCCGGCCGCCTCCGCCGAGACGTGTCGACGATTACATTATATCTTATTATTATTATTGTTATATTTTAAAGACGACGACAGACGTCAGAGACTCAGAGAGAACCGCCGTTGTCGCAATCGTCATTCTGAGATTATATCACACGCGTATAGCATACAGTATACACAAAAGTATATATCAGTGCAAAAAAAGGATAAGCACATACATATTTTATTTATATAGAGTGGGACATAATGGATGGTCTCTGCTATAGTATGGGTTGGAGTATTCAGTGTATGGCATAATATAACAATGTATTACAAGGAATAGGTATGAAAACATGTCTTTATTGAAAATGTTTGTTGAAAAATAAATTGATTTGTTGTAAAACCATGTAATTTATTTAAGCCCCGTTAGCAATATCTCAGTTATAGGAACTACTGCTCACATTTTATTTTGTTCTGTTTTTACTATTTGGTGTATCGAATAAAATACACGTCGAATACCGAGTATGAATAATTATTATGGTTGTATTGATAAACCGTGGCTCGGTATTCTAAAATCGAAAAAAGCTGGTCAAACATAAAACATATTCTATTTTTTTTTTAACATACATTCAATTAAGTCAGTGCATCTCACATTTTTTTGTCATGGGGCCCCCTAAATTTAATGTAAAACTGTCTAGGTCCCATTAATCAAAATCATTAATTATTTTTTCTTAATTATATACTAAAACAACTACATGTACTATTTAAAACAGATAAATTATCGACCGTGATATTGTCGGTTATTTAATAACTTAATAACCTAGGTCCCATACTTAATTTTAAGTCGAAAATAATTATGGTTTTTTTTTTAAAGAACGCTTAGAGAAAATAGTTTAAATAAAATAATTATTTCAAGACTCCTCAATAATATAGCCACGGCCCTCAGTTTGAGAAGCACTAAATTAAGTGATATAATGTTGTGATTTCCCATCATTAATAAGTACCTAATGACATATTTAACCATTATGTTCAATTTTTTTCTTTATTTTTATAGTTATTCATTTTATATATTATTTACGGTAAACATAATATAAAGAATTGTTTTCTTAAATAAACACAGATTTATCAATACTATTATATAAAGAGGAGTTGTTAGTTGCCGTTTATGGCCTGTGGGGAGGGAACTGTAGGTTTTAAATTGGGTAGGTTGGTACACGTGTGTGTTGTGTTTTGGCAGAATTTCTAATGGGGCACCCGTAGGTTTCTGCCATGCCCCGGGTGGAGGGATGGCGGCACTTGTTCTCCGGACACCATGACTTGCCCAAAGAAAAATGCCACCCGCGGCCGAGGTATCGAACCAGCGACGGCTAGCCTTAGTCCGCTCGGCCACTCCGCCCCCTTCTCAGAATATATAATCCTAAATGCCATGTATGATGAACATAATATTGTGATAAATGATAATATAGACCTAATGGGGAAATATATAATTTTATGACATTTATTTTTATCATGTTTTATAAATAATATAATTAGATTTATTATAAGTACACTTACGGGCATTTTTTTTTTAAAATAGAGGAATACTACAATTTGTTATAGTGTTTTTATAAAATTTCATGCACTGTGTATTATTACACTGTTATTATCAAATCGTAGTGAAGTATCTAATTATATTTATACAATATTATATACGTGACTTTAGTGTTTAATGTTTTCGTCATATTATCACTATCGTGGTAAACTGATAAAGGTCTGGTGTGTGTGTGTGTTACAACTTACAACGTACTTATTATTTATTGACGACGGTCGATCTAACCGTTGTTTGTATAATATATGTATTCGGGTCATGACTCCACTTTACGGTTCCCGTTAATTGCGCGAAACTTATAGTCTCCACTGTTCCAACAACGTGCGTTATACCTATGTAGATGTTGTGTCGACAACCACAGTCGAATATTTATAAATTTATCGAATATCTCTATTTTGCAATGACAGTCAGTAATAGTGTAATAATTAACGATGTGTAATAATACATTAGGTCTAACTGTTTAAGTTGTTAACTTCATTAGGTATTAATTGTATATACGCACTAAATATTTTAATTTAATACTGAATAGTGCATACACACACACTTTTATAATATTATATTATGTTAGGGGCCTGGAGTGGCTCGGCGGTTGGCCTCCGTCACTAACGTGTTCTGAGGTCAAGCATCGGCCGGCATCGCTAGTTTCCGAATGGCCGATGGGTGACCACCCGGGTTTTTAGAACCTACTAAGTAAAAGTGATTTTTAACTTACACAAGTAAAAAATAATATGATAGTTTTCATATTATTATTCTATATACTAAATATAAATATTTATATCGAAAGTGATGTTTGCATAACAATTTTCGTAAATGCATTAATTTCTATTCACTCAATATAAATGATAAATTCACTGACCAAATAAACTAATTCTTTTGACTCAAAATTATGGTTATGTATAAAGTTTTGTAATTTTAGGATTTCGTTATTCTTGTGTAATGGTTCTAACTTCTAAGTAATTTTATATACAATTCAAACTTTGAGCAATATTTTTTATTAGATTTGTATTTTATATTATGTTATTAGTTTTTTTTATTGTTTTATTACCTATATTATTTGGTTCAAAATACGAGCTTTCTTTAGTTATTTGTTAATTTGTTTTTCAACAATACTCCTTTATTTTATGCTACGGGATATAGAAATATTTATTGTTTAAAAAGTAGACGTTGATAAAGTGGAAAAAAAACTCGTTATGAAATCACCTTGAGTTTTGAAAGATATATTTTATCTGAAAATTTATGGATTCGATCGTGCGTCTCTTGCATTTCAATATTATTACATTTGACAGGGATAGGAAGTCACCAGCTACAGCCCCGTCGTACGAATCTCAAATTTATGGGTCCATGTCTTATTTGCATTTTAATACTACCGGCAGGTAACTTTTGACCATAGTATTTCTTATTTTCATAATAATAATTTATGTAAGTACACAGAACAGTTGATTTATGTTTTCATTTTTTTGTTTGCCAATAATCATGAATTTTATCAGGAATTGCGAATTTATTGACTCAAAGAGGGTCGAGGAGTGACTAGAACTAAGTACAAGAAAATGCTTATGTAGTCCTTGTTTTTGAAGGTAGACCTACTGTGTTTATTTTATTACACTATTATAAAACATTATCATCTGGTAGACCGTTCATAACTTTTGAAATGTTAAACTACCTACACAAAATTATTTTAACTGTGAATTAATTAAATGTATCATAAAATGATAAACTTTGTAGATACACATTTGAAATGGTGGCCATTTTGCTCGTTGTATATTATCATTGAAAAACAAATAACAACAAAGTGTAATATTATGAGAACTAATATTATATTTGATAAATATATTTTACGATTCTCAGAACATGTATATTTTTTTTTGAAAACCTACCGGATGTAACTTCACATTATGATATGTATTTTATAACATTTTTTAATAAACATAACGCTATAATATATTATGATTCAACCATGCATCGTTTGATGACATTTTCAGATCATTAAGTATTTGTATTTATTTTATTGACGCAATGTTTGGAATTAATTCAGATATAAATTGATTTCAATAGTATCGTTAACATAGAAATTACAAATTTAAAACTCAACACTATAAATAGTAATAATAGAAATGGCGGTGGAATCTGATATAGACAAAGCTGAAGTGAGACCACGTAACTGTGGAAAGGACAGTAGTTGAGTTCATATCTAGGAAGTCTGGAGGTACATGATGGTGAGGAAATTGATATAGGAAATAATTTTTAGTGTTGTGGTTGGCTACTAAGAGAAACAAAGAAGAGTGAGTCAGGATTATATATATTTTTAATTATTAGTATATTAAACTTTGTGAAATTGACCTAATGGGCGTTAATAAATAATAAATAAATAAATATATTCATTGGTTGTATTAATTTTGAACGATCGAAGAGGTAAACTTAAATCAATTTATTCATGGACTGGTATACTCTAAAACTTGGCATGTAACTCTGCTCTCTTTGATGTAGGTACAGAAAACTATCAGGTATAAACCTGAGCGCCAAGTAATGTTCAACACTGTTGCGACTTATCTAGATGAAAATTTCATTATAATAAAAATCTACTGGTCATATTTTTATTTGTCTTAGATGAAAATTGCAGTTATCTATATTAATTTAATCAGATAATTTTGTATGTTTAGACATTTATTTATTATTATAGTAAAATATACATTTTTACATTTCGTGTTCGAAACCCATACTAATGTGATTTAATAGATGATTATAGTACTTTTAAATAGTGTTGCATACAGCCACTTACAGGAGACGGTAACAGGAATGGATGATGGTAGTTGCAATAATAATCGACAATTGTCGTTGTAAAATGATATTTTTATTGAAATGTAAGGTAAATGTCACAAGACAATTTGAAATTATACTGTTTGGACTATTCGAATCAACGAACATTGCTGGTACGTTAGAAAATAAGCGATTGCTCGAATACTTTATAAGTCCCGAAAAACGTCGTTAACTGAAATAATCTAAGTTAAAAGAAAGAGTGATTCACAGAGGTCTAATGCAGGAGTGCTCGTACGTAATGTGTGGAATCACGTCTGAGGATGGGCCGTTTCGGGTACCCCTATATAGTCCTATCCCTTCTCCTTTCTTGTCCCTGGTGGACTGTGCCACCGTTTCCCACAGTCCGTGTGGTCGCCTTCCATAATATTAGATGGTTGACTTACAGTGGCACAGTGCATGTGCTGATCTGTGACTCAGGATTGCAGATGTGCCTATTAGTTCTATGATCAATGCGGGGTATCGTTACTCGCGCAGATAGTCTTGCCACAGTGCCAAGTCCGAATTCCATTATCTACTACGCGCCGAGGATTTCCCACAGTTGTCTTACTAGCTCTGGTGATCGCCCGTTTTGTCATCTGGCCGTTACCAGATATTGTGACTAATGCTTATAACTATTCTTCTCCCAGAGTCTCGTCGCAACACTGACATCATCCTGACTATCTGTTCCGTTAATATATTTTAATGTGGGTATATAATTATATTTGATCGGTTGTGGCGATAGAAAATCACAACGTTTTATGTAATAATAGTATAGTTGTTATACAAATTTGATTATAGCGTATTTCTGCGTATACTGTTTTAGAAGAATAATTAATCCATATACATAATATTATAATACTTTATAATAATTAATATATTATATATATTACTATGCATTTAATACTAGGTATAGGTACGTATAATATTTTGTATGTCCCGTGAAATTACACAGGCACGTATACAGGAGAGGTTTTGGGGGATCACCATAAACTGCCCGCAGACGACGACTACTGCAGCTATGTGTTAAGAGAACGCTACCCAAGCACTTTTTGTCTCTGTCTTATACACGTACGACATGACAAATTTTCGTTCACTAGTTTCATTAGTGTGCTGTTAGTTTTGATATTGGAGTGAATTGACCTATTATCAAACTTTTAGTTAAAAACTTAATCTGTAATTAAACTCCAGAAATTTTCGATATTTTAATTTTCAATCAAGATATGGGTATGTAAAATATCACATATTTAAAATGGTCATATCTACCTTGAAAATTAAAATATCAAATGACAACCGACGATTAGATAATGTTCTTAAAACACTGATTTTCAACCAATATAATAAAACTGTTATACACAACTAGATATTCACAACGAATAGATACCTATGTGTAATCATCCCAACTAAAGGTACTCCCGAAAAAACGAGGTTCAATAGAGCTAAAATATGATTTACAAAATGAAATCACTTAATATTTTTATTTTTTTATTATAGGTAGGTATATTTTATAATAATATAATAGAGAAAATAATAATAGTGACCAACAAACATCAAAGGTATAATTTTAACTTTTACATATTATTGGTTATAAAAAAGTTAATAATATTTTAATGAAGTCAAATATACATTGAATACAATGGTTTATGATATGAATTGTCTGGAGTATTAGGCAGTTTTTGAAAAATCAAGTGTGATATTCAGATTTTGTTTGTGTACATCGAATTTTACACCTGATGCATTAAACAGATCTTTAGTGGCTATATCTTTCTTTTTACCAATTTTCGGATTCGTCAAGTACACTACTTCTTTGATACCCGATTGAATAATTATTTTTGCACATTCAATGCATGGAAAACGAGTTACATACAAGGTACAACCTTTTACATTAATCATAGAGCTTCTATAAAACACAGCATTCATTTCAGCGTGGCATACTGAAAATATGAACGAGGATCAATTGACGTATTATTTTATTATCATGACATAGATAGTTATAAACATTTTTATTGCTCACCATAAATAAATTTGTTTAATGGCAATTTCTTATTATTACCCCATGGAAACTCATCATCGTTACATCCGGTAGGCATTCCATTATATCCTGTGCCTACAATTATATTGTCCGAGTTAACGATACAAGCGCCAACTTGACATATAGGATCTTTACTACGTTTAGCCGTCAAATATGCTATAGCCATAAAAAGATTATTGCCGCTTAAATCAGCTACCGGACTATCTAATTTGACATGTTTAAAAAAATCAATTGTAATATTCTGATTCGGCGTGTGTTCTCTGATTTCGACACCCGATGCATCAAACATTTTTTTAGTGGCTGGATCTTTGTATGATATTGGATCTGGCAAATACAATACTTCTTTGATACCTGATTGAATAATTATTTTTGCACTTTCACTACATGGATAAAGAGATACAAATATGGTACAGTTTTGTAAATGTATAGAGTTTTTATTAAGCATAGCATTCATTTCAGCGTGACATTCTAAAAATAAAAATGAGAATCAAATGTATTATTTATCAGTGTGACATGAAGAGGTAGTAATATAAACTTAATAAAATTAAACATTTTACTACCAAAAGAACAAGCAAAATCATGATCAAGAAATGTTTTATTGTTACATCCAGTAGGCATTCCGTTATAACCTATACCTATGATTTTTTTGTCCGAGTCAACAATACAAGCACCAACTTTTTTTTTTTGATCTTTATTGCATTTGGCTGTCAAAAATGCAATGGCCATAAAAAGATTATCCCAGCTTATATAATCTGTTCGCTTTCTACACGAATAGTACAATTAATAATATCAACAATTTTCATTTACATAGTATAATCTATAATCTTACTCATTTTTTTTCTCTTGCTCAATACCACTGGTATTATTGGCTATAATATCATCATAAGAATCTGTAGTTTTATCAATTGAGCTAATTTGAGCTTCATATTCAATAACATTTTTTGTAACTATAATATTATTATGATAATTAATTTTTGAAATTGTGTAGTTTGTAACCCTAAATATTGTATCACCATTTTTTTCAAAATTGAGTTATAAAATATATATTCAAATTAAAAAAATGTGGGAAAGTGGGTGTCGCTTTGTTGTACAGTAGGTTACTGTAATAGATGGTGTTAAATTTGATTCAATGATATAATATCATTGTATAAGAAAAACGATTCTGAGCGAAAACGGTCAGTCAGTCTATGATATTACCAAGTATATTTGATAATATTATTGTGAATAAAGTAGTTTATATATAACCTATTTACGTGGAACTTTGTTTTAAATGTTCAATCCTTTGGTATAAAAGTTGAACATTTTATACATTTTTAACTACCTATAGAATAATTATTAAATTTTAAATTTGATGAATTTTGTCAAAATTTGAACTTAAAATGCTTATAAAAAAAAATTGTACCTATGTATTTTTAATATTTTTCAACTACTATTGTAACGATATATTAGGAGCCTTGTAATAAAATTTTACGTATATTTACCCGACAAATAAAATTTCAATGACAATCATTATAATATTTTATTACATAATATAATACATATTGGGGGGAGTTGGCAGTATATATTTGATGTTGATTGTTTATGTTTATACTTCGTGAAATCAAAAACTTTGTATTCTTCAGAAAACTTACCACAGTTATTAATAAGTGTTGATTTACTTTTAGAACACGAAGCGCTTTGATTTTGTTCATTCATGGCGGAGTCGTTATTTGCTAAACAGCGTTTCATTGTGAAAAAAATTACACGATTAATTTAATTGAAATGTATAATCTGACGAACATGTACGTAATAAAAATAAATCGCAACTGAAACTGAACTACACGAGTCGACTGTGGCGACAATACTGATTAGTGATTACTGGCTAATGAAAACAGTAATGGCTTTCGGTCGTTTGACGGTCAATTATAGTTGTTATCGGTATCAGTGGCGTATTTACAAACTTATTAGTGTAAAATGCTCTTTATTCTTTATCTGTAGACTGTGTTGGTACATCATTTTGAGTTACTTTATCCCGTTTCGGCCTGTTGTATAAGAATATTATAATTTATAAATTTAGGATTTTAGGATTTTTTGAGAGAACAACATATTTTTATACACATGGTCTTCTTAAAATTATATTTAATTATATTTTTATAATTTATAATAATATAGATAAAATTGATAAAATTGATATAATAAATTGAAAATTAACAAAATTATTACCTATGTTTAAGATACAAAAAAAACAATAATGGGCATAATGATTTTAATATTTGTAATTTAATATTTTTGTAATTTAAATTTTTTTTTCAAATATTTCAATTTTTTATTTCGTTATCAGCATTATCAATTTTTTCGTCGAGGTATGCATTTTTGAATTACGATAAATTGGTGTTATTTCATATAAAACCTTCGGGAAAAATTATTAAATGTTTCCTACACTGTTATAAAATAGTGAGTACAAAATAATTGACATTTTGTCGTTTCGTACTATAGCAATAGTTCAGTTTTTAATTTGTTGCACGTGAGCAACACTATGCATTCCCATCATGTTATCATGATAATACACAATTGTATTATGTTATTTATAACACAATGTTACATTTCTTTTACTTTATATTTTGTTTTTTAATTGACAAGTCAGTCAATATGATCTAATAGGGCCTTAGATCAATCAATCAATAAATAATACAATTTCCCATTATTATATAAGAGTGTATTATTATAATAATCCTAAATTTAATAAAATATAATTATGTTGTGCGTAAATGCATACATGCTCACAGGCTACAAACTCAAAAACCTATTTTTTCAGATACTTAAAATACCAAAAAAATTTTTTAAACATTTTCCCCATAATAAGGGATAAAATAGTGAATAATAATAAAATATTAAATAAAAAATAAATAATCATGCATTGTAGGGTTAATTATAAAATTAAATATACCGATTTAATCAAATTAAATCAATGCGTAGGTAACAAATAGTTTAAATATAATAATAATACTGATCTTCACTGGCATCACTTTGTTTAAATCAAAATAAGAATTCAATGTTTTTAATTTTTTTTTTACTGGCTCCATTTCAGTTCTCTTTCAATACTCTTAAAAAGGTCTCAACTAATGTTAATAGTGTTAATAGTTTATATAATAGTTTTAAATGAAAATAAATTAATTAAATCGAACTAAATTTAACGTAAAGTATAATTGTATTTTATATTATTTTATAATGCTGCACGTAGACGCATAGTAAATACTGTGTTAGGAACCCCTGAATCATATTATAATATAATATTTAAATTATATGTTAATTTTAAGAACATCAGGAATTGTCTATTTTACGACGACGAGACCGTGGAATTCTCTGACACAGGGATTCTATTGTGACACAGAGCGTCATCGTCCAAGTTGTGTTCACTATACGGGAGGCCCGGCAGTCTTATTGTTACGTCTGAACCGATACATTGTATTTACTTACATCATTAGCCGTAGTAATAATAAAGTATATAACTTTTATTAAATTATTTTTGCGTACGTTATTTTATTGGTTATGTAAAATCATGACAACCGACTGTCACGGACTAAGATCATAGATTAAACATACATGTTACATGATCCATCGTACTTAGATTTTATGTTATTGTAAATAAAGTTATCGATAAGTTATCGAAAACAAAAAATCCCCCGATTGGAGGATGGGTGATTATACTTACGGAAAATCGCGAACTTCAACTTTTAAACTAAACCTCCAGTTGTGACTGTACCATTATTCTTATATTCTTAATTCATTGAAATAGATTTAGGTTTCCGAAAAAAATATCCGTTGGATATTCCATCTGATTCGTTCGAGTAACGTGTATTTTTTTAATACCACTAAATTAGAAAAACCGTTGTTGAGCAAATGTAAAATGTAATAATAATAATAATAATAATAGCAATTTATTTTCAAAGTTGTGTTTATTCGAGAAGTTCCCTTTATAACAGAACGCTGTGTCATTATTTACGAACATGACACAGTATATACCTCCTTCGTGTATTGTTACGAAATTATATTGTTATAATAGTTTTGATAATTATTAGGAACCGGGGGTGAATCAAATGACAAATGAGCCAAGGTTTTAGTGAGTTGGGAATGGGCTTAAACATCACGTCGAGAAGATTTTGTAGTAAATAAACCTGTACAAGGTGATTTGAATTGTACGACTAAAATATTATTATTATGTACACGTGTATATTATTCAAAGTATTATTATTTATTCTTTTAATAGCAAGTTCAATCTAAAACTGGATTCCAATTGAGTGCGATATTAGTTTGTTGGAACGTAATAAACACAAATGAACAGGCGAGTTTACCGGCACTCTAATAAGGTCAACATTTTGACTTGAACATTTTTTGGTATTTTGTAACAATTTGTAACAATAAAAAAATATTTTGTAACCACACAGGTACTCTCCTCGGAAAACTCAGTTTAAGTTCCGGGTACCTGGGTAACGTTATCCCAGCACCCCAACAATTAAATAATAATTTTGAAATGTGGAGTTGAAAATTATTTGGTATTATTTTATCTTTCATTATGTAACAATTTGTAACTACAAAAAGAAATGTTGACCTTTTTCAGTTTATAGGTAAATGAAAAATCATGGTAAACGTCAGTGCCTCACGCGTTTTCAATATTAAATAAACGCACGCACATTTTCTGGATCAAATAAAAAAAAAAAAAAAAAAAACGTTCACTATAATTCTTGTATATTGTATAATATATTATGTTGGTAGGTAAACGTGCGCATATTATTTCGAATATCGTGCTTACAAGTATTATACTATACAATGCATATAATATAGGTATAAAATATATCCATAGATATTTATTTAATATTACGTCACTTAATATATTTCACTTGTTATTTATTGACGTTCGATGGAAATGTGCAAACTGCGGGTCGATTCAACTGTGGAGAATTCGTTACGTTACAACGATCGGATATTTGAATAATTCCGAAAACGAATAGTGTGTGCGCGTACACATAAATATGTATTTTTGTCGGGTTAGGTAAGGTAAACGAATATCATTGTTGGTTGCTGTGGCGAATTGGTGTGTGTGTAGGACACGTAGGTAGAAATAGTCATAAACCTGTAGGTATATTTCTACCGATCGGCGAGCTTCTGTAAATGCGGTTTTGCGATGGGAGGGGTGGGAGTGTTCTTGCGTATAGAAAAAAACAAATCACGCACGTGCCGGTGGCAAGCCACAACGGTAGGAGATTTGGTCGAAATTGTGGGTAGGGAGTTAAATCTTTTAAAATCAAGTTGACATTCAAATGATAAAATACATTTTAATAATCACATTCCCCTGCTATCCGCGTTCTAAATATTGTTGTTATTTTTGTTTGAAATACTATACATAAAAAAAAAATAGAAGTTTTTATTTTTAGAATGAATGTCGGACCAAACACAAAAACCGTCGACTACGAATACTGTCCGAAATAGACTCCAATATTTATTAAATAATTGATTGTTTCAATACTATAAGTGTTAGGTACTTGTCGTTCCTGATTTTTTTTTGCGGGGGGAGCCAAGAAGGGGTCTAATCCCGCGTGAGCTCCACCACATAATACCCGTCTGTGCGGGTGGAAAAATAATGATTTACTACTACACTACTGCTATTATATTATAATATTTACATTTTATTAACTGTCCAAATACTAAATACGTATACGTATACGACGCCGACCTACCTCTGCATATGCCGGCCGGGCTGTAGTAGTCGTCGTACTGGCACACCAACCCTTTCCTCTGGTCACATACGGCGATGCCGTCGCACGGGTCACCGTCCTGTCGGGCGCACACGGGGCAGCAACCGCATCCGTCGCGGGTGTGTGGCACGCCTGGTTCGCAAACCGGGTCCCTGTTGGCGCACTGACACGGGTAGGCGCAGTGGGACCGGACCTGCGTGTGGACGAAAGAATAAAAGAGAAGATAAATGAAAACGAAACGTCACCCAAAACACATTTTAATAGAACATAATATGTTATTTATTGTCTTCAAATGTGTTTAACATGGTAATAAAATAATGTATATGCGACGTCTTTGACCACCGAAATATACACAGTATTCTAAACGCGAGTACGACATAAATGCAACATGCAGCTGCAACCGTGGATGTAGCGGACGGGTTAGTTGCATACAGAGTGGAATAGAAGCGGTGGACGTGATTAATATAAATAAAAAACTACAGTTTTGGGTAAATCACTTTTAAAAAGTAATCAAATTACGTTACTCGTTACTTAAAATATTTTTATTTAAATTACATTTGCGTTACCTAAAATTATTTTTATCACGGTACATTACTTTTTCATTGATAAAGTAGTGCGTTACAAATAACGTTACTTTTTTTTTTACCCTATTCATATGATTCAATTATTATGTATATGTTTTACAATCATAGACCTAGTGATAATAGACCTATTTTAGTATTATGTACGAATTTACAATCATCTCACCTACATAGCTATATATAGTCACAAGTCATAAATCATAATTTATTTTTATTTTTAAACCAAACTCATTTCTTTCTGCTAATAAAGTGATAACATTTATTCCTGGATGTTTAGTAATATTGTTAACTATAATTATCGGAATCAAAAATAAATATAATTGATTTTGAATTTTTCTGGGATATCTTACACCTGTAATACATTCAAAACTATTATTTTAATAACGTGGAAAATAACGCGTTTGTGCGTTACTTCATAGCAATTACTTTTCAAAAGTAATTTTGTTACAATTGCGTTACTTTAAGTAAAATTTAATGAAATTACTGCTGCTTTACAGAAAAACCTACAGCAATTTTTAATTTGCGTTACGTTACTACCCAACACCGAATAACTATTATATTGTGTTCGTCTGAATATTACATGTTAATAAAAAATTATTATTATATTAGAAATTAAATATTATATAAAATATGGATTAGAACTAAATGTTTATTAGGCATAGATACATACAACATACATAATATAATATTATAGTTTCGTAATTACATTATATTTTGTCAGTTCTTTCTGCAGAAGTTACACCGTCTCTGCGTTTATACACATTATTATATTACACTAAATACGACGACGGTCAAATCTACCTGCGAAGCTCGACGAGGGGGTGAGTGGGTGGGGGGAGCGGTGCGTATTGTCAGCCACCGGATATTTCTCCGACTTTGCGGGGTCACTATATATTTAATACGTACATACATAATGTGCATATATATATATTATATTATACACCTCGTGGCTTGGGCAATAAAACAAACGAAATCCACCCTCTCGAACAGTTCGGCTTGCGCAGGAAAATTTATCTGTTCGGCCCATTTCGTGCGCGGACGATTGTCCACGCGGTATTATCCCGCAGACTTTTTCCGTTTTAATTTCCGAGAGGTTTCCGCCCCGATCGCCTTATTATCACACCATGCGGGTCTAAAATATAACATAATCTATAATATTATGTTCGCGACGTTCAAATGCACTCACACCTATACTGTACCATTGCATTGGTTTTAAATTGTTCGAGTTAAACGTCACGCGTTGAAAATATTTTTTATTTTTTTAAGGGCGCTCGGGAGAGTCGATCATTTTTTTATTTATTTTTTTTTTTTGGGGGGGGGGGGTGGGGGTTTGGTACGTCTCGTCATTAATAATTTGCGCCTGCGGGCGCCGCGCTTACCACGCCAAAAGTCGGCCGCTCGCGTTTCTCAGGCACATCGCTTTGGCAACTACCGTAAATAGGTCGTCGAGAGTCGTTTCGGAGCGGCGGCGAGCCAATTTGGCTCATTGTCGACGCACCGTTTCCAGTCGCTATCAATAAGTCTTAATTCTTAATGTCCCATGCCGCTGTGGCTTATTATACATAATGTATTTGTAATATAATAGTCAAAATATGATCGATGGACTCGGTCGCCGACTAGATGCGCGTACCTATAAGCACATATAAGCGTAGTTTTTGTAATTTCGCCAAAACTGATATTACCTAGGTGGTATACTGTCTGGATCGATTTCGCGTGTACATTGCACTCACATTGGTATCGCCACGCTAGCGCGTTTGTATTTACGGTACAAAGCACAATATTTTAATATTCATGCGCAATATTATTGTGAACCGAAAAAAACTACGTTGGCATTTCTCTTAGATTCTGAGCGGACTAGCGGAGCGAGAGAGTGTATTGACTTTACAACGATGTGTGTTTTTATTTTTTCTGTCATCTGCTCATTACCTTTCGGGGCAGAAAAAATGATTCGATATTCTACTTAAGCATCTTTTCTGCAGGTATTAAAGTGGACTTGGTTAATACTTTGGGGATCAAAAGTTAGAAAAAAGTTGGGTGTAAATCCAAAATATTTTTTATGACTGAAGATAAAAATAACTGTTTGACAAAATTCATCAAAATGGGAAAGTTTTCAAATTATTTTTTCAATGAGAAATTGAATTTTTTTTTCATAGCTAACATTTGAAAAATCAATAGAAGATAACTCATCAGTTTTTCAGTTTTATACTTGAAAAAAGTTTATCGGTAAGTCAAATTCATGAGCGTTTCATGTACAAATTTTTATTTCAAGTTTCAAGTTTTCAAATCGGTATTTCACCATTTATGACTTATTTAAATTGCCTATTACCTATTACATTCTTATTATGAAATTTACTGTTTTTCTACTAAAATATATGTAAAATTGTGTAAAATATATTTTAAGCATTTGTAAAATTATTTTTTGTGTGATTCGTAGATTATTAGGTACAATGTACATGCTTTATCGGAACATGATGTTAAAATTCATTAGTAGGTAGTAGATACCTGGTATATGTTGCACTAAAATAATTCTAATGGACCCATATAAAAAGCTAAAAATTATTATTTGAATCTGGCGTTTGTTATAATAATTATTTTTTTTTTCGATTATTTATGGGGTAAGTATAGTTTATACTTAACATAATATAACTGTGACTATTGTTGTACCAAAATATCAACGGTATGATTTATAATATATGATTTTGAAACATTTAATCCACCAAGCCATATATAGGCTGTGTGGAAAATAATCTTCTTTTTTTTATTGTTCTAGCTGAAAATATGTTTATTCCGATTTTATGTTAATGTACACATTAAATAAATGAAGAGAGAAATGATAAAATGATAAAATATACTTAGCATGATAATATACTGCACGTAATTTATTCATAAATATTATTGCGACAAATATATTTCGTGGAATATGTAATACGTTTATTTGCGACCGTGTTCTACTACGAATGTGACAAAACATATTAAGTCAAATATAAAAAAAAATAAATACATTTTTTTTTTTTGATTCGTATTCTTTGTTTGTATAGGTACTGTACTTTTGTTGATCGTACAGAAACACAAGAGAATTGTACGTTTTCCATGATGCAAAATAATACGATATGGATACAATACTCTGGAGTGTTATTGGATTAAGGTACCTGAAGAGATTCACACGGTGCTTTATGTCAGACGAAACATGTGTTCCATTGAGAATTTCCTATCGATACTTTAAGTAACGCGATTTCTCTCGGTGTATGGTTTAATGATAATCTCATTTTATTACCATCCGATACTTCTCGTTAAACTCAAAAAGCTTTTAAACTCGAAAAACATAATAATAATAACAATGTTGTAACTAGATGGTACCTTTTTAATCGTACCTATTTTTTTGACCATTGAGTGTGAAACGATTATCATAATTTATTTTATTTTATTTTTTAATCAAGTAATTGGGCTTAGTAACGTTTTTGATCCCATTACAAACACACACTGCAATATAACATAGGCAGTAGGCACTATACCAAATACGAAGTTTTTTTTATATATACTATTCCGGTAAAACGTCGACTCGTTACGAAATCCAAATGGATCCTAAATAATTGTTTTTCTAACAACCGTGTAAATATACTGTAATATGCATTTCCTTATAAGTATTAACATAATTTGTAAGTACTACTACTAGTATATATGTAGACCTTAGTACCTAATATTATTTACACGACTTATAAAGTATTTAAACGCTGAATAAAAATGTTACTATTTATAAGTTGGTATAAATCCTGTTTCAACTGTATATATTATGATAAGTTTTAGGTAAATACAATTTTGAAGAGTTAATCATTTTATGTCAAGGGTTATTAGGTTTCTAACCATACATGTGCGTCTATCAATAGTTACTGATAGAAAGTTACGATTGTTGATTTGATTAACAAAAGATCGATATCATTCGAAACATTTTTATTGATATTAATGTATTATCTATAGATATAATAAAAATGAAAAGTGTTTTGTTGGTTCCCCATCACTTGAGAACGGCTTAACAGATTTGGCTAGTTTAATTTCTAAAATGTTCGTAATTGTCTAGATGAGATTTTTACGGAAAGAAAAATTAGAAAATTTGAGAAAAACTGAAAGGCCTTATTACATATGATTTTTATATGGTTATGAATGGTTGCTATTGATTGTATATTATAATATTATAGAAACAGTAGAAAGTTATTTGAAATAAGTGGTGTTTTATTTATAAATGGTGTCCGCACAGGTATGTAATTAATTGGATATAATAATTGTGATATTTGGTCCACTATATTTTTAATCTGCGTTGGTTTATCCGAAGTTAATAATAGTCTACAAAAAATACTGGACTGTTTTCATTAAAAAGTCATATAAATAGATTCTTTGAGACTTAGAAGCTAATAAAAGTTTATTTTTTCAATTACTATACCTAGGGTGGCTAATACCACACATGAATTTTTCCGCTCACGAGAAAAGAATATTTTCTTTGTTTATTTTAATAGGGTTACCATTGGTTACATATTATCTTACTATTATAATTAGTAGAAATATGGTGGTATACTTTTTTACAATTACATTAAAAAGAACACATTTTTGGCTGCACGGGAAACGTTGGGTGGCATAACCATAGTTACAATTTATAATATAATAATAATAATGTGGTTTTAAAATGGTTCTTATTAGCACAACGTTGTGAGAAACCAACAACCGGTCTCCGTAGCCTGTCCTGAACTTTTTAATATTGCCTAGATGATATTATAAATTTAAATTAATACTAATATTTTGATATTTCCTGGTACAGAGTAATATGAATTTATTTTTAGATTACTATTAACATAATCGCTTGGTACGAAATTATTTATTTTCTCGATAATAAAAGTAGCATGTGAACTATTTAGGTTTTTATACATAAATATTAGTATATACTATAGGTTTCCAAATACTTTAAAATTGTACATATAGTAAAATTATAGTTTATTGTTTAAATACTTTAGCAACTGGGAATTTATCGCGCTAACTTTTTTTGCAATTATAACTTTTAAATTAACAATAAACATTTATGAAAAAACACCAATGGATCTGAAGGATTTTTCCGAACTGAATTTGGTAGGTATTTTTATGTTAATACATAAGTTATTCTCTTGAACAATATTTTTAAATAATTTACTTGGCCTATAAATATTTAAATTGTTTAGAGATTACTTTTTAAATGGAAACCTTTTATATACTTTAATATGTTTTTCCTTATTATTGACTAAAGAAAAAATATATCTTAGAACCTAATTATTTTTCTTACTTACTAATTTTCAATTTTAACTAATTTATTTATAATTGGCTTTAATAAGCAAAACAACTTGAGACCTACTGTAAGAAACTTTTATATTCTTGATTATAAAATAATTGTGTTTATTGCATTTTGAAAATAGTTAGTAATATTTTATAGTTTTAACTGGTAATCTTGCATTCATTTTTATAAATCTAGAATCGTTTTTTGATTACAGTATAATATCCGATTATACGATGATAATACAATATATTAATACTCCTCTATATCCTGCGCTAAAATAAGCAAAACTTCTCGTTTGCTCAATAACCAGTGTTTATATCCTGATTTTGTTTTTGTTATTTTATGTTACGTTGTTTGTAATTCAATGTAAATATGCCAATTATAAAAGTAAAAAAAAATTACCCTTCAGTTAAAAATAGTATGGATAATTATAAAACCTAACTAAAAAAAGTATAATGAAACTTTTGAACTGCAGGATCAAATTATATTATACATTTATAAAAGTCTATTGTATTGAGTATATGAGTTTTAAAATTGAATAGGTACCTAAAAAATTAGACGAGAGTTCTTTTTCTGAAAAGACGTGATTTAATATTAAATATTAGTTGCAACTTGTGGATTGCTATAAAACATGTTAAGTATAGATATTGTTTGTTCATATTATTATTTTCATATTATAATTTGAATGGATTATAAAAGTTATAATTTATTATAATATTAAAATCCAGCGTTCTAAGGCGCCCTCTACAAATGTAATTTTATCAACGAAAATACGCTCAACGGGGTTAAAGATACTGTTCTGAAGAATCAACCAAATTTGATAATTTTTTGTTTTAACTAATAAAGGGTAATAGGTATTTCACTGGCCACATTTAACTCCATTTTTCAATATTTTAATCTCAAACCTTATAATAGGTCTTCAAAAATAATAAAATGTTAAGCCTTTTTTTACAAATTATATTATACCATTATTTGAAATAAAATAAAAAATCGGAGTTAAATTTGGCCTGTTGAAAGTCTTATTCTTTCAGATAAAAAAATAGTTATCCAAATCCGATTATACCACAAGGTCTGAGAATTATTTCTGTGAAGTTATTTTTTTTGATAAAATACACCGTATAAATAGGTATCGGGCATTAGATTAGTGGAAAAATATTATAATTAAGGTGTGAACTCAAAAATATAAAATATGAAATTTGAAAAACCGGCAACCATAAGTAAAAGTTTTTAAAGTATTGGCAATTGTCATTATTTATTATAAAATGTACAAAATAAATTTTGTTATTAATTTTATTATTAGATAGGTACCTACTTTAAATGTATTATTTAAAACGAATAATCGATTCAATGTGTATTATATACGTTGTTTTGTGAAACAATCAATTAGGTAAGGGACATAGTATTATACTTTCTTAGATTTTTGTAATGCCTAAATAGATTTGTAATATATACAATAAAAATAATTTTAGCATTTGTCTGAAGGCATTAAATAATATAAGCTTCGTAGAAAAAAAAAAAAAAATTGAGCCCATTTAATATAATTGAATTTCTTTAATCTTAACTTGATTATTTTATGTAATTATGACAAGGTTAACAACCGCGATAAAGATAATGCCTAGCAGAAACTTTTACAGTTAAATTCTTTTCATTTTTTTTTATTTATCATTTTAGCCACTTAGTATTATATAGTATACTAGTACGGGACTAGAGACTATTTTATTCAATTATTAGTACTATACTTAGGTTATATTAAAAATATTTATGGTATTGGAAATGTTACCATAGGGATTCGCAATAAATTATTAGAGTTTTTGTTAGGTATTTAATTTTAATATTATACGTGAACACGATTTTTAGTCTCTAGATTTTATCTCGTAACCATTGAAATAATTTAATTAAAAAATAAAAAAATCATGTAGATTATACAATTAAGTTTATAAATGTATGTTTGCAATAATGTGTAATATTTATATACTTCAATAAGTCTTTTCGTAGACAAATTGTTTGTATTTCAGCAAAAATATATGACTATACCTACATAACCATACATTTCGTTTGAAATATTTGAAGTGGAAACTAAATTTAGTGTAATATAAACAGAATCAACTATAGAATTCATCGTATTCAAAAGTTTGAAATACAATTCAATCATGTAATTCAGATGAAATTTCATTAACTCATACAGTCAAAAGAATGTTTAAAAAATAAAATTACAAATTAAATACATATCTGAACGGTCTTACACGTATACATTTTAAGTAGGAACGTATTTTTATCGAATCACTCCAAAAATAAAAACCCTAAATCCTAATATGAATGTTGAGAATACTGATGGGATATAATATTATACATTACGGTTTATGATTTAATATAGGTATTTATTCTTAAATTAAAATGTGCCACCAGTATTCATTATATTATTTTTAAGCTGGGCACTTGTTTCAATATATGCAGACATATTCTTATGCTTGAATCAGATTTAAAATGTTTTTATTAAGTTATTACTAAGTACATGCATAACAGATAATTTATTTCATAAAAAGGATACAACTACATGTTTGAATAAATTATCATTATTTTTAAAGTTTTCCAGTGGTTATAACAGTATAAATAGCTTTGTATCATAAGCCGTGTATACCCCCTTTACCCTTAAGTATTTGATAAATCCGAGAACCATTGTTTTAATACAATATAAACATTATAAAGTGTACTGCTAAAATTAAATTATTTTAGCTCTCTAAAATTGGTATTTTTTTTTAAATCTTAATTTATTCAGTTACTAAATTATATTAATAATTTTTAGTTTTAAAAATCTAAAACGAAAAACGAAAACCGAAGACACCACCATTTGAATGTGAATTAAAATTTGTAGTACCTATAGGAGTGAGTGAAAAATTACGGGTGAATGGATTTTTTTTTTGGTACCAATAATATAATAAATCACAATTCCCAATTAATGTGTTTCTTTATGATTTGTAAAGTTGTTAAATCTATATACATATGTAGTTGAATATTTGATGAATCGCCGCGGATCGTAAAATAATCTCAACACGTTTATATTGACGTTCCGAAAATGGTATAAAAAACTGTAAGTCATTTCAATCGATTCCTCTTCACAAAAAGGCGTTTTATTAAATAAAAAATGACAACGGGTGTGCCGACCTATAAGACGGCAGATTGTAAAAGCAAAACGAAATTTGGTGTATTTTACATTAAATAAAAAGTGATTGACGTTCGTTCCGCAATTGCTCCCGAAAATTCGATGTTAATACGTAAACGAGGAACCGGAAAGCAACGTCATATTGTCTTTTGCAGTGTGTATAATAAGGAGGTATTGAAAACACATAGCCCGTTATATTATAGGCTCCGAAATATACGTTCGTCTTCCGGATGCGATAAAAACAAAAAAAATAATAATAAACCAATCAGGACCCGACGTACATATTGCATACCTATCGTAGGAATGCTCGACGAAAGGCGTTTTTCGGAATTCGTTTGAGATGGAAATAAGCAAAAATTAATTTTTCCCCAGAAAACGTTTACCGGCCGGTGTCAGAATCATTCGCGCGCGCAAGCGTATCCGGCTGAATTTTCGGAATTCCATTATGCGCTCGGAGTTTGGCCGTGAAAAATAAAACAAAATCGGTAGACGAGAAGAAGAAGAAGAAGAAGAAGACGAAGAAGAAAATGAGGGAAACCAAATATGTACGAAATGGAAAAGTTAAGAGCCCCGTCGAAACGCATTTCTCAGGCGTACTCGGTGTGCAATTTTTCGTACGCGTCTGCACGTGGGGTACTTCTTTGAAATGGGTGCGAGAAAATACTACACGTGAACGATGTACTGTGGTCTAATAATTGGCGGCGTACATTTATTATTACCATTCTATTGTTTTGTGTATCGTTTCGGGTGGCGCGTCCTCCGTGACGAGTATATAATATTCAACCAGTGGTCGTCGATGTCAGTCGTTATTGTCATTTAAGAGTGCGATAAACTGATAACGAACGCTATTTTAACAATAATACTTATGAATCTGTGTGATGTTCACATCGAAACACCCCCAAATGGAATAATTGTAAGGCCATAATTCTTAGCCAAACTTGAACCAAACTTTATACGGCATAACGGTTTTATAGACTCATTATTTGGGTCGATTTACTGATGAATCAAATCGTGTTTTTTTTGTCATTAAATATTTATGTCAGAATAAAATTCACTTTAAACTTGGCTTTTTGAAGATCATGACTAGGTATATCATATCTTTGAACGAAATATTCAATTTGATCAGTCTTTGTTCAACTAGATGTATTACCATTTATATTGTTTTAAATTTTTGTTAGAAAGCGAAAAAATTTAGGTAGGTAAGTATCTATTTTTGTTTGTAACTTAAAATAATCTTTTTTTCTTACAACTGCATAAATGTAGTGATATATGGTACATATATTATTATACATTTTGTGAAGATTATATTTATATTGCAATAACTTACTTTTAATAATCAACATCAAATTTCATAATGCATGCAGAATAGTATAATTTTACATTATTTACTCACACAATGTTTATATTTTCAGGTAAAAATAATTGTTATTTTCTTTCTGTAACGCGTTTAACGTGCTCGCATAATATAATAATATAATGTCTGTTTCGTTTCGATTTTTCAAACGGAACACTGTTTATTTGAAGTATCGTGTTAAAAGTCAAAAATAAAGTTTAGGTATCGGATTTGTCAACCGTTGATCGGAGACGTTATTTAATTTTCGTTGAGACTATAATATAATCGTAATAATATTACTTATATCACCATAATATTATTGTCAGAAGACTATCACACGCTCTCGCGTATATTCGATTTTTCAACACAAAATAGTACAAAGCTCGTCCGTCAAATGTTCGCTATCGATCGGGATTAAATTAAATAAGTCCCAAGCACCCGGTGGGAAATCACTTGGGTTTTCCGGCGTATACGCGAAGGCACGTGTAATTGGTTCAGAAATAATAATATTAACATCATCCTTTTAAATAACGCGGTCGTTTCGTGGTCGCTTGCTTAAGTACGAAATATATACGTTATACTATATGCTCTCGCGAGAAGTGTGCTTCTTATATTATAATATAGCGGCAGCTGTCTGCCGATGTTTTACGAGTATAAAGGAAACTCGTACTGTATTATTATTATCATTATTATTACTGACAAGTTACAGCGAGCGATTTCCGGTATGACGTATTTCCGGATATACTACATTATTCGTATACATTTCGTATAGAGCACATACTCTTTTATATGCCTCCGCCGCAGCCGATCCTTTTTCACATACGTTTTCCAGCTAAATCATACACTCTGCGCTTACGGTGTGTGAAAGTAGCTCGGCGGTTGTGGGTGGGTGAAGGCCGTCAATTTCACGTCCTATGCACGTACTATATGTATATATACACAAATAAACGTGGTAGATAAGAGAAAACGTCAGCCCGAGCGGGACAGGCTTAAAAACTAAAAAGTAAATATGAATAAAAAAAAAAACCGAAATACTCGTGAATGCATTACGGCAATTGACTGCCTACTCCATACGTGTGTATGTACAATAGTATATTATCTGGTCGGGGGTCGAATCTGTCTTTGTCTCTCTGTCTCTGTCTGTCTCTCTCTCTATCTCCCTCTCTCCGCCTCTCTTTCTCGCCGTATCGCTCTCACACCCCACGCACGTTTATATATTCATCATAAATATTATTATGTTGTATACCACCACCAATGGAATACGATACCCTAGAGCACGTTTAGGCTAATGATATGCACGCGTCGTCCTTTTGAATGATCTATGCGAGCACATACATTATATAGGTACGCATGTTAGCGAAATGTAATAATACACAAATAAAATATAGACGGACGGATGCCGTCATCGCATTACGGAGGTCGTCAATATATAGGTATTTGATATAATGCTAATAAATAATAATGTATCGTTATGTTATCACGCAACAATATTATACAGTTCGTATTAGAAAAAAATAACATATACAGATTGATTAGCCAAGTATGTTTATGTCAATTTGTGACATGAAGTTAGTTTTTTGAATGTGAATTAATTGAATTTCGATTTTTGTAATTATATATGAGACTACGTATCCCTAAAGACTATATATTTTTAAATACATGGAATTCGTATGGAATATAAGGAGCGTGACTTGTGGTGATATGAACTACTCATATCAATAAATGATTTTTAAGTATTAAATCAAATATTGCATCTATTCTATTTTATGTTTTATTCGTCACCGAAATTACTTAAGGGCTCTTGTATTTGTATATGAATCTACTTTTAAATTAAAACCTATACAAGTTTATGTAAAATAATTAATTTGTATGACATGATTAAACACAGACACGCAAAACACGACAGATGGATAAGCAGTAAGCACCCTGCAGTGTGTCACTTGACAGGTTGATTTAGCAGGACTACGGTAGGTCCCAATTCTAACATAATATGTTTAGCTGTATGTTATAATTGTTAGAGGAAATAAGTTTGAATAGTGAATTTTAATTTTTTTTTGTGAAGTAAGATATACTGACTCTTTGCTAGCTGATTTAGTGTTTACATTTTGAGATCTATGTGGGGATTATTATTTGTTTTACACCATGGAGCGGAGACAATTTAACTAAGACATTTGTCTTAGACATTACGCCTGGAGCGTTCTGAGATTTGAACTTCATATTTGGATTCGTATATACAATAATAATAATAATAATAATATTTTATTTAGCAAAACAGTACAAATGTTTACAATATGAATAAAAAAATATATACATGATATATGTTTGCAACTCCCATTTTAGTAAAAAGCTTGTTTTGGGGGGTATATATGTTTGAGTTCAATACAATATTAAGAGTACGATAAATTAAACAATACAATTGTATATTAATAAACGATAAACCTGTATAGATGTTAATAAAGACATCCATAAAATAATATTTTACATTTTTAAATGTTACACTTATAAGCAGCCTATACAAGAGATCTATAGTAGAAAAATAAATTTATATTGTATATTATGATTCTGAAAACGTGATAGACAACAGTACAAAAAGTAAAATAATGCAGAAATTACAATTTAGATGCATCAAATTTTTCCAAATATTTATCTACAATTAACAGCAAAAAGGGTAAATTTTGATAAAAAAAAAAAAGTAATAAAGTTTGTATTGCCACACTACACTTCTTAACCGGCATAACATTTCTATGTACAATAAAACCTCCTCATAATGGAATCGCTCGGTACCAACTGATTTTTTCTTATAAAGGAGTTTATAGACACTGTTATAGGGAAACTAAAATATTTGGACTTTTTTTATCGTCTACTGTAAGGAGATTTTCGTATTATAGAGGTTTTATTATATTTGAAAATATAGATTATATTATATTATATATAATAATAAATTTGTATTGTAAACTAAACAATTCCAAAATTGGTACCTATATGAATAATTGCATAATTAAAGGATAAAATGGGAATGTGCATCGTTGATAAATCACTCTTATTTTTAAGATTTGATAAGCCGACAATTAAAGTAATTTTTAAATATATGAGATTTAATCGAGGGGATGCTGAATATTATACACAATACACACATGCGTGGGGTGGCGGTATTCCTCCGGTGTCATTCGTTATTCTATATTATAATAAGGAATATATTACATAAAACAATACAAACAATAAGAGCGAAATCAGATCGTATTTAAAATTCTCATTCAAATGATGTATCACTCGAAATTTCCATAATACTATAGGTAGGTACACGCGTAATATATCATCAGTCCAATGCCAAAAATCGTTCGAGCAACAGCGTATCGCGTGGGACGATTAAATGCAGATTTCGTTCCTTATCTCATGCGATTCAGTTGGTTTCCGGTATATCGTGTTATAAATTATAATAATATCGCACGTACCGGTCTGCATCATAATAATTATTATAGTACCTAAGTAGATATTTGTCATTTTTAATATTGCAGTTGGCATATTTTAGACAACGGTGAAACCTACGCGAATGGTTTGATCCACTCTGTGGTAATCGTCGGTGTTAATTTTTCTGATCAACATATTGTAGTCGATTTTCAATATGTATATTAAATATATTGCAATATAAAATTATTTTAACACACTCAATTGAGGTTAAATACATAATAAATAGTTATTGTGTTTTTAAACTTATAAGTTATAACACACGGGGTTTTATAAACCAATTAAAAAACAATTCGGTAATCTAAACTTTCTATACAAGTCTTCGAAGCATCAAATATAATAATACATTAGGGAAAAGTCTTGTGAAAGTTTTTTTTTCTTATTGAAAATAGAAAAAATTCACCATAGTATGTATTTTATATTATAATATATTACATTAAGCAAAAGTGTTGAAAAAATAAAATAACAAGATGTGATGGCGTGCGGCGTGTGAACCGAACGGAACAGTGTATAGGTACCGATTATATTATGTTGTAACTATGTATATTTATTGGAACCTATTGGAAAAAGTACCTAATAAACCTGATCCAACCCTATTCGTACTCAGGGTATATTACAGAAATCGAAAAAAAAAATTACGTATATATCTGTCAAATCTTTTCGATGCGACCCGCCGTCTTGGGATTTTCGGTCAAGTGCTCGAATTCCCCACTATACGATCCGTCGCAATTTAGACTGCTGTGTTATAACTTCTAGTCGTCGACACCACTTTTTTATACGAATTCAATTAGACCGAACCGCATAATTGTCACCTCAACGCTTCACCAACCCTTTCATAAAATGTACGTCAATCCGGCGGGTGGGTTAGGTTATATAAGTACTAAGTAGGTATAGTAAGTTATTAATTGAAAATAGCGCATCATTTTTATGGGGATTCTCGATAATAATTGATTAGACGATATTTCTGAAATTCACAAGGCTAGAGAAAGTTATGGATTTCCGACGCACCTACAGATGTTAAGAAATAATAAAATATTTTAGGTGAACGTAGGTATTATTATAATAATTTGATTTATTTGGTCTGAGATATACGTACTGTGGTCTTTAAGCGATATTCAGACATAATACAATTTTAAATAAAATATCAAATATATATGCGGTGAATTGAAAAATTAAAACGACAGTCGAAAAGTATGAAATATTTAGAATTTTTTATAGTTTTCCAACTTGATCGTTGGATTAAAATATAATCAACTGTTCTTTGTATAAATTTAATCAATTAGGTAATTCATTTGTACATATTTCAGTTAACCGTGGTTTTTTATTATGTTAATGTACATTATTTATAACCCTCTTTTGATATTATAATTATTATCCTGGCGTATGATTAAATCTCATTGAACAAATTACTTATGGATACTATCTCACTCGTACTAATTTATTTATTTTTTTTTTTTAAATAGATTAATTCTTGGTTTTTGGGTATTTTTGTAAAACAAATCCATTGAAAATATATTTTAATAATCATTTGTTTTATAATAATAATATAACAGACGTTAATATTATTATTAATTTTAATATTTAAAACATTTAAGATATTTAAAGTATACTTGGTGATCCGTTGAACAACTGTTATAAACACTCATTTTCTCAACTTTTATAAACGTGTTTTGTATTTTGTTTTATATTTTTGGATACTCCTGTTTCACTCAACTTAACTTATTTAACTTTAATTACTTAAAACACAATTAATTGAATACTCGTATTTATTTTAGAAAAAATCATTTGAAATTCGATTTGTATAAACCAAAATACTCAGAAAAATTGTCTGCATAGAAGGAGCGTTATAGAAGTTTAGACTACTACTAACATGAATGGTTTAAACTCAGTGTACAGAAAGTTATTTTATAAGCCATTAGTTGAAAAACGTAATTCTATAAGCATTATTTCATTATATCTACAAACATAAATAATTGTTCGTTTTTAATAAAACTTATTATACTGCATTTATCAGGTATATTATATTATACTATATTAACAATGTTTCTATTAGGTATTACATAAGGTTAACTCAAAATATGTTTTCTTTGCTTTTAACACTATACGTATGTGCCAGTTTAAAATATACATGATCTATGAATTATGATCATTGGATAATCAGAAGCTAAATAAATGAAATGTTTATCTTTTATAGATTTAAGTATAATAATAATTTATTGCATGCAAATGTTCATTATAAGACTAATTATGATTTATTAAAAAACTTGGAACATAAGTTTTAATTATTGAGCTATTTTTTAAATATCATTACAACTTTAATATTATATTTATAGGTGTTGTATATTATTTTAAGTTTCTTATATTTGTGTACATAGTGACTGTTATAAACAAAACTTTTTACATATTTTATTTTTAATACATATTATTTTTTTGATAAAGGTATTATTTACATAATATATTATATTTTATTAATATATGACTGTATCATATTCAAACACTTCGCGTTGTTTTTTTTTTGAATTCAAGTTTAATTTAAAGTCATGTAAATTTTATTATATCCAAGATATTTTTTTAAAACAAAATTATTCGTACTTGTTGTTTTTGTAAATATTGTTGTATTTTTGAAAATAATTTTTTAACTTGATTATAACTTTTAAGTATTAAAATATATACTTTTAACATTGTGTTAAACAATTTACAAAAGTGAAATATTTTACCGTATTTCTAATTTTGACTTCGTGATTTTTTAGAGCTTTTACTTTATAAAATGTAAGTTTCCCTTCTAATAATATAACATTATTCACAAATATGTGTACTGTATAAAATATAAATACATGTTGAACCTATTAAATATTTAATTAGTATTGCTAAAGTAGAGTATACTTAATTTGTTTTAGTCGACTATAGACGTTAAAAAAAATGTCAGATGTAAATGAACCTCTTTTAAATTATAAATGTTCATAATACTAATATAGCCAATAGATTAAAAAAACGGTCTGATGTTAAAATTAATTTAAAACTCTTAAAGTGAACTTTTTCTATTAAAAATGTATTGTTATATATATTTTTTAAATTATATAAAATACCTTCGTTACAAAACGCTAATAAGAAAATGTTTGTCTTTTGTTAAAAAACCACAACATATAATTCGATTCAAAGTTTTATAATTTACTGTAACTATACTATGTTTTATAAAATATTTTGTCTATAGTTAACCTGAGTATACTTTTGATCTCAAAACCCTTATATTTAAACATACTTAACTGTTTGTAAAAAATTGTAATTTTCAAACACAGTAAAAAAAGAACAACAACAACAAAAACAAAAAACATTCGTTTGACATTGAGTTATAGTTCTTAACAAATTATAACTCATATTGGTCCCAAATGGTTACATCAACGACAGAACATGAAGTTATATTTTTTGAACTATATTATTACTTCCTTAGCTGTGAGTCAAACAAAAATCGTGACGTTTGAATATAATAGAATGATCAAAGTGTATGGTTGAAAATAAAACTGTTTGTATGACATATCACTGAAAATATATTGTTTTTTTTTTGCAGTGAAGAATAAATGTAGCAAAAACATATAGAAAATTGGCGAATGTATTTTAATTATTATTATATACATATTAAAATAATCTAGAGGGAACATTTAAGTTGACGTTCCTAAAAAAGTTCTATTTTATAATTCGTTGAAATAAAAACAATCATATTTTTATTCAAAAACCATTTAAATCTATTAATTTGTAAGGAGTTACGTTAATCATTAATTAATGCTTAAAATAATTCCCTTTAACAGATGAGAGTTTAGTAGTACCAGTTTTGGGTATTTAGTAGGGATAGTTTTAAATATTTAATTATTTTACTGCACGAACATTTTCATATGATGGTAGATGAAAGTTAATTTTTAAATTTGTTGAGATAGTTCTGAACTATTAGTTTTACAATAATAAACAATTTTTTTTTTCATAATCAATTTTTTGAGTTAAGTAATTAAACATTACTAATTGAAATAGATTGAATTTTCAAATGTAATTTTCTAAATTTTGATTTAGTACCAGATTTGTATATTGTTCACTTTATTTTATCGTTATTCAAAATTTATATATAATCATGTTTTATATTATAATAATGTTCTCAAGATGTTAATTAATGAAGAATTCAATATCCAGTTATAGTATATTATAAAATATCTGTTCAGAATACAATGATTTATAATTAATTTAAAATAGGACGACACTCCAGATCTTTCAATTTTTTTATGCTACATTATTATTGTAGTATTTATTAGATTTTAAAGTAAACTCCAGACGAGTTTAATTGTGAAAACTATAAATGACGTCATACAATTTGGTGACTGTATTTCAAATTGTAATAACGTTGAAACTATTGTATACCTACAGTGATATAAAATAGAAAACAATATAGAAACACTGACGCAGTGAGAAAGAAGAAGAAATATTCGTTGTTCAAGGGAAAATACGTTACCGACTTGGTGTAATGTCCGGTTTCGTGCCCGTCACCCACAGTTATTGTTTTGCTTTTGGGTAAAGTCGTTGTGAATGCATTTTTTATGCAGTCAATCGCACACACACAAACACACGCGCGTGCGTGTAAAAAAGTAATAGCTATACATGTGTTTATTTATATTTTATTGCGTTATATATTGTATTCATTTATTTTTAATATTCATTTGTCGTGGCGACGTTAATAGTATATCGTTTCATTAGGCTCTCACGGAGAGCTGACAAACGGTTTTTGACGGAGAGACGAATGCCCGCCGGGACCCAAAAGACGAACGCGGCGAAAAAACGTGTCGGTGCACACGAGTGGGGAGAGTTGGTGTTTGTGTGTGTGTGTGTATGCTAGAGGGAGAGAGAATAAAAAAAATTCACGGTCCAGTCACGTACGAAACATTTTGCCGTCAACGAGATTAATCACCACTGCTACCATGTAGCCACTGCGGCAGTCATGGAATACAGAAAACCCTCTCTCTTTCTCTCTTTATTACACATGCACACAAACACACACACACACACACACACACACACACACACACACACACACACACACACACACACACACACACACACACACACACAACGTCATTACGCCGTTCTGACCGTTCGTCGCGTGTGCACGAAGAAAAGCGACACAATTCGAATATGATAAGTATGCAATATATCGTATTATTATTTTTATTTCAGCTTAAGTTTTTAATCCAAGATTTTGACATGAATATTTGTGAACTGTATTAGGGTAGACCTTGGCAAAGTTAGTAGGTTGGTTTGAACTATTAAAATATGGTTGGTATTACAATTTTAGAAAAATAACTTTTATTTACACATTGCTTTTAAAGACTTATCAAAATTACATGCTTTGGCTAAAAAAAAAAAAAAAATCTTTGAGTTCTAGCGTATAAGTAGTATTAACGTTTAATTATAACGGTGAAAACGTATTCCGTGACTTTTAGAACGTCCCTGGAGCACTAAAAACATCACAAAACACGGTTGATAATAATATTTTAAGAAAAAATTCGATACGAAAAAACCATGAAGTGGATTTTGCAAGTGTTTCAAAATATATATTTCGGAAACGATATGAGGTTTTTTTTCTGTAAATCAACACGCATGTCTCGTTTTCTAATGATCGCGCTCTCAACTCTGACGGAATAAATAATATATTTTGATTTTCATCATTAAGGGGTATAAAAACACTTTCGTGGAGGTGGGGGGGGGAGTAATACCCGGGGTATGTTTTGACATGACGTCTTATCATTAAAACCTTTTATCTACGTTTTGAGTACTTAAATTCTATGGTTATTTAATGGGAAAAAAATATTATTATGGTGGCCATCATATAATATAACCACCTATATAAGTACGAAATCATAATATTTACAGTCTAATTCGTTTGAAGAATTTATTTGGTTTTCAATTTGAGACATCAAGCGTAGGTAGTTATTACTATTACTAAATAGTGTACGAACAATTATTTTAATTTGATTTTAATGATATATTATAATATAAAAAAATATACGCATGGGTTGAAAAAAAACATTCAAATTCATAGTTAGTTCATTTTTTTTTACTAGAAAATAGTAAATATTAAATTAATTCTGTTATAGTGATAGTTATACGTTTGAACACATTTAATCAGTCTTAAAACGATTTTAACGGAAAATTTATCAAAATAATAAATTTTTTTATAATTTTTCAATTGGTTTATGTTATACTCGTACATACCTTGTGGACTTCAAAGTTAATGGATGGTTGGTTTAATTTACTTTATAAAATTTTGACTTGAATTAATATCCATTTTGTTAATAGTATAATAATTAATCCTTTTTTTTATATTGATACAATTAATATTGCACAGTAAAAACATTCGCACGATGGCTAAAATTTAGATTTTCTGTTTCATTTTATACTTTAAGCCTAACAATAGAACAATATATTATTGTCAAAAAAACGTGCAACATCAAATTTACCACAAACACTGAAACACTAAACATAAGTATTTCATTTAGTATATTATATTGTATTTTGTGCTCAAGCTGTAAGTGGTTCATACGACACGTTTTACTATTTTTTTTTAACGCTTGTAACGAATTGTGACGTTGATTTACAAATGGTAATTTCGAAGTTTCACAGACGATAAATATAAAAGCGCATAATAGGATCGGTAAAAAAATTCAATGCACACTTTGCGCTTTAAAGTTAACGAAATAATGATTGAAAAAAAGAAAAAAACACACTACTAACCTATTAATAATAATGAAAAATCGGATTCATATAACAGTTCTTTTAACGTTAATACCTACAGGACTCAGGTATACGGATTTAAAATACATTTAAATTGAAACTCAATACATCGATGTTATTTTAAAAATTCAAGAAAAGAATCGAGAAAATTGGACTGTATATTTTATCGTAGATAAAAAAAAATAAAGTAAAAACGTTTCGGTTTGCGTGTTGTACGGTAGTACATCAAAGCTTCATTTTGTGAGTGCTTGCCAGATTTTATGAAAACCACTATATGATGTGAATACACCTATGAATAATATATATTCGAGAAGAAACCTAATACAAAGTGTGGGATATTTTTATGTTGGTATAATATCATATTATACGATATTATATAAGGTTGATGTGAAAACAAATTTATTTCACCGTCTGAGGGCCGTAGACAGTTTCTATTTTCATTTAGGACCAAAAGAAAAAAATACAAAGCTCAAATTCGTAACCAGGTTATAAATCAAATTAGAAAATAAAATATCCAACGCAAATACATCGACATTTCACTAATTTTTACGGTCTTACATTTTTATTGTTGTGAGAACACTGACAGGTCGTATACTAAAAATATTAAATAATTGATAACGGACCAATCCATATCAATCTGCTTGTCAGATATTTTAATGTAACTTCATCAACTCTATATTTCGGTACGTATTTGCATTGTATATACCTATTTGCATATCCAATAAACTCTAAGCACGAAATTTATTAGATAAAATCCAATGAAAATCTAATGCCTTGTCCGTTTGAGTTATGATTCGACCGTTACAACAACAATGAAGTGAAATTTATCAATTAATTTAATGGCTCTTAAAAAGTAAAACACTTCAGGTAGTTTATTTTTAAGCACCTATATCTAAAATTAGTTTGTATTACGATAAAAATTTATTTACGAATAAATAATAATTAGCTGGTGAATGCCACAAATTATATTAACCATTCTTTATTTTAGTATATTGTAATTGTAATACAATTTTATGTATGTCCAAATATTTTAGAAGCGTGTAAAATCGTTTCTATAATTTTCTACGATAATAATAATTATAGAAAATTAAACGTAGATTGACCATATCACGCAATGTCAAATAAAATAAAATAATATTTTAATATTAGTAAAAAATGTATTATTAACTTTTAACATTATTATATTATATTTGTATATATTTTTTTAATAAACCATTATCTAATATTTTTTTAATACCTATGCTACATGCGCCTATATATCAGTATTTACTGTGCCGACGAAATGTAATTACCACACACAAAATTGTAAATTTTTTTTTTTTTTTTTTTTTTTAAAACTGCCTGATGGCTTTTTTTATTATAACGATCAATGATCTTTAACAATACATTTCAGAGGTATACATAAATATAAGATACTAATGAATAATATTTTGTAGATATATATAAACAAAAACATGTTTGGGTTATCACTCCCAATGGAGAGGCCCGGTCTTAGTCTAACATTTTATACTAAGTCATATGGTCTTCGGCGTTTGAGACGCCTTATGTCTTGAGAGTTGTCAAGTAGTTGAATTGCTGCTGGATTGGTGTGTTGATCTAGCCTTATCTCGTGTTTTCGGGCAAACTTTGTAATCTCGTCCTGGACTGAGGGCATCATCAGGTCTCGGTGGATAGTGTCATTTCTGTCGTACCGGTACGCTGCGACAATAGTACGGAGAGCAATGTTTTGACAGCGTTGAATAATCTCAATATTGGACTTACTGGCACAACCCCACAGTTGTATTCCATAGGTCCATATTGGTTTAATTATCGCTACGTACAAAAGACGTTTGCTTGTAAGGTCTAGTTCAGAGTGTCTTCCGATTAGCCAATAAAGTTTCCTCAATTTATCTTTAATTTGCAACTTTTTCTGTCGAACGTGATGTTTCCAGTTCAATCGCGAGTCAATGTGCATTCCTAGATATT
Organism: Sitobion miscanthi; assembly: GCA_008086715.1. NCBI lineage: Eukaryota > Metazoa > Arthropoda > Insecta > Hemiptera > Aphididae > Sitobion > Sitobion miscanthi. The sequence goes on from CM017802.1 coordinate 15,298,848, forward strand.
TTGCAGTATCGTTCTGTGGGATGATCTGTTGATCCAACATTACTGGACAATAAACACTTTTACGCAAGGTGTAATTTACGTGTACCGATTTGTCACTGTTAATTTTGATTTTCCAACGCTTAGTCCAGCTGGAGACGTTGTTAAGTGTTCGTTGAAGTTGATCAGTCGCAGTCTGCTGATCTTCATCAGTTGCCAATATTGCTGTGTCATCGGCAAACATGGCTGTCATTGAATAGTTGTTAACTGGAATGTCAGCTGTGTAAAGTAAGTACAAAATAGGTCCGAGGACACTTCCTTGGGGTACTCCAGCTGATATGTTTTTCCAGTCAGTTATTGCTTCTTCGTGAATAACTCTGAACTGACGTTCAGACAGATAGGACTCGATAAGTGCGCACCAAGTATGCGGCAATTGTTCGCGTAGCTTAATAAGTAATCCTTTGTGCCAAACTTTATCGAAAGCTTGCGCAATATCGAGGAATACTCCACAGCAGTATTTTTTTCCTTCCAGTGCCTTGTTTATTATATTTGTGACACGATGGACCTGTTCAATTGTTGAGTGTTTACTCCGGAATCCGAACTGGTGTTCAGGAATAAGCTGTTTTGCTTCTATTATTGGTTTTAGACGCTTTAAAAGTAATTTTTCAAATAATTTAGATAAGCTTGGAAGAAGCGATATAGGTCTGTATGAAGTTACTTGTTCAGGAGGTTTTCCTGGTTTAAGTAGCATGATGACTTGAGCTCGTTTCCATTGTTTAGGAACGTATTCTGTACGCAGGATGGCATTATAGATGTGTGTTAGATGAATCATAGCCTTTTTGGGTAGTTCTTTCAGTATTTTCGGGTTTATTTGGTCGTAGCCCGGTGCTTTTTTTATATTGATATTCGTATCGATTTCTTTAGCAATTTCATATGGAGTAAAGTACTTAATCTTTTCGCGTATTTCGCTCAATGGTTGATTCTGTTCTATATCGAGTTCAGAAGCGATATTGTTCGGCTGAAATGCATGTTCCAGATGACGTGCATACATTTCAGCTTTGTCTTGGTCACAACGTGCCCATGATCCATCTTCCTTGCGAATTGGTGGTACATAGGCTCTAGGTCTTTTCATTTGTTTTGTAGCCTTCCATAACGAATAGTCAGAGTCTTTTGTTGCTGAAAGGTTACTCAAGTAAGATTTGAACGTTTCGTTTTTGACTTCTTTTATTTTATCATGTAAAAGCCTACTAGCGCGGTTCCAAATAGTTTTATCCGATGGATCTCTCGTTCGGTGCCATTTTTTCCTCGCTTTTCTCTTTTCTTTTACTAGTTCCCTGACTTCCATTGGGTAGGTGATTTCACAATTTCTTCGTGCTGGTATTTCAGGTGTTGCCAATTTTGCTGCCTTGACAACGTTGTTAGTTAGCTGTTCAATGGCGCTATCAATTTCAATTGGTGTTCTAAGTCTTACAGAGAGGGTAATCATTTCTTCTAGATTAGTTCTGAAGAGGTCCCAGTCTGTTTTTTTATTGGTGAGCGACACCTTGCTTTGTTTTTTTATAACATTTGAACTTAGAGTGAGAAGAACTGGTATGTGGTCCGACGTTAATTCTATGAGATCTATTATTTCGACGTAATTAGAGGATATACCTTTCATTACAAAGAAATCTAATAAATCCGGAATCTTATACTGGTCAGTTGGCCAATACGTTGCTTTTCTTGTGGAAATGATTTCAGCATTGATATTGTTTGCAGCTTTTAATAGAGCGCGTCCTTTTGGGGTGATAAGTCTCGAACCCCAATGAGTATGTTTGGAATTATAGTCTCCTCCAGCTATGAATCTAGCGCCCAAAGTATGGAAAAATTCAGTAAACTTAATTTCATCTGCACCCCCCTGCGGTGGACAGTAAATTGCAGTGACTATAAGGTTTATACCGTCATTTACGACAACGCTGGTAGCTTGAATATGGTTTTCAGAGTATTTGTCATGCTCATGATGCTTTATAGACTCTTTTATTATTACAGCTGAGCCTCCTCGAGCTTTACCACTGGGATGTAATGTAATATACGTTTGGTAGTTCCTAATCTTCTGAAAGGTCCGCGCTGTAAAGTGGATTTCTGATATAAGAGCTATATCGATGTTATCTCTGTGTAAGAGGTCTTCAAGTTCCTGTTTGCGCTGTACTAACCCATTGGCGTTCCAAGTTATGATCCGAAGTGTAGGGATCATTTATTTTTCTGTTTGGCATTTTTGGACTTGTTATGTATTGTTTCTAACTTATCCATTCTCGCTGTGATATTTGCTAGTGTTTGTGTTACATTGGTTAACGCAACTAGTATATCATTGAGCCTATGTTCATTGTTTTCCTTAGGTTGTTGTACAGACACTTGAGGTGCAATTTGGTTATTTTTTGAAGTACTTGGAGTACTAGCCATCTGTGCATATGAAATGTTTGTTGTCACAGGCTGAGCTGGTTTCTGTTGTATCCTTTGTACAGCAGTGACTTTTTTTGGGTGTGCTTTTTCTGTTGCTTTTTTATAAGCAGAGCATCCTTTCCAGTTGGCTGTGTGATTTTCATCACAGTTTGCACATTTTGCTTTTGACTTTTTAGGTTTAGAACAGTCTGTGGTTCTATGACCTTCGCCACACTTAACACATACAGCAGATCTGTGACAGTAGTTTTGTGTGTGCCCGAATGCTTGACAATTTTTACACTGCGGTACTTCTTTATTCTTACGCGGAGGTTCTATTTTTATAACCTGATGGCATAGCAATTTTATGCTATATATGTCTTTATTATTTTCCCTTGGTTGTAGGTCAACGAAAAATAATGGTAAACGTATATGAGTCCATTCGCTGTTTTTGTTTTTAGGATCGGATTTTTTCTTTATCTGAATATTGGTTATTTTTATTACTTCATGACCTTGGTCGTACAGTTCGCTTTTTATTATTCCCGGATCTGAGTCATGATTTATACCTCGTAGCACAACTCGAAATGGTTTTTCACTTTTTAATTGATACCGATGGTATTCAACATTATTTTCTTCTAGCATTTTTATCGTGCTTCTAAATTGATTTTCATTTGTCGTCAATATTTTCGTCTCGTTGTTTGATATAATTTTGAATTTTTGTTCGTATCCGGCTGGTTCTTCGCACGTTAGTAGTTGTTTTAATTTATCAAAGTGTTTCACGCCTTTAATGGTTATTGGAGGAGGTTTATATACTTTTGAGTATCACCACTAATTTGTTTTTTGATGTTTTTTTGTGTGGATTCTTTTGAACCTACGTTAACATCATTTGACACTGATACATTATGAAATGTATTTTTTAATTGTAACCTTTTAGTTTCCAATGACAGTTCGTCATTTTTTAATTGTAATAATTGTTGACTCGCCTGTAGTTCTGCGACTTCGCGGCGGAGTTGTTCATTAGTTTGCATTAATTCCGATATCGCATTTTGCATTTGTGCAAACGTCGGCTGTATATTATCCATGTTGGCCTGTATGGCAGTGCACGTCACGCGACGGTGGGAACCACCGGTACGCCGTTGCACGTGTGACCTACTTAGTTATATTATGTGAACACTTACCAATGTCCTGTCTGCGTGGTAAGCATTTTTGATGATACTTGAATTACTGAAAATAACACTACGCGTACGCACTATACCCGACTACCCGAGTGCGGAAACATACGTGTTGCTCGTTCAGCAAGCAAATCGCAACTACAAAATTGTAAATAAGAATAAAAATATATCATTACCCAGACAAGTTTGTGAAACACACGTCATGTATCATCAGATCGCGACCGCAGTTATTTCAATACTGATACAATACACGCAATGACGTGCACACGCGGAAGACGGTTTCGGGTGACTTTATCGATGTCGCTAGTGTTTTCACAAAAATGGAAAAGTGTCACGGGGATTTAATGAGCCGTAACTTTCTGCATGTCGTATTATACAGAGCGGTGTGCATAATGCAAGGTGGAACGGATGTAACGTCATTGGACGGCTTCTAAACTAATCAAAAACGTATAGTGTACGCATACCGCATACGGGCGAGTATTATTCTGTGCACAAAAGCCGGCCGACGACTGAAATAAAAAATACTCAAAATTCCGGGAAATCCCGAAATTATATGGTAACGCGGCGCGAATGGGCTGAAAGCGACCGGGCTCGGGTGAAATAATATATTATAATAACGCGAGTTAGGCAAATGAGTAGAGGACGGAAACACTTTCGTGAACTACCGAACCGTAAACGCCGAGCGTTCTGTTGAAATATTTTCGAGGAAACCCGAGCCGGGCTCTGTCGCGCGTTTTCTTTACGACTTGAGCCGCCATACAAAAGTATAACAACTTCCCGGCACCGAAAACCGTCTCGTTAGAGTCGTTTTGTTTACGCGTGTCCTGCAAAAGTCACTGAAATATCAAAGGTTCGAGGTGAGGGAATTACAGCCATGGTCCGCTTCCACCGTTGGTAAGTTACCCGTTTTCTCCACGTAACGAAATACAGCCCACAGGTATACATATGTTATTGTTATCGTATAACGATAAGACTTCACGAGCAAGAGCATGCGGGGTGTGCGTGGACGGTGACAATATTTATCGCTGAAATTATATTTAAATATAGCACGAATTTCTGTTTGTCCTGTAATTATCCCTGTATAATAGACGCGTTTCAAGACGTTTGGTCCGATTTTATAGTTTCAAATACATATTATGTAGTCCAGTAAAATATGTCGTATAAGTAATTTAAATCCAATATCTATTATTAAATTCACCTAATATAAAAGCACCGTCATAAAAAAGAAAAAGAAACTATATTACTCGTCAAAGTGTTATAGCAGGTGGTCGCAGTGACGATCGGTATGACATACTCTACAGAGTGTACCGACCCTGGGTATGTGAGAATCAAATTAATTCGGCGACGATAGTATTTCTTTGTCCGGGACACCGACGCTGCTTTGGCGTTCGCGTTTATTATACCGTGACGGTTAGATTGGTTTTCGAAATAGGTACACGCCCACACAATACAAATGCTCTGTTGACAAAACGTCGTCAAAGATCTTTCTAAAGTTCGCCACCGTATGTGTGGGTGCGGAAAATTTGAATATTTCCCTTTGACGGCGGTGCCTCTCATGTGGTCCGGATAGTCGTATACGGTCTTCTATACATCATATTAAATCTCGTAATTGCAACGAGTATTTGGACGGACGGTTTGAACTTTGAATTGCAGGAATCGCACGACGACAGCAAACCGTTTTCACCACAAGGTTTGAAGATTTCGCGAGGCCTGTAGTTGTAATACAATATATTCAATTAAATTTAAATGCTTTTTGATGTGGTTTAGAAAACCGAGATTCTTAACTACATGTCACTATATATAGGTTCGCTTAATTTAGTTCTCATTGAGTTCATTTCTAACTATAAATACATTAAAAATATTTTATAATATAAAGCGAGAACAACTGACTAAATACAGAAAACTGAAGAACAAAGTTGTCACAGTGATTACAGAAGTTATACATTTTTAAATTATAATTTTTAAATTTTCTAAAAAAATTCTAGAAATACTTATAAAAATGAAACCTGTTAACTGATAGATGCAAGTTTTCGTTATAGACCTTAAAATCATTTACTGAATTTAAAAGTTATTTAATACCTAATAGATTGGCTTACACTGTAATACTTGAAGAGAAATAATGCGGCAGAGCGCCAGAGGCGATCTCAAGGAAGATGGTGATGGGCAATAGTAGAGCAATGTGAGAAAGCGTGCTAAGTAGCTTAATTATTTGTAAGAACATTAATTTATAATTGGGTGTTTTGGAAAAATGTTTAATTTACACCCGACATTTTCAAAATAATTACTAATGACAAGTAACAACTAACATAATCACTACAACTCGCAGTTAAATAATGTTATCCGTATTATTTAGACACGGCGCATTGTGTAGGCAATTCTGGCACATACGTGCGTAGGGTGCGTGAGACGTTGGTTTTAAGAATATAGAACGCGCTGACGCTCGACTATAATATTATTATTGTTGCTGTTGCGACGTATGCGATGTCTTTAATAAATATTATAATTATATGTACATGTTTCAGTATTGTTATTATTTTTAAAACACAGCGAAATACTGATTTTCCAACAGCGATAAAAATAACACTTTTAATTCAACTGATATTTTAAATTTTATCTCAATTCCAATTTATCGCGGTGATGACAGCAGCATTCAGCTAATTTTATTTATTTTTAAATTTTTTTTAAAAAAAAACATTTTATACTAGAAGTAATTTTTAATTACACATCATTACACGTCTATTTGTTGTATAGGTATTGTTTTGGTATTTCGAGATATTGTGAAAATCGATAGCGTTTTTAGAGGTAATTTAGACGTATTTATTCGACTAACTTATGAGGTCCGTTCTTTTCACAATTAATCATCTTTGATTGATTATCATCATGTGTTGAGCCATTCTTAGCAAGGCTCAAGACAAAACCGTCAGTATAAAATAAGCATTTCACATATTAAACGCTAGCCCCAAATCGATCTGAGTTTTTTCAGCCGTTGTGAATTATAACGTAAATCGTACTTAAGTCGACATAAATCGTTTGCAAGTGGTTCAATGTTAAATAAACCCGATTAAGTGCGGTTTGAGTGGTATAGGTATTTTGTTTAAAAGTATCCGAATATAAATATTGGGGATTCCGTAGCGTGATAAATTAGGCGATCGGCTGCGAAGAGGATTTAATCGCCGGACTTAAAACACGTGCACCGTCACTTTTATCGGTCTGCTAAATATATATATAAACACATATAATATTGTTATGGTAGTCTGTAGTTATAAATAGGTCGGAATCGATAATCTGCACTGTGAACCAACTGTCGACGGTATGCGAAGCTGGCATTAAATAGCTGCTAAGTGTTATTGCCAAAGTTTGCGGTGTTGGCGGCGACGATCATGGGGTCCAAAGCCATTTCGCGTGAAATGGTTTTATTTGCCTATATCCTTCACACGCCACACCCTCGGTGGCAGTCGCTTTCGGGTAAACATATCCGGTTTTAAGAACAAACACTCTATCGGAACTGTGATATTCGTCGGGGCGGCAGCAAAGGGTTATTAAGGACGAAGGATTCCTTGAAATTCGGTAGCGTGGGTCTCAATCACGACAAAAGGGTAAAACATTATCAAATAAAATGATCATGGATGGGGTTTCGAAAATAACACCAATTCTAATATTTAATAAATGTATATTTATTTAATATGTATTACTTTATGCAAATAGGTGCTTATGTAGTTATATAGAGTAATGTTTATTGAAATATAGCATTGAGCAGTCGCAGCACCAGCACTTAACTCTCAATTTTCAATTAGGTTTGAACAGACACAGAGACTCCTTTAACCAAACATACGATCCAGAAACCTCTACACTCTCCACTCGTCCTCAAAAAACCTTACCTTGAATTCTCCAATCTCCTCTGTCGACGGCCTGTGTGCGGACACCTATTGAAATGGCGGTGGCAAGTAAACAATAGCGCACCTAATTGCGGAGCCGAAACCACTGACGGAGCATTGCGAAGACCACTTGATTTAATATATATACACATATTATAATGTCCTATCGTCGACATTGGCAAAACGCTTTTTCTCACTCATTATTTCTCCCCTCAATATATTTATTGTATCTCTACTATCTATCTCTTTGTTTACCCATCTCTTTTTCTCTGACTCTCTACTTAATATATCGTCCTTTTAGGTGCACTATAGTTTAAACGCCACTGTATAATTATTATTCCATGCTTAGTTTTAAAAAAAAAACTATTCCATCCCTCTCACTTACAGTTACTGGCCTAACTCGATCCAGGCGACCCGTTGTTGTTACGGCGTTTAACAATGGAATCGATGATTTATTTCAAAACATGCATTGTAATATACTATTTCACGGGAGAATATATTATAGTGAGCCCTCGGCGTACGTGAAAAAAACCCCAAATGGTCGAATATTCGGGTAAAGAATCCATATTATATAGTTTTTATGTTTATTTTTTTTTCATAAATTACACGTAGACCGCCGCTACACAACCCGTTTATAAATAACAGCTGGACATTGCGTATTCTCTTATTGTAAGCGATGACAGGACACGAAATGTAATAACCACAGTGATATTCGTGGAGTTTGTTTTCATTTCGTGTTTCATTATTCGCGGTCTTTTAGTGTAAAAGTTGTTTCGAAAAAAATAAAACTTTTCCGACATTTGTTACTAGTGTTGATATTTAAAATTTAATGGGGACAATTTTTGAAAAAACAATTTAATTATTCTGGGAAAAAGTTTTTTGAATATTAAAATAATGGGGTAGTGTATTCTGGTACAGTGTATCGCTTGACTTATTGTTTTACATATGATTCCTTAAAACAAATAACTACTGGTAAATAAAAAAATGAATTAACTTATTTTAAATTGTATAATTAATTGTTTTTTTTTTTGAAAACAATCGAATAAAACTCATCACGCTTACAATATAAAATGACGATGAATAGGAAATTATTACTATCTGTAATTTCATGGAGACCCCATTGCGAAATCTTATAAAGAATTCAAATAAAAAAAATTTTAAAAAATTTAAATTTGGATACAATGTTTTTATTATTAAAATAATATTTCAAATAGTTTTGGAAAAAAGTGTTCGAATGCGTATTTTAAATACGTTTTTTCCATATCCAAGAAATGTTTTAAAGTTTGTGACAAACAACTTTTACTAGGTAGAATTATTATTTATTACACATTAAATACATATTTATTTATAATGTATTAATACCATGAAAGTTAATTTCCAATCATTCCATAACTGACATAAATTAATTGGAAAAAATATATTATATTATGTTCATAAAGCTTAAATTATTCGGAATACCTATTTTTAACCAATTTATTCGAATAAGTATTCTGAGTACTAAATAAAAGTATTCTTTTCATTGAGCATATTAATATATGTACACTATTGTAAAATTAATTTTATAAAATATAAATTTCAAAAGCTGAAGGGGCGCGTGCAAAACCTGTGGGTTTTGTATTGTACTAGGAAATACATACTAAACGAATGTAATATTTTATGTATTATAATATAATATTATTCATTATTAACATAATTTTGTTACCTACCTACGTAACAATGCGGCGAATTACATATGTGATTTGCAAACACACCCAGACAGACGTAATGGCCGTACAAATTTGCTTAGCTATACTGTGCGTGACGTGCATTATACCGTCTCAAGATATGCCACCCGACAAAACACACGAACAAAAGAATGCGCCTATTGAAGGGAGTCTAAAACAATTCCAATTTACCAAAATGTGTTAATATACATGTGTTTCCACTCGGTTGCTAAGAGTATACCGGTAGGTATTTGAAAGTTTAATAAATAAATGGAGTGGAAAAACATTGCGTATGTGTTAACTCTCTCTCTCGTTTTAAGAGTTTCCGCAACCACCGTTTCCACCGTTCTCTCGCACGCTCACATCATCACTCTCTCGGTTTCTTGAGTTCCACACCTCTTTCAATCATCCGTCTCTCTCTATATCTCGCCCACTAATACTACGCACAGCACCGGCATTCTCGTAATTTCACGTGTGCTTAGAATATTAAGTGACCGGACGACGACGCCCGTGCCGATGCATCGTCGGTAATACACTCGTAATTTGGCGTTATGCAAAACTAGTGTGCATACGTGTAGGCAATTCGCGTTCGTTTGTGTTCACCATACAACAGCTCACTAATAAGAACCGAAACAATTGCAGCGTTTTTACGTATGTGCAATCTCATGGTGGGTTTACGCGGTGTAGGTATACGTCAAAACGCTAAATTTCCGTTTCATTTGTATACCCGCGGCTGGTCGCAGTAAAACAATAACAAACAAACAAAAAGCGTTTAAACATTTTCATCTTAGCAAACAAACTGACTGCAGACGTTTAAGCCATAAAAGTAATATGTATAACGAAACGCACGAGTTGTAATATGTACAATGTCTCACTATACACCTTCGAATTAAAAATCATAAGATTTTGGTATTATAGTGGCATAGCAATACGTCATAGATCTGGATCAAATAAGACTTAAACATATAGAAGTATACTATCAGACTTAATCAGAATCAAAGCATTTTGTTTAATCGCACGTGACGATAAATATAATAAAACGGTTTTTCCATACATAATAATATAAACTTTAGTTGAATTAAAGAAACAAATATTATAAGTAATTTAAATATATTATATTTTCTGTTATAATTTATTCACTTACAATAATATGATATATTTTAGTTTTTAAATAATAGTAAATGTGTATTATGTTCTATTTTTAAACTAGAAAACAGTAACACCATGCTTGAAATACATGGTATTTTTAATATTATCATACTTTTTAAATTTAAAATATAAGTTTTATAACAGACTTATTTATTAATAAGAACGCCAGTGTTAATAAAGATTATGGTACAATTTTTTTTAAACATTTAATTTTATTTGTGTAATTTAAGCGATGCTTCATTGCTTCAATTACGTATTTATAATATGGCTACCTAAAAAGGAATGCATTTAATATAAATATTTTAACATTTATTCAATACATGTCAATTAAGTACATTTTCCAGGCTTAAAACGTAATAATCTAATAATTTCTATAACATTTTTAAAACATGAACTGTATAAGAAATTTAATATTCATAAAACTTATAATTAAGAAATAATACATTTATAATATAAGTGTAGACTATATAAATGAAAATAAAATAAAAATTTTTTTGACATTATAAAAGAAAGTTATATAATAAAAAATTATTTTTTATCAACTAGTAAGATTAGATAAATGTACCTACATATGAATTTCAATTTTAAGTCTTATACGAAGTCTTTGTAAGTGTTTAATAAACATGTCGGTAAAATAAATTGATAATAAACAAATTTCAAAGGTTGTATTCTAAATATTTCATTGCAATAATTATTTAAAAAAATATTACTCATTTACGTTATAGCATGAAATAATTTAGTTTCGAATTGGCTAATTTTTTATCTTTATTTAAACTATTTGGCATGCGATAAAATTAAATATGTTGATTAATAAATAGAATCCATTAAACATGTACAAATTTAAAATTAAATACATATTATTTATATTTTTGTTTTTAACATGAACAAAATAAGGTCACAATATAAATTGCCTGGCCAAAATAATTTAAAATGAAAATATGACATGATATTAGTAGCATACACAATAATATACATGGCATTTTATTATTATAAAATTCTAATTTGGCGTAGATAAGGTAATTTGAATATTGCAAATCGTATAACTAGAATAATTTCCACAGATTTTTATGTTGGAATTACGGGAGTTGAACGAAATGTAGTATGATACGATACGCAAATGATTTTTATTATTTTTTAACGTTCGTTTTTCCGTTCCATCGTCAAAATGCAAATCTGTTTATCTAGGATATTTCAATTTTCATCCGAAATCAGGGCATAGTATGAAAAACTCACTTCGCCTCGGTGGCTTGCTATAATAAACTGTAGTAATGATGACATAAACATTATTATTATTTTTCGGTTTCAGTTACACGAATACACTTGAAAAATAGTTGAATTACGAAAAAAGTAGGACATCGCATGGCTTGACGTATAATCAAAATAATAATACCATTAAAACATAATAACAGTCATTACCTACTGTAAGTTATTGGGTATAAAAAAAACCCTTTTCATATTTATTTATGTCAATCATTGATAAACACGATCAGTACACATTCATTTTATTATTCGGTAAGTGAGCTCTGAATAAAACTATGGTTTTTAACAATAACAATTTAAACATCATAGACGTACAACAAACTTATGCTGTTCTTTTTAATTTTACTTAAGTTATAAAAAAGGTTTTAATTTTTTTTTAAAGTTTAAAGAGTCTTGGCTTGTTTTTTGATATTTTTTAAACTCACTCATCGAATCGTTTCACCTAGTTTTTTTCGAGTCTCACCGAAGCAAAATAAGTTTAAACAGCATCTTAAAAATATAAAAACGAAAATTAATATCATCTTATTACAAATTACAAATAAAAAATTCCTTTGTTTTCTATATTTGTATTTTGCACGAATAATTAAAAAAAGTTTTATAAAAGAATATAAGGATTCGTTTTTTTTAAAGCTCAATTGATGATAATTCATTTTTATTTTTATTAGCTTCTAGTAATAACAATTACGCTCAACAATTATGCAAAAATTGCATTCAATATTTATGCAATCGACTATAAGATAAAATTATATTTAATTGAACATAAATGTTTGGGTTTGGATCTAAATAATTAAAATACTAAATCCAGACATACGGGTTTATTAAACTATTATGATAACCATAATTATAATATTTTAAATATTTAAAGTAAATATGTTGAACAGTACAATTGACACTATTGGTATTTTTAACTATCGACACTGTAATCTATAATGTGATAAAACTATATTCGTTTGTAATGATATCCACTTTTTCATCACTGTTATATTTTACCAATGGAGTAATGAATTAAATTATTATCACCAGAGTATATTGAAACCGAAAGATTTATATTTGAATATTAATTATCTCTTCGGATATGATGGACATTTTGTTAATATCCCATTAAGTGATTTAGGTGTTTAAATTTGCAAACTCGTTTCTATACACAATCCAAAGAATTTAATATTCGAGTAGATACTTTGTTAACGTGGTCCGATTCTGATACAATATAGGGAACAATATTTTGGATTTTATAATCAAATTCTTGAAAATAAGTGCACAGATATTTCGCAATAACCACCACCCACACTACACTGGTAGTGTCGCCATAAATTATTTTCGCATAGTAAACAATAATGTGAACATAAATCTAATATAAAATTTCAATTCTTTTTATGTTTTGGTTTAGGTGGCCCGGTCAACCTATATAGAATCATGCTATTATATACCTGCTAACTCGTTATTTTTCTTTTTAAACATTTTAAAACGTCCCTTACGATAAATCGAAAAATATAAAATGATCTACTGCGGGCTATCAACACTAAAATGTGCAGTATAAAAAAAATGTATAGTTATCATTGTATCAGTCACTGTTTTTTTTTTTTTTTTGTATAATAGGTTTACAATATACTTTGTTATATTTTTAATGGCCACCTGGATTTTCTGTTGAAACTACTTTTCATCATTAAGGTAAATATTTTAAACACATTTCAAAGTCAATGGATTTTTTACTAAGCCCTTTAGCTTAAACTCAAAGTGTTTATATCCTCATTCATGTACCTATTAGTTCTTCAGATATCTTTAAAAATAGTATTTTATCATCATATTATGTTATTCAAATATTTTACAATTATTATTATTAGTATGATATATTTATAATTGTTTAAAACAATTGATGTACCTGCGTACTACAGTATCGTTATTATGAGAATTCTTTTAGTAAAATTTCCTCTTTACAAATAATAATAAAAAGTGGATTAAATGTGGGAAAATGTCGACAGCCGTCAACTATATTGAATTAACTGACGTCCATCGAGACGTAAAGAGAGACAGAGGAAGAATAGGTTTGTGCGATGTCGTTAAATATTCACTGCAAGGGGAAAAAATAACAGGAATTCAAGCGAGTTATTTGATTTCAACTAAATGGTATTTTTTTATTTATAAATATAATCACTTCTTTGTATAGTGCATATCGGGAGAATATTCATGAATGTTGATTTAGAGACGTGGTGGTATTTAATATAAAAGAAATGTTTCCGATTCAGAATTGTCCCCTTAAGTTTTGGATGTATCTGAAATTGTATTCTGAACAAATTAACAGTGGCCAGTAAATGTTTATTTTTGTTCTTATCATCAGATTCTTATTCTCGTGAATTTTGCTACCTACTTTTCTGGACCTTCATCGTCATACCTTTTTCTTATACGATTGTTCTTCGCTTTCGACGTCGGCGTTACGGTATACTGAGATCATTAAAACTCTACGGGAAACGTAACTTTCTGACGTGGATCGAACTCGAGGGATGTTGATTTTCAGAACAGACGTCTGTCTGATGGACGAGAAGAAATTAATTTCGTTCCTTTTTTGAAAACACCGCGTCCGCGCGTCTAGCGTCTGTAATTAATGGTCGCAATCACCACAGAGGTTTGAGTCGAACGAGTCAAATAAAAAGAACCCTCGTCATTGGCATTTTGCAGGATTTCTGCAGTCGAAGCCCTCATTCAGTAAACAATTAAACGCGGGCACACAGAAGTTAAACGGGTTCGAAAATATATACCTAACGTTAAAAGAATAAAAAAAAAAACAATAGATTTTGAAAGTAAAAAATAACGATACAAATCTTTTTTTGGTAATTGTATGCCTTTGTTGAATAAATACGTGCGAATAATATTAAATTTGTATTAGGTCTCCTTTCTAATAAACATGTCTCTAGAAAATATTAAAACTGAACAATATATGTGCTGTCAGAATACAAATTTAAATGAATACTTATTTTGTGAAGAGTTCTACAAATATTTAAATTATTCCTTTGGAATTTCAGAAAATCAATACATTTAATAGTATTGCGATGGTATTTGTTTATACAAACGTTTTTCAATCATTTAAATTGAAAAGAATTAGCTTTATCACCATTTATAGTTTATATTGCATTATAATCTATATATTTTTGAGGATCTATTATGAGTTGTTGGGTGTCATAAAGTTTTTAAAAATGTTTGGAAAGTACATCTTAAAATTAGATCTATAATCATTATCTTCTCTATAAGATCTTCTTGAAATATTGTTTATAGAATGTGAATTGTTCAGTTTTAGAGATGCGAACAACCCAATATGTAAACTACTCAAAACACAAAATTACTCCCTATGGGCTAATCCGACTGAGACGAGACAAGTGTTCAATATTGTCCTTAATTTAAGTGTTAAACCTAAATGGAATTAACCATTATAGCACTGAAAAAAATAATATTCATAATTTGTTATAAACTGTAATAAAACAGTTGCTAAATATTACTCATTTATAATTTTTAAATTGAAATAAGCATTATAATTAGTTTATTAGACATATTTTGTAAAACACAGAGGCAATTTTGTAAGCTACATTAATAACTGTAACTGTGTGAGATGTAATTTGAATAATTTAAATACCTAGTTGTTATAATATCTATTATTACATTAGCAGTCAGCCAATAAATCAATTCGGAGAAAACAGAATAATGTTACATTACAATTAACAATGCAGTTGGAATCCGCTATTGACACATCTAAACTATATTATATTATCTAAAAGTAAAACAATAGTCAGCACGATATAATAACTCATTTTATACGTTTATTTATTAAATGTTAATTGAAAATGACACATAACTGTAATTATTTACGATTTTAGTACGCATATATTTCCTTAACGTTTTGTTTTAAATTAATTATAATAGTGTTTGTAACAGTATAAATGAATTTCATTTGAGTATAAAATTAAATTATAAATCTAATTTAGTCTCTTTAAGGGTCGTACAATTAACGTAATTATAATACTTATTACATGTATAAATAACATAACACTCGTGCTATTCTTTGGCAGCGACACTGTCTATTTCAACACGAATTTTCGTCAAGAATTTTAATCGATCGTCTGATAAACATGTATTTGTTGTCAGTTAACTAACATGATAGTTGTAAAAGTATGACTTTCAATTAAAATAAATGTATCGTTTTAATTCTATCAATCATCGTTGTGTGTGTTCCATATACACACATATGTACCTATATAATTTGTCACGACAAGCCAATTAACATAAAAATGTCACTTATGACGCATAACCGTGGGTCGACAACTCTTATCCCGAGAAAACTGGACACGGAAACCTTCAGTTTTGATTAAGGGTCGGGTCTCGGATTCTATAATAAACGTATATATTCGTGTTTTACGGATTAGTGGGGTAAGAAAAAAAAACACTCATCTCCGAGTACGTGCATATATTATAATGATAATTGGGTTCCAGCACGATCCACTTTAATCATTTTTATTTTTTTTTTTATTAAGGCTAATAAAAATATTTAATAATACCTAAACAGTTGCCGTTATCCTTGTGTTTTAATTTTTATTACTAAACTTTAAATTAAAATGTTGCGTTACGCGTTGAGTATTTTAACGTGCTCCTGGAAAATGTTTACCTATACAATATCATGGATATATATTTAAATTCTGTCTGTTATTCCGTTATTTCAGCGGGCTGACAGAGAAGTATGAAAAGGGAAGCGATAGAGTGCTTTTTCGAAAACAATTAAATTCACATAAAGCATTAACTCTACGACCTTTTGTGTCCCTAGAATCTAGATTATTATAAATATCCCGAAGGAACAATGTGGTTACGGTGGAAATTTAGATGCTTGGCTTTTTAGGAAAGTTTGGTGAAATATTTTCATTACCATCCGATTGTCTGCATACGGTACGTGGTGAACTGCTTATATATTATAGAAATAAACAAAAAAAAAAAAAATATATAAATAAATACTTTTCTATAATACTGACTCAAAAAAACAAAATTATTACTTTAATCGTAGTAATATTACTGCATGTTCGAGTGAATACAATTTAGAACTACATAAAAGAGAAAGGATATATTTTATAGTTATATACAGTATTGTGACGTATATTATAATATTGCACTTCTTTAAAAAAAACGAACTTTTATTTTTAAACAAATGTTATTTGAAAAAATTCAAATTATAAATTTATCATTACAAACAATAGGTATTTTACCATGAAAAATCGAAATAATGTAACGTATAACATATTGTATTTACGAATTTTTCGTTTTATTTAAACTATAATTTTATTAACCTTGTCCATGTGTTTGTTTTCTAATATACTGTTTAATTGAATCAAATCAAAAATCTACTATATTTGTATTTCTTCTTTATTATATACATTCATTCTGTTAAGTTTATACTATCTTTTTTATTTTTAAATTGCATTCAAAAATAAAACACATCGTTTTTATCGTTTTTCTACTAAATCTAGGTACATTTGAAGTCAAAGTAAATCATCAAAGTTATTAGAAATACAAATCAAATTACAGTTGATTGGTTTTACACCTCATAAGGATTACGAAATTAAAATTAATAATAATTAACTAACGTATTAAATATTCACTATATCGTATGCCGTAGCTTGTAATCAAAGTATATAAAAACAATTAATTTTTTCAAAAAAGAAATTTCCAACACTCGGTAGTTGCAGAGAACCTAAATCAAAATCAATATCAATATAACTTAGTTTATTTACTTTTCAACGTTCATTAAAACATTTCAATATCAAACTATTCAGTAAAATGGGTCACGTGGACACTGATCAGTGTGCAAACATATCATCACTTGTCGGCCGGGTAACGAATAAAGTCTGATCAACCACGTAGGATTCACGTGTCACGAACACAATATAATATGCATATTGTTGTATTGATGTTAATATCAAAACAATAACGGACGGCATAACTGAGTACCAGAGGTATTTCAGTAGTCAAGGTTATTCATTTCAAATGTGGGCGAATTAACAACTCGAGTCTAGAGTCAATACCTAAAATGTGTCAATCAGGAAAATGGTTCGTGTCCGTGCAGAAAATTAAGAGATATTTTTAACGCAAAAAATATGATATTTTTTCTTAAGATTTATTGTGCATACCAATTGACTTTTGGTATAATCATTTTTTGATACTTTACGTGACGCTAGATGATATCACCATTTTTGATTTAGTTTATTTTAAATCTTAATATTAAAGCTTACGAACTTATGCCTTCTCCTGTTTAAGGTGATTTTTTTTGTTACAAATGTACCTACAATGTTCCGAGAACCATTATGAGGAATTATGTAGTATAATATATTATTTCGCACCGTGTATATTTAGATTGAATTTATGTCTTAAGTTAAATTACTTCGATTATTCGGGGAGTTACTATTGTTTTAAACTACATTTTCGGAAAAAAAATGATTGAATAAAATAATACGCATAATACGCAAATCAAACGATCGTCCCTTATTTTTTATGACAAATTAAAAATATCATGTGACCGAATCCACAGGTTTCAGGATAAGTAATGGCGCGACTTCGTCGTGTAATAGACTTTTGTGGGACTTAATAGCACTCAGAGAGGAGATGATATCAAGATAAAATGTTGGAAGGAAAAAAAAAAATCACGAAAGGTAATACGACGTTTCTCGGAGTAAAAGTCAAAGCAGCGCAGATAAGTTAATACTCGCGTTTAAAATAATTGGAGTACCTACGACATTGGCACTGTAAAGATTAATCTCGTCCGTATTTTCGTTATTTCTGAACGTCGCAAGAGAAACCGTAATTTGAAGGTTTTAACCGTCGCTTATCTGTGTCGCCGTGGTAAACATTTGTGTCCCGGGACGCGTATCGTTTACATTGTGTTTGGTTTATTTCACTAGTATTAAAAATTTCAAACCATTTTTCCGCCCGTCATGGAAGTAGACACGGTGGCCTGACGATAAACGTCTTATGGAAATTCGCGAATGCGATTAGCGATAGATTTGAATTAATATAAACATAAAGGGACGCTGCTCGTCGCAAAAGAATAACATACGCGTAATACACAGATATCGCTTTTACGCGCTCATAATATTCATTAATAACCTAAAGGATTCGTATGATTTTTTTCCTTTAAATATAATATCAATTCAATAACGTGGTCGTTATGATTCAGTCCGTTGTATATTGCATACTAATTAATGATAATTTTACATAGATTATAATATTATAATGTGTTTAGAATATGCATGAAGAGAATTCCGAGTTGTATATGCAATATTTATTATATTTATATCATTTTCGTTATCCTTAATGGACAGTCGTATATTGTTTAGCCTCTTAATTATAATTATTGTAATATTATTTTCTTTTCTGTTCAACGTCTCCAGCGATAACATTTTTCTTGCACCAACATTTCAGGCGTTATCCCGTAAATTTACATTTTAGCAATTAGCGGTGTTTTGCAGCACAGCTGATTACTTTTGGAATATATACAAAAAACATAAAAATATTTCTAATGAATACCTACAACATACCGTTATATCAATCTATTTTAAATTTTTCACAATATTTTATCTTATTAATTTATTAATTATTTATGTTGATAATTTCGATATGTATAGGTAACTGATGTTAAAATTGGATGAGATAAAATAGGTAAATAAATAAAATACCTATTGGCTCCTCCACAAGCTTAAGGTTTTGGAGACAGTAATTTATATTTTATTAACAAAAAGTTTGTATCGTAAACATGTAAATAAATAATTACTAGTAATAGTTGATTATTTGGAACTTTATTTTTATTTTACCAATCACGTTCACGCAACTTCTAAATATTTGAAGTATGCATTCACGGTAACTAATAAAAAAAAGTATTTTATTTAGACAACATAACTTAAATATACTGAGTTATTATATTTGACTTGACGTCAAAGCATATTTTTAGTTTTATATAAAATATGTTATAATTTATTGTTTGTACCTATCTAAATGTTTATAATAATTGTCAACATCGTAAACATGAAAATCTTATTTATTGCAGTAAAACCATTTGAATCGTTACATTTACGATACGATTTAGATTAAATACATTGTATAGATAACAAAATTGTATTTTTATATCTGATATCTTTGTTTGTTCGTACACAACAATACAACACTTATAATAAAACGCATTCTAAGGATAAGACTAAATTGCACGTGTGTTACGATTTTGTAATTTATTTATGAGGCATCAACATCAATGATTAATATTAATTAGCCTAGTAATTTTTTTCTATGTATAAAATTACATTTATATTTTACAAATGTACAAGACTTATTAAGGGCTAAGGAAAGCGGGAAATTTGGGTTGGTTTAATATAGATATAGGGTGACTTAAATGATCAAAAAAGTTATTTCAGAAAAAATGTTCATCTATGTTTGATGTGATTAAAAGTGTTATTCCCATCCACTCATCTGCTGTTATAGTTACTGTTATGCCACTGGCTTAGGTTATTAAATTTACAACGTTTTAGTATTTATTCATAATGTTTGCTTAAGCCTCTATACTTTTAGTGCTATTATTTTGATTGATAGTAAAATTTTTTTCTAAAAACCATTATAGACTATTTAATATAAAATTAATATTCGTTTTCTTGTAGTTTCAATTTTAAAAATCCTAATACAAACGAAAATAATAAAAATAATAATTGCAATTCATTGGCTCAGACAAAACCATGGATTCGATTGTGGTAAACTGTAAACGATTTATTTGGAAAAATTATTTGTCAGTAAGTATAAAGTATTTTTCCTAAGTTTTATCTTAAGTTGTTTTTTGCATCATTATTTGTGACATGAGAATACGAGACAGGTCTTGTCTGCGGGAAGACAAAAATGCCGATGTTCCCGGTTTGTTTGACTTAGGGCGCTTTTGTTTACAATAGTCATGCTATATGACGTTGTTTTTGTTTTTGTTGGCGGTACCAACGGTGTCGTAACCAGAAATCCTAGCCTTTTAAGTGTAAACACAAACCCCGAAGGACAGTTTTGCCCGAATTATCTGGATAAGTTTCGTCGAGAAGAACCATTTTTTTCCTCTAACCCTTCAGCTAATATTATAACTATTATACTATAGTCTTCAACTATCTCGATTACGAGCTATAACAAAAATCTTCATAGATCGTCAAAATGACCACAGAGATGATTGGTATGCAAAATAGGTACCTAACTGTGAACTAAAAAAAAAAAAAAACCCCAGACACCACCGGCTATAATATTCTAAGCATATGAATGAAAATACTGAATAACCTTATTGAATTCCATTAAAGTTTTACAGAACTTCAATATTGATGAGCCGTGGGCGATCTGAAATGCTGAAAAGTTTATGCTATATAACATACACTTATCCGGAATTTCGGCATATTTAACTTGTATATATTTCAATATTTGATATTATATTATTATTTCATCCAAACTCTAGGCATCACCAGAAATGTTCCATGTTAATTTAAAATTTATTTTATTTAGATTTCTGCTGGCAATCAGTTGAAAGTTTGAATACACAAATAAATTATAACTCAATAAACTAAAATTGACAGTTATAATACTACAATATCGGTGATAAAAGAATAGTTTTATATTGACTTAAAATTGAAATTATTGAGTATAGCTAATTCACGTTGTTTAGTTATTCCTTGTCAAATTTTATTAAGTTTTAATACCAACATTTTATTTGAAATATTCTAAAAATGGTTATTCCGAAATGTAGGCTAAATAAGTCTCCAGTGAAAATCGAATAAATAGTTAACAATTTCCAACCAAAATAAAAGCTAACATAAATCTCAACAAAATGCTAACAATATTTTATATTTAGTGTTAAATTCATAAGCTATACCTACGTATCACAAATGTCATTCCACATTAATATTCCAAAAATTGGATCAAGTTGAAAGTTGTTTGTGTTGAGTTTTTACTGTTTATAAATCCAACGTGGCATTTAATACTAAAGTTTCAATAGAAAAGGCTTTGTATAATGTTACATCATTGATGATAGAACTATTAATTGTAGTGTCCATTCGATGTTAAAATTAGGCAGGTAAAGAACGTCTGAGCCATAAACTATTTGTAGTCGTATTCCATGTTTTGAATAACTCAATACCCCTAACTTGAACAGACCAAGCAAGTTTAAAATTGAATTACTCTGTAAGTCCACATACCAGAGTTGTACTGATTAGTTGGCACAATATGTTTGGCTCACAAATAGGCAGTAGCACAACTAATAAAAATATATTAGTATAAATATAGTCATATCTGGTTTTGTATGCGCAAAGGTAAATGTATTAACATAAGGTAAATGCATTAACACGATCACTCATATATATTTGAGTATAGTATATGAAATTAATCAGGAGTTCACTATATGAATACATATTATATTATAGTTGGAAACTTATTGTATTTCAATGAATCGATTTTGTTTTATCGATGTTGCGAATAATGAAATTATAAAAGCATTCAATACTATAATACAATATATAATATTATATCATGAAAAATGTTCACAAAACTTAATAATAAAAAAAAAACACTCATTAAGTCTGGTATTAACTTTAGAGATAATAATTATTATTAGGTCTTCTTCAGCTAATTTAATATAATCTTAAATAGTGTAAATAATATAGTTTAATCGGCTAATACCCTCGTTAATGATGTCAAAAATATTTTTAAAAAAGAATTATAATAAATAAGTACGTACCTAGGTATAAATGTTTAATAATATAATGTGATCCCCTATGTACCTAAGGTAGCTAAGTATGTAATGGATATCCCGATCGTTTATTTTCCCCTAAATTATAGATAAAAATAAATAAATAATCTCCATAAGAGATCGATTCATTGGGTAAAAAAAAGCTAAATGTTTTTACAAAATATGATTAGTAAAAGTGCTTATTAAATGTTAATATTATATTTCATATTTTTAAATTATATATTTCTGCAAGCCTGGGCTAGTTAATGATAATTTTTAGTTGAGTTAAGTTAAGGTGATAGAATATATTTTCAAAAGTTTATAGTAAATAGTTATCCTAATTTTTTTTAACTCATTTAAATTAATAGTTATATGGAAACTTACAATTAACTCATTAAGTTAAGTTAAGTTATTTATTTATTTTAATTTATAAATAGTCAATAACATGGCTTAAAATACTAAAAAAGTTAATGTTTATGCAATATGTATCATCAATAATAACGGTATTAATATATTTGTTAATTAATTATTTATAAATTACCGTAATTTGGATTTGATTAAAAGGAACTCGTTATTTATTTAGTTTATATGAAAAAAAAAACCATTAAATTAAAAATTAAGTGAATGATAAGTAAATGTTAAAAAGTTAAAATTTCGTTACGTTAAGTTAAAAAGTTAAAATTAACTTAACTTTAACTTTTTAACTCGTTTATGCCCAGGCTTGCATTTCTGTATAAATATAGAAAAATATTATAAATAATTCACAATTTAAAATATTTTTTGGTTTAATTGTAACACAATACATTGATATTATTTCATTTCATATAGTTGTTTTTTTTTTTTCATAAATATATTTAAACAAAGATTTAAATGGATTTTCAAATAATTGTATAATTTGCCAATTTTTAGTGCATAATATGTGCATGCTACCGTTAAACGATTTCTTAGAGTACCTATTAATTTCACAGCTCTGCATTATTTCGCACAGTTTAGTCCCGTGTTCGACGGATTGTTCGCTCTGGAAATCACACAGATTTGTCGGGATTCGTACAACGTCTTAAATTTCGACATTTTTTCGTCACG
This sequence comes from Sitobion miscanthi, assembly GCA_008086715.1. NCBI lineage: Eukaryota > Metazoa > Arthropoda > Insecta > Hemiptera > Aphididae > Sitobion > Sitobion miscanthi. The sequence goes on from CM017802.1 coordinate 15,322,231, forward strand.
ACGTTTCGTTTCACGATAATATATACGTTTCGAGGGTGGACTACGTTTGTGTTCCCTCGAGTTGTTCTTGTAACGTTTCGCAATGCTCAAGTTTATTGGCCAGTTATCATAGTTTTCACCCATCATTTCCCAGCCTCCTGTTGAGTTCCACATTCCGGCCACCTTGCACTACTAACTTTCGTGCGCGACACGCCCCTTTACGGTTGGACCACAAACATGTCTGAATTCCGGCCAAAATCAAGACGAGAATATACCGAGAGTCCGCAAAAAAAAAAAAAAAAACTACAAAATAAAAATACCTCACTAAATAGTTAAAGTTGTCGCGTCGGAAAACTCTATGCCACATTATACATATACATATAATATATAATACACTACGTATATTGTGTATATGCGCATAACAACGCCCTGTCAATACCCGCTTTTCGTGTAGGTACTTACCTCAGCTGAATCTTGATAGAGGTTACAATTCGGACACAAGTCTTCGATGTAACAGTCCACGCACCAACCGATCGCCGCAATGATGACGGAATACCAGACGATCATTTCACCTGAAATTGTATTTGACATTAGCTGTGTAGTTCATAATATAATAATAAAGTATAAATATACGATTCGAATAAAATATAATATACAATAATTGTTATTATAACAATTAAATTATTTATTATTGTTATGATTAAATTCAATTCATACTGATAAAAAAAATAAAAATATTCATCGCGAATGGTTTTTTATTTTATCATTACTATTATAAACACCTTTTTGTGTTTAATTATAAAATTACGTAAGTTCTTAGACATAATTATTTCGCAGCAAAAAAAAAAATATATAAACGAAAGAACATATTATTTTAATATCAGTAATAAAACATTACATTATAATTTTGTATGTTGTTATTTATTTTATAAGTGTTCGAGAATTATTTTCTTATGTATATTTTAAGTGTAGTTATATAAAAACGTTAAATATAATACTTAAGTTCTAACCTTCATAAATTTGCATATGAAGCTTTTTTAATTAACTGTAAATTCTTAAAGTGTAATTATTATAATTAATTTCAAAAGTATTATTTTTAGTTATGGAAGGTAAAAGTACTATTTATATAATTATTTCATATCTTTAAAATAATGGTAATTGGTATTGTTTTAGTTATGTGTATATTAAATGTTTAAATCTTCTGAACTACATTGAACTTGAGATATTTCAACGCAATCTTTTAACAGGATTTCTTCAATATTAAGCCTTAACGGTTTATCTTAAAGTTACGGGGAAATGTTACAATAATAGAAAGTGACAATAAATAACGCAATAATAAATATTGTTTAAACAAACATAAAACAATAGTCTTAATAATATTATAGTACCCATGTATTTTTTTTACATACTTCCTTACTAAATTATGATATACTATTATTAGAACAAATATTTTTTTTTTATGAATATTAACTTAAAATTTAAATACCCGAATCAAACTTGTTTAAATAATTAAATAACTATATATTTTTTTTTAACCACAATACACAAAATATCAGCGGACATTGTAAGATATACGAGGGAATGGTATTTGATATTTTGTGCGATAATCGTCAAATTATTGAACACATAAAAACTAAATATTAAAACCAATGGAACCGGACTGCAGGAGGGGAGTAGGAGGTATGATGTATCGGTTGAGTGAGCTAACGATCGAGACAACTTTACGTTCGGAGAAAACCGTAATATAATAATTTATATGATGAAAATAATAATAATTAAACTCGGCGAACGTTGTCTCTACACCTGTACGATGTTCAAATAATTCGCATCAACGTCAGCGGTTTTACGATCGTCAAGTCCATGTTTCTTGTAGTTTATCTGAACTGAATATTATGTTACAACTTCCAAAATTTTTACCTACACCTTGCGTCGTCTTATCTAAATGAAATCCAAACAAATATAACAATAGCTAGTGGCGCCCCCAAACGTGCAATCAAAAAATCACTAAAAAAAACGTACGCGTACTGTAATGTATAATCGTATTGTGGACAGCGTTCCATTTGGCTGGATGGGAGTGGCTTAAATAATAATTATGGCGTTCAAACGATAATTATTTTGAATTTGAAATAACAATAACGATATTTTGTAAAATGGGCGTGTACCACTAAACTTCGAAAAATGAAATTTGGTAAGTACCGATATTTTTAGGAAAAATTACCTCGGAGTATAAATTGCAAAAGTACATCGCATGTAAAAAATATAATTTATAAAGGTTATCAATTACTGTGCTGATTAATGTTGTTGAACGATGATCAATCGATGTTCATCTACTATGCCAATCAAAAAATATTAATACATTTTTTTATTTGACAAAGTAGCAAATGTTAGAATATTAGATGCAATTATTGAAATAATATGTACTTCAAATTCTCTAATTTCATCAAAACTAAAGATATCCTTATGCATATTTACTTCTTTATATTTTATATGAATTAACGTTCACGATATCAATTTATAGAGCCGTACGCAATTTTTCAGTAATTTTTCAATACAAATTTTCTAATTTTCCTGAATATTAATTCGTGCATTTTTTGTGCACCTACCCATTTCAATTCGACAAACGACTAATTTTACTATAGTGGATAATATTTTTTTTAGTGGTGGAATTATTGATGAACAATTATTTATTTTATCGTGAATTCTGTGGTGCGTTATAATATGTACCTGTACATTTCAGTTGGTATAAAATATTCAATGTAATATTGAAATACACTGCGGGTGATGTAAAATAAATAAATATATTATGGAAAAATATTTTAGTCCACCACAGTGACCTGCGTCGAATCGAACAATTCAGTTGAGCGCCTACACACTATTATATTTTAAACTGAAAACGAGGCGTGGTGTGGTGTGGCGTGGCGCACATTTTTTTAGATATCTACCTAATAAGTACAATAAGTAGTATAGCTTTAAATTCTAGACGTCTCAGGTTTAAAATAATTGTGTGAAAACAATAACAACACACAACCGAAAAGTGTTGAACTAATAATAATATGTCCGGCAGTCCTTTTCACAAGACGCCGTTATTGCGGTTCGTCTGCATCGCAAAATATTTTGGCGAAACAATAATATAATAATAATACAATATATTATTAAGATATGCGCGGATAGCATATAATAATAATAATTTACGAGCGTGCATCCGAATTACGCCGCCGCATGGTTTTAATCCGTTTTACGGTCGCCCGGAGGCGGAAAATAATTCGGTTTTAATCGGAACCGTCTAGGGCGGGAGGGGATTTGACAAAAGGGGATGTAGGCCGAGAAGATTGCTTTGCTCGAACTCTTGCAGCGGGGCCATCCGACGCTTCCGCAGACATCCGTCCACGGCACGCCACGTCGTATATATTTATATTGGCGATATTAATCCAGGATATTTTTCCTGCACTCTCGGCTGGCCGAGTGTGGAGTGGTGGGAGGGGGGGGTGTAGTGGTAGCAGGAATCTGCGGGTCGGTGCGTCCCCCCCCCCCCCAAAGACTGCCTCGTCGCCGGCAGTATACGACAAAAATATTCGTGCGGTGCGCGCGCATCTGTGGCGGTGGCAGGACAATAATGGGACTTATATAATAGCAGCGGGAGCACGGCGACGACGGTGCTGAAATCGATCTCCACCCGCGAAACGATTTGTCCGCGAAAATCATAAAAAAAAAAACACCAATTATCGGTAATCGTGAATATCGTTCACCATTTTTAATTTCCCACCGTTCGACGGGGTTCACGCCGATCCATCAAAATCGAGTGTGGACTGGATTCAATATTTATATATATATATATAGCATCGACGGCTGCTACAACAACAATAGCAATATATCGTAATTATTGACACTCTTCGGAGCGGGCGGACATCGACGGGCAAAAAAATTATTCCGAACCGTATTTTTTCCTCCACCGCACTCTAGCTAGCTCCGATCGCGCAATCGTATATCAAAGCGTTATAATTATTATATTCGTTTGCATTTCGATTTTTATTTCGAACGTCACCACCTAGGGCAATCGTTGGTGCAAGTATGTACGCGACCGACCTCACTTATCCGACAGCAGTATACTTGTATATACCCAAAAACCAAGTATTTTGTTACGCGCGAAGGGGTATCAGATCTAAGAACCGATTTAAATAATAATACGCACCAAAATGCGCATGAAAATCAAAGTGGTAAAACGCTTGCACCACGCGTTGAATTTTTTTTTGCACAAAAAAAGTTTTTATCCTCATTCCGAGTACGATAAAATACATTATTATTCGCACGGCATATATAATACTGTTCGGTAGTTAATCGTTTTTTCCCTCCGTTTGATCGTGTGAATTATACTGTATAGGTAATAATTATTTCGATCACGGCAACACATGATGAACGTTTTAAACGCAAGCACACACGCGTATGTACGTATATATAATATGTATAGTATTATATAGTTAGTATATATTCATTAAATGTATATATTTATTGCATTAATTCGTTGTTAAAACGGTGTAAAACAATTAACAAAGCGAGGTATATATAAAATAATACGGTCCTAAAAAGGTGGCGCTGCGACCATTATATAGGTACCTATATAACATGCGTGCAGTGTGCCTATAATAATATATTAATCGATTGGACCCGTATTATAGTAGGTTTGTATAGATTTATAATATTTTCCCGGAAAACATCGGCAATCTTACCGTAAACGCCGTTTTTTACAACCTTACCTGGTATATCTTTATGAGTTTATATTTTTTTGCGTGCGTACATATGTGTGTGTGTGCGTGTGTGTTTAAAATACTTTAAATAGACTTCGATCAGCGATGGTGATAAAGATTTTAGCGGGATTATCACTAATCGGAGGGGAAAAAACATGCTAGCCCATCGCACAGTTAAACAGGATTTAAGATTTAAAGTCATATCGTAGGCGGGTGAGCAACAAAATATACAGTAAGAACCATGCAGTGTGTGTCTGACGATTAACCTTATATGCTATATATTATTTAATTATTATACTCTTAAACAATCACGATTCCCTAATAAACTACACAAAAATCGTTTTTCTTTGCATTTCGCACCGATAGAAATTGCGCACCAATTCAACTCAAGCCATATAATACTTAAACCTGACTTCTCTGAATTATTCCGGAATTCCAGCGAAATCAGCGATCCGATCATGGAATTCAGACAATATACGCAGACACACACCAAATTCCGTCGTAAGTACCTAAATGTAATATACACAGCGTTACTATTTTATCACCTGCAAATTGAAACAAATGGAAATATTTTTGAAATTATTTCTTTTACATAGATTGGTATCATAACTCTTTTTACGCATTTTCAGAGCTTCGACGTACAGACGACCAATGAGGTGATGATAATATACAATCGTTTCAAAGTATTTCAAATTACCCGTTTTAGAATATTTTGATTATCGAATTAATTATAATATAATAACGTACTGCGGATCGATATTATTATTAAAGGTATTGTGCACTTCGGATCGAGTAAAAGAGAAAAAAAACCTTCTTCGCAAACACACACAATAATATATGATATCGTATTTAACTGCGGGGATAATATGGGCTTCGAAACGACCATCTTGCATATTGTTGTACAGATGTTCGTATTATTCTAACGTTTCTCGCCGTAGCACGCGACATGAGCGAGCTGAGTACCTACCATAATAATTACCGCATTTAGACTTGTCCGCCGTGGTGGGGTAGGCACGTGAACAGATCAGCCATGGAGAATCGTCTTATTAGTATCATTGTTCGGGTCGTCTATCGCACGATAATATAATACACGCGAGCCGCGAATCTCGTACGAGCACAATACACGCGCTCGCATTCTCCTATTCTTCCAGTATAGGTATAATAATTGTACGACTCGCGGAAAATGTTTTGTTCGCTCATTCCGTTCGTACGATTTCAATTTGCGACGTGGATATAGTGTACGATGATGAAATATCCGAGCCACGATTATTAATCCGCTGCAGCAATATATTGTATGATAATAATATTATGTTCTTTAATTTCGCGCGTTTTCGACGTCCTCCGCCGGTACATACGACGCTTGTTATACATCACGAATTAGTGCGTCATGATATTATTATTATAACATCACGTCATGTCTGAACAATTTTCGTTTCCTATGTCGAGCTTTTCAGTGTAAGTGTGCGGTGTTGTTTACACGTAATATATATTATACTATATTAGAGCGAACACTTACACGACTATTTTTTACGTCGATCTAATAAAAAAAAAAAAAAGCCACGAGGTAAATGAATAGATGAATTCCGATGTAAACACCGCATTAAGAACCTAATTATTATCATAATATGGTTTTATTATTTGTGTTAAATCGGTTTTCACAATATAAAATAATATTACTAATATTATCATAATTACCAGTATGACGTATCGAATTCGGATTATAACCTTTTTGATCATAAAATTATATACCTAATGCAATATGTATGATATTCATTGTACTAATCATTTACATTTGAATATTATAGATATCACCGTACTATATTTTGTGATCTTGTAATTTTTAAATGAATGAAGAAGTTAATAGATAATTGAATATCCACCATATTTCAGCATTAATTAAACGTATTGCTGGAATAAATTGTGTTTATGTTAAAGTTATTGAAACTGTATTATGTGTATACGATCAAAATAGTATTTGATGATATCGATGTAATATTAAATTAGTTATTACTTCTTCGCGGTATTTTGAAGTCGACAATATTATAACATTCGGGTCAATATCAATGAAATGTAACACGGCGGTATGTGTATGCAATTTCACTACACAACTGTTAGAGGTACATAATATTAATATACCAATAATGTTGTATTATTGATTTATTACAATATTGCATATTAATATTAATATCATACTGTACAATTGATTAGAACATCAATGCCACATTTACATGTGGAAATTGACTACAGTAATACGTATCACTGTTGCACATTATTTAATAATATGTCGGAGCTCGATGTAATGACGGCCACGGCAACATATATTAATAAGAATTAATATTATCATAATAGCTTTATTTAGTATAATATTATGTATATTATACTATTTATACTGCAGTGTTCAATTGTATTCTTTATAATATTATTATATAATACATATTAAAAAAATCTACAGACTATGTTATTTAAAACCCATGAGAATCAATACTTTAATATACAAAAATACGTATAATAGTGATTATGATTATATTATTGGAATATTCAACAATGAAATCAATAAATAATTTACAAATTGTTGGAATAATCAATGGTTTTCAACTTAATATTAAAAACAATAAGTGTTTAATAATATAATATTATACTTCGAGTATTCACACGAAATGTATACAATTTTAGATAGTAAAATAATATGACGAGTGTCGAGTGAATCACGCGCGAGCATTAAGCATTTAAGCCATAAACTTACTGTCTAGCCACCAATAATTAAAAACAATATTCGGTCATTGTTCGATGAGTGATTTATGAAAAATTAAATACCTGATTGTCATTTATATGCCCAATTTTTGCACACAATATCCAATTTAATATTTTTCATCGCTGCGTTAAATTTGAATATTATGTATTTGTAAAATAAATACATAAAAAACGAAAATGTCGTTTACATAATAATATATTATGATCAATATAATATTATACAATGTATATTAATATGATATGCATATAATTCTAGCGGTGAAGCAGTAAAAAATATTTAATATTTACTTTTGTACAATTAGCATACATTTATTTACGATAACATAAAATGAAAGTATAACCACCGTCAATTATTGATTAGTCGATATTTTACGGAGCCCAATAATATTCATTTAAAAAGGAATCAGTTCTCTCTGTATAATTATATACTCAAATGTTAAAAAGTTGTTCTTGAGTACCTCCCCATAAACAATTTTGTTTGATGTAACACATATCGAAATCAAATATAATTATTACAAAATACACTATAATATACTACATGGTTTATTTAATTAGATATTTGGGCCGTTTTAAGGACTTTTTTTTTATAAAAAAATTAATTGGCTTTAATAAGTCTAGTGTTATCCAAAAGATCACACGGACTGAATCCGAACATACGGTTATTACTTTTTTCACTTGATGATAAAAAAAAAGAAACAAAACAGAATCTTACACACTGTTCAATGTTTATCCATGTGAAAACCATGCGTAGCCGGATGCTTTGAATGGGCATAAGCCTTTCGGTTACGTATTTACGTATACGAATAAATAAATAGGTATAGTTATTACAATGGCCGTCGAATTGGTGAATACATACCTGCTGCTAACACGTTCTCTAATAAGATTTTTACGGGAATTATGAAAAAAAATAAATATATATTTGTTAAACATTCGAAAACGCGTAGATACACTAATTTTTTTAAATAGTCTTAGGAAGTCCATGACAAATATTTTCCGTAGCTAATCACACCAACCATTGCACAACTCTCCAAAAAAGATATTCAACCAAATAGTTTTATACTCATGCTTTGAAATATTAGAGCTGCACTCGTACATTGATGGCTATAAGGAGCAAAAAATTTTCAAGCCATGTTTTGTGAGTTCATTGGGTAGTTAATATAATATATTAAGTTATTATGTCTGCCAAATAATATTACAACTTAATCTTGAATAACTATTTTATATTTTTTTTTTTAGAATTCTATTTGGATCAATTTTTTAAACATAATTGTAATTTACACACATACGTAATAAATTTCTAAAAGGTAATATAGTAATAAAAAAATAAACCATCCGATTATGGAATTAATATGGTTTAGAACTATCAGAAGAATAAAATATCCTACCATATAATTATGAAATATAATGACGTGTTGAAATTGTATTATTTATTTGTTTAATAATAATAACAGGAGTTAGCCTAAATTATAGTAAATACAAATACAATTATAACATAATAATATTATATTTTATTTTGTATGTCTATATAATACTATATAAACATTTATTTTATAACAGTCAATAATAAAATAACTATGTCTGATATGCTTATTAAAATATTATCAATATTACTTATCGACAAATAGAATTAGTACGAAGAAACACAATTAATGTATTTGTTCATCACAATAATCTTATTGATTTACAGAAAACAAACATTTTTTAATGTTCAATTTATGTTATCGTATTATTGTAATTAAGATTAGTAAATAAACAAATATTTATTATGTTTTATAGTCAAATAACCTTCAATACTGAGAAAAAACACGAACACGAATTAGACAACAAATTAGAACATTTTAAACAGTTCTTCTGTAAAATTGTAAAATTGTATATTTGTGACTTAGCTCATTGGTACGATTGTCAGCGTTTTAGCTATTTCTAGCTTTCAATTTTGTAATAGTAACACGGCCCACTTATGATTTCCACCACAAACATAGACACATAGTAAAGTATTAAATATAAAATGTTAAATCACAAAAACATTATGATTATTGATTGGTATGGAAATCACACATTAAATTTTTTAGTCAAAATTTTATCATAATGTAAGGTTAAACAATTTTGATAAGTCTTAAGAATTATATGATTTTGTCCATGTTTATAGGGTCTAGTCTCAAAGCTTCATAAAGGTTGTTCAAGATTTTCATTTTTATTATAATGTCCTTGAATTTGCGACGGTGTATGGGAATGTGTTTGACATTGATGATTTATTTTCATTTACAATGTATGTATTGCATAGGTAATCTCGGCGTTTAAAACAAATTGTTGATACAATATTATTGACAGTCGTTCATACTATTATGCCATTGAATATTTTGTTCAAATCGATTAGAAACGTAAAGAATTATTATAACTTGCGCACCATCTGAAATATTCTTGGTCGATCTTTGAAGGACTCGCGCCAACTATATCAAAATACAATTTAAAAAAAAAACACGCCTGGAAATGGTTTTAGCGAGTTATAATGCTATTGATTATACGACTTTGATTAGTCGTATACGTTTCCGGATGATTCGCACATAACAATAGACACTAAAAACCACCCCAAGACGAATTATGAATAAATAAACATCTAGCAAATTTGCGAGAGTTTGCTTCTGCCGAAAGTTATTATTTTTTGTCACTGTCTTTATTGTTATTGTTATCACTGTTATTCGTTTCATGCATTATTCTCACGACGTTCTGTCCGACCGGATCCGATGTGACATCGCGACGCCGTTTTGAATAATTACTCATAGAGACACACTCAGAACTTGCAACTTGTAATCACAAAAATTACAATTAACTTTGTCACTGTGTAATAATTTCCACGATTCTTTACATTTCATGTGTCAGCAACCACATTTTTGTAAGTTTGCAGTAGATTCGATTTCAAGAAAATTGGTTATAATATTTTATTCGCACACAATTGTATAGATTATTATAGTGCAAGTATAAGCGGCCACACTATTGAATTTTTCCGATATAATTAATATGGCGTGAGTGGTTACTTATCGGTCCGTAGTAAATTATTCGTCTGACAACACCACTGTTGTCTTTGCGAATAGGCGACAGTCGTATGCAAAAGGACACCGACAATCTATTATCTGATACGTTGGTCAAATCAAAAATAATTTAAAAAAAATATAAAGTATATATAATAATATAATACACACTATATTGTATAGGTAGGTAATCTATATTCATAATTTCGTTTGCGACGCTCCAGTGGTTCGTTTTTTTTTAATGAAGTAAAGATTTTAATTAATTTGACTCGTTTTTATTAAACTGGAATCGATGGCCCGCGGATTTTTTCCGATTGTTTTAAACAATTCGTTAATTATTATTTAATCGAGGTATTTGCTAGATTTAATTAAATCGCGAAAGATATACACAATGTTTAATATAAAAGCCTCGAGTCGCTGTTATTGTTGTAATGATTAAAAAATCTGCGACTTGGGTTAAACACTGTTCATTGTTCGTTATTGTTGTACGGTATAGTGTTTTTGTTCGATCACAAACGTCACAAACTATGAATATAAATCTACGAATTACCATCGAGGTACTATGAAAAGATATATATCGCGTGGGTCCCATACGATATATGAAAAAAAAACAAAATACCAACGATTGATTTCATTCCGTATATACTTAGTAATAATATTGAATAATGTCAAGATATAGACGTGACATGCCTTTGTAAGTAGAATATTATTTTATGTGATTTGATAGGTTCGAACCATTAATGAGTCTAGCATACGATCATAATATTATACATTTTACATGATGAATTATTTCAACTGTAAACATATTTTCTTACCTCGAAAAGCATGAATATTTTTAGAAATATTTGTTTTAGATAATTCAAAGCCATTACAAAACAACATTTTATATCTTACTGTTTATCTTAATTTTAATTATAATTTTTAAATGCAAGAGACATTTTTAATCGAATATATTTTCTGAGCTGAATATTTTTCTGAAAATGTGTTATTAAATACATAAACATTGAATTTCGCACGAGTAGTTAATTCGTTATAAGTAATTTTAAAGTAGAGATGAGCAGAAGGAACTTTGAAGTGGCTTGATAAGGGTACCCCACAAAATGTTGATCCACTAGGAACTCATCTCATAAAAACTTTAAATTCATATAAATTTACTTATCACGAGGTATTTATTTAAGATTCGATATTATATTTTAAATTCCTCAGAAAAGTATTATGGTTTGGGATGTGAAATGAAAAATGTGTCCCTTTTATCAAATAAATAAAAAAAAACATTATAACGTTATGAATAGGAGAAAATACAATTTTTAATGTTGTTTTGCAATAATTTAAAATGTAACTTAATTATTTTCAAAAATATTTTTACCTTTTATTTTAGCGTGTATTATTGCAATGTCTTATCGTGACATGTGATTGCATCACATAATTTGGTATCTATGATTCTCTTACAAATTGTTTGTATTGTAATGCATATTCTATTTGTATAATGTACAGCACATGCACGTGCTACGTAGTACACATAAGTTACTCGTAGAGCTAATATTAGCATTATAAAAAAATTATTTATAAATTTTATTTAATAAAATTTTCTGCGTATTTTTATTCCAATATATGAACTAATTTTAACATTAAGAAGACGTCAGTGCAATATTTGTTTTTCATCTCAGAGCCACGCGAAAAAAAGATAAAACGCTTTTGCCTAAAATCATTTTTTTTAGAGTAATCTACTTTCAAAGTAAAAAAATATTTTTTTCTAAATTTAAATGATGTCTGAATTGTTTTTATAATAGTATACTTTATACTTTATTATTTACTTTACTTATTACTTTTTATGTTATCACACAATTGAAATGTAAACAAATCGTCTCTCTACTGATAAAATACAGTCTTATTCAGGACCACGCCGTCCGCTGGTACGTCGTATGCATTATTTATTATCTACACAGTACCTACGTACAGAATTTATAGTCAATAATACTAATATTCATACTCGCGTACGATGCGTTTCATATCATTACTCTCGCGGTAATATTGTGTGGTTTAATTTTTTAAAATGGGACACGTCGATAAAAATTATCGTTGTCAGTCGATGCTACGGGCGAGTTGCTTATCGAGAAACGGATTCGGACTTGTGGTCATTGTTTCCCGACGATATACGTAGGTACCTCATTCGCCGTAAACCATTATATATATATATATGGTATATACATATATATATATTTTACGCACACGCCACATATTATACTAAATGTGTATAACAAAGCAGCTCCAAGAGATAGATATCGCGAGCCGGCGGTGGCGTATTATTGTCATAAATCTAAATCCTATTAAAACGCGCAGGCATTACACACAATCTGGACTTATAAATCCCACAGGTATATTATAATATACACCGGGAGGTTACCAGCTACCGTTGTGGTAGGTATTATAATATACGCTGCACACGATGGGTCGCCCGACGATCGGAGGGCGCGGGGTCCCGGATCACAATATAATATTTCAAAGGTCGAAAGGGTATTTAACTTTTGACACAGCGAAATTGCCGATAAATTATTCATTAATCCTGACGCACAATGGTGGCAACGACGACAACCTGATCGTATAACGCGTTTATACGTTATTATTACTATTATTATTATCATTATGTCTAGAGGTACCTGCTATAATTATAATCGACCACGTGATTATTATTTCCTACCGTCGTTGTTGCTCGCGCAGTTCAGCCACCCCTCTCGGGTCATTTAATTTCCGTCGAACCTCTAAGTTTGACATCAATTTTTCGAGACAAGTAAATAAAAAAAAAATAAAAAGCCAGACAAACAGCACTGCCAGCAGTCGTGTTGACTGACGACCCCGAATCCAGGAAGTCAGACCATAGGCAAAGTGATACTGAACCGTAAACTCCACAATATACTCACCGGATAAGAAGTAAAATATTTTCATCATATTTATCAATAGACAATAATCACGGAAGGAAACACAATATCCGTTAACAAGAAAATTCATGTTTAGGAATTTATATCATTTCTTCCGAACCACAAACTCGTTATGAAAATGTAAGAGTGTCACACACGACTTTATTATACTTTGGATCAGCGACGTGCCTATAATTGTTTTTTTTTTTTCATTCTCTCGTGAATACGTCAACAGCTCTGTATAAAACCATATATTATTATTATTATTACTACACACTATTCTACTTAAACTTAACTTGATATTCGGGAATACTACTGTTTCATATTTGCGTTTATATTTCTATAAACCTGTTTGTGTTTCTGACGTGTATACGGACATAAATAAGTTGTCGGAGACAAACTGAAAAATCTCGTCTAAAGCTTTCCTCCACCTACGTTTTCCGAACGATTCGCTTAACATGGTTTATTGCGCACAATTTTCCTCGTTCGGTGATTATACGACAACTACAACAACAGTAACGTTGCTGTATAATAGGTTTAGTACGTCAGATGTATTATTCTCGATTTTTCTCATTCCGTACCACACAATACGTTCGTTTCCCGGAAACAATCGTTTACACGGAAACGTTCAGTCTAAGCGATCTGAAATCGAATTTCCGTCTATATAATAATATATTTAAGCCAAACAACAAAGGTGGATCCTACGATTTCCGAAAGAATTGCATACCAATATCACCAGACATAGTTAATTATTTTCCGAAGAGTCTCATGATATTATGTGGGTAAATGCTTTAAAGATATGTTACCCAAGTCACAGTTGGTACCTGGTTTATCATTTTATTCACAAATTAAAGCTTTCCGTGTTTTTTTTTTTTTGACGAGTGGTGTCACTTTAACGAATTACATTTTGACAGCCACAGCTGTATACCTACTTCCGTCAAAACTCGAGACACGTCAATTACGTAAATTGCCTATACTGATTATGATGTATGTGCAAACGAAACACAATTGTATTTTATTAAATTATTAACTATTTTGAAAATATCTGTTTCGTATTTCGTTATTATTATATTATACATATTATTGTGTAATTTTATATTTATTATATTTATACGGTGTGTTATTTTTTGATTTTCTTGAAATACTCAATTAATTTCACTATAACATCTCATTAATTTAAGAAAATGCATTTCTAATAACCAACATTGAGATAATATGAGATAATATAACGAATATTTAATATTTAATATGGTAAGTATCAATTGGTACTATGAGTTTGTCCTATAATATTTAATTATATTTGACCAAGAAATATTTCTTTCATTGTTATTTTTAACTTCTTTTTTTTTCATTCCATGTCCCGCACTCGTAATGTGTGCATCTACTTTATTCGATAATTTCTATTTTATTAAAAATCAAACTATATACTATACCGTTTTTATTGTGAAAAGTGTTAAAAAAACAAAAAAATCTAAAGTGCTTTTTAACGAAAAAAAACTGCTGTCCGTCTGGGGCCCAAAACCCCAAGACAAGAACTTTTGTAAGTATTTTAATTATGCAACCCATATAACGTAACAGACCGTCTTCCAAACCGAGTATATTTCACTTACGTAACAACACCTAATTCAAAATGAACACTGATAAATCTAAGATTATCTCCCCAATTAAAATTATCAACCAAAACACCATACAAAAGAAAAAGAATAATAACAGCCAATTAAGCGAGTTTGATACTAACGATGTTTTCAATTACGACTAGACTGAGGTCGTCTCTCCCAAATCTCGCAAATGTTTCTGATAAACAAAGTCAGTTATCAAAAACAACTAAAACCACAAATAACATGCAATTTATCTCCCATAATAAATTCAGTGCTCTATCACAAAATGAAGGAACTGATATGGAAACTAATGTAGCAAACGAAATCGTCTCTAAATTATCTTCGCCAATATTTATTAAAACAAATCCAAAATTATCAACATTTTTGCGAGAAAATAAAAAATATAATAGAACTGACCAACAATTTTACCTGCAAAAGCTTAAATCACTTAAAATAAACACTATCTATATAAATGCATACAGATCTATAGTCAAATATCTTAAAGAATCAAAAGCTAAATTGTTTACATATCAATTAAAAGAAAACAAACCATACCGTATCGTTATAAGAAACTTACATTTTACCACTTTACCCGATTACATAAAAAGAGAACTCGAAAAAGAAGGATTTCAAGCGAGAAACGTCACAAACACTCTGTATAGAGTCTCAAAAATAAAACCACCCCTATTTTTTGTAGACCTAGAACCAGCGCCGAACAATAAAAACATATTCGAGCTCCAAACTATATGATATACCAAAGTCAAAATCGAAGCACCTCGTATCAACAAACTAGCACCGCAATGCTTATATTGCCAAAACTTCGGGCACATCAGAACTTACCGCAACAACCATCTGAGATGTGTCCGTTCTGATAAAAACCACAGAACAGACACATATACTAAAAGCAGAGACCTCCTTTCCAAATGTCCGTCATGTAACGGAAATCACCCTGCAAATTATCGCGGATGTCTTGTATTAAAAAACCTGCAGCAACTTTGAAAAAAACAATCACCAAGCAAAAGCAACACCAACAAAACTGAAGAAAACCCAAATCACAAAAACCCCACCTTGTACAACCCATCTCTTAACAGTACCTCACACCCAAATAATTCAAATAACAGCCATAATTCAAATAATAGTCAAACCTACTCTCAGGCCACCCAACAAAATATAAATCCTATGCACACAAAATTTTATTGTGTATAGAAAATACTAATATAAACATTCAGTGAAATTTTCAAGTATCTACAGTCATACGTTTTTTAATTACAACAAAATAAGAAAATCGTTACATGAGATCTCGAGTGAATATCAAAGGTTGTAAAAATATGAATTTTAAACGCTTATAAAAATTTAATTTGACTTTCTTGTAGACATTTTTTTTTTTTGATAAAGGTGGACAAACTTATGGATAATCTTGTATTACATTTTCAAATCTTAGATTTAAAAAGAAAAATTTTTATGAATTCTCAACTCAAAATAAATTGCTAATTTTCGTGATTTAAACAAAACTTACTCTACGACAAAAAAATAAATATCGCTCTAATTACAGAAACACACCTAACACCAGCGAAACATTTCAACATACCAGGCTATACAACACACCGAACAAATCACCCTGATGGTACTGCACACGCGCGTACCGCGATCTAAATATCCTCTGTGCTACTACACTACGCATTACCGACATATCAAAAGACCTATATATAAGCTACAAATATCTAAATAGTACTTAACCATATCCCCATTACAATATCATCAGTTTACTGCCCTCCTAATAAAAAAATAACACCTCCTCGGCTCCAAACATTTCTAAGAACACTAAAAAATTCATTCATTATTGGCTGTGACTTTAATGCAAAACATACCGCATTTGGATGTAGATCAACTAACCCCAGAGGCCAAACTTTTTACAATACAATCTTAAATAATCACCTATCCTTCATCTCACCTAATGCCCCAACCTACTGGCCATCCCACACAAATCGTCACTCAGACATACTAGATTTTTTCAAAACCTCACTACCAAACCACTTGAATAATAATATAAAAAACATTGAAGAACTGTCCAGTGACCACTCCCCAATTCTACTTCACCTAGGTGGTAAACCTGAAAACGTAAACAACAATCTACACTCTAAACAAATCAATTTCAATTTATTCCAAAAAAAGTTAGACGAATACATTTCATTAAATATCCGACTAAAATCCCGTAATGACATAGACAGCGCTTCACAATTCCTCATTACAACTATCCAAGAAGCAATAACAGACTCAATCTCATCACCATCAAATAGAAATATACCAATAAAACCACATCAATATACTTATCTTCCCCAGAATTTAAAAAAATTAATTTAACAAAAAACGTCAAGCTAGAAAAATTTGACATCAAACCCACTAACTACCCAGAACACAAACACGAATTAAACAAATTAACAAATAAACTGAAAAAAGATCTACAAACCTTTAAAGCCAATCAATTTATTTTATTTCTATCATCACTTACACCAGCCAATGGTTCCTTATGGAAATCAATAGAAAATAAAGCCAAAAGGAAAGACATAGTCCCCCCTTTAACAAACCTTAACAATACTCTAGCCATAACTGACATTGAAAAGGCAAATTTATTCGGCAATCACCTATCAGAAACTTTCCAACCCCACTCGGATACAAATTCCAATATAACAACACACATAGAAAATGTCCAAACTTTTCTTAATAGCCCACCACTACCAGTTAAACCAATCAAACCACAAGAAATAAAATATTATATAACTAAACTGCGCAACAACAAATTCCCAGGATATGATCTAATAAACAATAAAATACTCAAAAAACTCACAAATAAAACCATCCTTCTTCTGACTCACATATACAATTCAATGCTCAGGTTATCATACATTCCCCCAATATGGAAATTCTCAACAATAATATTAATTGCTAAGCCAGAAAAACCAAAAAATTTAGTAACCTCATACCGCCAGATAAGTTTACTATCAACGATAGGGAAACTTTTCGAAAAATTACTTCTTAAAAGAATAGCCCCCATTATCAAAGAAAAAAATATCATCTCAAATACTCAATTTGGATTCCGTTCATACCATTCGGCAATCCACCAAATACATAAAATCACTAACAAAAAAACACCATCATCATTAGAAAAAAAAGAACACTGCCCTGGTGTATTCCTTGATATCGCGCAAGCATTTGACCGTGTTTGGCACGATGGATTATTGTTAAAATTAAAATCGTTTCTACTTGCTCCGTTTTTTCTTATTCTAAAATCCTATCTTGAAGACCGATATTTCACTGTTAAACTTAACAATTCTTACTCTGTCTACCATAAAATCAAAGCGGGAGTATCCCAGGGGAGTGACCTATCACCTATACTCTACAATAGCTACACATCAGATACCCCAAAACAAACCATACAACTTTAGCGACATACGCAGACGATACCGTTATACTAGCATCAAACAAAGACCCAAACATAGCCCCTCAAGACATATAATATCATTTAAATCAAATCTTTAATTGCACTTAAAAATGGAAAATTAAAATAAACGAAAACAAATCAGTTCAAATAAATTTTTCTCTAAATAAAAACGAATGTCCACAACTTTCCCTCAATAATTCACCAATTACTATCCAAAATGTAACCAAATACTTAGGGGTTCATCTAGATAAAAGATTCTCCTGGGCCCAACACACAAAATAGAAAAGAAAACTATCAAACACACGTCTACATCTCTTCCGTCCATTATTATTTGCTTCAATGAATTTAAAAAACAAAATATTAATATACAAGACGATTATTACCCCCCTCTGGTCATATGGTATTCAAATCCGGGATCAAGCCAAACCATCCAATATAAGACCCATTCAAGCTTTCTAGTCTATATGTCTTAGACAAATAACTGGAGCTCCATGGTATATGACTAACGACGCATTACATAAGGATCTACAAATCCCAACAGTCAGCGAAATAGCAACTTATCATTACAAGAAGTTTCACTCCAAACTGCACTCAAATCAAAACCCTCTAATTTCTCGCATGTTCTCTATAACTATTCCCAACAACCCTCCAAGTAGGTTAAAAAGAAAATGGCCAAGAGACGCTCTTGCCTAAAAAAAAAGAAAAAAAACGGTCTCCATAATATATGAACCCATCAAATAAATAGGAGGTACGGTTTTCCCCCTACAAGACATTCAAGTCATATTTTTACTCATGTTATCAAATTTACTTATTGTACAAATTGTATAGATTGTAAATATGCTTTTCAAATAAATAAAAAAAAAAACTTATTTTCATTTATACTTTCATCAATCTTAAATCAAACTCAAATTTGTATCATCGTACAAATATCTTATATATTTTAAATTATAAATAAGATAAATTTATTGAGTTTTTATGTTGTCTTATAAGTTGTTATAACTTATTGTTGTATACCGTAATGTTTTAATTTAAAATAAATTATAATGTCCAATGATATAGAGAGAAAAAACGGTGACGAACAGCTAAAACTTATCGGCACCATTTGGAAGATATTAAAGCACATTTTTCAAACTACAGTCGTGCCCTTTCATGAACGTTGACACCATCTTATGTTGTCATTGATTTTTTTTCCTCCACGTCAAGTTCTCTCGGCACATATAACACCTAATATTTCCAAACTGTCAAATTAAATGTCGGCCTCGTTAATACGAGTGATATTGATGATGTACACGAGTCCGTACGAAAACAATGAATTATTATGTAGAACCACAATTGCCTTTTCTCCACCCGCCAATGATGAAGTTTTTTCAAGTCCATTCATTCGGCGTAGGTCTATACTTTGCACAACGAGTAATATTTATCATTTCGCCGGGAAAAAGCGTTGCCTAACACGGCACTAATTCCAATCCGACACACACGAAGATTACATATTATTAATATTCATTTCAGTTATTCTCTTCATCATACATTTACATACAAACCGACTTTTTGCTACAGAGAATCAGTTTGCTTTACATACAATATAGGTAATTCGAGTACTTTATATTTTACTATTAGGCAATATCCTTAATTAATGTTGTGATTTAATATAATTTAGGTACTATTTGGTTGACGTATATAAATAAAAAACCAATAATGTAAAAAAAAATAACAAAGACATTTTGGTATCAAAAATTAATAGAATTATAGTTATTGCGTATTCGCGTGAATTCAATGAAAGCCGACGTTGTGAATGATTGTTAAGTAAAACGGTGTTACGAATTTAAACGTTTAATTCACCAAAGCCGTCACTTTATATTAAAATCAAATATGCATGTATGTACATATATCAAACTTTGAATAAATGACCGAATACCCATTTTGGATTCGTCACTCCAGCTTAGGTAAGGTTTACTTGTTGACCTTAATCTATTTGGTATTCCACGAGGAAACTTTGAGTTAAGGTAAAGGATGAGCCATGAGATTGTTTTACCTGTAGACCTTATTTTAGGTTTATTTATTTGGAAAATATAACGTCATTAGACCAAATGCATTGTGATCAGTTTTGGGAAAAGATAACGAAAAAATCATCTGGATAAGATAAAATATAACATCATTTTTTTTCATCTAGATAAAGATAAAAATACACATACATTTATCTAGATAAAAAAATAGATAATTTTTTTAAAATTATACTATAAATAATGTAATTTATTAGAACCTAATTACTTATTAGATAATATTTATTAATTAATAAATCCTTAATGCCATTTCTCAATGAAATAATATACAATTAAAATTTTTAATATAACTTGAATAAAAATAAAATAACAAAATAAAACTGACAATATTTCAGTAAACATTTATTTTTTTAACTATAATAATATTGGAATTCGGAACACTACTCGGTTCTCGTAAATTATTGGTTATTTCAGTATTTAAAAATATTCTTATTATTATATTATTTAACTAGATAAATTACCACAGATGACCATTACATTTATGTAGATGATTTAATTATTTTTATCTAGATGATTCCCAACACTGATTGTGATGTTGTCGAATAAAAAATTAAATTATATTTCAAGATTTTTAATATTTATATAATGCTATTGATAAGTTTCATCTATTTTCATAATTCGATTTTATTTATAAATATTTGATCATTTTGCATTAAACATTTAGTCAAATAAATCATAAAAATTGACTCGTCCAACTATGTTTTCATTATACAGTCATTTATTGTAATTATTATATGAACAATGTTCTTTCAAAAATTGTAATTTGTTTAAAAATGATGCATATATTTAAGTTGTTTATTCGATTTCATTATTATGTGAACTATTTTTGGGATTATTATTAATCAATAATAAATAATAACAATAAATTATTATGCACATATATTAATTAAATACCATAATATTGTTTGAATGTTAAAAGAAAAAACACAATAATATAGGTAACCAGGTAATCCTATTGTTTCTGTTAAAGGTAGAACTTTCCTATTTCAGTTTTATATTTATTTGATACACAGTTTTATTTATAAATTTTGATTATTATACGTTCATTTATATAATCACATGTGATATTTGTTCGTAATTAAAATTTAAATATTTTAAAAATCGTAAGTAAACTTTTTTATTAAAATAATTTTAACATTAAGATTAAAATTGTTAAATTTTATATTTTTAACTATATATATTTAGATTTAATTGAATAGAATTGTTAGTTTTGAATACTAAAATTTGCAATTCTTAAAAAAGCTAAATTAATTGTAGCAGACATTTATATATATTAGGCGCCTATACTATTCTAATAATCATTGCGTTTTAAAAAATGTGCACTCATGTAGTCATGTCCATTATTAATATGAGCAATTTTATTTTTTTCATTACAGAAAACTAGTATTATCTATATACAACAATACTATAATTTATGAGAAATTTAAAATTTTTTTCAATGTGTGTCAATCGGTGATACCAGACGATTATCCAACAGTTGTCATGATTAGTCTTGATTTTATTTTTTAAATAATTATGCATTCTATACAATATATTATTTTAATTATTTACATTGATATACTACTATTGATGCAATATTAAAATTATGTTAAGTTAATAACAGTATGACTGTCGTTATTTTGTAACAGATATGTACATTTTTAAATTTAACAATAATAAGTAACATTATTTCTACAAAATACAATATAAACTTGACTAATTATTCACAGCCAAAAACTAAAAATGTGTTAACCATTAATAATATAATATAATATATTTTTTTCGAAGCAGAGTTTAGAAACCAAAAACAATATTATACTATCATTATATTAAATCATTTTAATTATTTTGAGATATAGGTAAGTGTACAACAGTCAAAATAGAAATAGTCTATTTCAAATTCAGAAAATCTTTCTTCCTATTGGCTACTATAGCCATTAGGTATTTGTTTTAATCATTGAGACCGTCAGGTTTATACAAAAGCAGATAGGTCTTTGGGGCTAAATATTGTAAAGTTGTTTATTAACACAATGTAAATAATTATTAAGATCAGATCGTCAGTTATCTTATCGATAGTTGGTTTGTTAATTATAATTGAGAGTTATTTTCAAACTCGTAATATTTAATGGTGAAATGTAGATAATGGAAGGAAAAGCTTAAATATAAATGGTTTGGTCGATTAAAATTGTGTACTTGTGATTATATCAAATTAAATATTATTCATATTCTACAAAAGTTTGAAATCAATAGTTGTTGAATCATACTTTTAAATACTGGTATAGGTTTGAATGCAACTTTTTTCGTTGTTTTATTATTGTTATTGTAAATTATAACTTATGATAAGTTACGGTAATCGTAGTTTATTATTTATTGGATATATAATGCACAATTATATATGTATAACTCTTTTTTTTTACTTCTGAAGCATGAATGCAAGTATGCACCATAAAATATAAATTCATCTTAACATTCATTCGGCAGTGCTCATACCTATAGTTTATTTTCAAAAATATCACAACAGAAACCTTAATGTGTGTAGCTAAACGCGAAAAAATCCAATGTCATCATTCGTAATAATCCACATTCTGAGTCAATGAACGCGTAACGGACATAAAAACTGAACGACTCTTACAAAGTAAGTTCTAGGGAATTCAGTTTTTTTTTTATGGTAGAAGAGTTAATGGGTGGGTGAACAAGAAATTTTTCAGAATTATTATGGAAAAAAGTCATCGTCGTTATGTTATCCGTGTATAACATAGACATTAATCCACTTTGACCGTCGTAATTTTCCGTCTGCAGATTATCACCTTCGAACAATATCTTACAACTTTATAATTTCCACATGTATTCAACTAAGCCAATTCAATGTTTTCGACAATAGTTTTTTTCCCCATTACACGAGCCATTTAGGATGTACCACGAAGTTTTTCATAATATTATGTAATAGCCTTACAGCTAAATTATCCCAGATAAGTCTGTATCTGTTAATATGGATAAATGCAAATTAAAGTTTGAAATACTTTATCAATTATAGCGAAAATACACTAACACTATTTTATGATGTATATACGGTTGCAACTAGTAATAAATATCGTTGCAATATTATAGCAGTCTACAATAAACCAAATAATGTAAACATAACTACACATGGACATTTATCAAGTCAAGTGCATCATACATTCACAATGTATACATACAGTTTTAACATTTAATAACAGTAAACATCTTATAACAATTTTTCGCTGGAACATCACTCGATCGACAATATAATATCAACTAACTTACGTTCTTATTATGATTAAGTATTTTTGAAATTCAAACTTAAATTTTTCGTGTTAAGTTAATTTTTTGAACATAACATAAATTGGATTTGACCCTCGTAATTCCCAACACAGTTATATTATATAATAGATGGTGAGGTTGTGGATAACGAAAAAACTATACTCATTTTTTGTTTTTTGTTTTGTTAGCGACAATTGTCCTTTTTTACAATTTTCCTTGGTTTTATACCAGTTTTGTAAAAGTCATTAAAATGATAATGAGTTTAGTTGTTTGTAAACTGTATCCTACAATATCCAAAAACACAAATCCAAACCTTTTAAATTATAACAGTAAAAGACTAATCTTTCTAAAAACCTGTTAATAATTATAACCTACTCGGTTGATAAACACAATTTAAACAGCTCGAAACTGATGGACACAGACCTATCTAATATTATTTACCTACTATATATTTGTCAACTTTATAGATCACCCCATTGAACAATTAAACGGTTTTCTATTTACAATATTGAGTTAAGTTTATTAATTGTCAATATTTGTTTACAATCTCATAAAGTTGTTAACATTGATCGTTGTTTAGAGTCATACATGTTTACATTTTATATGTGTTGTATCAACCATTGTAATATCTAAATCAATTGTATTGTAGTTTTACGTTCTATGGATATTATATTAATACGCATCTATTGATACGCCGAGGAAAATATTGAAAATATTACCTATGCCTCTACTACTAAACTCTTGTTTTTTTTGTTGTTGTGTATGGTAATTTAAAGTTTTCCTTTACAACAATATCGTATTAATCTCCAACAAAAGTTGTTAATCCATTAAAATAATTAATCAGACCTCAGTGTTTATATTATTGACCTATTTAATTTAAAATAAAATTATTAATTTTCCACGTCATATAAAATAGGTACCTATATAATAATATAATCTTATCATTTGATTTTGATTTGTAAATTTCATTGAAGTGTACTAAATTCAAACCAATGAACCCAATCATTTTAAAACTAGTTGAAACGAACTCATATTTTATCAGAATATCGTGTTAAGTAATTATTTACTACACGGTCCATAATGAACCCAGCATGTTAATATTATTATTATACACGTGTGAACTTACCGATACACCATTATTGATATTAAATCATCGCAAATAAATAGGAATATAATTGTATACATACGGTACCTATATATATATGTATATACTTAAATGATTATACCATATTTCATTTTATCAATTGATTTACATATTTTAGAGAATAATATATATTCATACAAATGAATATATAATATTTGTTACATATTATGTGCGATTCGACGAGTTTAGCAAATATTAATAGCTATATACTAATTTATTGGCAGTACTTTAAAATATAGCTATCTTTATTTGCAAAACATAAATTACATTGTAAATACAAAATAACTCAAAGCATTTATTTGTTAGCCCTTTCAATGATTAACTACTTAACCAACCCACCATAACAGTATGCTAATAAATTTGTAAGTTTTCAAAATATCAGTTTTAAAAAGAGAAAGGAAAGTAGGTAACCATTCTGCTGTACAATATGTTTCGTCATATATGTACGAGGTACATCATTGACTTAAGTCTCCGTAATGTATGTATTAAATTTGAATTCATTATTCAATGATAAATCATTGCATACAAAAAATGATTCTGAGCGAAGACAGGTCTGTCAGCCTATATTAAGTATATTTTATGATATATTTAGATTTATATATTTTTTACTATTACTTATTAGTTAAACAGTAAATTGAGTTAATTTTTCCCAAAAAAAATCGACCTTTTGTTCCTTAAATATATTTAAATAGCAATAGGAACAACGTATGAACTTTATAATATTACATTCTCAAGATTATTGACGGATCGAATATTTTGAAAATAATAGAAAGCGTCTTACATCAATTAATAGCTCAAAAATAATCAAAATTTTTATATAAATATTTGGTCAAAAATGTATGTTTCTATGGTTATTAGTTTTTGATTTACAACAAAATATGAAAATCTTTATTGTCAAAAACTAGTGCACAGTAAAAATTCCCGTTTTTCCAGAATTTTTTTTTTGATTTTCCCGACAAATAATTAAAAGTAAGTAGGTACCATGTATTTTTTTAATTTTGACCTTCCAAAAGTATCAACTAGATTCATATTTTTAACGGAGAAGATATTTAAGTTAAAAATAAATGTATTGAATCTATCTACCATGAAATGTGTATATATATAAAAAAAACACTCATCATTGTTAAATCAATACATTCATCACTCTGCTCATAGTCTAAAATTAATCACAATATTATATACGCTTTAATTACAATAATCACTGAAAAAATAATATTTGTTCATGTTATACTGTTGCATTTTAATTGTATACTTTATGATGCGTCGTGTACCTACAGTTGAAAAATTGTTTTCGCAATTTTAATTTATATAGAAATTCATTTGACATTATTTGAATCTGCCATTTTCGTCTTGTGAAAAATATTTCTTTTTGGATATCATTGTAATAAACAAATCAAATCATCTAAAAATTGTGCGCAGTGTACCTTAAATTTAATTTTTAAATTTCAATAAAAGAAAAATGAAACTAAAAAATATTCAAAATTATTTGATAATGGATGTCAAACTACATCAAAGTGCGTTCTATTTATTTACTTTACACTAATTGTTATGTTTCAATAGTTTGAAATTATTTATATAACAAAATTTCGATTGTATTATTCTATATACAAACTGTTCAATTATTAAAAACAAATAAAACACCCATTGGTTTATTATTATTTTTTTATTTTAAATGGTTGAAATTATTTTAGTTTTTATAATACGAAGCCCATAACTGAGAATGATAATTATAAGATGATAATTTGCAACATCAGTTATTATTAGTTAATACATACACTGTAATATTAGAAAAAGTTTAAAATTCCAAAACCAAAAGCATGTTGTGCGTGTTTATACATACTACATAGGTTCGTTTTGATAAGTCATCATCATTTTGGTGACGGCATCAGACCTAGCCTTCTAGATATAGCACAGAACCGTGTGATGGTCATAATAATATTATGTACAGCGTGTCATTGGCCCAAAAATCTATTTTCTGGTCTGGACATAAGTCTAGCCTCATCTGTGACCCATATCATCTACCCTATTGCACTTCATCACTTGATGGCGTATGTGTGTGGTTAATAATAAATAATAATACACGTGTCGGTGGCGGCTATGGTGATAGATGGTAGTGGTCGTGGAGGTGGTGGCGGCGGCGGTTGCTAGGTGCTCGGCAATGACGACGTAGTGGATGTCAGTGGTAGTTGTATTCAAGTATATATAGTCATATAGTTGTGCTGTATACGTAGTAGTCGTAATAGTACAGAAGCAGTGATTTAACGCCAGGGTAAGGGGGCGGCGGTGGCGGTAAGAGCGCAGAGAATGCGGCGTCGACGTCACCGCCGCGCCACCAGAGCAGCGGTCGGGTACTATGAGCTCTCCGGATTAAATATAATAAATTATAAACGCTAACCGAGAAAATTTACTCTGGAGATCCCGTCACAATGGACCACCGACGATACGACTGCTTCAAATCCGGTTCCTGCAACGGATGTCTAATTTAGTACTATTATTATATGCGCGTGCTTTTCGTTCGTGTGCGTATATTACGCGAGTATCTCGTACGGTGCGAGAGTGCGCAAATTTACTGTTTATGCTATGAAGTACGAACACGACGATGCAGGGACTTCGTCCAATTGAATAATATCCGACCGAATTCGAGTCGAGCAATCCGTTGGTACTTCGTTCGCACTTCGCACGCTATACGGCTGTGCTTAATATTATATTTCAGTGTGCACTGAGTTTCGCAAGATGTATTCACTCCGGGTCGATTAGAGATTCCACTTGTACTCGGCTTATTTGAATCGAAAAATAATAAAACAAACCAAAATCATATGCTTCCAAAAACAAATAGACTTTTCAATTTTGATTTAAATCATTTTATATAGGTACCAGACGATTGAATCGATATCTTATGAATACGCACGGAATCAATCGGTTTATTATGATCAATGTGTTACATATACTGATATTATTATGATCACGTAAATTAGAGACCACAGTTGCACTATTTGTATTTGTATTTGGACAATAATATATTCATTGCAACAGCGCGTCATCAGGATAATTATTATTGTTAACTCATCGAAACGATTTGCTGCGGTCTCCGGCTGTTAATAAATATACGATAATAGATCCTATTTGTGGTATATAATACCGTCGAGTATGAACTACTATACAATAGTGTACACTATATTATAATATACTCAATGATGAAATAAATTGATACATCAGTCATTGCAAAATGTATGGGTCATATGATTTTGAGCACCTCAAAACCCACACGTGACGGAACGTGATACATTACATTTTTTCTATCTGAAATCCGTAAGATGCTTTTTTTTACACTTGTTATCAATATATTGCTACGGCTCCATCATTAATGACTAGATACTATAATAATATGATATACGCATATGATGTGTATGATTTAAGAATTTTCCCAATAATTAATGACGATATAATAATTTTTTTATGTATACTTTCTGCGACGACACATTAATCGTCCGTTTTTTTTTCTTAAGTGATTTGAATTTCGAATAATATTTTTATCATTATTATCATTTTTATCATAATATAATATGTATTATGTCCAGCGCACGAAAAGGGTGTGCAGAAGAATTAAAAGAAAAAAAATGTTATAATGCAGTACATCGAGTTAGACAGCTGCGGTCAATAGTCGAGATGCAGCAGTAGGTATAACTCCGTTGCTTGTCACTCATCGAGCGAAACGTGTTTAAATTTCGGCAATATACCTTGTACAGCCGATATAATATATGGCTAGGTGACGACACCGCATAATCGGATATTCTGGCGTAACCGGAAACTGTAGTTTAGCCTCCGAAAACGTCGGCTGTGAGTCGGGTAACATGTTACTAAAAGGATATAAAAATCCGATTTCGGAGGTTCCGCCACCTTGAGCATCTGTCGCAAAAGAATATTAATATATAATTCCGCACACAACACTGGACGGTGGACACGCTGCCAGTAAGCCATACAATCTGTCTGGTGTTTTTTTCGTCGTCTTAAAAAATAAATTGTATTCAAGGTGTATCCTACGACCCGACGAATTTTCTTTAAAAATGCATATATACTCATGTCAGATTTGTGTGATTTATCTTGTACTGACCTATGATATAATGCAACGGTTGCAGAGAATTTGAGTATATACACTCATATACAGTCATTCAAACATTGTCTCATACATAAATATTTTTTTTTATAATGCATTGTATAAATACAATGTTTTCATAGGCGCCAGAAACGGGCAAGCTGGTGTATTTGCCACTTTTGGATTTTTAAAAATGTATTTTAAATTTAGTAGAATATGATGAATTACTGTATAACGAATTGAAAGAAAAAAAAAGGTTACCATTATAAAAAATCCTGTTAAGCCAATTTAACAAATATTATATTTTTACATTAACAAGCTTGCTCTGCTAGAAAATTGTCTACGGACTGTATGAATATTTAGGTAGGTATGTGTTATACAAGTTGTGTATTAAATAGGCATTGTATTAGTGTTGAATTACTAATTCTCAGGTAAAAAAGTAAATAGATACACAATTGATTATTACTTTCTATAAATTATAAAAACGCTCTCTATACCGAGACTTGGGAAAATAATTGTTAAATTAATTTTATTTTTTTAAATTTTTTTTTCACTTCAAAGTATTTGAAGTACTTTATAACGTGTTTAAATTTGCAGTATTACTTAAACACATTATGTGTATAGCGACTTGGTGTTTTGAATACTTTGTCCGTAGAGTATTTGAGAAGAATTTTAAACACTTTTCAAAAGTATTTTTTTTTTTTTTTTTTTACAACACTTCGGCTATAATATATTACAGTTGTTCGGGAACCTTTATGAGCAGTTTTGCTGAAGTCATGCAGCCGCAGACGTCGACCGGAAACGCTTATTAATCGCACATCTCCTGGACCCCATAGTTACACCCGACGGCGCGCTGCAGTCCGGTAAAAAACTCGAGCACACCGTGGAAACACGATTTGACAACACCGTCCCGTCGGGCAAACGGCGAGGGAGTCTAGTGGCTGTTATAAAAATTTATTTGCGGCCATATTATTATAACAATAATATCACAACCGTAAAGACCCGGGGAATTGTGTTACCGAAACTTTTCTGGAGCGTACACCAGCTATTATAATAATAGCGTACAAAATGGTCCGCTACACCGTTTGATTTAGACGACGCGCCGTCTGTGGGCGTACACACACAATAAACGGCATAATAGTTGGCGTATTACAGTACGCAGAACAGGTACAGTTATCATTATTTCGCGAGGTTTCCTCCGACAAACTTTAAACGTTTTAATTTGATTTGAAAACTGCACGTTTGCATCCGCGCCGAGTCAGCGTGTCGTCGTGTAGAGTCGTTTCCCTCGACATGCACTGTTAAAGCGTGTATGGGTATTGTAATAAACCACTCAGTGATTCCGCAAGTTTCGAGCAAATCCGTCGGGTGTGAATAAATAATTTCGCGCTAACAGCTGATGTAAAATATCACATAATGTTGTAATATTATAATAGTGTGCGCGACACGTCACCAAGTCACGGAAGCGTGGAAAATCACCAAAAATACACGTCAAATAAGATAATGATAATAATGCGCACCGGTACCCGAAAGTTCATAATTATTGTAATACCGTACGAATTATTTCTAAATTTTAAATTTAGTTCAACCAGTGGTACGCCATACTATATTATATTATATAACTAACAAAACCGTAATATTTTAGATACTAATCAATAGTGTGTAAATATTATAAAATACTCATTTAGCTATTGCAATAATAAAACTGTATGTTTACTACAACTGATAGATAATAATTTACAACTATGAAAATATATTACTTTTATTTATTGAAAGCACAATGTAGTGCAATGCATTGTTTATTACAGATATATAAATTAATAAATTAATTCACATCAGTTTTCACAATACTCTATAATATTCACATACTATTAAAACCAAATTCGAAAACCTTTTCCCCGATGTTTTAAACTACCTACATTATTACTATTATTATTATTGTTATTAGTATAGTTCCTTACTGCAGTATTCACATCTCAATGCTTCACAATTCAAACAACATAAAACAATTCAGCAAACTTACAGATTAAATTTCTGTACAACATCAAATACAGCGAACTGTAAGTATTTTTATAATTTCAGAATCACTCAGGATTCTCATAACTTTTCAAAGAACAATATTAGATGAGTAGACTAGAATACATTTTGTGTTCACATTAATCACTATTTGACCAACAGATAATGTTATTTAAACTCTTATTCTGTGGTATTGTTTAGTGTATTTATAACTATTGCACTCGTGCTGTACGTAAAATATTATGTAAAATTATAGGTAGAAAAGTGTGCATTTTGTACGTGTGATTTAGTTACGGAAAACGTTAGAAAATATAATCTGTGCTGTCAAATTGAAAATCAAATGAGAATGAAGAAAATTCCAAAAGTTCTTCCTGTGAAATACTTTACAGTTCCAATTTATCCCATTTAGAGTGAGATGTTAATTGTTTTGTGTTTTAGATCCCTATCTTTCCACAAAAAATCTGTGAACAGATTAACGGAGATAAAAACAAACATTTCATTGTAAAAGCAATACATTCCTATTACTTCGTTCAGAATTGTATACTGCAGTATACATTTATGAAATAATCAAACTGATATTGCGATCAACCATTATTTATAAAAGCATTTCGAAACCGTGATCATTGGTAAAATCACAGTGCTTTTATCAGTTAACCATATTATCAAAGTTTTAAAAACTCAATGAAAAGTATTAAGTTAAAAGTTTTTTTTAAATTGAAATAAGTAAACAAAAAGCTTTTACTATTGAAAAAAATAACTTTGAAGCAAAAACTAAGATAGACAACATACTAAGGTAAAACAATTCAAGGATAATAGTATAATACAATAAATAAATGTAAGAAAATATGCGATTCGATTTATTTGAGTTGTATATTTTATTTCCTGATTTATCGTAATAAAAATACATTATTGTTATTAAACATACAATTATTTGAAAATATATAATATATTAATTTACAACAATACTTTTGATTAGTTAAGGAACTATAAAAATACATCTTATTTTACGCACAGTATAAATACATTTTGTACATCAAAGAATATAAGTGTTAAGCTCCTATGATCATTCTTTTTGATTTATTATATAACAACAAAAGTCATAACTAATATGACAAAAGCGAGATACAGGTGTTGGGATACATTGGTGTAGGAGTCTTCAAAATAGGAAGCAATGATAAATCATCCCAATTGGAAAATCATTGTCCAAAAAGCGGCGTTTATCCAAAAAATGGTGAATATTTTCTTTTAAATACGTATGAACTGGATATTTATTGTTTTACAATTTTTCATTAGTTATTAGGGATGTTATAAAAAATATTCAAGACAATATATAAATTTGAATTTATGTTTAATTACAAGTATTTGAAAATTCAGATTAATATTTTTTAAAACTGTTTAAAGTATTTTACTTTCAAACAGCTTTTTTGGACATAATATACATTTGATATTTTCTCAAATCTATTTTTATACGAACAATTTCTTGGAAAACTTTAAATCATTAATTGTAAGAATAAATGTGATAATTCAATAGATTCCAATCAGTTAAAAAATAAAGAATTCTTAATTTAAATAATAATAAATATAAAAAAAAAAAATTAAATTATTTGGTTATTTGGAACACTAAATTATAATCAATAATAATTTTTTTTCCGTCTATACAATTATAATCAATAATGTTATACAATATATGCATAGGCGTTCTGAAAATTAGGGCAACGAAGTTGTATAATTGTAAGTATATTAATACTTTTAAGGGGAGCGGATTAAGGCGTCGGTTCGATTCCGGCCACGGGTGACATTTTTCTTCGGAAAGTCACGGTGTCATAGCAGATACGTACGGGTGTCTACTAAAAAATCTGCCTAACCATTAAAACACGTGTTTAAACTTACAGTACCCTCCGCCACAGAAATAACCACCCAATGGCCTAAGTTTATGCGGGTTAATTAATAAAAAAAAGAAAAGAAGTTGTATATTTATGAGTGATATTTCAAGTGGTAAACACATGTATAAATGGTACATACAATTATATATATTTATAACTGTGATTAAAATAGAGGTTGAATTTAAAAAAACACCCATTAGCGAACACTTTATAAACACGACCCAGTATAACATACTGAAAAAGTATCAAATAAACTGGGCAAATTATAAAAAAATTACTTATCACGTAATTGGAAAATATATTGCTGTTCTCGGATATCTATAGATATGAACTTACAAAATAAATATCAAGTATATTATAATATTTGTTATTATTTACGAACAACGTGGTTTCAAATTTCAGTCAATATGGATATTTCGTTTATTATTATTTTAGCTATATTATAATTTTGATGGGCACTGCTTTTGTAGATATTCATTTATTCAGTACCTAACCATGTTGAAAATTAATCAGACATCATATTTTAATCTTTGACTAACGTATTTGTACACGATAATCATTTATATTTAACGATAGATTCATAAAACATCAAAGGAATGACATTCCGCGTCACTTTAATTTCAAAATGTCACAGTGTATGCAAATTCCTTTATCGTCCATTTTAAATTCATATTTTTTTACTTCTACTTTAATTTATATACCAAATTCAATATTTTTATTTTAAAGTACACCGTTCGATACAAATAATTATAAAAGTATTATATAAATTATATAATTTGATAAATATATCATTTATATACTTTTTCATTTTACTTGTCTTTTATCTAATCCCAGTTAGCAAAGCTCAGCACTCTTATAATTCTCGAGAACTTCCTTATTGGGGAACTAGAAAGATTTATTTACCAAGTTCACATTACTTTTATTGTATACATATATATAGCTTTCTATGGGTTTTAAGCAACAAAATTTCAACGTTGATTTATAAAATCTAACTCCCAAAGGACTGTACATTTAAAACGTACTAAATTCAACTATACATGGAAGTAGTATTATTATTTTTGGTCCGCCGTCGTATTCGCAATATTTTAGTGTGGTAACTAACCTAACTGTGTTTTTTTATATGAATTAGTGTTTTGATTTAATAGGTAATACGGTATAAAATTATGTTAGGTATAATATGTTTTAAAATAATACGTTCGTTTAACTAAATATAAACTATTATTGTAATTATTAATATTACACCAATCGTTTGTAATATAATTATTAGATTAGAAAAAATAATATACATTCATAAATTGTGTGATTAAAAAGTCTTTCACACAGATTTTCATCACACTCGGACCATAAATCTAGTTAGGCGATCAGATTTTCACCACAAAAGAAAAAAAACGTTGATTGTTCGGTGTTGTTTTTTTCGATATAACATTTAAGAAAAATACTTTTCAAGTTTGAACAACATAAAATAACGGTTTTTTTTAAAAACATTACAACTTTATTTTTTTGTATAAGTCATATTGAGTATTGAATTAACGAAAAAACAAAGCACAGTGAAAGTTCTCATTTTTTTTGTAAG
The DNA here is from genome assembly GCA_008086715.1 of Sitobion miscanthi. Classification (NCBI taxonomy): domain Eukaryota; kingdom Metazoa; phylum Arthropoda; class Insecta; order Hemiptera; family Aphididae; genus Sitobion; species Sitobion miscanthi. The sequence continues at coordinate 15,356,711 of CM017802.1, forward strand.
GTGAAAATCTGGTTTCTTGCCTATTGTATATTATATATTTTTTATCATAATTTTTTTACTAGGCAACATGTTACGATAGTAGATCAATAACTCTTAATTGATAATAATAAAAATAATAATACACACAGGAACTACAGGTTGAAGAGACCTTCCATAGGAGGTGCTCCATCAATAGCTATAGTTATAGCTTACTTAATATATGCACTTTCGTTTATATTTTTTTTTTACATAATAGCTAATGGGCTATATACGCTTGTAGTCATGTGAGGTTACGCTACCACTGTCTCAAAATATTATATTCAAATTTTAAACTTTTCTTAAAATGACCTCAAGTTATATTAGTTGACCCCATAAAAATTGTGGCGTTCTTATTTATTGTGTAAACATGATGATAATTTAAATTCATTTTATATGACATACTATTATAAACAAAATACATAGGTAGTTATTAACTTATTCGGAATTGTGTTTCTTAAAATATATATTCGTACTCCGTACTCATATTTCGAACAATACTTTTTGCACACAATAAACTTAATATAATTTAGTATAGGCACTGATTTTAGAGACATGCACTTAATTTTAATGGTCTTAATTTCATATCAGATACGTATATTAATGTATGGGTACCTACGTGGCTACGTACATTATATCGTACCAATCGTTTCGAAATTATTTAACTTTACTTTGAAAAATAATACTTACGCAATGATAATAAACGACGTCTTGTGGCCAATACATTCACGAGTACCAAAAAGCAGACTTGCTGAGAAAAATATTGTTAATCAGATAAAGTTTAACGTAGGTACTATGCAATTAACAAAAGTTTCCACTTATATGATAAAACTTTAGAACTAAACAGGATTATAACGTAAACCATATTTCAATGATAATAATATTATACTGTGGTTATTCAATAACTTTTTTAATTGCATACAATTTCATATTTTTTTTTCTAAAAAATTATGTTACGTGTAATCATTAATCATATTAAACGAGTGCGTTTTCATTGGCTAATTTTCCAAGGATGGCCTCCTACCCAAAGGGTAACTTTTATTTCAATCGAAACGATCTAACGCATTATTTAATATTGGTAGTATACTAGTTTAACATAGAACAAATAAAATTCTACCTTATACGTCTTATTCTCGTTTACACATTATATTAAGCTACAAGTTACTTTATCAGTATTTACGAGTTCACAAATTACAGCACACAACAATTGTGAAATTCTTAATAAATTAGTTCGTTTAACGCATAGCCAAATAATTATGGTCTCTTTTGTAATTACTTTATTTTTAAAAAAGTCGAAAACCATCGATCAAAATAATTTTTTTATTTTATATTCCCAAGCAAAAAATATTATTTGAAGTATTTCGATCTATAAAAATCAAATCTCGTTTAAGTAATTTTTAGTTACAACTTATAATAAATTAAGTTTTAAAAGTTTTGATGATTGGAGTGAACCAACAATTTGATATCAATAGTTCTTCTTCACTCCACTCCGCTAATCAACACTTTAAATACTTGTAAGTTAAAATTTTACCTAAACTATTCACCAAAAATTTGATTTTTATACATCGACGTACATACCTAAAAAATATTCCTCTAACCTAACATGTTGTTTTTTAACGACTTAAAATTATGTGAAAAAAAAATATTTTCAAAAGCTATAATTATTTTTTGAAAGAATTAATGTGTGTTTTAGTGATAAATTAGTATGTTACCCGGTGTATACATAATAACTTAGTCTGTTATAGTGACGCTGCTAAATTATATTACATCGACAATCGATCACCCAGATTTGCATTTGGATAGGAACGTGTTGAAATCCAAAGACGACGACGACGACGACGATCGTGACGTGACGAATCATTTCCGGTCCTCACGACGATGGATCGAAAACGAACCAAATGGCTATTTAGGTTGCAGCCGATGGTTTGGTGTTGGGGGGGGGGGGGGGTGCGTGTTTACAGTGCTTGATCGGACCTAATCACGTGGAATAATGTCGGTGGCGATGCGCGTGAGGCTAATGACGTGTATAAATGTATAATGAATATTACGCGTGTGCCTTTTCACCAACCCTTTCGCGCCACCAGTCAACCATTCAAAGTTTGACGCGTGGTGTATAGCTCCCTCGGCGCAGGTGGTGAGAGGAAATCCGCGAAAGGGTTAAATCGCGCACGTATAGGTGTTTTCGGGAGTGTATAGTCGCGTGTATACAGGAGGTCTCGTTTGGTGGAAGTTTTCGTTGTTAGACCTTTGGAAATCGCGTACCCACGTAATATTTTAATAGACGAGTGCACACGCAAGACGATAAGTCGATAAAAATGCCTTTTGTGTTTGAACGCATGGCAGTTTTGGATATGCGTTTTCGTTCCGGAATAATATAATAATAATAATAATAATATGCGAGAAATGCGACGTGCGTCCGAATAATAATATAACTGTTCGAGAAAAATCACGTCCGAGACACGTTTCCGATTACACTTTTCGCGTTGTGTTTCGGAAAACCACGAACCACCGGGTTTATACGGATCGATAGTCGCACGAAAAAATACCGATCTGAGTATATTATTATATTACATTTTTGCTCTTAAAATGAGAGATCGCGTGAGAGGTTTGGACAAGGCTGTAAAATAAAAGTCATATTCTTCGGGTCTTTTCGATTATGCGCGTCGACGAACTTTCTAAAACCATTTCTTATGTAAAACTCAAATTAAAATCGGATTAACCACAAAATTGTTTCGATTTCTTATCATCGCAGCGTTAATAATAATAATAATAATAACGGTATCTTTTTGGGCTTGATTTATTCATACTATGTATATTAAATAATAGGTACGATTTTGCATAAATATAACTGAGTGTTTCTTCAAAGAACGTCACAATTGTCCATATTAATATTAATATATCCTGAAAGCTAAAATCTTACTGCAGCAGCAAGTTCTAAAGATTTTCTACTAAACGTTCTTGTTGATAAATGTGCGTCTACCTGCAGAATTTCTTGCGATATACGTCAATAACTGATGGTAATATATCTGCGAGCACTTGGTGGCGTCTATCGAACGATGAAACGGACTGGGACACACAGTTTTTTTTTTTTGATTATGAACACCGTGTGGCAACCATTAGATCGTAAAATTGAGAGATCAAATCACGTGACATATATCATTTCGCATGCGAAATTCGCAACAAATGACGTGAAGTGTTTATTTTAAATTTTTGTCTTAATTTCGAAAATAATTTTTATTTAAAAACCAGCCTTTTTTTTATTTTACATTAGCTCTCTTATTTTCTAATTCCGAAAATTTCGTTTTGAGGACACTTCGCAACGATATCGTGTTCATCCTAATGGTGATATTCGTTGTAGAACCACCCTGTAATCCTGTATTATATTAAAGCAAACGCAATCGAGCGTGACCTGATCGCGTCGGTTTTAACGCCCGACGCGTTATGTACGTCACGGCGCCACCGACACACTACGTAATATCTACAATAATAAACTTACGCATATCAGTATAATCTCGTTATAATGATAACAATGTTAAAATCCAACAACAACGCATAACGTCCTGACAATAATTACTATGAAACTAGAATCGATATTATGAACTGACACGTCGAGTGTGAGCCACAATAATACCGAAGACGACCGCGAAGCGATGACGTACTGTCGTGAGAATTTTGTAGTACGACACTTAAGGTATATATACGCGAATGTCATTAACGAAAACATCGAACGGGTTGTGCTCGTATGAAAGGTCATAACTCGAGTCTCGAGGCGTATTAATATGACGTATATGATGGTATAAACTAGTACAATATAATCCGCATTGTTCCTCGTACACCGATGTGATAATATGACATACCAAAAGTGTCTATATATTACTATACACGTACAATATTATATATTATTGTGTATATTTTATGATATTAAAATAATCTCATCAAAAACAATGCGTGTAAAAAACTGACTCAAAAAAAAAAAAAACTCAAGTTAGAAAATTTGTGATATCGAAAAGAGGCTAAGTAATTTCTTAAATTCATTGGCATGGAAATTTTCCTTTTTTACAACCAATTTGCTTAAAAAACACAACTCTTCTCCACACAATTAACGTACAATTGAAACCATTTTTTAAAGAAATTTAACCACGTATTACGGGTGTGCCTAACCTGCGGTTCTCTAAATGTTCAAATTGATCATTACTGATGGTGGAAAACTGTTATCCTCATAAGACATTTTTCTTCAACCTTAGTAATAATAATAATATATAATATTAGTAAAATAATATAATGAGGTGACGTAATGCTAATCGAAGAGACGTAATGCTAACGCAGTCTCCCCTCCGGTTCTCGATACCATGGAAAAAAAAAGTATAGTATTATAATTAAAATATCCCCGCCGTACACCGTAATTTAGTGTTTCCAGATGGCAAGTCCTTTTGAATTGTCGTTAAATAGTTAGTATAAATTAGTAAATGTGTAAATTATTTAAATCAATATTTCCAGCCCTTAATATTTTTTCTTAATTTATCACAAATATATTATCTGTTAATAGTTTACTCAAAATATACTAAATTTTTTATTTATTTATTCAGCACAGTCAATTAAAATTAAATAATTAGTTATTACAATAAACTACATTAATAATGATTAATAGCTACTACGAATACCAACCGCAATCGAGCTATAAGCTCGTATTTGGTACTTGGAGTTCATCGATATTACAATTCGTTTTAAAGTAAAATACTTATACAAATAAAAATATGATTTAATTAACTAAACATAATATAATAGATAGGTACTTTAAAACACAATTAACATCAGCGTTACATACTTACATACATACCTTTTATAGTTTAATTGATATACACATTATCATCAAAATCACTAATTATTTTATTTATTATCTTTTTTATTGATTATATCATTGATATTAACTTTCACGTAAACTTTTTATTAGACTCTTTACTCGTTATTTAAATTTTTTAATATTGGTTTTCTCGTGAAATTGTGAAAGTTTTATGAACTTGTTAATAATGTATATGATGGCATAATGTATTTTTATATTCTTCTGTCTATTATTTCTGTAGCATTGAGTGTGTTGTTTTGTATGGATTTTACTAAAATTAGTCTAATGTATAATTTATAAACAGATAATATATATTTATAGTTGAATAATTATTTCTCTGATGGGTATTTTAATGGAAGGGAGTACTTTACTTTTACAATATTTATTTGGGTAATAATATGCGATGCATTAATGTATGTTTTATTAGTGTATAATAGAATTTAATTACACAGTGCCATAAATATTTGTCTTATAATTGATTTCTCAAGAAATCGAATTTTCTAAAACAATACAGTTAAGCTCTTCGTTTTATTTTTAATATTCTGTACCTATGCAGTATGTATTATGACCATCTCAGGTTAAAATCTATTTTCACTCCTAAATAATTGAATAATAATAATTACTACTTTAGTTGGTTTACAAGTGCAGTTTGTCATACCACGTTCCACATTTATGTATTATAAAGTTATATCCAACAGGAAGCTGTGTACGTATAGTAAATATTGGCATGCAAACCGATTTTGTTAAGTAATAATAGATTTTTATTTCATCATGTCATAGATATACCGTAAATCGATTTCGAGTGTATGTTTCAATTGTTCCCAATTATCTTCGAAATTAACTAGTGATATGTGCCTATGTCATCCACGAACATGAATAGTTTTTCTTTTTATAATAAAACTTAAAATCACTACTGATTGTAAGTATACTGATATTCAATATTTTAAATGGAAAATGATTTGAAATATTGAAAACATTATTCAATGAGTATATTTTATTTTTACACATGACAAATTAACAATTTAATACTAATAAATAATCAACCGTGGAACCGTGCTACCAAACTAATATTTTAACATGATTTATCCCCTTTTGATATTATACGTCCCTCATCCTTAATTACTGCACATTTGATCAAAACAGAGTACGACATATTGAACACCAAACACACTTTCGGTATTTCGCCAGAATGCGTGCGCCGCCGATGCCTTGTCCGACTGCCGATCTCGCAGAACGACTTGTCACACATATCGCACGCGTACGGTTTGTCGCCGGTGTGCGTGCGTCGGTGTGTCGTCAAATGGCCACATTCGGCAAACGACTCGTCGCACAAATCACACGCGTACGGTCTTTCGCCGGTGTGCCTCCGCCGGTGCTTCGTCAAACTTGCCACTTCGACCGAACGACTTGTCACACACATCGCACGCGAAAGGCTTTTCGCTAGTGTGCGAGCGTCGATGTCTCTTTAAACTGCCGCTTTGACTGAACGACTTATCACAGACATTGCAAGGGTACGGGTTTTCGCCGGGGTGTGCTGGTGTGTTGTTAAGATGCTGCATTTACTGAACGATTTTTTGAATACGTCGCACAATAACGATTATAATTCTCCATTTTTCCGCTGATCTGCGAAGACTTTACTTTTGTTAGTAAACAAAGTTTGTTTGAGACGTAATTGTTTTTCATACAATTATTTGGTTTACATTCTATTATGACCGATTAGAATTTATTGACGTGACCAGGCGAGGTCTTTGAGCCAGTACTTGTTTTATTTATATAAAAAAAAAAACTGCATGTGAGTGGTTAACCAAAACCTAGTAGTTTATAACCAAAACGAAAAGCTAAGACTTTGTTATGGTTATCAAAACTGGTGAGCAAAACCGAGCTTCTAATATTATAGATAATATAATACTAAACATTTTTATTTAATTTTCATAATGGTACGAACATACAGATTTCAAAAATCTTAAGGTTTGTTTTATTTATTTTATTTTGTTTATTGTAACCTTGAATTTTTGTGTACGTTTTAGTTTGAAAATCTGTTAGGGCATTAATAAATATAAATACAAATTGATCAGTACTAAAGGTCTAGAGAAATAGCCGATTCATAAATCATAATGTAGCAATAACATTTAAAACAACTCGGGAGAGTTTACACATTTTGTTCGGGTAAACATTATCTAACCTGGTAGAGTTTACCAGATAGTTTACTAGTTTAAAAAATCGAAAGAATTCAACACCGAATAATTTGTTCGATTGTTCGAATGTTTAATATGTTACTAACATAATATTCAATTTAAGTATGTGTACACGTTTGTTCCAATTAACTATGACGTATAACTGTGTATAAGTCGCATACGATATGAATGTGAATCTAGTCACATAATTATAAAACTTTGCAAAAACATTAAATATGTTGACATAATTCGATAAATAGATTATAAAATAAATAAATATACTTTATGATGTTTCATTGCTAATATTCTATTTTAGTGGGTAGGTATACTGCCGACCACAATATTCTCAGTAGGTACACACATATTTTAACCACATTATTATTATTTCTTTTTCACACTTCAATAAACCATATCGTAAGTAATAAGTATCATTTAAACTGTAAATAATATTTAATATGACAAAATTATTATTAAGGGTATTTATTATGTTATATAATAATATTTAGTAGGTATTTACTATAAATTCATATTCATACTAAATTTGCAACGTGAAATAATTGTATTATTTTGTTTTTAACTATCGAAGACATTAACTACGAAATTAAAATGAATGTATAAATATTTATTCAGTTTAATGAGTCATTAAAAAAATTAAACCCAGATTTTTTCATCTAATTGTTGTAATGCCATGACAGAGCATTATTATAGTATTGTGTTAAACAAAAAATAAATAGAATTCAAAATTTACGAAAAAAATTAGAATTCTTCAAGAGTGGTATTAGTATTGTTAAACTATAATATATTCGTTTAAATATCAGTATACAGAATACGAGTATATTGGGACAATGGGACGACCGAGGGCAGAAAAAAAATATTTTCTGTATTATCAAGAGTAGGTACCTACCTACTTTAATAATAGTAACAGACAAGTTAGTAACCCTTTAAACTATAATGGGTAACTTAATATTATATTTTGTTTTTTGTTTTATGTTTTTAATGAAATATTGTATACAAGGTTAAAGCTGTTTTCGATTGAAATATGAACAAAAAGCTAACCATGTTGAATAACTAAAAAAATGAAAAAAAAAAAATGGAAAATTATAAACAATGAGAGCTTTCCCGGTGGATATAAATTGAGCCAAAATATCCCTTGACTCGGAGCTGTCCTGTGTGGTTAAAACGAAACGAAAAAAAAATGTTCACAATGAACCTGAAATGTAAATCCGGTATCGGAATTAAAGCAGACGAACAATGGTATTAAAATGCGTTTATTATTTTACAGTAACGTTCCTAAATAGGATGAGAAAAGTTATTCAAAAAATTTTTTTTTTGGTTTTTGTGGAAGTTTAAAATACCATATTGTAAGTGTGTCATAACAGAGGATTTTGAAACTTTTTTCGTGGGAATTCAAAATAATAATTTCAAAAAAATGTTTAGGATCTACCGATTTATTTAATATATTTGTACGATAAAAATTAATCGGAAACAACTTATTACTCACTTCATGCGTGATTAATATAAATTTATATTTTGATATCTAGTATATATATATGCAAATGATGATTAAATGGTATTGACTATGGGAAACTGCAGTCATAAATATTTTTCAAACAATAATAACGAACAGAAAAATAGCTAATAACGCACAAACTCAAATTTATTGTTTTCACTAAATCACTGAGACTATTTAATGAGTATGGGACATAAGAAGATATTTTTAAAACAACACTTTACTTGCACACAATGATTATAACACAATTTAATATTGAGTCATTTCACTGAAAATTGTATAGTGGTTTAAAGGACTGGTATTTTATTATATTTTCAAATAATAACGTGTTGTACAAAAGGTCAACTTTGTATGCATAGTAGACACGTCTCACTTATTTACGTATATTATAAGACGTAATTTACACGATTTTTTTACGATTTCAGGTCATGTTTTATTTATATTTTGAAATTTGTTTGGACAAAATGTATTTATTATGAATACATAGAAATCCCGTTGTTCATTTAAATTGTTATAACTAATAAACAACGAACACGATCATATTAAAGTCAAAAACTAGCTCTTACTGATAAAACACGACTGCCAGTATTCACCAAATTTATTTGTTTTATATTTTTAACATTTGATGCTAAATTAATTGAATCTTTCTAATTAATAACGAACGATTGAATTAAGTGTGTTTACAGAAACAGCTTCTGCTTAATTATTCAATATTTATAATACGCAAAAAGCAAAGTTTTTAAAAAATATATTAAAATGAGCAGTCAAAGGGACTTTAATCAACGTTAATTTTAGCGCTTTTGCCTATTGGATAAAATACACGCAGACAATATTAACATAACGATCGAAATTTAATTTAAAATATATGAATTTATAGCCGTACATCTGTCTTGGAAAATGGTGGACACAGAAATAGAACCAATAAAGACATTTGCCAAACGCATTTATGAGATCCCAACGTTTGAAAAGGCGGGACATGTCTGGAGGTCAAATGGAGTATATTAAAAAAGCAATGGCACAAACAACGAATGGGAAAAGACCTAGATGACTAGATGATGACCTATCCAGAGGTTATTGGATAGAGTAAAATCAGACGTACAAATAATTTGTGCACCAGGATCAAGACTAGACGAGCGGGAAGATAGAGAAAGGTGGCGGGAAATAGTTGAAGCAGTGAGGGCTCTAAATGGATTATAAAAGCTAAACGGAGAAGAAGAATATATGAAGACAAAATAAGAATGCATTATATATTATCAAACTTCATTATGATTTCTTACACAAAAACAAAAAAAAAAAGCTCAAAATAATTAAAATATATTGATGATTCGAATAAACAAGCGGACATTAATAAACTAATTTAAAAAGGCCTGAAGCCTCAGCTCTATTCATTTATAAGCTCTATTATTATTATACTGTAATTAATAATTATATTACAATAGTTACGAGTACAATTAACTGTCCATGTATCAATAAATAATATTTTAACTATAATGAATTGCTTAAAATATAAAATAATGTAACAATTTTTTTAATTTTTAATTTATACAAAACTGCTGATAATGAGATTATCGACCTAAACAGTAATAAGTAATAATATAATAGCAGTTATTATTATTTATTCTACTTTAATAAAAAACTAAACGACATTATTAAAATACCTGCCTATATATGTTAACTGTTTATAATTTTAAATGGATCATCAAAATATATTTTGATGCTTAGTGAATAATCACAATATAATTTAACGATGCTGTAGCGTTTTTTTATTCGAAACATGCATTCCTCCACTTTTTAAATTCATTAAATTTGGAATGTAATAACCGATATATACAACAGAAAATTGCTTTCAAAAACAAAATAGAGTATTTGCCTTTGTGCTCTGTTTACAATAGGTTTTTTACCGTACTCTTTACACGCGGTATAAGTTTTAAAAAAAAATTCTCCACGCAACTTTTACCGGATGAAATCCCAGAATTTATTACCGAGTTCCTGAAACTTCTCGAACACGTTTCTGATTACGATTTAGTGATAAATCTGACTCGTAATTACAGATGGTATAACACCTCAAACACACGGCGAATTCATTATAACATTCAGCACATACGAAATAATATAGTATGGATACTAAACACTAATTTATTGATAACATATTATAATATTATTTTTATCATATCGCTTAGTGATGTACACTTAATTTTATCTGCTTGACCATATTATATTTCATCATTGACGGGAAGTTGAGACGAAAAGAAAAATGTGTCGCATGATTAACACATCACGGTGAGTTATATTGAATTATATTTTTTATTATTATATAAACTAATCAAGAAATTAAATACATCAGTTTATTTCTCGTAACATATGTTAATGTGTATATCACCGTTGTATACATTTTATTTTTTTGTTTAACAGTTTTTATTTTTTTTTGTAAACGTTATGATTTTGTCGTTATTCGTGTTGTTTAAGGACAGGATGCAATATGTAATACAACATGTATTCAAAAAACTAAATTAAAAACATGTCATAGAGCTGATAATTAAATCAAAAATATGTATTTTAAAATGGCTTTCTCAATTATTATTACATAAATTGTAGTTCAATACAATTTAAAATAACCGATTTTCTTAAAATTAAATTATAAATTATACTAACAATAAACGGGCACATTGAAAGGATTCTCTGAATACTATTTTTAATGAAATATCCGGAAAGCAATATGTTAATACTATATATTTTTTTAGGATCAGTATTTATTTTTTTGTATACATTTATTTTACGATATTATGTTTGGGTATAAATAATGTTATTTCCCTATACATAACTTAAAATAAGAATCTTTTTGGTAGAGCTTATATATGGAATTCATATATTTATGTGTGATGTATGATTGTATGAATAATACGTATGGAGGATCACTTTGTTTATTTCGTACAATTTTGAATGTTTACTACATGCCTGAAACTGCCTGAACTTTAAAACTTTGTAAATACTAAATGGTGATAAATAATTCAACTATTAAAACGTTCATTTAAATAAAAGCCCAATAAACAACTAAAACATCCATTAAATTATACAAATATTATTTTCTGACACAACATCAGTAATGGTAAAAAGTATTTATAAAAAAAAAGTTTATTGTAGAGGAAAACCTCATTACTTATTTCTGTAATTATTATAATGACTAATATTATTCCAATTTTAACAGGTAAAAATCTACAACTATGAAAAACAGAGTAAAAGATACATTTTAGTGTTAATGTCGATCATATGACTTGTGCAACCAATTAAAATATAGACACCATAAAATATAAAATGTATTATATTTTTTTTATTCTTTTCATTAAGTTATGGAAATGTATCGTAGTAAAATAAATAAAAATAAAACACTTGATAGCCTCTATTTTCAATTGAAAGTAAGTTATTAAAAATGTTAATTTAAATTTATAAAAATTACATAATAATAATATATAATGTGTACTATGTTGTTACATTGTTAAATGTGCAAAGCTTAATTACCTTTTAACACAATTAAATACACAACTTAACCCGGTGACAGGCAAGCTATATTTACAAATAACTATATACTCCATGAATAATTCTGTAGATAGACATTAGGCACTTATCATTATGATACATTTAGAGTTATTATCAATCATAAATGTAATTGTGGTAGATGGTAAAATTATGGGTTGAATGGAATATCCACAAATTAATTATTTGTAAAACTAATTTACTTTTAAGTTCCAACCTATTGGTCCATACGAATGACTATAAAAACGTGCATATAAAGAAGCTGAAATAATTTCCAGGACTTGGTATAATATATCATTTTTATCTAAGTATATTATAAATTTTAATATATATATTCGGAAAAATAAAGTTTTACCTTGTATTCTTTCACATAATCACTACCGCAAATGCTATGCCATAGTAATGATTTTGAAATATTATAATAAATTATGGTATTTTTGACCGTTGGTGTACATGAATTTTCATTATTACCTGTGAAAATATAAACAGTAAGCATTAAAACACATTACACTCTTTTAGCCTGGACATTTTTCAAAGAATTTCATTTGTAAGCATAACATGGGCTTAACTATATAATATGTTGAATTGTTGAACAGACAAGTTTATTTTTCGCAACATGCTTTTATCCTAATTGATACTTAGATACATTGCCTAATAGATATAACATGAAAAAAAAAACAGAACACAGATGTTTCCAAATACATAAATGGCAATTGAAAATGTGTGTATGAATGCCATAAATTTATTTAATGGTTACCCATCTGGATATATTTGGTTCACTAAGTGCAGTACAAGAGGCTCTTAAAAATCAAAATTAATTGTCATGATTATCGTACATCAAAAATTCTGTTTATGCACAAATTACATTATAAAGTCTGAATTAACTCAATGAACTCAATCGCGTCCAATATGTCAGGGGATCAATCATAATGTAAATCCATCATATTTATAATAATTTAAAGTGCTATACAGTGTCTATAACATGCTTTGAATAAAATAAAAATTTTCTTTACGTTTTTGTTATTGAATAGTCTTGCAAATACACCTATCCTGCTATTATTGGTGTAGGAATTATTCAATTATGTTTTAAATTTATTTTATCATGATTTTAATTATGATTATTAAAAAAGATAAACAGTTTGAGGATTTAATTGTATAAAAACATACACTTTTTGTGACTTACTCGTCGGAGGTCGGATATAAACTATTTCCATTGGAAAGAATTGGTAGATAAGTGAATTCATATCAAATTATTACAGTATTAATAAACTGAATACCATGCTAATAACAAGTATGCTGGAAAATGTCTGCATGTAATCAAATTTGTCCTTCAAATGTTTAGCTTTTAAAATTGTTATTCAATTTTTTTCATTCGACTAGCGCCTAATTTGTAATAATTTTATTTTCATATTTTATTAGTGTGTGAAATAATTTCAGTGTTTTTAAAGATAACGTTCCAAAATTATCGCAGTATGTACACACTATTATTGTTAAACCTGTTCTATGTAATATTCTACAGTAGGTAATAGAAGAAAATAGATTAGTTGCAATGCGACAAGACAATAATATATAAGAGGTAGAATAATGGCTATAAATGTTGACAATCGTGAGTATGAATGATTACAAAAATTGCAAATTAAATTCCTATTAAAAATAATAAAACAAATGTAAACCTAACTTAGATAATTGTATTAAATAATGCAGTATAAATTTAAAATAAAATAAAAATAATACACTGCAGATGTAGTTCAATCATTTTATTGATACAATCATATTATTTACTATAAGTTTCATAATTTATAAACTTTACGTATGTATTTTATTTACATAATTAAATACATTTTATTTTCGATTGCATTAACAACATTACTTGTAAACAATTTGATTGGATTTAAATGAGAATGTGTTTAATAATAGTGTTAACGAAGTTCTCACTTTCACAAAAAAAGAATACGATCAAAAGCTACCCGTCCCTTTAGTGAAATTTTCACAATAAATGTTAAAAACCTTTTTCATCACTGATTATTATATTATATATTACAACATCCGCCACTCAACTTAAATGTCTAAGCGCTTTGAAACGACAGCGACGAAGTGAAATTTAATTTTGGATGTGTTGCGAACTACGTACATTATTGTTGTAAGCCTGACAAAGGAACAGATTGTTTGGATGCTCTTAAGTTCGTCTTTCGTGAAAATAAATACGATGCAACATTTATACACCTATAACAGTATCGTATAATAAAATATGAGTATTTTCTGTTCACTTCAAAAATACTTATCCTTTCTAAAAAAAAATCCCTAAAATCTAATTTATAATCTGCATGATGAATAATCATTGTAAATAAAAATGTTTTATATTTTAATAATATAATTTATTGTTATTAAGAAATATGTATATTATTATAAACTATCAAAAAAACATTTTATATAGTTCTTTATTTTAAACATTTAGTTATTAAAAGTTACTAAAAGCAATTATTTTAGTTTAAAACACTTCAAATCTAAGCTGGATAGTAGGTAACTATAAAAAAATGTATTATAATATATACGTAGTACGCTACTCGATATTTTCCATTTTGAAGAAAATGTATTAATCATAAATATGTATTGATAAGTTATAATTACTTAATATACCTCGTGGGAATTAGGTAATTTTTTCATTTTATTTGTTTCTATGGTAATAATCAAAGCGTTACGCAAAATCGGTTAGAAACTAAAAAAAAATTGTACCCAGCCCAAGAACATATTTATGCTAAAATGTGATTAAGAATGCCATTGAAAAATTTATCGTTATACAATGCAGGAAATGAATGATAGTTTTTTTTTTATCGAAATTGAATCATTTTTAGCAAAATCTATACTAAATATAATATAATTTTTAGTATTTGTAATTGCTGTAAATAATTTGAAATAATATACTAATACTCTACTCTGAAGTGAGGAAATCAAGATAAATTCCAAACACTAGTTTGTCCGTGTTAGTATAGTATACTATGTCTGTGCTATTTTTTTTTTTAATTTTTATACCATGCGAATAAATTTTTTTTCATCTTCTTAACATATTAAGCAACATTGTATACATATACTATGTAGTTTATAATAAACTACACATTGCTTGATGTAATTAACAAGATATCGCAGTATTTTAGGAATTGAAATCTTTAATTTTAATAATATGCAGATAATTATTGAAATTTCAAATAAAAATAAACGTGTGCATGGATTTTGACAAATCATTAATCAACAAACCCAATAGAATATTTACAACTTTTAAATATATTATTAATTATTAGTTATATTAACAATGAGTCTTTTTTTTTTAGCAATTGTTTCTATTTTTCTATAAATGTAATATTCTCTATTGTTTTTACGGAATTTCTTTCACTCCACTTTAAAATTCAATAAAAAAAAACATAGAAAGCATAAATTGCAAAGTCTAATAAAATATTTTCCCCAATGTATGTGATCTATGATGAGCTCTCGATTAAATTATTTAAATGATGCCGACGTTAAGTGATATTGACATTAGGAAAGATATTTATTGTTTCCACAAACTCTTGGCACCTTTGTTAGTTGAACATAGAAGATAATATTATTAAGTCAATTCTGAAGACAGTATTACATTTATAAAACACATATACCTATAGGCTATAATAATATAATATGGTTTATCTCATTTTAAATAAAGTCAAATCCCCATCTGTGTGTAAAAATTGAGTTTTGCCACAAGGTCTTCGTAAAAGTTTATTGGACTTATTTTACGTAAATATATTTTACACTGTATTTATAAAACTTTTTTATGTTGAAAATAGCGATGCAGAATCTCAGAATGAAAAGTTACGCAACCAAGAATAGAAAGTACAAACGTTAAAGTAAATGTGGACGAATTTCTACTTAAATTCGACGTAAAATACAAACTAAAATAATATGAACTGCGTAGTCTAGTATAACAACCCTTGTAACTTATACGATTGACTTATGAGTGTTGAACAATGAGAGCAGCCCTTTGCCACCTGCACATAGGGTTTTATTTAAATTATTCGTTTATCGTAAATATTTATTCCATATAAAAGTTGAGAACAAATAACATTCCATGCTCAACGGTATCTATTGAATGTGATCGGTCTACGATTGACGGTTTCGTGGCAAACTATATCTAGGAGCCATAACCATAGTGTCGGACCGTTTTCAGTTCTAACGCATTTATATTCCCTTGGCAAATGGAGTAATAATAATAATAAATTGTCAACATTTTGCAGCCGATACGTTTTTTTATATAAAATAATACGCATTGTATTTTCATCTGAAATATTATTCAAATCTACCAGCATGGGTACATATGTTATGAAATTTATTTTATGTAATACAAACGTTTTAATAAATACTATATTGAATGAGTTATATATATTTGACCAACGTTCAAATTATATAATATAAATGTATGTAATATATTATAGAATTATATATACCAATACCTTTACAAACGTAATTACAATTTGAAACTCAGTATCATGTTAATAGTCTTGAAATGTCAATGTAAATTTGATAGTAAAAATAAAATAAAGGAATTCATCGGAACGACAGCTGGTACAGTGATATAAGTAATTAAAATCACATTCGTCATTAGGCGTATCCCTGATGAAGGATGTAGGTTCTATAATATTTCATTAACTGTGTGCCTATTTTTTATTTACATAAAATATGTATGATAAAATATGTATTATATAATAATCACACTGTCTAGTTTTTCCAATTAAAGCGCAAATTATACAAAAATAAAAATAAAATACTAATTATACATAATATTTTTAGTATTTATAATATTTAATTGTGTTTTATGATATTTAGCATATTAAAATAATTTCAAATTGTCGTTCAAGGCCGCGATTAACTTTACTAGCGATATTATGACGAAGCGATGACACGCTAGTTTAGTACGACGTTATATTGTACATAACATACAATAGTATAAATTATAATATTGTCGTGTTCATAATATCCACGTGGAAGAGTCGGCGGATTGAGTATAATTTCACGATTAACGATATTTCGTATATTAAACTGGAATTCGAATAATTTTGATCCTCAGGTGACGGCTGCTGTTGACATTAAATCGGATGCATACATGTTCGCCGAGCCCATGTTTTCTTGTGTAATCAGTTGTGTAATAAATTAATATCCAATATCAAGATGTTTGTAGGTAGCCGAGTATAAAACGTCCACATGATTTAATCCACATTCCTATTCCGAAATTGTAAATCGTCCGTTCAAAGAGTTTTCAGAATGATGAACCGGTGACATCGACGAAAACGTTGCATCATTTGAAATTATATCGTATCGCTAAGTCCCACAATTAATGTCAAATACTGTATATTATATAGGTACTACCTATATATTGCAATATATTTCCAAACATAGTGTCCTGACGAATCCGTTGGTCGCTGACTGCGATATTATCCGAAAAGAGAACAAGTTAAAAGTTCATCGATCAAAATAGGTTTATGTATGCAATCACTAAACGCACCGTTGGAGGTCCCAATGCATGAAACAGCAGATGAACTGATAAAAACTTGAATGACACAGTGCTTTATGTTTTCAACTTAAAACGACTCCCTGACGACTGACGAGACTGATATAGAGAGTTATGCTACAAGTTTAGTTTATTACCTGCTGAAAATCGATTTGTTTTATACCTATACATTACATATAAAATATTATAGTACTCATGAAAATACTCATATAAAAATCTGGCAACTTTTCATTTTTCCATAGGTACCTACGCAATTATTATTATTAATTAACACGTCATAATAATATCAAATTTTAATCCTAATGCATGGTATTCTCAATTGCGATAATAATTTAATGATATAGTTGGAAAACTATAGCAGCACGCCGGTTGTTGCAAAATTTGTGGCCACCGTTTTGATACAATTCTGATTACATTTCGTGGCAGTATTGAGTATATATATAGAACGGTAATAGCGTTTCGATTTCGAGTTTTGAGGTCTAATAAAGTCGGCTAGCGTATATTTTGCAAACTTATATCGTTAACTTCCTTCCTCCATTAAGAACGAATCGAACGCCGATAAATAAACCGATGATGATCACTGCACGTTTCCGTGACGTAATAAAATAACGTAGCAGCCATTAAACGGTATTTTCAGTAAATATAGCCCACTATTGGATTAAGTCAAATTTAATGTCTATAGTTACTTTTTGAATTTCAATGAGTACCAATGATATACCAGCTATCTAATGTTTTAACATCCTATATAGGTACTGATGGATTAAACGTTTCTCATTTCATAATATCAACGTTAGAAGAAAAATAATCGGATTTCTTTTTTAGTGCCCGGTACTCCAGTGTATTTTTTGTAAACTTTCGATGATAGCATGCTTGCATAGACTCGCAGTTAACTAAGAATCCTTATGGTTAGCTTTATAAGGTTTATATTGTGATAAATGATTTAAATAATAATATACTGCATAGAACACGTTAGTTTTGACACATGGAATCGATAAATAACTTACTTTTGCCATTCAACTAGCATTATATTATTATGTTTTAACCTCTTGTACAGTTTCGAGTGTGTTTAGTTGTTAATCTCTTATATATAATACGAACCTTCGAGATATCTGCTATAAAACTATAATGAACTCCATTACAATATGTTTGCTAAATGTATATTATGAATATATTATATTATTAATAACGACACTGAGACAGTGATTATAATATTGAAATCATTGATAATAAATGAGCCCATATAATAACTAATCGATTTACATTCACTATTCACAGCTTGTACCTTTTTATATCGATATTGGAAATATTACTTTTTTATTCCGCATAAATTCATTATATTTTATGTTAAGTTTATGTTAAGTATTTTATGTTTAATGTTTTATTAATTAGGGGCGTTGGATGCAAAGATTTGCGTGTATTTTCTGTCTTTTAATATGACATTTTTTAGGAATTTGGAGGATAATATCAAATATGTAGAAAAGTCGATTTCAAGTAGACTTCACGACAAATTCAAATCTGCTTTCAGAATTCTTATCGCTTCAATAGAGCAATTGAAATGTTTGGAAAAAACACGTCTCAAATACTTTGTCGCGCATGTATTAGAGAAAGATAGAAAATCACGGTATTGGGTAATAATCAATTCATAGCTTGTATCTAAATCACCAATAATTTTGATGTAATATGCAGTACGTAATACTATAGTGTATCTATTATAGAAATCATATTTTACTTTAGGTAGGTGCCTATACTATTACTGGTTTATTATATTATCATTCATTTATTTCTATAATACGTATTATATGAATTAAACGATTTTACGATGCAATAGAAGTAATATTATGTTTCTTATGCACAACGTATTTTTAAGACGCGAAAACCAATTACTTGGAAATTAGTTTTGAAATATTTAATATTTATATTTTTTTGGGCATAGACAGATTTACATGTCATATTTAAAATATATACAATGAAGCGATGACGTTTCGTTTGATTATATATTTTATAAATATGATTTTGGTTTAAATAAAAAAAAAAAAATATAAATGGATAAAAAATGTGTTAAGACGGATAGGTATTTTCTTTAATTTAGAATTGAATGGCTGTAATCCGTTTTACTTGTTTTTGAAGTTTTTTTTTTATTCCTTAGAAAATAACAAAAATATATGGATATTTAATATTATAGCGGTAAATCGTTTTCACGATAAATGCAAAGATTGGGCTTCAAATTTCAATATGATATCCCGTGTAGTTTGCATTTAATAAACTCAGGACTAATTATTCGATATACCCAAATAATAATCCGGAGGATTAAGTTTTAATACTCACATAACGATAATATATTTTGAAATCACTGCAGCGATTTGCCGTTCAGAGGTAGGTATTTAGCCATTATGTTTTATTGTATTGTTGTGCCAAAATGTTTTACTCGGTTCGCAATAATCGGGAAAATCGTTCGAATTCATTCATAGTTTTGGTTAGACAGATGGTTTTAATTATATGACCATTCGTCGAAATATGTTTAAAACAATGAAATAATATGCGTAGGTGCCTAACCGTACGAATGAACTCTAAACCTAGTACTTAGACGACGAGCATATCCGTTTCTCACCGGCAACTATTATACCTGTATAAGAAAAGAAAACAGCTGATCTATTTATTCGTCGTAAAGTATGCCTACGGAAAAAAACGACTTTGTTGTACGTCTTCAGCGCAATCCAAAGCCGGCCGCAGTATTGGATAATATACGCACCACCATAATATCATAGGCACCACTATAATAGAAAATCCTAAAAAAAAATTCTAATTTCAACATTTTAACTGCACCTCTCCAAACGCCACAAAATCATTTTTTTTTCGCGGTGGTGCTAACTGCTAATTATGTAGGTAACAAAATAATATGCTTGTAGGTACCGTATGTACTACACGTCTACAATAGCTACAAGGTACTAGGGAAAAGCTCACCGTAGAATATTAATTTGTCACCGACAACTATAATACTATATAATAAAAGAAAACAAATGAATTCATTGTACAGTATAAGGAAAAAAAAACAATTTGTTGTGCATCTTCAGACATGATCCAAAGCCCGCCGCAATTTTGGATAATTATGACGCGATGTAGGTAGGTTATACATATTTTATAACAATATTATAACACCACAATATTCGAAAATCCTAAAAAAACTCTACCAAATATTTGTATTCTATTTCTACACGTTTGTAATCCGAATTTTCCAGTTTTCAACTGCACCTCGCCAAACTCTACGAAATCAATTTTTTTCTACGGTCGTGTGATAGCTGCTAAATTTGAAACGAAATAGGTAATATTATTATGCGTGTAGGTACCACCGTATGCACTATACACCTACAGCGTTCTCAGAAAACTCGCACCGTAGAATATTGATTTGTCACCGACAACAGCTATAATATATTATAATGTAAGAAAAGAAAACAGATCAATTCGTCGTATGGTATTCGGAAAAAAAAATACGACGTTGTAAGTCTCAGACATGATCCAAAGCCGGATGCAGTGTCTGAGACGGAGCGATGTAAGTCTTAAGAAATAATAAGTGTGCCACTTCCTTCGTATTTGCAACGGATTTGCCGAGAACGGTGTGCACGTTTCCGTCTTCCACGTGGGTTTTTTTTTTGCGAAGAGAAAATAATATTGATGATGCATGATAAGCGTAAATATGTCCGGAAAAAGCATTTTTTTTTTTTAAATAGAGTATCAATGTATCATAATATTATTATATAGAAATATTATATACGATATCTTATTATATTAATAAGAGTAAAAACTTTTAGTAAACATCTATGTATAACGAAAATTCTTATATGTTAGACACGAGAACGAGATGTATTAATGAACAATGGTTTTCTATTGTATTTTTTCGACGCTGTAAGTATAAAATATAATATATTCATGGGAAATGTAGTTTTGGTGTTTTTGAAACAAAAATGAATCTAAAGCCTATAATATGTACGTACACTAAACGATCTTGAACTAATAATAAAATCATTAAAATAACACATCCATATGGTTCCACGAAGTATAACAAATACAAGAAAATGTTTAGACGTTTTGACTTAAAAATAACTTATAAAACATTTTTACTCATCAAACTAATTATTGAAGTCCCGAATTAAGTTCTTTTCATTGATATCATTATATTATTTTAAATAATAATTTTGTATTGGGTATAATATATTTTATAGTAGGTATACTACCTTTAATTTTTACGACGTTATTTTCACATCAAAATTGGTTTATAGCAGAAAAGCTCCACCCACCGCTCCGCGTCGAAACGGCTCACCCCGAAAGGTCCTGGGGGTCCCATACACGTCATATTATACCTACCATGCCATATCCAAACAGTTCACGATTTTATAGGCGAAGTCGGCGGTCGTTACGATCGGTCAACTATTTTCTAGACTTCGATCGAATTCGTCTTTTTTCCAAACGGTCTCTCCGATATCCCATTTCACGTGTGTATAACACACACACACACACACACACAATATTATTATATAAAATGTGTAAAGCGATAAAAATAAAAGGCAAAAGCCCAGGTAGTGTACCCAAAGATTATTTCTCGCGCTGCGGGTGCTCTCTGTTTGTTTTCTCGTATAACGTCCTCGTCGTCGCCACGCCACTAACGATTTCCCCCGCACCATCCAAACGCCAAGAGATAACAATAATTTCGAACCCCGTCGTAAAGCCCCCGTGTCGTTTATGTACCATGTATCTACACATATAATGTTTAATATACGTATATACTATATACAATATACATAATATAATATATAATATAATATTATTATTTATTGTTTCTCTCTTTTTTTTTTTATTACTTTTTCTTTTTAATATATTGCTTTCTATAGGTAACTTATAACCTACCTACCTATAGGCTATAACTTACAGGTAGCCGGTTTAGGTATAAACGATATTGTTCTTATTAAACATTTATCAATATTTTCCAGAAGCTAGAGGTCTCCATGGTTGAAGTGGTGTTTTGTATTAGATTATGTCCACGTATTTAATTATACATACTAAATAATTGTTCATTATTTATACCTATGTTAGAATAATATCAGACACTTGTTTTAGATACAATATTATTTTATGAATCGTCGACTTCCTTAATTAGATATCAGACAGACACGAGATTAGATCATAACAAATGGCCAATAACAGTAGTATTTATTATTGTCCTTATTATAAAAGTCCATTTATGGAAACCACCAAAGACGTATTATTACTATTATTTAAATGATAACTCATTATTTCTAAACATAATAATTGTAACGTCTCTAAGACGGTGGATGAGAGAGGATAAACATTAACAGTTTATAAAATAGTACACAAGACTTTACATTTAACTTTACATTAACTTTACCATTAACCTCAATACATTACAATAATTTAAATTCCTCGATAAAAGGAAAACATTAATATTCTTTACATTCAAAAGTCGTGGACCTGATATACCCTTTATACTATTATACTATCGGAAATATTTAAATATATTTATAGAGGAAATAATTTTGCATTACCAAAATATTTTTACTATATAAAATTCGTACAACTAATAAATTTAATAAAAAAAAAAAATGAAATAAATTGAGACGGATTTAAGGGTTACTCGAAACTATGTTTTTATTATTGTGTTTGACATACTATAGTAATTTTTAAACGAAATTAATCACAACTAGAAGTTTGTGGATTGTGTTTGGTAAAAGTTTTCAGCTTTCCAACAGGGCTTTCTTATTTGACCAGCTTTTGTTGTAAATAATACATATTTGATGTCAGTAATTCGTTTAAAAATAAATTGCGTGCCCCCATTTATACGCGTTGACTTTTATTTATTTTATAAACTACTGCAACTAACTACAACCATATAATAAAAAAATTTAATTTATTCTTGCATTCTCGAGACAATTTAATGCGATTATTTATAAATATTTATATCGATAAATATCTGCCCGTACATAACAATAATAATTGTCACTTGTCAGAAACAATTACAGTACATGAATTAAAACCAGAAACTGTAATTTTGTATGTACTTTACAACTTCATTAATCTTATTAATTATTATTTCCAAACGTTCTAAGTTCATAATATTTTGTGTTCACTACCAAGTTACAGTTTTATACACATTAAATCATTGGTAAACTGTATTAACTGCTTGGAAATTTATCTATTTTTCGTTAATTTTGGAAATCAAACTCAATATCATTGTTTTGATACTAAAACAACATAATGGGATATGAATATAAATATATAATGTTTAAAGTTTTCAACCAGCAATTGTCTTACGATTTTAGACACTACTACTATACGATGGTTAATCACTGAATGTTTTTTATCGATACCAAGATAAATAAAACATAATGTTAAGACATGATGTACATTATTATGAACAAGAAGCTTATTAACTATTTATATATTCTCCATTCTCGGCGTTACTTTTCACCTTTATTCGACATTGAAAACTTCATAATATTATATTGTTGTTAGAGAAGATTTTGAAAGAGTATAAAATATCATATTTTATGCATGGTTACTGGCTATACAGTTATTCGGTGTTCACTTCTAAAAAATATTTCTATACAAATAACGTAATAATATAAAATATAATACATCACCAAATACAAAATATTCTATTTTTGATGGCTATACGTCAAATCTTATGAAACATATGCCCAATCCCCGGACACGATATCAATTAATTTTTGTAACACGGTCAAGTACTCAACAAGTAACATCAATTTATTATTATTGTTAAATGTATTTTAAATCATTATTTATAAATATTGCACAACAGCCACACACTAATAGTTTTGATAATCAAACAAAAATCCTATCTAATATTTTATGAATACGACTTTGGGGCCTTTAAGTGTCATGAAATACTTTTATGCACTGTAAAATAAATTAACATAAACTTAGAGTTTATTACACTAGTTTTTATAAATTATGATGCTAAACACAATATAATGTAATCGTCTTTGGTTTTTAAATGGCATTTTATACCAGATATTTCGGCGTGCCAAAAGATTTTTTCAAATATCAGAATCATTGAAACACAGTACATTATCTACAGGCTTAGCTGGTTGTATAATGTGTTTATATATATATATATATATATCATTCGTATAACTATATTCTTTGCAGCTGTAGACATTATTGAAATACATGATAAAAATAATTGAAAAGAAAAACTGCAATAACAAAAAAGTCCATTTGATGAATAACAGTTTTAATGGAACTTACGTTTTGTGCCATATACATACATGTACTCATCTACCCGAGTGTTAAAATAACTCAAGAAAATTATAAACTATAACGTGTTCTTTACAATTCTCTATACGTCGATCTGTTGTACGTGTTTTTTAAAACATATTGTTTATTTGTATACGATTATATCGGTTTGATGGAAAAAACACGTTTATCATGTAGTGAAAATATTATATAATAGAATAGTTTATATATTTTATATATGGTGAAATAATAAACCAACTACCCTAATATTGTATACATTTTAATTATTACTACTGTACAATATGATATATAAGTTTTTTTTTTCATTAAAATTACTAAGATCACTATTATAATGTAAACGGCGTATTTACCGTCGAAAACGTTGCTGTCATTATTTTACAGACTAAAATCAAGATTTCCCATTAAAGAAAATGGGTATACAAATAGTTTAAGTTATGTTCATGCAATTTTCCAGTGTATCATTGTACATCGTAGTAATGAATATCGTTCAAATATTTAAATATTTGGTGGGTGTTTTAAATGTTGACATTGTCCATATTATGATTGAAATATTTTTTCCATAAACTTTTATGTTA
This sequence comes from Sitobion miscanthi, assembly GCA_008086715.1. Taxonomy (NCBI): domain Eukaryota; kingdom Metazoa; phylum Arthropoda; class Insecta; order Hemiptera; family Aphididae; genus Sitobion; species Sitobion miscanthi. The sequence continues at coordinate 15,382,176 of CM017802.1, forward strand.
CAAGCTATCCATAAAAGTAAAATATAATGATGATAAAAAAACATCCTTGGTCTAGTTACAACGAGGTCAACAGGACAAAAATACGTGTTTTATATAATATATATAGAACCTTCAACCCTCTTGATTTTAGTTTGTTATAATCAAAGTATTTTATCTTTAAACGGACCATATAATTTCAGTTTGTATCAGCTACAGACACGATAATAATTATGTCCTTTGTTTAATTGTATAGTAAGAAATGTTATATAGATACAACAATGACTTCCTTAAAATTGGCCATTTGAATAATACAATTGTATGCCTGTGTTAATAGTCCCATTTCACATCATCTTTGTACTAAGTAATAAGAAAACACTCGTTTTAACGTGCGCGTTTATCTCACATGCTATACGGTTGTATAGTTATTTGTACAAACAATAGTTTCCGTGCTGTTAAAATATATTTAATATTTAAAGAAATACATTCATTCAAATGGCTATTATAATAATCGAATCATTTTCACGATCGGTGGCGAGGAAATCAAAAACATTTTATCTGCCAGTAGGTAATATAATCTCACACAAAACCATATTGTATTTATGATGTTTGCATAGTACTGCAGTTTTAGGTATGAGGATTGGACCATTTTGGCAAGTGCCTATTGTGACAATGCTCAATGCATACTATAATAAAAATAAATGTATTGCGATCTCGAATTGATGACTTTACTCATATCCATAATTATTTTAAGTATAAATATAATTTTGGTTGTTCTTTATAATTTTTCACTTTAAACAACATTTAAATTATTAACGATTTATCAGGTTAATTATTAATTTGAGCGATCGATAAAAATCGATATATAGACTATTATAGATGTCCAGGAGTTATTCATTGTTAATACTACTAATAATAATAGTTCTCCTGAAGCTTAAAGTTTAATTTTATAATTTTCGTAACATATATAGGTATTTATAAAATGTATAACATATTATACACATTTAAAAGCTAATAATTAATCTTTTATTCAGTTCTACTTACAATGCATTAAGTCAAAAACTAAAACAGTAAGTTAATAATTTAGTATAATATTATCAGACAAATATTATTCTAAAGTTTAAACTCATATTATTACATTTTCTAAATTCGTCGTAATATAATTATTTTATTATTATAATATAAATATATAAATATAAAAAAAAATGTATTCCCCAATGACTGCGATGGTTATTTAAGGTTATATTTAATAATAATATACAAAAAGTTGATAATACTTGAAGAATATTTAAAAATATTTAATATAGGAAGGTTAGGTTGTAGTACCTACACTAACAAATATCAACATTTTTATTTTTATTTGTTTTTTATTTCTCATCTGATATTATACGTTTAACCTAAACTAAAATAAAAATATCACTAAACATTATTCTGCTATAAGACAATTAAAAAATGTTTTTAAAAAATGTAAGTAAGAATATATGATACTAAAATTAATAAACGTAGAACAGTGAGATGAAATTTCGTAAAAATATTAAAATATATTTAATAGACCTTTTTTTGTTTTTGTATTATTTAATTTAGACTCATTTTAAAATGTGTCTTAGATGAAATAACTATTCTAGTTGTAACTACTATCTAATGTATAAAATAAAATGATAAATGATTATACCAAAAATAAATAAATAAATAAATATAAATATCGCTTTTATATGGTTGAAAATTAGAATGCATTTATCATATTATTATATCATTACCATCTGAACACAATCCTTTAATTATACCATGCGTGAATACTGATTATGTTTGCATATGGTATATTTTAAGCTATAAAACAATATCTATACAAAAACATACATTTTTTTTCAGATATAATCAAAATTAATATATTTGAAAATATAACAATTTTAAAAGTTTGAATTTATTATATTTTTAAGTTTTATGAAAGAATGAACGAAAAAGTTTTTTTAGGCGCATCTCAGTTGATGGAAGGTACCTATAGGTAACATTATGTTCCACTTAACAAAGTTTTTTCACTGTACTTACATAATTATAATAAATTATACTTAAAACAGAAAAGTTATAGCACGAAGAAAATAAATAAATTAATAAATTAACACGTTTTATTCGTTTTATTCTGGCTCATCACAATATTATTGGTATATCAGTTATGTGTCAAATATTATCATTATCATTGAATCATCCTATTTACGACCAACCTAATTTATATAATTACATAATTAAAAAACTATTAATATTAACATCTAATAATTATTCTACCGTATAGTAATAGTTAATGTGTTACGATATCATTTTAATGTATAGGTCGCATCAATATTATAAAATTCAGGTTGAGATAATTGATACGATTACAACTACTTATCAGATCCAAGATATATTTCATAATATTGAACGCATGTACAATAATTTTTAGCATTTTAAAAAGTTCAAACTAGTTTGACGAAAAGAGTTAACAAAATGGATGGAGAATTAAAGTAATTCGAGAACAATATTGCTTATATACACTTAATTTTGATGCCATGAAAAGAAGACGGAGAGCCAGCAATATATTTTTTAATTCCGTCCGACATTAATAGCGACGAGCCCTTTAATTAATAAAATTAATTACATTTTCATAAATTTGCATAAACACTGGGTATATCTTCAACACAAAATAAAACGCGCTTTTCAGTAAGTTGCCGGATCGAAGAATACTATGTGTACGCTTTGAGTATGCCGACTTGGGTCAGGCCAGACATTCGGAAGATGGTGCGGCGAGAGACGGCGAACTGAGCGTCACCAATTATAATAATATTATTATTAAGGGTGGGAGTGGAAATAAAAACCCGAAACCGGAAAAGCGGCAAACTCGGCGTGCGTTTTGCGACCGGAAGTCCGCGGATGCCAAACGCTAGTTAGGTAGTATTATACACACTCGGGAAATTCACCGATGACGGTAAGTCCCTCAATAAAATCACTGATGGTGCGTGAAACTTTCTTCTTGAACTCTTATTATACTGCGGCTGCTCAAAAGTCGTTAGCCCAAAGCCCTCGTCGTCGCATTATTGCCTGGGGTTCAAACTTTAATTTCGCTGGCACATACGCGGGGAGCAATATAATAATATGATATATTATATAAGTGTGGCACAGATACACGTTTATGCAGTCCTGAAGAAAGTCGTCGGCACTTTCGCGGCAGATCGTGAGAAATCGATTTGCGCACTCATAAACGGCGATGGTGTGTTATCACAGTATATATGTATAGGTATACCGCCATCGTGGTATATAAGCTCGCCGACATAACATAAACCCGTATCCGTCGATGAAATACGCCGAGAAATTGACAAAGTTTTTGCCAGTTCGGGAAGCTGCAAGCACTAAAAAGTCACAGTGTTTCACATTCGGAGAGAAGAAAATTATTACACCCTTCATTAGCCCGAGACCGCGGTGGAAGTCGCGAGAGGGATATCATTTATTTTCCTTACACCCTATCGTGCTTGACTTTTTATTTTTATTTCGTTAAAAATAATACGAAATAATTTCGTCGTTGTTTTGTTTTATATAACGCCGTGGGCACATATCCCACACGGTCTACATAGTCGCAAAAATGTGTCTACAAAAGTATATTTAGGTACAACAAGAAACAGAATTAATTTATATGCAGAACCATTACTATAATGAATATTAAACTTTTCGAAGATGTTTAAGAGGTTATATTATTATTGTTATTATTATTTTGGTCTTGTTGCATTGTGAACTTTGATATCAAATTGTCATTGTTCCGAACATGCACTTCTACAATAATATACACATTTTCATCTTTAAAAAAAACCATTTCTTGTTTGTTTTCGATTAAAAAAAATTCTTGTCATCATTCACCACACTTTGTCAAACATTAAATCAATACTCTTAGTTAAACTCATTTTTAGACTACACAATTATTTAGAACGTAAAATTAAAATTTATAAAAAGCAATTGGTGTTGAATTTACGCACCAAACATTTAATTGTTACAATATTTTACAAACCAAATTTATTGAATAATGTATGCCTATTAACTACCATTTATAAATGCAATATTGTATTTTAATGTGGTTATTTTAAGTTATTTCCTATTTAAATATGTTTATTTTAATAAAACAAATGGTTCATACATGTGGTTACAACATATATAAATTATTAGATTAGGCAATAAATAATGATAGAAATAATAATAAAAATTGTTTCAAACAATCTATCAAAAAGGGTTTGATTTTTTTGATGAATATAAACTTTTATTATTTATTATTTATTATTTATTTATTTAAACAGGGGTATAACACTTTTTTTTATAAGACAATTTTGTGTGTGAACAATTTTGATTCTGTTTATAAAAACGAATTATAATATTATTAAAGTCACTTTATTGTTAAAAATGCATCTATGAAAATTGATAATAAGTTTAATAAGTTAGTTATGTTAAAGATTGCTGCAATATTACTGAAAATATTAAAATTACAACAATATATTTTTATTGTTTTACAATTAATTGTTATTAGATACCTACATAAAAATATAAATATTATACAATATACCTAATTTATAATATATTTTCAACTAGTCTTATTCACTTTTTGTTAAACTGATAGTTTTTACACAATGAAAAGTTTTAAATTAATAGTTTGTAGGTACATTATCCATAAACAAGTTTATTCACTAAGCGTTATCAGCCCTTTTTATTTTTCAATAATGCAGTTATTCAAAATTTGATTTTCTTTTAAATATAGGTACTTAAGAGGACGTCACACCCACATGTGTTCTCTTACAATTAGAGACGCGGGATAATTTTACTCCCTCTGTATTTTTAGTAGAGTTACAAAAATTCCACAATAAATACGAAACATTTATCTATGTTGTAGGGTTTTTATTATTAGGATAGTATAAATACAATTAAAGTTATCAGTTTGAGAACATTGGGCTTTTTGTTTTTTCATTTAATTATTAAAAATTATTGCTATCATAAAAAATGAAAACCCTACGACACAGATAAAGTTATTCACTGTGTGATGTGGAATTTTGGTAGCATGAATACAGAGGAAGTTAAACTATTCACGCAAAACCGTTTTTTCTATTTTGTACATTTGAAAGACGGAGATAACACACGCGGGTGTGACGTCATCTTAAAGACCATAATTTCAAATTCTTGATGTTTATTGAAGAACAGAAATTTTATATCGCCACAAGCCACTATATACGTGGTACGAAAATGATCAGGAATTTGAAAATATTATTCTTAATTAGAACCTGGATTTCAAAATTTCGAAAAATTAGAATTTGAATAAATTCATTATTAAAATATGACGAAATGTGGGTGTGCATGATTGGTGAATCACCCTGTACTATGAATTCTATTCAATTAATTATTTATTAACTTTAAAGAGATTAATATGTATAAAAATATGAGTTATGACTCATAATTATGTCAACCAAGTTATTGGCTGTTTATATTGTGTGACGTGCTGTGATATCGAAAAAATTTTACCGCATAAAATATAACTGTAATAATAAATAAAGTTACGAATTATTATTTTTTGATGAAAATATACATAAAATACTTTCCACTGTATTATATTCATAACAAAGGAGTTCAACATTTATTAGACAAAAATAAAAAAGTTTAATCAATGATATAGGTAACAAAATATAATAATAATAATTAAAAAATTGTTTATCTTTGCAAAAAAAAAAAAAAATGTTATTGCATTTAAATAGATTTGAAGTATATTATTATATTTTCAAATAATTCAAATTAAACTATTCGTCATTTAATAGTAACTGATTCAGTATTCTTCAATGTGTCATAATCGTGTGTTGTATCGAATACCTAGTACCCATTACCTAGCTAATATTTAAAATAATTTAATGTTTAGCAATAATTATAAATTTAAATTCTCACGAAGGTAAGGTTTTAAAACACTGCTCTTTCGTATAATTTTATATTTTTATAATGATAAAAATACCTGCAATATTTTTGCCAGTTATAAATGTTTGTTATACATTTTCAATTTATAAAAAAAAAATAATACAACTCTAAACTTGAGAACGTTAACTAACAATACAATATAATATAATATTTAAAAAAAAAACTGTAGGCGTGTTTTTTTTAAATTTAAATTATGGCATTTAAAAAAATGGAAATGGTTTGCGTAACCTTTTATACGATAGACTCGTGTTGGTGTTAAAAATAAACAAAAAAACTTTAAGCGTAGCTTTTAGCCAGAGTAAACATCATTACTATCTCTACGTATCTTCTTGTTTTACTACTCCTGTTAAATTATATAGGTATACCTATATAAGATGATATTTTATGTTGCATTTTTTTTTATTCATGATGAATAATACGGTGAATATTTATCAACAGATTTATGAACAAAATATCGTTATCGTATTATAATGCTATTTATTTTTTTAATAATTAGTCACGTGCGTATTATAAGTAAATACACGCCTTTATTTTTATTTTTAATGAATGAACCAATGAATTTTCGACAAAATAAACACGTAAGTATTAATGTCGAATAATTAAATAGTTGTAAAGTGCAAGAACATGATAATCAATTAGTCGTTGGTAAAATGCGTCCACATAGAAAGTTATAATGATACGAATGTGTAAATACAACTATAATTATTATAGGAGTATAAAAACAATATTATAAAAGAAAATATTGCCATGGTTTAATTACCGAATTTACAACTTTTCCACAGTTTTTTTTAAATTCTGTGACCTGTGTTGCATAATTAACGAGAGTAAATTATAGACATTAATAGGGCACTGAGTTTAGGTTAGGTAGGTTGGTAATAAATAATAACTTACAAATATTATGATTTACGTCAAGGTAAAAACTAGACTCGATACCCTATCATATTAGCTACTTTTATCATAATATGAAACTTGTTTAGCACTAGATACATACAAAAAGTGTATACAAAAGAGAAAAAAAATTTAACAAAACAAAAACCTAACTTTATACATAACCAATATATTCACAGTTCACCAAATCTACAATCATTTAAAAAGAATCCAAACAAAATGCTTCTTTTTTTTAGTGCAATTAACTTCTAAGTTTGAAGTCAGTTAAATAACTCCTATTTGAGGATAAATTTGATTAATAATAAATTGACGCTTAATCAATATTTTTAAAATTATTAATTGGTACGAATGCACGAGTTTACCAAAATTTCGAGAAAATATCTAAAAAGTAAAAACTCTTATGTTAGGACTTGATGATATTATAACAATAGCTATTGAAATTCATACGCGTACCTTCGATATATTTTTTTGAGTAAAATTATAGCAATACGAACATAATATGGCTTGATATTATAATTACATTTATAGTGCATAATACTGCGTAATATGATTTGTTTCAATTAAAAATAATTATTATAATAACAAAAAAATTGCAAATAAAGGGTATAAGGTTTAGCTTAATGTTTGTCGTTTGATAGTATGACAATAGCGATTTACCAATAAATTCTGGTTACGTTATAAAATAAATAAATGTTACAAGCTATCAAATAATAGACGATCACGATCATATTGTTATTATTGTGTTCTTTTGTTCCGGCGATGAAAGCAACAAATTGAAAATTGCAACACTTTAATTTGACATAGATCCTTATGGGTACTAGATAGGTAGCGAGGAAAATTATCGATTGGTAAACAAACAAAACGAAATGTTATCAATTTAATTTATATAGCATTTCAAAATCTCATTGAGCACGTAAAACCTCAAAAACCGACACCAAGTATAGGTACGTATACGATTGTGAAAAATTTCTGGACCATATCGTCGGTGACGTTTTTTGATTGTTATCCGACGCTCGTCGCCTTTTTGATTGCATTCCACAATGTTGTCTGGCTTTTAAACAAGGCGTATAAATTTCACCTTCTTTGCAAGCAGTCTTCATGTACTTATACATATTATTATGTTATTGACTTTTCATTTTCCTCTACCAAACATGTTTGCACATCCAATCCACAATATAACATAACCTGTCGCAAACCGCTTTAGCAACCTTCAAAATATTATAATAAACTATATAAGATTGATTTCGGTGGTAGGTATCCAATGCATATAAAAATACAAAATATATACAAAGAGGATCACGGACAAAAATAACATATAAATAAAAGAAATAATAATAATAAATCTCAAAGTTATCAAAAATACCTTTGGAAAGGGCTGACCAGTACGGGTCACAATTCCGGATAAAAGGATACATCGTAGCCGGTAAAAAGGCGTATATTTTATATTTGCATGAATACGATGGTTTAGGGAAGGAAATGTAATGCACCAAAAAGAACCTTTTTCACGTACCGTTGGATATGGTGAAATCTAGGACGTCTAAGAAGATTTCAGTATTTGGGACGTTACGCAAGAGAAACTAATAATGTGTTTAAAAACGGTCCGAAGGCAGATAGATTGAAAAGAAGTATCCTCCATTGATGGCAGAGTCGTCGGGTAGACGAGAACAGTGAATGGAACTGTGGAAGTAGTGTGTTTTCCAATATTGGCGGAGACATGGGTTAGTAAACTACAGCTATATTTTTAGTGATTTAGGTACCACGTATCCACTGGGTCGAGTAATTTGCGTATCGATATCTATACAAAGCAACTCACCCTAGTCCCAATACCGCACACCAAAAATCCACTTATCCGTTCAAAAAAAAAAAAAAAAACAACTGTTCCCCAGTGACCAAACGATAATTAAAGTTTTTAAATTAAACATATTATATTCTACATGCGAATTTGGGATCAAATATGTTTTTTAATGTACCTATGTAATATATTGACAGAAATAAAAAAAAAAAACCGTAAATAACAGAAATTACAAATCGTAAATAAACCAACGTATAATGTTTAGAGTGATTGGACCGAAAATGTAGTTGTCTTATAACGAATATCAGGTTTAACTAGCGAATTACGAAAAAAAATAATTTATAATGATTATCGCTTTAAAATAAAATCAATCCATTGAAACTTGATCGTAAACGATATTAATTTATCAAATAAACAAATATATAAATATTATTATACAAACAAAACAAAGACAACATTATATAGAAAAGTGTAACAATTTAAATTTTTTTCTTAAATTATCAAAATTAAAATAGATTTAAAAGAATCATTTAATATTATAACATATTTTATTTTTTCAAATTTCAATGACCGTAAAATATTGCAACTTATCTAACTATGCATACTAAATGACAAATGTTAACAAAATATAACTTTTGAAATAAATAGAAAAATAATTAATTATATTTTAATAAAACAAAATCAATAATTATGAAGGAATGTTGAAATGTATACAATAGTTTATTGCTTCAATGAGTTGTATTGATCTAAGAAAAAATTTGATTCAATTAACAAATGTTAATATTGTACTATCATAAATAACATATTACGTTTAAAATCTGGAGTGCTATAAAGTCGATTATAATTATACAGAAGAACTTAGATTATCCAAACTGCAATAATTGACGTGTCCGAACACTCAGTTATCTGAACGTCATAAAATATATTATTATATAAAATAATCTTATATAATATAAAAATTAGCCGTTAGAGACAAATTGTATGGTTGAGATTTATATGATAAAAACAAATTTAACCAATAATTTCGAAAAATAATAACTGATAACATATTAATTAAAGCAAATCAGACATGATAGATAGATATATAGATAGATTATAATAAATGGTTGTAATTATTCGGGTTATAATATCTAATAATGACGAATATGCAGATCTAACATTATTGACCAATTGGTAACTATACTATTTGGAATCCCGGACCAACAGAATTAGAATAGAAGCCATTGTGGCTATTACAGCTATTATTTATAAAAGGCAAGAGTATTGATGCGGCTTAATCAATGAATAGTCGACCGATTTTTACGGTTCAAGGAAAGTTTAGATAATTAATATATAAAACTAGTTATTTAAGGGTGTCTAAACAGCTAGTAAAAGTATTAAAATCGTTAAAATCATAACCACATATTCGTTTATTTCTGCTTGCAATTGGTTCGCGTAATCAAAAAAAAAAATAGTTACTATTACTATGCGGCGCAGATGGATTTCTGATGTCAGATTCAATTGTTTCCATGCAACACCGGTTAATAGACGCAGTTAGTTATAAATAGAAAAAAATATTTTGTATGTTTTATTCGTGATAATATTATACATGAAATATATATTATGTATATGCATAAAAACTATTTTCAACATCCGAACTTGGCGTTCCCGAACTATTTGCGGTCCCAATTAGTTCGAATAACGGACGTTCTACTGTAATTATTAATCTGAAAATCAAAATGAGGAATTTTCTTTAACTCGCCATTGATTCATTATTTAATATTTATTAGTATAATGTTACACGATAAATTGAATAAGAAAGGTGTCCAGTTTAATTACGTTTTTAAGCGTTTATTAAACCTAATATTCACAAAAATTTACCAAACTATTGAGGGCCCTTCTAAGTAAACTATTACAAAATCGTTTTAGTATTTCATTAAATTAACTCTATCAATAAAATAATTTGACAAATGTCATGTTAATTGTTTATGAATTTATGATAATAATATATCAATAGCGTTTTAAAATAATTATTTATTACTAACAAAAAGTTTAATTTGCAAATGAACTGATTTTCATAATTGTATACAATATGATATTGACTTAGTTTATTGGCAACAAGTTCATAATTTATAGTATAATATTATAGTCATAAACTCATAACAAATAAAAATAATTTATACTATATTTTTATACTATTTAACCGTAAACGTAAAAGTCAGTTTGATTTCAATATAGAACACGCACTGCAATCATAAATATTTAACTTTTTTATTTACTTGTTGTTCGAAAGTTAAATAAAACTTTAAAACCGTAAATGTTTTTTTTTTTTTTTATTAAGATTTAAAATGTAAAGTAATTTAAAAGCTATAAGTACTATCATAATCTAGTAGGTATAAATCTATTTTATGCACGAAATAGTACACAATTGTATGTATAAATACAATTGAAGTTCATTAAAATTCATAAAATAATAATATAGATTTTTACTTTCATTTTTTCTTTTTTTTTAAAGAAATAACCTTTGGCAATTTGGCCATTGGGACACAATGGCCAATTTTTCATTTTTTTTAATACTGGCCATCTTAATCCCATTACGTATGCATATAAGAAAAAAAGTTACTACCTATCTAGATAGTTCAGAATATACTTTTATGTAAGTACGACATTATAAAATGTTTGAAAAGATTTCATGTCAGATTATTTATATATACCTGCCGTCGAACATTGCTGTATTATCTAAAAAAAAATAATACGTTAACCCGAAACCCAACTATTTTCATTATTATTATCATCGGTATACCATTATTATAGATAGGTACATGTAGATATATTATAATATAATGACATGTTGGTCTAATATGATGTACATTTTTATTCTCTCGATGAATTATTTTAATGATACGGTCGTTATTATAATATTTTTATTCGGTTTACATCAGATTGCGGTCTAAACAACTACTATACTTTTAACAAGGACATGACGAGGTTTAATTCATCCATGCAATAATAATATTCTCGATATATTTATAAGCAGCGTTCTGGCCTAAAATACAAATATTAAAATAACTACGAGTCTTTTTTAGTTATTTTTATTCCATTCTGATGTAGGTATTTAGCAATTGATTATAATTAATTATAGTTTTCAAATGGAAGCGAAATTTGACAGGTTTGAATAGTTCATCTGCGCAATTATTTTTATGATCGGTTTTAGATAACATGAGATTATTTATTGTTCTATAATATCCATATTTTTCTTATTATATAATTCGTACCAACGGAAGCATAAAATATTATGTTTTTTTCGACTATAATCATTTGCCATTTTGCCTCGTTTAATTGTTTTACGAACAATCGACTACGGCACTATTCTTAGGTACCTGTTAACGGCGCGTGTTTATTAACATGTCTTACAAACAAATCAATAAACATAGATAAACGTGTTAAATAGAAGATAATTGTCGACATTTTTTTTTTTCATCGATCTGATTTTATTAAATCAACCGTTAACGGAACTAAATGAACGTCGATTCCCACTACAGTAGAAAAATGTTTAAAACTTTTTTGTTTTTAATAAATTACACAATAACAATATGAATACATCGGTGCGATATGACATCTCTATATTTTTTATTACTAATTTGTATTTTAATATCTGCATATAAATAGGTACCACTAAAATCATAGAAGCTCAAAGCGTTATCTCGAATGCGCGTACCGTGTACCAAAAACACAAAGGAATATTTATGCCTTTATTTTATTTGTTTATTATTCGCGCCGAGGGTCGTAATGTACTGCTGCATATGATCCGATGTGTCATCACCAGCGGTGCGAGGATTTCCACAGTGCATTTTTCGGACGGGCGTTCGGCAAACGAATCCTGGAAAAATTGCAGGTCGCTGATAAATGGCGTCGCGGAGGGGGAGGGTGGGGGGGGGCGAGTGGGATGTGACGCGAGTGGTTCTTAAGACCGGTCCGGAAACACGAGCCGCGGGCCGTGATGGGTTTTCTCTCCGAACGGATGTTATTATTGTTCGGCGGTAAACATACCACCCACACCGCACCTGCGTCCACCACGCGAAGCTGCAGAGGGAAAAAATCCGGGCGGATCGTCGCGGGCGCGGTGAGTAGCGGATGGGAGGCCACCGGCGAACAGTATGACGGCGACGGTGTGTATTATGCAAATCGCGTAAACGTTCATAAGAGCCCAGGGATTTATCGTTATCGACTGTTGGGCCCGCGGATCCAATGAGTTATGGGAGCGAGCATCTCCGCCACGACCGCGCCGCAGGAGGACTGCCACGCCACAGCCGCCGGGCCGCCGTCCTACCTCCGTAAACGTCACGCCGCCGGGATAGGACGGTTGAATTATGACTAAAAGCGTTTCGCGAAATAAATGAAAAAAAAAAAAATTGAAAAAAAAAACCAGAAACCGAAAAAAAAAATCACGATCAACGATATTACAACGCCAGCTGGGCAAACCCTCTTCGATCCTATACGTATGTTAATGTTGCACGCCCCGTCGATGGTGGTGAGGAAGGTAGAGGGGATGGAGAAGTGTCAAGAACTTTATTTTGTAATGGAACAGATTCATTTGTATGTTTATGAACGAGACAGCGGAGTACAAACAACACAACAATACGAATAACGGAAAAAAGTTAAACAAAAAAACCTACCTCGCAGATATACGTGGAACATCCTTTAAACTCTAAAATTATTTAATAATATGCGAACTGCCGATAAATATTATTATTTGTATATAGACGCATGATGACTAGATTTTCAATAATAGACTATAATATAATGAGATGGGTACGCGGCTGGTCGATAAAAAATGACACGTCGACGTTAGTTCCGGTCATGTTCGCGAAGTGTCGAGCCACCTACTTTTTATCTGACATGATCTGATGTTAAAACAAAAAAAAACTTGTAGGCAAAAAATAACTAAAAACCAAATACGTTCATATAGTCATATCAATATAATATAATATGTTATGCACTCGCTAACTTTTATAATAATATTTTCTTAAAGTCGCAGTGAAAACTATTTGTACCGATTTTTCGTATTTCCCAATTTGGTTTCAAAAAACCAACCCTCCAAGAAGATTAAAAAGAAAATGGCCAAGAGACGCTCTTGCCTAAAAAAAAAAAGAAAAAAAAACGGTCTCCATAATATATAAACCCATCAAATAAATAGGAGGTATTGTTGATGGACGGTTTACCCCCACAAGACATTCAAGTCATATATTACCTATGTTATCAAATTTACTTATTGTACAAATTATATAGATTGTAAATATGCAAAAATTATAAAATATTATATTAGCTGATTACGGATATCTAAATAAATACTATTACAATCCACGCCTAACACAAAGCGAATTATAATAATAAATTATGATTTTATGTTAACGAGAACCTAGGTATATATTGTTATTAAGTGTTTGTTTGGGGCCGGAGCGGCGCAATGGTCACGCCACGCAGTTGACTACGACTCGCACAGTCATCGGTTCGATTCATATAGCAAAGTGCATACAATTTGTGTGGTTCTACGCGACAACCAATTTCCCGTGCTGTCGTCCGATTGCACATCCGGTTTCCAACTAGGTCCCACTCCACTGGAAGTGAAAACCGCAAATGTATCCTCTTGGAGAACATACATAGGTACAATGATATATGCATAGATAAATATATCACATGATCTCCCTACTACCCACTTGTGATAAGCATTGACAAAGACCTTGAGGTCGTTTCAATGAACAAATACAGAAAAAAAAAAATTGTTTAACATTTTATTGCACTGAGGGGGAGGGGAGATTCGCAGTATTTTTATTTTTATCCACTTGGATTGACGACCGCCGTTGTACATCGCTAATTTAATATGAAAAAACCCCCAAGTACTATCAATTATAGGTAAAACTCATACAGGACGACCCACGAGTAATGATCATTAAACAGCGTAATATGTTGTTATACGTAAACGAGCACATACGAATGAAATACCAGTACAGTGCAGGTCATGTGATTTAAATGAGTCAAGTACAACTTTATATTTCTATATAATATTATGATAAATAAACTTTTAGATCAACAGAAATAATAAGATTTAATGGAGAAAAATCGTACTTGAAAGTTGAAATAACACTTTGCCTTGAACCTATATTCATCCTCGTAAACTATTACATTGAAATAATAAATAAACTTACCTTTCACCACATAAAATCTTAATCTATAGGCATCGATATTGATTTCAACATTGCGTAGAGTGTATTAATAATTACCTGAAACACAAGCAATGTCACTACATTAGAATAAACCAACAAAAATACCGCCTAAGGGTTTTCGGTAAAAAAAGATGGAATATCATATTATTATTTTTTTAAACATTTAAGAATTATAAGTCAATATAACATAGCAACATTATTTTACTTCAAAATCATCAGTTTATATAAAAAACCAATCATTTTATAATGATTAAAAAAATACCAAAAATCGAAATAACTTATTTGTTTTGAAAAAAATTTACGTTATTAATATTGCGTTTTGAAAAATATATATAAATACATACAATATAATAGCACATAAGTTAATTTAAAAAATGTGTCTTGCGTTAAAAAAGTATCTTAAACATTTTATAAAATCGTAAAAATATTTTTAAAAGTAATAAATTTTATTAAGGAAACCATTGATAATAATTGCAATGATTACTTATCATATTATTCAAAACACAACCTCATTTATTCATAATGAATTATTTTAGGACATGATTTATTTGTAAACTTGGCACAAGCTAGTTTTATGAATCCAAAAATCTTTAATATGGTGCTCTAAATCATAATATAATGCGGAGTTAATTTAGTACCAAGAGACAGATTATAAGACATCTAAATCCTAAATGACTAAATATGAGAAATTTGTTAAACCTAACTACAATATTTAAGGAAGATTCACTTCGAGCAATGCAATTTTACATACCATTGTCCATTAATATTCACGTTGTTAGAACACCATTAAAATAATATAGTTGTCTAACCCTTGTAGTATTTGTGTGTGCAATAATCTTAAGTAGACTCAGTAAATAGTATATAAATAATATAGCAAGTACTATAAATATAATATATTGAATTTAAATCTTTTCAAGAAAAACCGTTTATACAAACGTCATCAACAAGGAAATATTCATAACCCTCATGGCCTGTATCTGGATATTACGGAACCATTTCAAAAATAAATACATGACTGTATAACATTTATTGAAAATTGCATACTTAAAAATATTATTTTTTTAACTGATCTATAGTTTGTCGATTATCCATGATCACAGAACATTGCCCAATATTCTCGACTCCAGATACAAAATCAGGGTAATAAGCTGAATAATAAATAATGATTTCATATTTTTTTGGTCCTGAAAATCCAATCTAAAATGCATTGAACTGATGTAAAAACATAATAATATTATGGTAGTTTATAGATTCAATTTAGTTTTTACGGATTACAATTTTGGTAACGTTTTTTAATATACCAATCATTTAACAATATGGAATACATTAAACAATTCATTTAAAACCTAACCATAATAACATAAAACAAAAATGTAATAAGACTAACGAATAACTTTGTTTTTCTTCCAAATCATAGGAATACGATCATCCCATATTATAATATAATTCTGTTCCCCAGAAAATAGTAGCCTTATCATAATCGAGGCATGTTGTAAGCATCGCTACTCTTATCTCTACAATATATATTTTGTCATAGTAATAGACGCTGGCATCAACATTATTTGGAGGTCCATAACTCGGGATCGAGTTCACAGATCGAGACTACTCAACGGATCTGAACAATACGCACAAAGTTTTCTTGGTGCAATTACAAGAACAATAAACAGCCGAAATTACAATATTTGAGAGTTCGCTGTTGGTAAACGATTATCTTCATCAAGCTTATCATGATGTCCATAATTTATAACCACTAACTTTTGTTTTTTTAAGCACTTTTAATGTTATTAAGTTTAGCAGCGATAAATAGTGCATATGCTCGAGATCCGTAATCTGTACTTACTTTGATTGTATACAGGAAAAATCGAAGTTAACCAAAAAAGTACAATATAAACGTTGATGGTAAATATTATCGAGCATATATTATTGCATTGCACATTTCTTGCAAAAAGAAGATTTTGAAGTTGCATTTGAAATTAATGCTTGATTTTTTTCTACTAAATTCGTACCTTGAAATGTATTTTAGTATTTTCTAGTTGATAAATGTTGGATGACTGTGAAACGTTTTTCACCATTCACTTTGACGTTACATTTCAAACAGATCAAATCTATAATCCATCTGTAGAAAAAATACCTTTATATTCGGCAACAAATTTGTTTAGTCTAATAGACGTAGTTGCACTGGTTTTCGGCATTTTAAATATAAATAAATAAAATCGAATGAATGTTAATCGCACTCGGATCACGACAAACACGACTAATATATGGTTCACTGAAACCTATTCATTAACAGATTACTACTTCTCCCAATAGATCTCAGATAAGATAAGAAAATACTTCGTCAAACTACATAATTATTATAAATACGCTATTTTAATTAAAATAAACAAAATAAGCAAAATATTGCATATCATGCATTTAAAAACCGTATATATGCAATAAAAAATACAGAAATATGCAGTATATGTCAAAAAGGACAAAATATTCGAAAATATGCAAAATAAAAATGTATATTTGGGATCTATTGATTACAAATCAAACTTGTAGCTTACTTAGCTGTTGTTTGGACTGTTCAGAAAAAACATGGGAATGCATATAAATAAGGGCCTTAGTGATCATTAATCACAAATCAAATAATCAAATACATTAAAAAAAAAAAATCCACACATGTGTACAAAATATATCATTTATATTTATATTTATACTTTTTTTTTATATTATGATGGTATTTCAATGTAATTTGCAATATATTATTATCAGTTTGAGACGACAAGTGATTTACCGTATTGTTGTTACAACTGATAACAGTCAATGCAAAATCAGATGCATGTACAGTTTTTATGTTCCGTCAAAGTCGTACTTTTAATTTTGTCCATTCGCATGAATCGGGAATCTACCTAGTTGATAATTCTATCACGATGCATCATCACCATCCGGCATTCACACGCACAACGAGACATCAAAATAGCCACGTGACGTGGACGACGAAAAATCACGGGCTAGACATAATATTGCGTCGGACTAGATTTTCCTTTTAGTTGCTTCGACGTTTTCCATTATTCAACATGACAATACCATAAACACCGACAAATGTCCGCGAATAACCGCCGGGTCACCGGATGGACCGTAATTAGTCAACTCGTATAAACCGTAGGTACAGTTTGTCGATAATCTTCGTATGGTACAGCAGACGTACGTCCTTCTATTGTGATGGAAGCGTTCCACGCCCTTATTCTATAATCCAGGGGGTCACCAATTAATATTTTTGATGTGCCACATTTGGAAACGGGAAATTGTTTACGGGCCATCAAAATAGCTGACATCGGTGATAACCAATGAACAAAAGAGATAAATTACAACATTATAACGTATAATATTAACGGTTTTTACTTTTTCTCTTGTCTGCGGGCCGGAAAAACTCGTCCGCGAGTTGCCATTTGGTGACCACTGCGAGTATAATCGATCACGTTTATTTCAAATAAGTATATTTTTGATTTAGTTCATACCCGGTAACGTTACACAGGGATGGTTGCGGATCGGTATATACTATTATTATTTTATAATAATTATTGTAGTCGGGTGACATGTGGGGTGGGGGAGATAAAAACGCGAACGTGAACACGAATACTTCACTCTTGTTGTAGTCGTATGTTTCACTTTGTCGCGGTCGTGTTTTTAGGACTGTGGACTGACGCGTGTATTGTACAATAGTAATGTAAATATAACCGAGAGAAGAACGTCGGACGGGCAGAGAGTAGGAAGAACAAAATATATAAAAGAAGAACAAACGACTTGTGTATGGTTTTATCTGGAGGCTTTCCGCAAAGGAATGGTATATTGGAGATGAATGGAAATTTCCTTTTGCACGATACCTAGTATGATGTATAGCAGTGAGCGGAAGGATCTTTAATATTTATTACACCACGACGGGATGTCTGTAGACCACGAATAAATCTTTGGCAGCAGATCTTTTATTCGCATCATCGTGTTGGGGTCTGAATGAAAAAAAAGACGTACAGAAAGAAGAATATTAAAAAAAAAAAAAAAATATATATATAATGTGTAGAAACACCGTTGGATAGTGGATTCAGGACCAATGCGTATATCTATGTATGTTGTTGAGACTAATGCAGACTATGTTATTCAAAAAACGTAATATTACTTAAGCAGTTGTTATATTATTATTCGGAAAATAAATCGGGTTTATAACATTATTATTATTACTAAGGTACTATAGACCTTTTAGTAATTTTCATCCACCTTATCATTAGTAGGCAGGGCCCATTTTTGTGTGAAATAATATTATGTCATACTGTATACGTATGGTACTATTATTAAATTCACTATGAGTATAAGAACTAAATTGTACATATAGTGTGTAATTAATAATGAGTTATTTGGACAGCAAATACAATACTTGTTTAGGTGATGTACTAAACATTGCATACATATTATACGAAGAATTACAAATGAATTTGCTCTGTGTGTAACTATGTAACTATGTACTGTAGGAATCAGATAACGTATTTGATTTCATAAGGTTCTACATATTATTGGAAACATGAAATGGAGTAGTCGGTGTTTTTTTTAATTAATCTCTCTCCGTAATATTATTAGTTTAACATAAATAATAAACATATTTAAGATATTTCTAATTCGAAGGATACTAGTTTTAAATAATTGTAAAATACATTCAAACCATTAATAACAAGAACATGAAAATGATCTGTCCAGTATCCAAATAATAACAAAAACACATAATATACATACACAATTTTCATTTGATAAACGTATATTGTGTATAATATACAATAGTATAATTTATATATACATATACATAGTGCAGCTATAATAATCTAATTAAGTTAAACCGCAAATTTCCCAGACATAGAACACACAGTATAACTACTGTTATATACTAAAATGTTATTATAGAACATAATTCTTAATAGAAGTGGGTGTTTTGGTTTATACATTTATAATATTATAACGTAGCGTACAGACTCATGTCCGAAACAGTGTGTCAGATCCGTACTTAGAAATGTATTAACCTTGGAAGATTATTCAGTGGGATCAAAATAAGCGTACCTATTATAATAGTGACCGATCCCACTGATAGAATCGCTCGTGAAATGATGGTATGGTGTTTCCTACGTACTAGGTATATATTTTCAATAATATGGAAGTTATATTACAACGGATATTAATAGAAAAAATCGTAAAATGCAAAATGCGTGAGCGTGGGGCTGAATTTATCTCAACACTGAGTGTTACAACAGCATATTATTACACATACAACATCAAACAGTCAGTGACCTGGAACTGAGTAAATTGAAAAACAAGATGTGCACATATTCTTTGAATGTATTTGAAAGTGTTTCCGTTTTGAATCAAAACAGT
Source organism: Sitobion miscanthi (assembly GCA_008086715.1). Classification (NCBI taxonomy): domain Eukaryota; kingdom Metazoa; phylum Arthropoda; class Insecta; order Hemiptera; family Aphididae; genus Sitobion; species Sitobion miscanthi. The sequence goes on from CM017802.1 coordinate 15,402,393, forward strand.
TGCTTTGATAACCAACATCTCATCAACAAAGTTGTGAAAAGAAAACACTGAAATATTGTTTTGTATGAAGTCACTGTTTATTATATGTAGGTACATATAATATTAGAAATATTATTATAGATTTTAAAGGAGTTATCTATAGTACAATTAAACATAATAAGTGTTAATTATGTATTCATTTTTATACATCATTAATCTAAATAAATATAGAACACTGATATTTTGTGTAGGAAGTAAAATAATAATAAGTTTGTTAAAAAATTAAATAAGGGAATACAGTAACAAAATCTGTCTCAATACACGCATATTAATTACCTAATGCGGATGTTAACACATTTTTTTTAAATTTTCTATTTAATGAAGTTAGTTATTATTAGTTATCTTTTACATCCACATATTTCAAGTACAATGTCGACCCGTAATGAGTAAATTTGGCCGGTTTTTAATTAAAAAGAACCCTGATAAAAAATAAAAATAATAATAATCATAACAGAAAAACAAAATATTTGTAGCATTGAACATCAATTATGCTTCAAAAACGCATTGGCCGTTGTATTTATTACAATGTTTGTTAATTTTAAAATACCGAATCAATTAAAAATAAGTATTTTTAATTGAACAAAGAAATGGTAGACACTGTACAATTATATTAATCATTTTACAATATTCATTGCTGAAATGCAAAAATTGTTTTTTATCACATTCAATTAAAAATGGTAAGTTTAATTTTGAATATACACTTTTACTATACAAAATAAATTAATATTATCAAGTTTTAAAAAAAACATTCTCCAGGAGTATTATTTACAGGTTAAACCTAATGAAATTGATTTTATAATTATATAAACACATTACAAAGTTATAATATTATTAATTTAACAACACGTATTATAATAATTGTTATAATATATCAATCATCATCGAATTTTAAAAATAAAATATTTAAACAAACTAAGAAACTTAGGTAATAATATAAAAAAAAAATGACTATGCAGGGTTCCGCAAGTAAATGATTAGTTTATTGATCCACTAAAATTGAATGGATATCTAAATCATGTTTAAAGGACCATTATCTTATAATTGATTCTTTAAAATTGTCAGTGATTTTTATATTGACATTACTTAATAATATCCTAATCTATATTATAAAAAATATTTATCAATGTCGACTTTGTGTGGACGACAGACTTTGTGTTAGGTTTGGCAATGGTATTGATATATTAATACTAGTATTAAATATTTATATTTATACCGAAGTACTGGTAACAATTGATTTACCCGTAAGTACTTCAATATTTTAAATTGTTCGTTATTTAAATTTTTGGTATTTTAATATTTTTCAATTGTTAACACATCAATTTGTCGGTATTAACTTCTGTACAAATTACACGTCACGTAATTAGTGTCACGAATCGCATCTCTTAAAAAACTTAAAACATAATTCACATTGAAATAATGTGATCTATGAGAAACCCGATACAAAAATAAATCTTCATTTAACGACATTCACTTTGTTAGTTGCTAGATTTTAGATATATTTTCGATCATTCAATATTTCAATTTTTCTGTACCTAAAACGAACTTATTTTTTTGCTGTTCCGTATTATATTATTATTTGATTGTTTAGTTATAGTTTATATAAAACCTAAAATTCATAAAATAACACATAATATTTTAAAGAAAATCATATGGTTGTATTTCTAATGCGTTTAATTGTCGGTCTCATGTAGGTATAATTATTTGCACTTGATTATTATTGTCAAAATGTTGTTATTTAAAATAATTAAATTACTTACAGTATAGATTTGAGAAGCTCAAACGATTTGACACACCTTATTAGTAATATGAAATAGGTGATGTTCAAAAAAATAAGTAATATTGTGTAGGACATCAATTAGGTGTTTGATTAAAAAAGTCATCAAGAATATTATATGAGTAGACAAGTCGTAAGTAAATAAGTCATTATATAATTGCATTTAATGACGTACGAAAATTATTTAACACTTTAAACATGGAATAACTGTAGAATCAATAATTAAAGATACACTTCTGAGGATGTTATTTAATGCACACTTTTTTCAACACTGAGCATTATAAAATTATTAATCAATAAGAGAAAGAAACAAGAACAGAAAATGTAATGGTATAATATCATAGAGGCATAAAGTTATTTTCGAAATGGAAAAAAAAAATTCCTTCATTATAATTACCAGGGAATATTTCCTGGTTATACACGTTTCTTACCTTTTTTTTTTTTATTATGAGTTATGGTTATTTAAAAAGTATTATTCAGTAGGCATTCTGTGTAAAGGAATAAATAGTAATAAAATACCGTCGTTATGTTCCCAAGGAAATGAATACCGAGTCCTATGAAAAATATTGTTGTTGACATATTCTTCTTAATAAGTTTATTTATTCCACGATAATATTAAGACTATATCAATTCACTGTAATGAGGTAAAAACTATTTGTATTAAAATATTAAAATAACTAAACAATGGAGAATGGTATAAACTCAAAATAAATCTAAAAAAAAAAAAAAAACAAGTAAAAAGTAAAAAGGAAAATATATATAAAGTTCAAGAGTAAGACGTATTATATATAAATACATAATTTATATATAGTACATAAAAAAATACTGTGTAAACACAAAAATATACATGTACATTTAATATTTGAATGCAATTTAAATGAGATTCAAATGTAAGATGAAAAATGATTGTATTAAGTTAATGTGTAGAAGGTACCTACACAGTATTATTATTATTATTATTATATAATCTAGTTATAGATATATATTTTACCATCTCCATTTTATGGGCAGTCTAATTCGTAAAACATCTTCGTAAAATACGGTTTGTTAAAATAATACTATATAGTATTGACCATTATATATTGCGACAATGTCTTACCCTTTATAAATACTCTCATAATAATCCTTATATATATATATATATATTTGTTACGGTAATTTTACCGTAAAATGCACATATAATGAATCAGTGTTTATGCCTTAAAACGATGAACTCTACACTAAAATTGAATTAAAATTAAATAAATGGCATGTAGGTTTTGGTACTACAATATTTTTACTACAAAATATAGTTACAATATTTATGTTGCGCGTCATTATACACTAATAATAACTATATTAAAAAAATATTGTCCAATTCAAAAAATATTGCGCAATTGGAAATTAATGAGAATATTAAAATATTATAACGATTCGTGTACTTCCAAACCTAAGTTGAGGTACATATATGTAACAGAGACGTCGTAATATTATTTTTTTACATAGCATGTTGAGAAGTTTCTATCTTTTATCATTAAAATAATTATTAAAATCATAATGTGGTCCAATTATTGTATGTTACATCTATTAGATTAAAATATAAAACATTCAACATATAATAATAGTATGTTTTGTTGGTTTTTAATGTCTCGACTATAAACAAAAAAGAATACCTACAAGAAGAGATGTGCGTAATAATTTAGATGACCCTGTTTATTTTAAAGCAATGAACAATTATGTTGTATTTTAAAATGTATCCAATAACGGTTATAAAGTAAAAATGGTCAATTTTTTTGTTAACGAGTGTTAAAAGTGTATACATTAGTTCTCACGGTTCTTTGCGAGTTCCGAAAAATGACATTTTTGAAGTACGATTTGTGTTTAATTTCCAATCTATATACGGATGTTTCATTCAACCTTTTGAGCTTTTTTTTCTGCACCGACAAATACATTGAAATGTCAAATGGCCAATAGCTCTATTGCTATTCCGTCCAAAACAAGATTCACATAGCAAATACTAATGAACTATTTATATTTTTTTAAGGCAAAGCTTTGGATCGGGTCCGACCTACTTTCAAGAAACAAACAATATGCATTATGTAACAGCAGTTAAAATCTAAAAATATCGTTTAACATAAAATATTAAGAATTAGGTGTATCCAATATTTTTGAACGATGTATAAAACGACAACGATGAGAATAATAATAATAATAATAATAATTTTGTGTCCGATCTGAATATTGTCAAATTTTGCGCATCGAATAGCAGTATTTCCACAACCAGAAACGAAACACTATGTTATTAATATAAACGATACCGTCGTGAATAAATAACGGTATTTTCGTTTACAATACACCGAGGGTGCAGAACTACACACTCACATACACGCGATGGTGTGTGCGATGATGATGATGACGATAATAATAATAATAACAATAATAATATTATTACAATTAGTCACACGGTCGCACATACCATGTACAATATATAATATAACATATACCTATACGGTCGTGTAACAAATATACATATTATAACAAACCCCTCTATGCTCGCGAACGGAACTGTGCCGATGCCCAGGGCCATATATGTTTGCATACATTTTATATATATAATATGTATAACACGCATATAATTACTATATCATTGTTATAAATTATTGCCCGCCGCAGTGCTCTATTCGCGTAATAGAGACAATAATTAACCGACCGATTGTGTCCGTTTGTGCGCGCGCATACACAGGGTGGGTGGCGGGAATAGGGATGAAAACGGAATATATATATATATGTATAGACACGACTCGAATTGTTTTAGACGTACATCAGCAGCGTTGTACACTTACGTTTTATGTCAGGAAAATAATAGTTGTCATTTCAAGTTTTAAAAACCACACCGAGCACAATAATAGCAATAATAATAAGATGTCCGTCTTGTTCACCGCGGCGTGATGGCGCGATGCAATAGTATATAGGTAAGTCGTAAAAGTTTGACTGACGCGCCGAAGCGAGACTTTTCTCTTCAATCGTCGCAATTTCTGCTCCTCTTATTGCATTTCGTTCGCGGACCCTCCGGCAATTATTATTTATCTGATGAATCGAACGCAAGCTCTTCCAGACCTCTACACTCTCACCCCGCGTTGAGAGAAATTCATCTATTTTTTTACACCATCATTCCCGTGACGCACCTGTATTACGTAATATAACACGCCGCGGGAACTGCGGTAGACACCGTATAGTCATCCGCGTGTAGGCGCCATTAGGGTTTTTTAGTTTATATTTTAGAGGCGTAGTACGTACAAACCGTCTCCATCGTCACACACACACACACACACACACGTACACGTACATCCCTCTAATAATTATACAATATATAAAATTCCGAAACGGTGCTGCAGACACACTTATAATATTATGATGTCTAATAGTATTGTAAAATTCCTACATCAAAGTCTTCACTTGAGTCGAAGCTCAAGTCTTTCAGACTGAGATAATTGTACAATGTTGATGACGATTATAATTGACAGCGCGTCGACGTCTAATTTTAGAGTGTTCATTATGGTTGTGGTATTAAACAATGATCAAAATTAACACTTTCCATGCTTATATGTACTATATTAATATAATAAGTTGATTTCTTTGAAAAGAATGTTTGCGCACAATATTATTTTATTATTTTTATTATTGGTTGTTTAATTTAGTTGATTTGTAGTATTGCAATTACAACTAACAATAATGTGAAAAATACTATTGAAACACAGATAAATGTTTTAAGTATAGTTTTAATTAATTTAAGTTAGTCAGACGCTATATTTGTTTTATATTTTATTGTTATTAAAATTTTATTGTACTTCTACCACAAGAGGTTAAAAAGTTTTATAAATTTATTTTAAAGTTAAATATTGTTTAGGTTTTTTAATTATTCAACCTCATAACATTTTTAATTTGAGCCTCGCTATCGATATTATTTACTGGGTGATATAAGTTTTAGTTTTAATAACCGCGATTAAGAAAAACATCCGATATAGTGCATAAAATAATGAGAAAATTAAACTTGATAGAAAAATTAAAACTGTAAGATTACTTTTGATGTCTGGCCATTTGAAAGTCATGAATTTATGATAGTATTATTCAAGAACATTCACTTTGAAAATCACCAAAACAGACGACGAAAATGAAACACGTGTTGGGCCTATATAATTATAGGATGAATGGCCATGCATTTGGTGGGGTAATCTCGAAGAACACAAATATGGAACTTTTACGCAAAATCAACTGTAACAAAATACATTTTCTAATTGTTTTGACTATAAATGTTGATAAAAAAACATTTGTTTGGGAAGAAAGCTTGAAAATGTAAAACACACTTTCTCACAAGTTGTTAATACTGTAATTAAAAAGAAGTTAACCAACAATAATTTTTGCAATTTCAAACAAGCGATTGTAGTTAAGAAATTTTACGATATTTGCAAATTATTGTGTCATTCATACCTATTCATAAAAATTATATTGTGTTGAAACTCGGGGGATGTTTTAAGCTTCTATTTTGAATCCATTAAGGTCTAACCTCTGGCTCATACATATATTTTGATTGGGCTCATGAAAATCGAATTATTTTTTGTTTAGGTACATATAGGGTTGTCACTGGTGACAGACAAAAAAATCTAGTATAGACTAGCTGACCTGCTATGTATTGATATGGGGTTATTTTTATAAATAAAACAACAAAATATTACATTTTTATTCGTTGTTCAAATGTGCAACAACAATTAAAGGCAATGCAATCCTTATGTTTGATAACTTATAGACCCAAAAACTACTCAACCGATTTTTATGAACGTTTCAAAGATTGTTCTTAGAGATATCAGGAAAGTTTAGATAGTAGTTTGTACCAGTAACCATGTTCAAAAATATACCAAGTGCTATATTATCCAATGTGCCACAAGTGGTTTGCTTATCTCAGTCGAATCTGTTCACAAAGCAAGATACACCGATGACAATTTGCCCTTAAACTGAGGTATACTAGAACCGAAATACACTGATATAGTGCTGCATTTTATGTTTGTTCATTTTTTCCCTATTGAAGTTGGAGTTTACTTCTAGTATAAAATTTAAATATATAATACAATTTATTAATTAATAATATTTCCGTTTAGAATAATTTTTCATAAGTATATGCAATGATAAATCGTTGAATTATAATTTAACATATCTATTACAGTGATCCATTCAATGATGAAATACTTTTGAAACTTACTATGGAACAAAGCGGTAACCTTCATGCTCACTTTTTACTATTAATTATTAAGTGAATGTCATTTAAGTTTGTTTTTTAATCGCTCATGTGTTTTATTCATAATTTGAATGACCAGTTTCTGAGTTTTAAAATGGAAGTACTAAGAACAATAAAATTATCATAAACAATTCAAGCAAATTATACAAAAAAGTTAGTACCTAGTAAATTTATTGAAAAATGAATGACCAACATTTTCAAATCATCATAGATAACATACTTCAATTCTATTATCTTTGGTGTACAAAGTTGAAAAACTTAAAAACTTCTCAGACGAATGTCGATTTAGATGCATTAACATTTTCAAAAAACATCATATGCCTAACAGCTTACCGTGAAATAGCTAGGGGGTATTATTTAAACGAAAAAATTTTGATTCGCTATAGAGTACTTTTGTCTTTTAAGTGGTACAACAAAATGTAAGTACCTAGGTATTTGAAATTATGGTTTTCAAGACGTATATTTATTTAAATAGTTGTACCAGAAGTCATTATTTGTATAAAATGGAACACAGTTATGGGCATTAATGCATTATGCCTGGTGAATTATTCTGTATGTAATGCATTGTTGTTTAACACCACGTGGTCCGATATAGGTACGTACTGTATACAATAATATGAATATGTCGTTCATGGAGATGCATATTTATTTATATAATAATATATTGTCGGTGAAACGTACATAATAATATAATGAATGCCATGTCATGAGTGGTTCTGTTGATAAAAACAACAACGGTTGTGTTTTGTTTTTCCATCCGTTCGTTTCTAATTTTTTTTTGTCACTCACGTTGCAGTGTGGCCTGCAAGTATTGATAATCTTGGTATCAAAAAAAAAAAAAAAATGTAAAATCTATAACGTCGTTCGTTCATACATTGTAATATATTAAACGACTATTTTAATATGATATTATGATATTTCACGAGTATTCTTTGAAGCTAACCTCTTACATTTTTTTATTGCACTCGTGTTATTAAATGATATTTTAACAAAATCATAATTTATAAGACTGTTACTAGGAAATTAATTATTACCCGGTCGGAATCATTAGCCTTCAATATGATATAAGATATAGTCAGTATAAACTTTTGGAGAACATTTTTAGAAATTAGCTCATATTTTAGAAACTAGCTATTTCACAAATGCAAAGACCATTGAATTTCTGTATGATCTCATAGGATTACAATTTCACAGAAAAATGATATATTATAATCATAAATAAATCAATAGGTTACTATTCTGTTAAAAACCAATATAAATACAAATTAATAAAAAATATAAATTTCAACTCAGAATTCATAATACACACTTAAATAATAACAACTAAAGAGTAAACTTTTTAAAATTTGAATTTAAATTGAATATTCTATTTTTTTACGTAAGTCTATCTATATACCAGAGAAGAAATTATTTTTTTAATTATTATTTATTGTGCAGTAGTTCGCGTTAAACCGTTTTGTTTACACAGAAACAAAACGAATAAAAGTTATACTTTATTTTTTTTAAAACTTTATATAGCCAGCCAGTAAGTTTATAAAAATAGATTAAGTTTTATAAATGTATAGAAAACGCTAATTCATACTCTCCTCGTAAAAATATTGCCAAAGTACTACAGATTAATAGAAACTTATTTTCTTACGCATACAATTTTAAAACACATTCAATTTCATACAATATTAAATTTGACTGAAGTCCATTTTATGTTGGTTTGAAAACATTTCGCATAATCAATCAACGTCAATTTCTTCGACACATGTTAGAAATAAACATGAAATATCTTACAGAGCAGATAAAAGTATAAAAAATTGAATAGCAAACTATTCCTTGTGCAACTGTCCCTACTTAATATTTCTAAACTAAAAATTACCATTATTAGTTTATAATATTTGTTGAGCATATTATTAATTGATTTTAAAGTAAATATTACATTTTAATATAATCGCATGCAATGCTTTTATTTTTATAATCATACAATTGAACCAACATTAATATTTTAATTTTAATTTAGTTCATATTATGAACCAAAAAAATAATATTCAAAATCAATTAATTATAGTTTAAGTATAATTTGTTATTTCGCTTTGATTTAGCAAACATCATAGATAATTATAAAAACAATTATAATCTTTATTTCATTGGTAAAATATACAATAGGGTAGACATTATGTTCCAAAAAGCGAAAAACCACTTTGGTTATCATAAGTTGGATAATGTATAATGCAATTTTTAATTTTACTTCTTAAATATGACCACAGGCTTGAATGTTTTATGAAATAAAAAAATGAAAACAGTTATACTAAATTATGATTAAAAAACAATACATTCATTATCATATTAAATAAGTTATGTATTTCAGGTAAAATTATTTAACATGATTGGTTACAGATTTTCTTAAATATAAAGGTACAATTTAAATTTGAATGATGCCAACTTTTAAATATTATGAAATAGCTAAATATGGTAGATTTATCAAATATATCGATAAAACTACTTATTGAAACATAACAATGGACAAATTCGATTATAAAAAAACAAACCATATTATATTACCGTTAATTACATGTTTGTTGTAGGGGTATATTTGTTGTTTTTATTGAAGTGGTTATTAAGGCGACCATTATTTTTCAATTTTCATCGACATTAATAATTTGATTCGGTTATAAAAATACTTTTTGTTGACTTCGATATTATACTTTATGTCTGATGTTTTTGATTTTAAAATTTGCTTTAATTTTCATAATATAAAATGCAAATTGTGAAGCTGTTTTATAAATACGTTAAAAAAAAAGTATTTAAACGAATGAAACAATAATATCATATTTTTCATCATTAACTTACGTTTTTTAAAAGGCGTAAAACTTCATTAGGTATTGAAATATAGGTACCTATAATAGTATATTTGTATATCACTGTTGAAATCATTGCTTTGAAATTGTATTTATACAATTAGCATCTACAGACTACAATGAAATAATTAATGTTAAATACTTTATGGAGTTCAAAGTATTCATTATTAATAATTTTTAATATATATATTTTTATATATTTTTATATATATTATATATTATTAATAATGAATACTTTGAACTCCATGAAGTATTTAAACATTAATTATTTCATTGTAGTCTGTAGATGCTAATTGTATAAATACAATTTCAAAGCAATGATTTCAACAGTGATATACAAATATACTATTATAGGTACCTATATTTCAATTCCTAATGAAGTTTTACGCCTTTAAAAAAACGTAAGTTAATGATGAAAAATATGATATTATTGTTTCATTCGTTTAAATACTTTTTTTGTAACGTATTTAATATTAACTTTAATTTTTACGTTGTGCTGACGTATAGTTAACTCTTCATAATTTATTTTTATTATTGTTTTATATTCTGAGCGGAGCATTCTGATGAATGTATTGATTTTACAATGATGCGTGTTTATTTTTTTTATCTTTCATTACCTCTTGGAGCAGAAAAAAATTATATTTTTCAACTGCAATATCTTTTTCTGGCAGGAAACTAGGAAAATTAATATAGCTGGTACATTAAAGGGGTCGAAAGTAAAAGTTCCCCCCAAAAAATTCGGGTAAAATCAGTTTTCAACGAAATCAATTTTCTTATTTCGTCATAATTCAAAAACGAAAATACTTGAAATGTTCACTAAATTACGTATATTAGAGCTTTCTTCGCCTTTTGATATAATTTTCAAAATTTTTTTTTAGCTATTTATAAATATTGGACAGTTATGGCATATACAAATACAACAATTCGTTGATTAAATAACGAGATTTCGTCTAAATTAAAATATTATAAAATATATAAACAGATAAAAGGTAGGTATGTATAATTTATTATATTATAGATATTTTTAATTTGTCTATTCTTAGAATAAAATATTACTTTAGTTCAAGGGTTATTAATACCAAAAATAAGTACATATAATTAAATCAAATTTTGATCAATACTTAATATATATATTTTTTCATTAAATTCAACTAATTTAAGGTTTATTTGTTATTTTATCGTATACATAAGTATATATACACAACTGCGTTCACTTTTCATGATTCGTAAATCGTAATGACTAAATATTCATGCTCCAGACAAATCAAAAATACCCTGGAATTTCAGACTAAGTGCTTGCTGCCTTCGAAGAACCAAATGACCAATTTCAAGGGTTGCCTAAGCAGTGTTCAATGTTTTCTAAGGATGGACGAATCCCAGTCTAAGGATAGTTTTGTCTAAACCCAAGCGTACAAGTATCACGCCACAGTATGCACGTACACCACAGCCACAGCTGATTCTTAAATTTGAGAAAACAAATTCAATTTCACTTGTCACCAGGTGAACAATTGCATTGTTTTTTAACTAAACATGGAGGTAGCTGTATCTACACTGAGAGTGATATTATTCTTTCTAACTCCCACTCTGAATAGGTTACAATTCATTCTTATTCTAAACTAGTATTTTTGACTGTTTATTTTAAATCATGTGTGATACTAAGATGATTTATATCTTGCAACCATTATTGTGATATGCTTTTATAAATGTGTTTATCCGATTGTCTTTACTTTGTTAGTATTATATAGGTATATATCAAATACAAACGTAAACGAATTCAGTTCGAAGAGGACTAAAATTGTATTTCATTAAATTACAGCTGTACCTATTTGAAAACTAATTCAACTATAATATTTTGGTTTTACATACAAAATTTAGTTTCATTGCGTTTATAAACAATGCTAAACGTATCTAATGTACCTACGCATTAGGATTTCATAAAACTACGATGGTGTTGTTTCAAATATTTTATTTAATTTTAATTTTATTGAAATATCAACACAATTTATTTAGTTTTAAGTAAAACTTAACTTTATTTAGCATTACTGCTTAATACAATATGTATAGAGTTTGAGTAAGAAACGTGTTCTAAGAAATTTTAATCTCAAAATGTTTTTGTTTGAATAACAATATTATTAAGTATATGAACGATGTTCTAACATCTAACATCATTCATTCAGCATCATAGCATAATGCGTTTTCTCGAATACTTTATTACTAATTCATAAATAGATACCTTCTTCATAATTGATGTATTCCTCAAAGTACTTGCATAAAATTATTACAAGTGCAAAAGTTATATGTTATTACTTTTTAGTGAAAAGACAATAGCAAAACTAACCGGAAACTTGTACAACACAGAAATCTATGACAATACGGATGTCGGTACGGTACACTCGAAAAGAAATTACAGCAACGCGTATATATGCATAATATAAAATATAAGGTACACGACGTTATTGTCGCGTATAGTATGCGATATTACAATGTTCGTATTGCAATAAACTAAATTTGATGATTATACGACGTGTAATGAATTATTTTATACTGAAACTTAAACGCACCTACATTTAGACAAAACGCGTACCTATAGCATTAAAACCGTAAAATCGTTATATTTATATCGGACATATATTTACCGGTGGCGGTGGGAACGACTCGGACGGTGATTAGACTATACGTATCCCGTCGGTAAAATTTATCCAACAATGGCAGACGACGATTCCGGCGGATCCAACGCAAATATCCACGCTACGTGAATGCTTCTACGTATATATATATACACATAATGTAATACTACCACCCGCACACCCACACTCACCCACACACCCACCCACACACACACGGGGGCATTCGTGGACCGGAAATCTCGTTAACTGTACGCAACACAGTGGGGCACGGCCGTCGGTCGGTCGGTTGGACGCGGAGGACGACGAGACGGTAGATTCTCATCAAGACCGCTGTATGGTTCTGTTATCGGGTGAATTGTTTTGCCAGGGGAAGCGCGTTAAATTTTAATCAACGCGTGCGTCGCACCGATGGCGTTTGGTTCAAAACATTATGACGTGCGCGTATATACCGACTCATCGCATAATAATATACGCGGTAGTGGGTATAGTGATAATAATTATATAGTGTTCCGTTATAATATTTTAACACTATACAGAGTGTTGAAACAATACGCGCAGTGTCCGAAGCGCCCGTGCACAGCCATCGACGAGTCGTTATAATATTAATCACAATAATAACGGTACGATTATTATCATTACAATAACGACGGAGTCGACTGCGATAATATTATAGCGATTGTTATGACGATGCTCGCGTCGGCGATGACGATGACTATGGTAATGGTAATGATAATGATATACAAATACGCGTGTATGGGATTGCGTGTGCTCTTATACGGCTTTACGTCGGAACATATTATAATATTATTCCGTGCGCAGCGGTGGTACTAAAATCTCATTAAAACGGAATCGTACCGGCCGCACAGCCCAAAAGGATATTTTAACGTGATCCCGAACAAACCGCATACGTACTATACATACCTAGGTACACACGCCGTGTAATATTATATGTATATGTGAAAAAAAATACCTACATATATTATATTTGTATATATATTATTATGTACTGAAAACGTTCGTGTGCGGCTCGACTACTATCGTGTAGTAATAGTCGGCAAACTCTATATGATATCGTATTTGTTTTGTTTATTTATTTTTTTACCGAGCGCGAGTCCACTGCAGGTGTGAATTCAAATTAAGGACATGCATACAGCAGGACTGCAATCGAATAAAACCGAAAAACCTGCGGATAGAGTTACTGTCTCCCGGGAGAGTCGCTGTAACGCGTCTATTGTACCCCGAAGAGTGACAAAACAGTGCACTTAAGTATCGTTCGGTTGATGAAAATGACATAACACGTCACGGTAGGTACGTGACAACTATCCGTTGTATTTACATGTTAAAAGTGCTCACTCGATGCCACGTGGTATGTTTTCGATAACAGTTTATAACGCAATACGCATAATATTGTACAATAATTTTGACCCCAACGCAGTTTCCTCCCAGTTCAAATTTATGTACGACATTTGTGACAACTTTTTCTAAAACAACATGGTTACGGAGACAATTTTAACCGATACCCAATCATTTATCACCGAGTGTATTTCAATAAATGTCAACCATATTTTACTTAGTAAAGTATGCTACGCAGCAATTGCCACTATCATACAATAATATTTAAGCCAGAATTGTACAGCCAACCAATGTGTGTTATAACTTATAAGTGATTAAGAGATAATCCATTTGATTTGATGTGATTACACACTGGTCAGCATTAAAATGTTTGTAAACTGGTCGTATTCGGACCACTTACTGTTAAAACTTATCGTTTTAATAAACATGCAAATGTAAAAGTAAACCTATGACAATGTTTTTCAAGTATAAATCCTTTGGGATTTGGAATTATTGTTATTTGTAATTTCAAAGTAGAAAGTCTCTGATATTTTTTTTTATTTTTAACGTCACTGGGCCATAAATTCAAATAATGTAATTTTACCGTCCAAAAATCAAATAACTTCTCCAAATCCCGAATAGATATAATCTAATGGTCAAAACTAGAAAATTTAACAGAAAACATAAAAAAAGCTGTTATAGCACAACAATGATTTTAACAAGCTGAATTCATAAATATTGATTTTGAAGATAATATTTTCGATGGTAATACCTAATAAAAATATACGATAAGTGTTAGATTTGAAAATTTTGCAGAACTTCAATAATATTTTATTATGACATAATATGTACCTTTTTTATTTGTGATACGCACAATATTCTGGGAAGTACCTTTAAACATATTCGAATTTGTTTTTAAATGATTTCTAGAATATCAAAAATGGTCTTTTTTAGATTTTACAAAATAAATTAAAATATCATGGCTACACTTGTCCTTATATTATTATTTTAGAATAAATAGTTTGCGGTTTAAATATTTATAAAGAAACATTATAATAATATACTGCCACACGATTATTTTTTAATATTAAATTAGTAATTTCCTTAAAGTAAATATATATATATATATATATACTGAGAACTATTAAACATATTTAGTTTTTAAAGTGCATACCTTAAATTACAATAATTAATGGTCTTATAATATAATAAACAAGCAATTTCGTTACTCTATATTGAATAACTTTTAAAATCATATTTATGTTTGAAACATTTAAGTAGCATTAAAGTATGATATAAGAACGTTTTAGTAACGGATATGGTATTGACGTTAAACACGTGCTAGTCGATGAAAATGTAGATAACTACGATAGAAGTGAAAGAGCAATGTGGGCGAGTAAAAAGTTATAAGACGATTAAAAAAAGTTGGAGTAGATGTTCCGATTATATAGCCGGAATGTAGTAGTGAGAAACCGGCGATAAAGAAAAGGAAATTTTCCCTGAACGGTGCAAAATGAGGATATTTATTATTAACTGTTGGGTTTCATAAAAATAAAACAGTTATTTGATAGTTACGTGTTTATATCCTAAATAACTACAAGTGGTATACACGTGTTATCGATTCATTGGCCTGTACATTTATAATAATATGCTAATTTTAACAACATTATAACCACACTAATAAAGCGAAGTTTGACAGTAAAACGTGTGCAAATCATGCGATGGCTCATTTTACATACATTAAAATTCAGCGATTACATGTTTTAACTAAATTTACTGTATCCAAGTAATAAGTAATAACTTTTACACACTCGATCGATACTCATATTATGCTAACAAAATTATTAACTTTATACGCAAATAATTGTACTAATATAACACTATTGTTAAAGGATTGGTATGAAAATATTATCGAACTTACTTACGAATCTACTTACTTTTTACTAAACGTGTATGATAAATAGAAATTCAATATATTATAAATACTATTTGAGTATAATCGTAAGCGTAAAATAAATTATATACATATATTCAAGAATAAAATAATTTAACAATTTAAAATGTAATGTTCAATTGAATTTCCGTATCGAAATAAATATTGTATTTTATTTATCTAAACTATGTAATATGTATAGGTAAGTAGATATTATTTAACCTCGGTACTCTTATATACGTGTTAAGAGTGAATAGAAAATGGATATATTATTTTCCATTTTGAAACCATACAACATTTCTAAACTTCCTTTACATTTTTTTTTTCATTATTCTCAACAACAGAAAAAAATACATTTACGAAAGATTGTTCAGCAAAAATAAGATTAAAAATCCAACAGAGTAATGAAAAACTCCAACTTGTCAAATATGAATTCTTATAATATTCGAAATCAATAATAACATGTCCAAATAAACACAAACGCGTTTAAATCGTTTTTCAAGCATTTGATGGAACGATTTCAAAGTCGTTGAAACTTTGGTTATGAATTATTTTTACGAAATATATATATAGCATGTATAGTAGTATAGTATATTTATATCATATACAATAATTTTTAAAGAAGTTATTACAAACTTATTTTAATTAAATGTTGAGTACACTCAGTACCCTTTTATATTATATTGCATATCAAATATTTTTTTCCTGAAGTATTCATAACATGATGTTGATTTGTAATAAAAAATAAAAAACAAACATAACAATATAATTGTAACTCTTAAATATAGCAATATTTTGCTGGCATTTTATTTACGAAAATGACTGTCATATAATTTGTGTATGTATAATATATTTTATGTTATAGTACAGTTTATTATTATATAACTTATTGTTATATTCTATTTTTCTACAAACTAAAAGAAAATAATCTAGAAAATCATTATTAATAATAATATAATATTCATTTTATTTTGAAATACATACATATTGAGATGTTAACTGTGTTTCCTGTAAACCTTAGAATAGCCTACGTAACCTTATCTATAGGACATTTAATTTGTAAGCTTACATATCCACGGGCTCAATGGCTCAGCGTCAGAATAAGTTTCAAGTTTCAACTAATTATTTATCAAAATACCTATACAATATACATAATATTATAAATATTAAATGTCAATATATGAATATATATTATATGACATTTAAAAAATGAAAATATTTAGGATATCAACCCATAGTGTTTAAATAATACAATTTCTTAAGTAATATAAAATGGATATAATATGTTATGTTATATTCAATATTAACAGATTTTGATTATGTGTTTACAATAATATCGGTTGTTTGCATGGCATGTCGATGATATTATAATGATAATAATATAAACTATATTAATAACTAGCAGACCCGTCGAACTCCGTTTCGCCACCAGATTCGTTTTAAGTAACGTTGTAATTTTTTTTGTTATATATTTGAAAAGGAAAATATTTATTTCATTTCACAACAGTAATAAATTCATTACAATTACCTACTAAAATGAAGTGTTATTTAATTGTTTCATTGTAGTGCTCTTTGGTAAACCACATTTTTTGTTTTTTTGTCTGTCGTTAACACAAACAAAGCGGATGGTTTCCCAACTCGTGAACACGCAACGTATAACTGTCCATGTGAAAAACAATGATTTTCCAAATTTATCCCGCAAACACTAAGCGATTGGCCTTGCGACTTATTAATTGTCATTGCGAACGCAAGGCGAACTGGGAATTGCAATCGTTTGAAGTCAAACGGAAGATCAGTCGGAATCATTGGTATTCGAGGAATACATACATTTTCACCTGCGTACTTTCCGTTAATAATGGTTGCCTCAATTAAATTCGGCATAAGTCTCTTTACCGAAAGTCGAGTACCGTTGCAAAGTCGCGGTGGATTCAAATTACGCAGTATCAAAATAACTGTACCAACTTTCAGTTGCAAGTTATGTGGTGGAAATCCTGGTATCTCCAGAGAGTTCAAAAACTCCGTTGGATAATTTACTACATCATCGGGATTTGTTATTGAATCAACGGATTTGTATGTCACCAAATCGCCAGCAATTTTTGATTGAATGGTGAAATTCAGTGCGTGGACATCATTATTCGTTGCTGCAAGAATTGCTCGTTGACTTAACCAAGCATAATTCTTATAATTCTCACTAATGTTTGGGAAAACATTTTCAATAAGAACTAATTGAGTGTCTACAAATCGGCAAAAGTCGTTGGTAAGAGTAATTAATCCAGATGTCGCATCAACTGGGACTTTTCCATTTCCAAGATCTAACAATTCTTTTGAAAATTGTGCAGCACTTTGATCATTTTGAAGTTGAACTCTCATATTAGTGGTTAGCGATAATGTTTTTACGTTATTCCATAAAGGTGATGCCTTTAGGCAAGCATTCAATTCATCTGCAGGCGTTCCACGGGGAACTACTGGCAACGTCTGCCTGAAATCGCCTGCCAACAATATCATCAAGCCGCCAAAGATGTTGTTATTTCTCCGAAGATCCTTCAGTGTGAAGTTAAGTGCTTCAAGTGATTTCTTATGTGCCATTGTGCACTCATCCCAAACAATGAGCTTGCATTGCATTAACAATTTTCCCATTGCACTGGATCGGGAAATATTGCACGTTGGAGTATCAATTGTGTTTAAATTGAGTGGCAACTTAAGCGCAGAATGTGCAGTACGACCGCCATCTAGAAGAGTCGCCGCAATTCCAGATGATGCTAACGCCAAAGCTATGTCACATCTTGATCGAATAGTGGCCAAAATCAATGAAATGACAAATGTTTTCCCTGTTCCTCCAGGTGCATCCAGGAAGAATAGACCACCAGTATTATTGTCCACCGCTTGCATTAATGTTTTGTATACTTGTTTTTGCTGTTCATTCAGCAACGGAACATTATTTCTAACTAATTCCTGCAATGTATCAACATTGTATTGCAGCTCTCGATTTAATTCTTGGTTGAATGCATCGTGCATCGATCGATTTGGCGCAATCATTCCTACTTCAATCAGTAGCTTGTTTGCAATAGTCAAGCATTGATCCTCAATCAGAATCAATCCTTCATTGTAGATTTCATCGGTTATTTGGATGTCAGGATTATTCGTTTGAATACGCAAGCGATGCAAGATATCTTCACATATGGCGTCTTTGTATTTGTTCCATAACTGAATTGGTTTTGAAGGAAAACATGTGGTGATGATAATTGCGAACAGCGTTCGTATTTGGTACGCATTTGATGAAACAACTGAATCTGCAAGTGTTAAATCCCAATGAGAATCGTTCTCCAGCAAACCCAATAGTTGACATGCTTCTCGATATGTTTGGCATTGGTTGCCATTCACAGTTTTCAAATGATAATAATAGATGGCGCTGTATGTGAAAAACGATTTCAACACTTTTCTGTTGAATTTTTCCTGAATTTTCAAGAATTTTCTTTGCTATAAACCTCACGTAGCCCAAGACCTTTCAAACGAATGCAAAACCATGGAAATCGGTTGGTGCGTTCTGGAGTTATAGCGTCAGGGAGGAAAACCGGACTTATTTTTATATATTAGATTAAGAAATATTAATATCTTGCTATTTATAGGTTATCGAATACCTGTGATTGTTTGAAGAACAGAATGGTATTCAATTTGTTGGTCGGATCTGGATCTAAACTTTCATCAAGAATATCACTTATTTTAAGTTCCTCTCCGTGTTCTTCTTATTGTCTGCATTCGTCTATATGACATATTACGAACAATGAATCTTTATCAAAACATTGATATTTAATTTTACAATAGAGAAAGATAACATATAAGCCCATAGTAATTAATTTAATGATAAATCCATCAGGTACTATACAAGTTAATATTTCATATTAATAATAATGAAGTGTGTATATACGCGTGAATTCAAAAACCCGATCTATCATCTGAAGTTTCAGATAATTTTAATTCATACACATATACAATAACTTCATCATATTACATAATTTCTATATTGCGCTAAAAATTATAGTATTTAATATTATGACGATAGAAAATACACAGTAGGTAGACAATTTATTATATTTCCTAATGAATATGTTCGTATTATTTAGAATGAATGGAGATCCAATGAATTCTTGGTTAAATAATTGATTAACATTCCAAAATGGTTCATCAAACGTAGTATGTTATTATAATATTTAATTTAATTAATGTTTAAATAATTTATCAAAAGTTTTAGAAGTACGCACACATTATTGCTTTAAAGTTTTAAGAAAAATATTATTTTTTAATTCGTTTAACAAACAGAAAGGTCAATAATCTATGCGCACCAATTGATTTACATTGAATCTTTAAATATGCTATGTTTTCATTATTAATATTATTATTTAAATTGTAACGCAGTTATACTTGATGAAAAAATATTATAAATACAATCCACAAGATGAGTTTATAATTATATAAAAAAATAAATTGAAAATATTTGTGAGATAAATTTATTATTGTTACAGTTTTTTATTTATAACTTACTGTTGCCGTGTGTCGAGGCCTATAATGTAATACAATCTTTTAAAATCTAAGTTTTTTTTGGTGTTTATCCCATTAATAATTTTAACAATTTATTTACAATTTATTAGTTAAGGTATGAAATATAAATCTATTAATATATATTTAAACCATAATCTTTGTTAACAGTATTCAGTAGAATAAATATAATAGTATATAGTCTGAACGCACAAAAAATCATTGGATTAGTCGTTATTAGCTTTATTTGTAATCAAACTTGAATTTTGTGTCTATTAATTCATTTTAGTGTCTATTGAAAAGTGTTTATTAGTAACAAAATTATATAAAGTTATGCTCTAAGAACTTGCGTGATTTTTTTACTACTGAGTGCCCTCCCTTATCTGTCAGTCTCGCTATGTAAATAATATCTTAAATCAAAATTAATTATTGTTCAGATGTTGTATAGTTTATAATTAAAAATATTTTTAATAAAAAAAAAAGAACTTCCGTAAAAAATTATATTTTACATTTTTAAATCATGGACAAATACACAAGCTTAAATAGTAAATACATAATGTTTTCACGCTAAGATGTAACCCAAATTATTTCAGTTCAATGAATAATGATGGATTGAAAAAGAATTTTGGGAGATGTATAGAAGAACTAAAATACACATTTTGGGACAATTTAAAATTATAAACACTTTTGAAACCCTCACAAGCGTAAGCACCTATTTTTTTTTAATAACAACACAATAATATTATTATCTAGAGATTAAAAAAACTATTTTCGTAAAAAAAAATATTTAATTAAAAAATTAACCAAATAAATTTTTTTTTTTAATTAAATAAAACTAGAAAAGTTAGATGGACTGTTGAAAAATATTGGCTACTTATATATAAGGCTTTCTAAAAATATGTATTTCAATACTTCTAAATTGCCTCCCTGAAACCCCATATCAATAAAAAATCATCCAGAAAACTCTTTTAGTGAACACTCAGTATGCAAAACATTGATTGATAAACGTATAGCATTATTTTATAGATTGTGAATGAAAACTTCAGTAATATAGTTGCTTGATTATGTCTTTAGAAAATAATAAGCATATGAACGTATGTAATCGAAATTTCTAAGTTAACACAATAATTAGATCATCACAGCTTGTGTAAGTAAATAGTAGTTGTAGTATAAAAAAATGTGAACATAGAAAATATTAGACATATTTTTGGAGTTTGTTTTTTGGATGATCAATAAATAGAGTTATGTAAATTACACATGGGCAATTTTAATATTTTTGAAACATAATTAAACCACTTAAAAATTAATGTGGTAGTTGTTTGAGTACCTATTTATAATTGTATTAATTATTATCAATTCAAAGAAGTTTGATAAATGTATTAACTAATGATCACAATTTAAAATGAATTAGCTGATATAAATGTATAATAAAAGCATTTAATTTCTTTTTTTTACCATTTTTTAAATTAAAATCAAAAACCTAATATTTTTATACATTTTTTATACTATTAAAAGTGAAATATATTGATACGCTGAAATGCAGGAATTGCACGTACTGGATTTTGGGGAAGGTGAATTAGTAATTAATAATTTTAATTTTTTCCAATCATATTGATTAATTTAAACAATAAAAATACACGTTTAAAAAATAATATTTTGAAGCAAAGTATCAATATTAAAAATTTATTTTCAACCTTAAATTAAGCTGATTAACTATTTTATAGGAATGTATATTGTATGAGAGTAACTTTTGAGATGAGAAATTTTATCTTGTGACTTTGATTTGTAGAAAGTCCGAATTTGAAAAGTTTCAATTTTGATTAAGACGTGTTTTCTAATTTGTTTAAAATGTAACACAAGTCTCCAACACGTAATTTTTTTTTTTACATACTACAGAGTAACACGGCGTGATATATAGGCAAAATAGGTGCATTACTGCGCAGGAGAGGACGGACATTTTAATATTTTAATACTCTTCGTATAATAATAAGATTACTATAATAATTTATAATATAATTATACTTATATATAATTATTTTGATATTTTATAAGTCATTAATTATTATAATATTATTTCAAGCTTTGATAGATTAATTAAATTTGATAGTTATATAATGCACTTGACCAATAAATCGTATGATATTGTAGGTGTATATTAAATGTTGGTAATGAACTAATGTACTGTGTAGTGATTTTGGGTTTTTGTACGATGTACAGCTTAATTATGAATAACGTTATAGCCAGACGAAGCTTTGCAGTTTAGCCGTACGTGTAGGCATGTAGCCATATTATTATATTATACAATTTTAAATTACCAATACATGTCAATAAAACCATTGCTGAACATAATTTTTTTTAGACGAAAACGCCACAAATGTATTGAAATAAATGCATAATTTATATTTTTTACTTTTGAAATATTATTATAGAAAATGGTAGTAACAGTGACGTTTGTAATATGTATAATAATAATATGTGTAGTTTAAAAACATATATTTAAACTCGTATCGTTTCTCGTATGGTTAATACGATCAGAGTATTTTGTTATCAGTTTGTGTATGACGCGCGTGAATGGGTATGGTGCAGCACCAGAGAAAGGTTTATCGAGCAGATGGCTGATCAATCGGTACAGCGTGCTAAGATTTTAAGTGATATAAATCAACTGCAGGCGGGCCTGGGAATAGAAATAATAATAATAATAATAATGACAGTAATAATGAAGACGATTATATAGCGAGGTGGAGAGGAAAAAATCATCGAACAAAACTGTCGGCTGCGGTGATGGCGGAGGTTGAATTGACACTACTACGCTGACGTACGATATTGATGCGTTACAATTATTATTATTATTATTATTGAATATATTTATTATATTATTATCAGGATCGTATAACAATGAGAGTGGCAGCGTGGTGATCGTGGGCCCGTCTTTTGCAGTCGAAAAATCACTCGGTCGGCTATGAATTATAATAACGGACGCGATTCACAGCGGTGCGGGGCAAACGTTTTATTTTGACGCGTAAGGTTATGACGAGGGGTATATGTACGGCGCGGCGTAAGTAAATGCATTTATATAAGTCATATTATCTGCACATAGAAATATTTTTATTTCGTCTTTTCCGCGACCAACACGGTTACATAATATTATTATTTTTGTACCCGTGGAGCATAATGCCGGCGGCCAAAGTCTCTGGATACCGACCGAACTGAAGACAATATAATAGTTTATTAACAGTCAATCGAAGACAGACGCTGTGTTCGATACGCGTTTTATTGCAGCCTACCATCGCTTACCCCCACCCACACCCACTCAATCGCATAATCTCAACACGCTTCTCCTCCGCCACGCGAGAGCTTCTCAATCCCACACCAAGCTCAATGCAAACGAAATCGACCGAATGTCTCGACACACACTTAATATTATATTATTGCAGTGTCATCGCGCGTGGCGTGCAATGGATATCGCTGCACTGTACACTCCGCGTTGATCTCGGAACGCTTTTTTGTTTGTCGTTCGCGAGTCCGAATCGTATAAGACACGATAATATTATAACGAATCCGGAGAGAGCAATAACGCGTTAAGCACACTCTCCGGCGAGACCAGCGACCGCCAACAGTTAATGCTATACATATATACTGCAAAGGCCGGCCCGGTCGCGATTTCCTTTTCGCATTTTCCCCGTCCAGCGGAAGCGGTTCATTTGCGATTCGGACTGCGTACAGGTGTGCGTACTCACACACGCCCAGTCATTATGTATATTATTATATTGCTCGGCGAAACGTGCACAGACCACCGGGTACAGGGTGACTCTCTTAGGGTAAATCAGACGATATATGCACCGCAAGTGCCGGCTGTGTTATACATTTATATTTTGTACTTTAAACGTTCAAGACCGAACACGGTTTTAGTGCCTATATCTACGATCATAATTTATTTTATCGCAATAAAATAACTCGGTAACGACTTTTGATTTTCAAACGCGCTGCAACATCAAACTTTGCCTAGTAGCATAATATTATAATAATATTGTACGAACAGAGAAAGTTAGTTTTAAATGTTTACTCGGTAAGTATTATAAACTAGACACGAAAACAGTATTATTATAATATGTCAGTAGACGAAAACGGTTTGGGACATTTTTAACATCCTGTACAGGCAACGAGCTCCTACTCCTTCGCTCTCGCACTGGGTCGCGCGGTGCGGGCTGTGACCGTAAGTACGTATTATATAGGTACCCTTTTAATCGACTGTACGCTCCCTCCTTATATATATATAACATGTTATACGAGTATATACTTATATAAATATATACATATATATATATACACCCATATATTGTGTACGCGCACAGCCTGCGGGACGACGACGGCGCCGCTTGTGAAGGTATATAATAATAATAATAATAATATAACACTCGATAATTACAATTGGCTCTCCACCCGCCAAAGGCCGCAACGACCGATTGTAAAGGTGGGGTAGAGGAGGGCCACGACGTTTGAGCATTTATATTATTATTACGCACTGGAAGCGGTCGTCGAAACACAAAAGCTCGCGGGCCATCGCTCCGACATGGTGCTTGCGTGCCGTGGCGTTTAATTGTTGTACGCGGTTCGGATTTCGGCAACATTACAGTGTATAACCGACTACAGTATTATACCTTCAAATGTAGGTAAGTTTACCTAAGTGCGTATAAGCATTTCAATTGTACGCACGTAAAATACGAGTCTTATGCATTCGTATAATCGCCACGTAATATATTTATTATACAACGAGTTCCGCTTAGTGTGTTCACTTGGGGCTTGAGATGAAGAACCGACCGTTCGAAAATAAGCCTAAACAAATTACTATTCCACGTGTATGTGATGTTAAGTTTTTTTTTTTGTTACAATCATGTTGAATGCACCTGATGATAATTATTATTGAATGACTTTTGTTGTACAACAAGCTACCGATAGATTCTTTTTCTTGTATTTTATTTTTCAATAATAAATTATATCTATTTTATAAAATCTGTATGTTTAACCATGAAAGATGTATTAAAGAAATAAGTACTAAGTAATCAACCGGTTGATATAGATAATACGCAGACAACCGACATTTTATTTTCGAGCTTGTAAAATTGCAGAGACAAAAATATATTTGTATAGATCATGTGCATTAAAATGTCATGACTATTAAAACGATTGGAGTTCATAGGTACATTTAACTAAAATAACTATATATAAAGATATTCATTAAACCAATACAATATAATTTACTCAAAGATATATTTTAAATCGGTATAATTTATACTATAAAAATATTATGCTTAGTATTTCATAATGTATCTATACGATTTAATACAGGTAGTTATTAACTATAATACAGTACTACTGTAAAGTGTAAATTGTTATATATCTATATATTTTAGAAAGTTTATAGTTTGGATAGTTTTCTGAAAAGTATGTTTTACGATATTTAAAATATCACAATGTTTCATGCAGCATATGTTTTTCATTGACATAATACAGAGCAAACATCGTTTATTTAAAAATAAAAGTGAAACTTAAACTAAGCATTATTTTTTATTTATCGTAAAACTAGATTTATAGAGGTTCTTTTTAAGAATTCTTTTCTTTCTAAATTTAATAATACATACATTTTAAATTTAAATTGTTGGAATTGAATTATTATTTTACCTATATGATTAAGTTTCGTCGTCTATAGTATAATTACATAATATAATACACTATTACATTCAAATTTAAGAATAATATTTGATTTATATTTTCTTTAAAAAACAGAAAAATTGACAATTCAGCTATTAACACTAAGCATGCCCATTTAATTTGTGATTCGAAGCCATCTCGTGGAAACGTATCAACAATTAAATAGTTAGTTAAAATTATTTTACACAACTGGCGGGAAATTGATCAATTCTTGTTTTTAAAATTTAATTTGTAAACAGAATGTAGGGTTTTTTCTAGGTAGATACCAATTTATGTAAAAACCATAATTACAAATAAAGAACTCACACTCTGCTTGGCTTAGTAAACTGTATTGATAGGTATTTACTATTTTGTATCAATTTTTTTATTTGTTTTTACCTAACCTCTCATCATGCCACCCAAACAGGACGGCATTTATTGCGTCACAGTATTTGACAAACAAAGAACACGCCATCACAATATTAAAATAAATTACTTTATTTTTCCGCGAAAATATAAAAATGATGTTGACTTAAGCACAGACCTTATAGAATTCCTAGAACTAACGTCTATCAAAAGAATAATCATAATATAGTTTTCCAAATCATTATTATATATTATGTATCAAAGGAATTATAAATTAATATCGTACAGCTTCGTATATAAAACTCTTTTAGCCGAGGACTATGATTTTCACTTTATGCTTCTAAGTACTCAACTTGAATTACGTTTTTCAAAAGTACATAGTTTCACAAATAATTCGTCTTACTCTCCAATATTTCTACTCAGAATATTATAACAACAAGCCTATTCATTATTTATTACATTGAATCAGCTATATCATTCCCGGTTACCAGTTACTATTTACTGTTGAGAGATATATAAACAAACAGTTTTTAATTATCTTTAGTCACATAAAAACCTTAATATATAATTATGGTTTCGTAACTGGGAAGCCAAAATAACGGAACTACATAATATCACATTTCAACATATATCTGATTGTTTAACTGATAACACTGTGGATAGAATTATAAATAAGAAGAAAAATTTTTAAAAATTTTAAAAAGAGGAAATCATATTTTAAAGCAAATGAAAACCGAAATGTTGAATTTGTATGTATATCTTGAAATATGCATCATAAACTTCACAGCAACCGTTAAAAACGTCTCGCTAAAAAGCGATTTCGTATAGTACACTTTTTGAAGCCATATTTTCTTAACGGATTTAAAATATTTTATTTTTTAATATCAGAGAGAAAGCGTCTAAAACCCAAAATTTGGAAATTTATATTCTACTGGTCGTTTTTAATTTAATATAATATATTTTAAACTACTTTGAATTGTTAAATTAATATAAATTAATTTTGATTTCATCTGTGTGATTCAGAAATGTTCACTCGTTTTAATAATCATTTACCGTATTTATTTTCGGGATATTAGACAGCCGTCTACGGAATATAACCGTGTCTCCAGAGAAACGATTTCTGTGATATTCCGGGCATTATTCTACCATGCTGAGGAATTAAGTTATTTTCGTGGTATAGACGTAAAGAAAAAAAACCATCAAGTAGGTACTCTGCTGTACCTTATGCCGAGTATAACTAGTTATTGTGTAGATCACAGTGATCACAGATGTGTTAAATTTCAGTATTCAACGATACATCATTGTACAAGATAAAAACGTTTCTGAGCTAAGTAGGTCTGACTTTTTGTATTTTTAGTAACTTTAATTACCAAACAATTTCATTATTTTGATAATAATATTAAAATATTCATAAATGATCGGAATTTTTTAAAAGTAGATACTGAGAAAACATCCACATTGTAAATTCAATACATTCTTCGCTTTGCAAGTATAATCTAATATGTATCCCTTAGGGCTATATTGGTAGAGACGTAAAGACGATTTAGTCATTTTGAGTGGAAGTGGTCAAATATAGACGCAAATGACTGTAGAATCCAATTTAGTGGTTTGAAGGGAAAGGGGTCGCGGAAAGACTAGAGGTTATCACGAATCGTAATGTCCGCAGGAACGATGACGAGAAACAACGACGACAATGAAATAACAATAATAATGAGATACATAATAAATAGAGCATGCCGTTTTAATGGTGTGTCCTGTACCATGCCGGTATCGAATTCGAAAAGGCAAATTTAATTAGACCTCTAATCCTTTTCGTTCATATCCCATCCGCGGCCGCTGTCGCTTGACCCGCCGAGCTCCAGCGGGACCCAGCAATAACTTTATCGCCGCCGCAGTGACGCAACATACTTCGATTTCCCTCATCCACGAGACACACAAAAGGAAATTAATTTTAAACATTGTATTCCACTGCCGGATGTAAAGGCCGATTCATATTGTCTGCGTATATGTACTTGTATATACGTATTATGCAGAATATAATATAAGGGTAGCCTCGGTCACCTTCTCGTCCGAACAATATAACGATAATATTACATTATTACAGTCCCTAAAAATCGCAACCCCTATCACGACCGTTGCCACTCGGCACGTCAAAGCTGAATTCGCTTACTCGCGTTCTTAGCATTGTGACCTCATTGCAACTGTGCAAAGACCCGTCGTAATTATCATAGATTAAACGAGTTTACTCTGCGATCCGACACACTTGCATAATATCTTAGATCATAATGTACTATGGATGTAGCGTATTATTTTGTTTCGGATATTAGGGACGAGTCACCGAATCATGCGCGAAGCAACTCTCGTATAATTATCCATATTATGTTACTATCACGAAATTACTCTATATCTTACGATCTTAGTTCGTGGTTAATAGTTATATTATTATAATAACTGTTATATTATCGATATAATGGGTATTATAACTTTTTTTCAATATTCAAATATTTCGTTATTTGCTATCAAAATCCAAAACATAATATTATGGTGATTTGATAACAAACGATCTATGGATAAATATGCGAGAAGTTTCGTCCAAAGCCTAATTCCGTGAATCGTCGCTGATTTAATACGCTGTGGGTCCATCTATAATATATTATCTAAGATGTATATTTAGTCACAGCCATGATAGACGATTACAGCAATGATTATCTATAGTCTAAAGATATTCTCAAAACCGATGATAAATATTATAATACATACCTGTAATGATTTAATTTCAAATTAACGCCGTTTGTACATAATATTGTTGCAGTATCTCACGAGTGTATTTTTGGATCGTACGTGAAACGGCTATTTAAAATGAACCGTATAGTTGTGACTCAGGGGTTGGAAAAACAGACAGGATGAGATATAATCTTGTCGATTTATTATCATTGAACCATTCTAAATTCGATCGTAACGCTTAAGTATTTCGATATTGTTTTCTCAATTGTAGCGCCTCGATACCGAAATATTTCTTGTAAAATATTACCTGAAACAAAATCAATAATTTCTATTAAACTAGTGTTAGCGCGGAAACAATATAATATCCCAACACACAATTCGCAAAAAGTAAATTTATGGGTTTCTGTGCCTATAGTGCCTAGTGTATAAATATAATTTCATGTTATATATTATTTAGTACGATAAAATATAATTTTCAACGCATTAGGAAATGTATACTTATTACAATGATTGTATTATTATTATGCTTGGTACTCAATAACGTATTTGCATAACAGTTTGATTGCTTGCTGCTGTTATTCAAGATTTTTCAATCATACAAAAATAAGTATACTTATTTGTTTATTTAATTAATAAGCAGCGTGTGGCATGTGCCTTTTAAATATAATAGGCATATTATGTGATATACAATTTAAGGTCAGACAATTTTATAGGGTTGTAGTACTGCAAGCACAATATTATTTAGCACTAATTAATTCAGTGTCAATCATGTGATCAATAAGTGATACCATTGACTTGATATTTTGGCTCAAACATACATTTTATACTGTTTAATTATTACTATATGGGGCAATCATGCATGGACACGTAGTAAAGGGACCGATTTCGTGATGACCTTAGCTTGAATATAGCATAGATGATAGAGTAATTAATCCATAACTGCTTAATATAAATATAACTGAAAATACGGTTATATTATAATATAGACAAATGCCAATATTACTGAAAATTAAGCCAACCAATTAAATTGAAAATCTTACAAATGAAACTTTTTCATTTATAAAAAATTTAGATCTCAAATAATGATTAAATTCATCATTTTCGTTTAATTAAGAATGAAGACTATAAATTATAACCCAATTTTTAATTCCATTAAAATTAATAAAATAATTAATTTATCAATTTGTCAATTACAAAAATGTAATTAATCGTATAACAATATAACATAACTACACTTAATTTAAACACTTTCAATTAAATGCATCGAATACACCAACTCTGCAGAATATAAAAGATGAAATTGAATTGTTTTAAAAAGATATGCCATAAACGTGAAGTATGCAAATTAAAATGACAAATACAGATGTATTCAAATCACGTCCCTACGTTTGGCATTCAAGTAATGTTTATTAATGATCACAATTTAATTACAAATTAATAACGATGAGTGTTAAGTGTGTTACGATTGTAAAAAAATTATAATTCATGAATAAAATATGTATCTCAATCCACGTATTTCCTTAAAAATATAAACTGACCAAATGCATTTTTCAGAGTCATGAATAATAATATGAGGCATTTTGAGTTATCGCGATATTTTTTTATTTCAGGTGATTCCTAATCAACTTAAATTGAAACAGTGCTTGATGACAATATTGTCTGTGTTGGACAAGAAATTAATTAAACACTGATAACGAACAAATAAGTTATTGCACCACCGCTACCGTTATGTCTATCGCCCAGAATTAATACGATAACAATTTAAAATGTCCTTACTCGTGTAGCTGTCACTGCAGAAACCGACTCACTTCAGTCAACCTATCACAGCTGTTTCGGCAATTGTACAGACGTTTCTAACTCTATTTAGTATACCATTATTATTCCACAATGATAATATGAAGATATACAGCGTAGACATACGGATTGCTATAATACTAGTGTTAGGCTTCGAAAAGTTGTAGGAATCATTGCGAAAAAATAATTTTCTTTGGTAGTACCGAAATGAATAAGATTTCATCGGAGTTCATATAAATAATACACGAGTCGTCCGTATTTGTTAATCGTAAGCCAAGTATGGACGTCGGTTTTATAGTTCGGTGCGCGTTACGTCTAAGTGTGACTCGGACCATCATCAATTCTAGATCTTCATGGGCAAGCAGCGGTAAATGTACCAATAGTAATATCATGATATAATATCACATGAAGTCACGATCTTAGTTAAACCTCGGGATTTGTAGATCGGTATTCGAGGCCCTAACTGACGTTGAGGTGAGGGGGGGGGATCCAGGGTTCCAGTAGCCGCCAACCATTTTCATTTTTTTTTTTTTTATTACGACCTTATCGGTATTATTGGTGTACATTGAAAGTACAACTGTCTTTGGGACGACTCTACGTTGGCACGAATAAGAACGTAACGAAAAGATTTCTCGAGCCGATATAATATTCCAGCGCATAAACGAGCGTATATGGGGCGCACTCGCAGTGAAAACAATGCACCCATGTACTGTGGTTATCGGTTCGTGGAAAGTGGTTTTCGCGGTAGAATCGAAAAGTTTGGGCCCAGTTGCGGCGGTGACGTTATAACTTCAGAATAACAGTTTTATAAAATATATAACCTAAAAACTTTGCGAAACGCAATTAACGGCTTACGTGCGCTTTTAAAACTCGCGACCCGTCTTCTATCTGTGCCCGCCAACCATCCCTGCACCTGCCTACCCATATTAAACTATGCACTCGCATATTATATATACCACCTATTCTAGATACATTGTGTATAGTTGTGATGCATTATTGTATAGGCACAGTCGAGAAAGCTGTTGTTGTCTCGGTTTGAACTCTTTTGCAGTACCTTACGGGTAATATAGTACTGCTACCATAGGCTGCAACCACTTCATAGTTTTTACAGTTTGCACGCGCTTTATACTATAACAATATGTAATAAGTAATTATATTATGCATTGCATGATTTCAAAACTCTATTCCAGCAGTTTGGTATTCCCATAGTTCCGTCGGAGCATCGTCATCACAAAATATTATAACATTTAAACGCTTTCATCAACTACTGCTTTAATTTCTGTATTTTCTTTTGATTTCACGGCCTGCAAATTAAGCAAAACCTACATGAAACAATTGAAATAATTGTCATTAATCCTGTATTGTATCGAGATCATTCACTAACCCACGAAGTTCAACACTCTCTTCTTTCGTAGTTCTATAGTTGACCAATCAAACCATTGGACTAGATTCTTCTGACGTCATCGCAATCATCTCGTTTAAACTTCCCACTTGCATCACCCGAAGACAGATTATATTTAATACCTGCTGTACACCCTTATTCTACGTCTTATTGTCACAAAACTATTTGCTCCACTGTATGCTCTGGGTATCTTCTTCGTCTAATAGTTAATAAACTTAAGATCAGTTCGTTACAGCTCTCTATTCCTCCCCGCAGTAGCTACTAATGCTTTATCTAATTGTAATTTTTAAATGCACATCATTCGTGATACGATTCATAATATATTATATTCCCCATTCTTCCAATGACGTATTTTTCAACATTTTCTTAAATATTATTGTATCAAATAAACAGTTATGCTTCAATCATCATATATCCGCCTAATTGAATTCATTGCTATAATTTGAGAATTAAATTAAATTAAATATAATTATATATTATATTAAATGTTTATTGTTTAACCTATTTAGAGGATTCGTCTCATTTGTTGTGATATCCATTAGATTAATAACTTTTATTTCACTTTGATAGTAATGTAAATGCCGTCTTGACAAAATCAATAATGAAGCACTTATGCTGCTGCACATTGTTGCCTACCATTGATTAATTTCGTTCAAACTCGTTTATTACAAAAGCTCCTCGTTCATCGGGTGTTTTTAAACTGCTTTTCGAATCCCCTCGGTTCAGCGCGTGTACGTTGGCAGTTTTCATTAGGTCAAATACATTCAGAGATAAACACTGTCGGAGCGTGTTATATCAATGTTAAGTATCCTCTCATCTTCAAATCTAACATCGAACACACATACACACAAACAATAATAATATTATTTGCTATGTAATTTAACACACGAGCATTCGTAAATGAATGTAAACATGGCAGTAATTAAACTCGTATATCACGACAACCACCGAATGTATATAATATGGCTAACGATATTATATCAAACTCTTATTCGATGCCGTTCAATTATGTATAGAAGAGCTTCACGTCGCGTTAACGGGCCGTAATGATTATTGTAGGGATTATAACAATATCTAAACGCGTATCTATCCCCGATGAATTTTAGTTACTGTTTAAATTGTTCACGCCACACGTCTTGTGTTTATACTCATGCCGGTAGGTCTATAATGTTAATAATACTACGTGACTACGTTCTCGCGATTATCGTTAACCACACGACAGTGTTGCGGCCGGTATGCGATAAACGCATTGTTTTAATATCGTGTCGATCATTCATTCGACAAAATTACTTTCCCAACTAATGCTGCGACACTTGAAACTTCTAGAATGTCTCCGTAGCGGAATTATGCTACAAGGTGGTTGGATACGTTCATACCTACGGCCTTTGATCATAATGTATATCGGCGGTGAGCCCACAACACTCAGTCTTACTTAAAAAACAATTAGTTTTAATAGTGTATTCTAAATAACAACAACCTGAGGTGTAAAAACTGTGGTCTTAAACGTAAATTGTGAACGTTTTCATATTGCTATATTCAATTGTGAAATACTGCGTAAAAACTATCTTAAATTTAACAGATAAAACTACAAATTAATAATTTAAACATTTTGTATACAGAGTATAGGTATCTGTTATTTTTACTCAGATCCATACAATGGACATTGCAGGATACGAGGTTGGCAGTTAAATAATTATAAAATAGTATTCTTAATTTGTTATGGCTTATTGTTTTGGATTTATATACTAACTTCAAATAATTCAAACATTGATTTCTTATGGAAAAAAATACTAATAAATTGATTTTATAAATTTGTAAACATTATATCATACTAAAATCGAATGCAAAATTAAATGATCTTAGGACTGCAATACTTCGAAAGTTAACTGGTTCATTTGGTGGTACCCCTTCCCATGTTGTGTTAAGTACAAAACTAATAGCTTCCAATGGCTTAAGTTTAGCTAAACGAATTAGAAACAATATGTTTCATTATACGGTAAATGAGCTTATAATTTACTCGTCCCGTGAACACAACGACGATGGTTCGAGACATGTGAACATCTTAAAAGCCATCGAAAATAAAAAATACAATCGAAAATTCAAACATAGACGTATACTATTGACTGGAAGGTGTGTGACTGCCGACTGGGCATAGATAATCTTAAAGTTTCCCGATTCTTCTTAAAAATTACAACTATACACCTATTGTGTATCCTTATCTATGGTTGATAAAGTGTAGTTGTGAATTTTCTAATGATAAATAAATTCGTTTATGGACGGAGACCTGATAATTCATTGTTACGATAGTTTATATTTATAATATTATGTCTTAAATTATGTTTTTATTTTTAAAAATTGTAATTTGATGAGTTTATTTTTTTTATTCTGTGAATCTATTGTTCCAAATGATTATTTTATGACACATTTAACCTTTTATTATTTAAATAAATTAACTATGAAGCGAAATCTCATAAAAACAAATATTATTAATAAATAATATAATATACCTACGCAAAATAAACCTCTTAAATTTAATATTCAGTTAATGATAGTATAGGACTTTTAAGGATTTTCCTAATTGGTTTAACAGTATTATTTGTATTTCATAACTTACGAATCATATGAAGTAATAACATTAACAACATGCGTAGGTAGATATTTTTTATTATTCGATTATTTTAATTTTATGTTCTCTTATGAATTTTATAGTGAATGTTTACACTGCGACTAGGTAAGTCATAAATAGAGAGATTAAAACACGAAAATCAATCTCACAGTTTCCATAGTTATATTTTGCTACAAGTCTCAAATATAAATCGACACCCAAATATTTTATAGGTTTCTATAAATTATACTATCGTTGAACGAAAAATATTTAACTAGCTAGAAACGATGAACAATACTATGATACCATCATAACAATTTAATAAATATTTCAATTCGTATTACTAGTATTTCGTAAATAACGACGGAAGTCACCAACATTGGTAGGTATGAAAAAACATAAACAATAAAACTATTTGTGTTTATCGTCCTCAGCTATTTAAGCCAAACGTACCGTTTATAGCTATAGTTAAGTACACCTCAGTACCTCACTAGAGAATAGGCACTTAGATATATTTTAATAATGCAATTTCCAAAATATAGGAACTATTGTTTGAAGTTTGCAAGTATCGTGATAGAAAACACGCGACCATTACCGTAATAGGTTGCATTATCCTTCGTTTTGTTTCCCTTACATGTAAACCGTCCGAAGATTCGATAAAACAAAATTGTGACGAATAAGGGTCATTGTTTTGCAATAGTTTATGCTGCTAGAGCATGCAATGTTAGTAAGAAAAGATTAATTGTTCCGGTTTTATACTCGCTCCACATATAATTAAAAAACCGATGCGTCATCAAAACTTTACGAAAAATATAAAAGAACAATAATTAGGTAGGTACCTATTTATATTGATGTTTAATAATTATAATGTTATTACAGCGGGAACTTTTGTCTAGATCGGTTTGTTTAACGATTATGAACTACTCGACTATGATGACAATAAAAATTTTGTCGGTGATAAAAATTATGAATGTTCCGAATCATTATTTTGAAAAAAAAGCAAAATTTTGAGGGTTGCCCCTGCAGGATGTGCCACTAAATTTCCGCTCGCCTTAATTTTAACTACCTAGGTAGTCATAATAGTTATTTACTACACGTTTGATTATATTTACATGCATCAAAATTCTCAAAATAAAATATTTTGCTTAAAAAATATATGAAATTGAAAATTTATATTTTCATTCAATACCTAACTTTTTAGTTACTAATAACTGTAACTTTTTTTTTCGAAAAACGCTAATACTCGTGCGGACATAATGAGTGTTTACTGTTTGAAGAATCACTCTGTATGTAAACCACGCCGTATACATTTATCCGTTACTATTTTTTTTTATGTGTTTTCTATTCCGTCGTACACGCTCAATATTTCAATTCGGATTACCGACCGACACGTGTGTCGAATATCTTTTTAAAATAACAACAAAAAAACAACATTGTTATACTATACACGCTCCGATTGTGACACATCTACACGTATGCACCTATATGTGAGTGTATATTATGTGTGTGGAAAGCGAAAACTTGACATCGAACCTTACACATTAATTTTGAAGTCGTTTAACAGCACAAGGGGCGTTTATTCACTGCCGACCCAAAATGTTTCGACGATTTCGTGGCGAAAGTTGTCTGCACGATATTACTATCTGTGAAAGTCAAGTGGGCGATATATGGAGTGTCAGATAATAGTATAATAATATTATCACATTATATTGTGACTTAAGATTAGGTATCTGTTTTTGTTTCAAGTCAGCTGAACGCGGCCGAATAAGATATTATAAAAATCGTTTTCGTCTAACAAACGACCGCGAGAGTGAAACAGAAATAACTGAACTTCATTGGTTAGAATATTAGTTCACGAGTTATATACGATGACTTTTACACTTTTAAATGTCACGAAATGTATTTTTAACAATATTTGATACCTATAAAGTTAACTACAACCATTCAGAAGAGGATCAGGGTAATATTTGCTTTTTTGTTTTATTCTAAATCACCAAAATAACCGATCACCTAACAAGTTAGTTTGATCTGAGGCTTTATTTTGTATATTAATGCGTATTTTTCCCTTTTCTTTGTTAAATAAACACTTTTAAAGTTTTAGATAACCTGAAAATCATGTGAATAGTTTAAAAATCAACAAATTTGGCTTTATCAAGTTACACTAATAATTGTTAAAACAATAGTTGGATTTTTTGTTTGATTTAGGTTTATTTTATTTAAACATCTATGGAGTGTTCACTTTTCCGACCAGCTCATGAAAATGTATCGGTGAAAGTCAGTATAATAAATATTTGATTAAATTATTTTTATTTGATTTATCAAAACTAGAAGCAGAATAAATGTTGAAGAAAAACGTAACAAGGTTCCTTCTGGTGTATTTTTATTTTAAATTTAAATACTTTTTAACCATCGTATTTATTAAATAAAATGCTCGTAAGTCGTAACCAATTAACACAAATAATGAAATATCAGTTTCAAGTATTCCTATGTTTTATTATTACATTTTTTATTTGTTTGTTTTTACCTCTAATGGTTATTGAATTATTATTAGTTGGATACTTCATTACATGTGTGTGTTATTTTCGATAAATTTTGTATGGATTTAGATGTGTAGTATACATGTGTGTGTGTATTCTCACCAAACATTTGAGTTATCTATATTATGCTTACCAACGTGTGTAGTACCTATTTATAGTTTATTTAATTTAATTTTTGACTGTCGAAGTTTTTATTTTTTGAGATTCTGATCCAAACCTAATCCACCCAACCTTTGAAATTTTAATCCGTCGAAATTGCATATCTGTAATATTTCAGATAACAGTGTTTTGACCACTCATTTTGATTGTCAATCTTTTGGATCATACCCGACTAAACAAACAAAGAGGAAAACACCTACCTAGAGAGCTTATTAAAAATCAAAGCTGAGGACTTTATTACGACTACGGAATAAAAATCTGGCTCACATCAGGTCTATCTTATGATACTAGTACTTCATTAAATTCTAAATTAATTCTCACCTAACCTAACTTAACCTAAAATAGTGAAAAATAAAAACTATTCATTTTTAAATATCTTCGTCGTCTACCCGTACCGTAATAAGAATATTCGTCAAACATCAATAATAATAATCAAAAGTCATATCCCAGGATATGATAAACATTGTCTGGTCCAAAACCGCAAAATTGGTTTGGCTGGTGCCGGCACAGTAACCGAGTCTGTGGTGATTGTCATTGTTGACATCTTATATAAGTCGGTCTAGACGATCCGAAAATCTGCGGTTTCAGTAATACCATAATATTGTGGTACAAGTAATATATTCTTATATACACTACGTAGGTACCTACCGACGTTTTTAATGAAACATTGTACATTTTATACTCGTTCGGTGTCAACGAAACCCTCTGAAATTCTGTATTTTACAATATTTCTGTTTTAAAAGCAATTCATTTTCTTTCAAATTTCCAGTTATTTGCACAAAGATTTTTTGCATCTTTTTCTTTTATTTATGCAAAATTGAAAACGTAATACAACTATAACAACTTATGCGTGATGAATATTTAAAATTGTTTTCTCTTTTCAAAATACAATCAGAGTCTGTTCTCGGTAAAAATGTTGTTTATAGTGATGATTAATATAGGTACTGTGATTATGTTTTTTATAAAATTATTGGTGTACAAAACAATCCTGCAGATTATTGCAAGGACCACCGATGATACCCAGATAATATGATTTGATATTTTCATTGCTTTATAAATAAAAATACCAGTTAGTCACTCTTACAACAATATTACTATAATATTATTCGAAATCATATAAAGTTATCCGAAATATAACATACTCAATTTTAAAAACTAAATTTGTACGTCTGGAAAATATCTAAAGAAATACTGGCTGTTATTTCATATGTATTAACTCAATAGAGACACTTGAAAACATAAAATCTACTTCTATAGCGGTCATCTGGAAGTAATTCACCTCGATAAAAAGGTCACCTTCAAATAGCAGTCATTAATTCTGGCCCCTTTGGTGACCATTATAATTTATAATATGGAAGTTTCACTGAACTATAAAAAACCATATAGGCAAACATACCAAATTTTGATTTATGTGTATATCTACGCGTGTGTATGAATACGAACAACTTCAACCGTCGAATTAATAGGTCTTTGCAAGACGAACATTATTTTCTCGACATGTAGGCGTAGTGTATGTTGCAGTAACAAAAGATAATATCATCAAAATATATTCGCATTTTACGACTGTGGTTACAGGTCTTTGACGGAACATTTTTAAACGTCTCACCATTTTTCCATCCGCCAAAGTTGGAGTTAGCAAAGCTTATCGGCAGCGCGTATGTATATTCGTTTTTACTTGCTTTACTTGCAAGTTTGCCAACGTATGTAACGTATCAGTATAAATATGAACCTAAATATTTCAGCTATAGAGAGTTTATAAAATATATGCAGTGGCGGCGTGAAAGGGTAGACAATAAAACAATGAGTTTACCAAAAAATTATCTAATAATTCAGATTTTAAACAAACTATTAACTATATTATCTAGTATTGTAGAGGTATTTTTAAATTATACAAACAATACATTGTCGTGTCGCCGTGTCAGGCAATTATTTGACCAGTGTAAAATATTTTATTAATAATATAATAACTTGTATAGCGTAAATTCGTAATCACTTCGTGTTACCATCGAATCGGTCGGAACATATAAAATCGTATTTAATTATTGTTGCGGGGTTATATCCAGAATTTAATGCACAGAGATGTCTCAACGTAATATTTTAGTAATTTAATTGCATTCAGAGTTCAGACCATGGGTATAATGTATAATGTGTAATATGTTTTAGCTATCGGTTTTAATTTTACAAAATCACTCTAAAAATTATACTGAAAAATAATTTAACACAAAACCGTAAATTTGGAGAGCTCAAAAGTATACAAATTATAATTCTTTTTATGAGTGATATTATAATATTACTAAAACATTCAAATCAAAAATGTATAAAATCAAAACTATGATCTCCGCATTGAATTGTTCAAAAATGCATACAATGGCCATTATAGGATTAAAAATTAAAAATTAATCGATTCGTTGACAGGTGATGGATACGAGTGCCCGTATTTATATTATATTATAATCTGTTTTTTTATACCCCTAAGCTTAAGTTTAATGAACGTAATTAATTATATACATATATAAATCTAATTATATTTAAAATCGCGTTTTAAGTTTTAGATTTCAACAATGATAAATAATAATTACCACTTTCATACAAAAAATTATAGTATTACAAATGTCTTACTTACTATAAACATATTAATATATTAAATAAGTAAACCATTATAAAATTGAATTGATGTTGTCTATTATTTAAAAAAAAAAAACTAAATTGGTAAAACTTACAAAATCGTAATTACATTAAAATAAACATTTTTTAAATATTATCCTCAAAACTCCATGACGGTATAGAACGTTTCAAATGGTTATTTACGAATTAAAATATAAGATATTACGTATTTAGTGCGTATATATTATACTGTATACTATATAGGATTAATGATGAGTGATGACAAATGCAATTTATTTTTAGAGGTTTTCGTCATAAAATAATTCTAAAAGTAGAAATCTATTATTATCAATGGTCAATGTTGTTCATAAATTCAAATTTATTTGCCTAATGAAACACAAGTGTTTAAACATTTATACATTTGCTTAACCCAAAATAACCTAAGCAAATAGAAAAAGGCCATCATCAACATTTCATTTCGAATCTATAAGTAAATAAATATATAGAAGTTAAAGAGTTTATCGATATTTGAATATTCATTTTAATTGTGCGGTAGTAAGACCATAAAAATATTCTATAAAAAAGTGTTTTCTGTCTCATTAGCTACTTACGTTTTAAATGCATTTCAATATTCAAACAAAATAAACTTGAAATATAATTATTTAAATAATATGTAGGTATTACACGGTGAAATTATGTACGTCGTTATTTTCTGTTAAATCTGTCTAATCTGTCTATCAGTCTATCCGTCATCTTCTGTAAGTAGGTTCAACAATTTAAAAAAAAAAATCAATAACAATTTAGTAAATAATTAATTAAATTATGTCATCATAATATTGTTTGTCAAAATAAAAAATAAAATGTTAAGATGATATTGGATATTTTAATATTATAATTGAATTATTCAATTTTCTGAATATAAAAATTATATTAAAAAAATATATTATGCACTTGCGCTCGATAAAAATGGTACCTATTAAAATACACTTATAAACTGTAACGCGAGGGACGGAGTGGCCGAGCAGACTAAGGCGTCATCGGTTCGAACTCGGCCACGGGCGGCATTTTTTCTTTGGGCAGTCACGGTGTCCGGAGAAAAAGACCGCCATCCTCCACCCGGGCATGGCAGATACCTACTGATGTCCACTTAAAAAATCTGCCAAAACAAATACACACGTGTTCAACACCTACAGTACCCTCCCCCACAGTTCCACAGGCTAATGACCTCAGTTGTCGAAGCCTCAACCCCCCAAAAAAAATGTTTAAAAAAAAACTGTAACGCCTAACTCGTATACTCGTAGGTACGTTTATAATATGTAAAACATAGAATAATTCTCATATTTATGTCTGAATTTTTAATGTGAGTACATGACATTAAAATATGCTTTATAAGCTTATTATAACATTCGAATATTATATAATGGTCAAACTTTTGGCATACATATTAAAATAAATTTATTAAATTTACAAAATAAATTTAACTGTAATTATTATGAAACAAAATTAATAGAACTTGTACACTCTTCCACTGTTTTTCAAAGCTATATTTGACAAAAAAGAACTGCATTTTTAGGAATTTCTGTTTTTCTTAAAAATTAAAAATTCTACATGTGTGTATTAGGTACGTAATATACGTTATTAAAATTATATAATAATAATAGAATACTATGGAATATAAAACATAGTATTTAAAACTAGTTAACAATTATAGTTTGCTTGTAATCAATTTCCCAGTTAATTGTTGAATTTCAGTGTTTCGATTAGCTTATATATACGATATAATATAATTAAAGTAGGTAGGTACCTAATTAGTTATAATTACGTAAGTTATTTAAATAGGTAGTAATTACTATAACATCTTACTATGAGTATAACGGTTGTCATTACAAAATCCAAAATGAAATTTATTTGTTAAAATAAAAACAAATTATAAACATATTTGTTAAATGTATTTAAAATAAATTAAAAATACTGTATTATCGCAAAAGCTACTTGCTGCTATTTTTTCGTAAATGGACACAATAATTAAAGCATTTTTATTCCAATTTTCAATCTTTGAGCTTTAAACAAAAATATTATATTATTAGATAATCATATTGCGAATTTGATATATTATATGGGTATTTATTGTGGCCTTTTTAAGGCTTAATGTAATTAATGAATAGAAAATAATATTATTATATGAAAAACAATTTCTGGTGAACATTTGCGAGAAGATAAACAAAAACAATAAAACACATTACTATAAGTCGTTTTGCGTAAAAAAAAATACTGGCGATGGTCGATATGTTATAAGTGCAACCGCCAACCACTATAATATCGAATTACACATCTTTAAAACTTATATGACATTACGTATTGTATGGTATATAATATTATGATACGCATCACAATGTATCACATAAATAAAAACTTCATCCGGACGAAAGGTGAACAGACAAACATGTGGGCAGAATGGTCGCGGGTGGAAATTCGTCTCGTACATCCATATCAGAAATATTCTTCGACTAGTGAACGAATATTAGTGGTGGCGCGCGCACACGCGAGGAACGACGAGTTCAGATGAGGCGCAAGGTGGTCGAGATGGAGATGAGAACTTATCGGCGCTGTCGACCGGCCGATCGACGAGGCTTGGGTCAGGTTAGTCGGACCAGATGGTGAGGGGGAGGGTGGTGGCGGCGAGAGACTTTCGCGAATGAAAGAAATTAATTTTGATGATGTTAGGCGCTTTTCTTCCGGCCCCAATACCTCTTCCAGCATAGCTTTGTTTAATTAACCCTCGTCGGTTAAAGTCCACCTGCACCTGCACTATAGCAACGCCAACACTGCCGCACTACCCTTAGTGCTCCACGCAGTTCCGGTGACGTAATCCAGCCATCCTCCTTTCCGACATCTACCACCGCCACTATCACCACTGCCACGTCCGACACTCGCCCTGCTCCTCGTTCGGCCGTCATCCGTATAAACACTCGCCGAGTCTCGCGTGATTTATTGAAACTGTATTTTCGAAATGTGCACGCGAATACCATAGGATGGCGCGGATACGGGTAGGCGGGGGGGGGGGTGTAGTTTTCTAATTGTCGGTTATTTACAGCCCTCTCGAGATCACCTACAGGCCGCGACCGCAAACCGGCAAGATAGACGTTAGGTCGTTGCGTCACGTGCGTTTATATCTACACATCATAACGATAAAAATAATTATAACGATATTGTATACATTTGTACGAATACTTTACGGGGCCATTTTATACGGTTCCGCGCGCAATTCACCACTGGAGTTGGCGAAAATCAGGTGAGGTGGTGTGGAGGTTCATATTGCTTCTTTAAAAAATAACTTGAATATTTTCCCCAGAGACTATTTTTAATACAAATTAACTATTATAAATATTTATTTATTTTTGACATAAATATGTTTTTGGGGCGGACACAGATATTTTATTTTTCTGAATGATTTTTTCTAACGTTTTTTCTCATCACCATAAAACGAATAAAATGTAAAAATTATCTAATTCCCAATAGGTATATATGTACAATTAATGATTACTTTTTAATACATATTTATGATTCATGAATTGTCTTCGAAATGCATAATATCGAGTAGCATGCACGTTTGTATCAAACAGTTGT
Source organism: Sitobion miscanthi (assembly GCA_008086715.1). Taxonomy (NCBI): domain Eukaryota; kingdom Metazoa; phylum Arthropoda; class Insecta; order Hemiptera; family Aphididae; genus Sitobion; species Sitobion miscanthi. The sequence goes on from CM017802.1 coordinate 15,446,252, forward strand.
TTTAGTACGCACGTCGTATATTATACGAATTACAATATGTCACACGAATATTATTATTTGATATACTTATATTATGTTTTTTTTCGGTTATTTGTTTGCCGTGTAATTCGTTATAAAAGAGAAAAAAATCTTCTTCTATAAACAATAATATAAGTATTAAATATTATAAAATATAATATTGTTTATAACTATCTTACATTCGTAGAGCTTGGTGGCTGAATCAATTGTAGTAGGGTTGTATTTAATTTGAAAAACTATTTATCTATTGGGCAATCACGGATACCTACGTGGTTTATTTGAAAAAAAGACTTATTCAGATATCATATTATTTTTTAGTTATACAAAGACAATATTGTAATAATCAAAATTCATTGTTTCGGCGTGAGTACGAAATTAAAAACCATTTCGCCCTCGTTCGTTATTAGACGTTCGTTGCTTTTAATGATTTATAACGAACGGGTCTGTTTGACGGATAAATTAACACGCTCAAACAGGTGACTACAAAAGAAGGGAACTATATAATATGTACGTACGGTAAGGCAATGAGCTACGCTTTTGGAATAATGAAAGCGGATAGTATATAATATACGGTCATTTTATCTAATTAAGCGACTCAAAGAAAACACAATTACATTTTAAAGTAATAAGGGATTGCGGGAAACCGTCGAAAGTAATTTGCATAATTATTAGCAATCAATAGAATGCGCGTAAAATAAAATATAGTGGACATTTGAACTAAGCACAACTACAGTCGTTAGAAAATTACATTTCGCGACGGTCTAGAATTGATTCACAGCATTACTTTTATCTGATCCAGTCTATGGAATTTTCTTTTCGAAAACAGATATAAATACTAACGACAGGACCCACGTGAATTCATTTCAGATTTCCAGATTTGATTTTGTACAGTCATCGACTGATTCGTATTGTGTTGAAATTAAAACGAATTTTCGTGACCTTTCATGCCAGTTGCACGACAATCATTATTTTTGCTATTTATTAATATCTACACAATCAACAGTTAACTTCTTATTCATAAACTGTCTATTTTTACCATTATAAATTCATAATGTACTTAAATTTTGTAATTTATCTGGCATAGGTACCTATTTGTATATCCTGTATTTTAGTCTTCAGAAATAGTGGAAATAGTGGGCAGACCGAGCCCACAAAATGTCGCATACGTTAATTATAGACCAGAAATCAAGCCTAAACTCTCGATGATAGTTTAGGTAAACTGATAATTTTTTGATTTTATAAGTAATTTTTTCTAACGCGAACTTCTCACAATTTTTCAATTATTCTGATAGAAATCAATCAAACTTGATAGTCACAGGGGCCATAATAATATTAAGGATTACTTTTAAAATAGGATGATGTGTTATTACTTTTAAAGATTTTAAATTCAGCATCATAATTTTATAAACACCAATTACTTAACGAGGCGATTCAAGTACTATTATAAGTCTCCACCATATGGATTTCGTGCTCTGTCAGTATTTTCGCAATTTTTGATAATATTATAAATGAATACAAATTAAAAAAACTAACTGTGCATGTCATAATTTATGCATTAATTTAATTTCTAAAACAATGGTTATTTATAAATGGTTCGTTAAGCTGAAAAGTAAATTAATGTTTGTCAAGGATATTGTAGTTGTATTAGAAAATAAAATATTAGATTACGGCATTCAGGTAAGTCCAATACAATTTGCAGTGACTATAAAAGCCCGTATATTTTTCTTTGTGATAATAATCAAACAACGGATACTAAAGTTAAATGGACCAAATTTAACAACTTACTAATCTTTGTCAATTAAAACATGAGATTGTTTTCACAAAATCATTATTAATTTGTACATCATACGATTTGACCGAAAACGAACGTATAAGAATATTAGTTGATTATTATGGATGAATGGGTGAATGGGTATTTCGATTACGGTAAGTCAAATTATTTAATAGTATTATATATTATTGTTTAGGAAGCTACCGCAGAACTACATTGGCGAACACACGAGCGATTTATACAAAATCACATTGTTGAAATTAAATTTCACGAGATCTATTGGGGGTGAAAATATAAACCACCGATCATCATATTCTCGATTGCCAATGTGGAAGCCCCGGGATGGTAATCCAGATAATCTAACCATAGGCATGTCGTACTTTGGCTTGGTCTTATTATAATAGGTATTAATATTATTATTGTATACACGACATATATTGGTTGCAGATATCTTAGTAAGATGGTAACGTATTATATTAGTTTGGATTCTAGTCAATCAACCGGAGATTGAAAACTTAGCACACACATAAAATAGGTCATGATATAATTACCGGTCTTCCCGTACGAATTATTATATTATGAGTTATGACGTATGTACCTAGGCAAATCGACGAACGGAAGGCAGAAGTAGTTTCGACCGCTAAGGACGTAAAAAAAATACGTAATATATTAAATAAATTGAAGTTCACAATATTCTTGAAATAATATATTATGTTATGCCCCTGCGGTTATTTAGCCTACCGTCATCGTTATATAATATATTATATTATTATTTATTGAACGTCAAAATTTAAAAACAAATTAACAAAGCTAATGGGAGGTTAGCTGAATACATTAAATGCATTACGATGTGTATGTATTGCGTGCGTAACGTTCATGTGCGAAGTAATAATATTAGTTTTTATGCTGTACCGTAATCGATTTCAGATAGGTTAGCAATCGATAACCCAATGGTACCTTTACCTATGTTCTGTTTTTCCGTATTCTTTGAGTAGGTACTTGACTAGTGGTTATACATACTAATGTACTATGGTCGTTAAGTTGTACAACACTTTAAAAATACTTAAAATACTTAATATATTATTATAGTAATACACCCAGCAAGATATTGTGCTTTAAGCTCGAATTTACATATTATCGAATTATAGTGAGGGAAAAAATTATATTTTTCTTATGCTCATTAGTATAGTTGATGCCAAACGATGTATACTATATTATATATATAAAAAAATTAAAGATATTTTTCAAACCAACAATGTGATATGCAATTGATAAGTTTGCTATTTATTAAATGTATATTATTAGTGAAACTTGTTATTAGAATTGATGAGCAAAAAACCTTCACGTTCACGTACACATAATAATATATCTACAATACACTAACAAGGAAAATTGACAGTAATAAGTGTGCTACGTTCCCTTATAAAAATCAGTACGTATAACGAATCTCAAAGACATAATATGTCACTTATTTCTACAAGGCCATCAGTTCCTATATTTGCCAAATTTGTACTACTCCATCGTTATCTTATATAAAATAATATAATCAAAGCATAAATACATCTTATTATACGTTTTATAATTAAAAATTTGATAAATTGTTTTTTTTGTCTTAACTTATTGAAATATATATATATATATATATATATGCAATTATTGTAATTTTGATAAACAAGTCTGTTATCTTGATTCTTAATTATCTATAGTTTTCTAGTGAATATTGTTAAATGTTAGTTAATATAGAATGAAATTTATCTTTTTAATTTAACTACTATTATAGCATTATTTGGCGTACATTTGTATCATTTTATATTATGGATCGTCATAAATAATTATGATGGCTGGTATAATATAGTCATCTTTAATATACGTCAATGTGTAAGTTTTATATCTGTTGGGAAATAAAAATAAACGAATATTAAGTATGTACGAATGTTATGTTTACAATAATGGTGTGGTAAGGTATTCAAAATAAATAATTTTTGAAAGCTATAAAAGCCATAAAAGTTTTTACATTGTTTAGAAATCTTCAAATGGGACTGCTTTAAACAAATTATGAGGAGCTTTAGGTGTTCCGAAGTGAGAGTTTTTTATGCTGCGGATTAGTGTCCATCCACCCATAAATCCGTTTTTATGGACTTCTTCCACAAAATATAAAACCGCCGGAGAAAATAATGTCAACAAAAATTTATAGCTACTAGTGCGAGGGGTAGGTACTGTTGTATCTTATTATATCATATTTTATTTTTAAATATTCTGTTACGAATAATTCAAGAAATGTTTAACAGCCAAAAAAATACGCGTTACACATTTGTCACATTGCAGTGGTATATTATTATTAAAATAACACGCACATATACCACGACTTTCGGAAAACTCAATAATATTCGTCAAATAACTAGAATTATGCAGAACGAGACCGCTGAAATGTTTTGCCGAGTATATAATATTATATTATACGGTGAGCTGTACGGGATCGAAACTATCGCTTGTAACGAAATGTTTTATTTTTGAACTCAAACTATACTTGTATCGCAACGAAATATTATGATAATAGCGCGATAATGATAGTTCTTGATGGGAACTATACCAACGGCCTCAATATATTATAACTCATAAATCATTGGCACCACGATGTCTATTAGGAAGTATCATGATGTGAACACGAATTATTTACTCGTCTTGTAAATCTAAAAATGTTTATTTAACAGACACTAATAAATTTAAGGTCTGAAACGCCATGTGTACGGTAGCTGAATATATATAGGAGCTTATATTATATTGTATATAATGCATTAAGCGAATACACCAAATAACGCACGTTAAACACATCGTGATGTTGAATAAATTGTGAAAGTCAAATGCGAATAAAAACTAATATAAAACGGTTTGAACGAATAGTTCATTCGAGTGCAAATTGAGATTGCTCATATATTTCGGAGTTCTCGATTCACTGTAATATCATTAATTATACACGCGCAACCGTATTAGGTACGCGACTTGGGGTTTATTTTTGTTTTACAACTAACAGTGCCTGCAAAGTCCCGTCACCGCCGTCGATTCATTCCATAACGTTCGTAGTATTTTAAGACAATAATCTGCACTGGGTGCTACGAAATAAAATAACAGTTGTATACGACGACTAGACGTGTAAACAATAGCCAACCTATGTAATAGCCATTGACGTATATTTCAATAATACCGTTGAAATCAGACTGCAGCATTCTGTACATTTCAATATTACGAGACAATGGACAGGATTAAACGCAGGTATACAAGTGTCGTCAAAAGGAAAAACTGATTACAATAATATCGGTATCAACAAGTCTGGCCGTTATCTATTTGTTAATCTATCAGCTAATCTCGGTTAATCGACCACGAATTGAGCCCACGTATTAATGATGCTCGAACGTAATTCGTGATATTATGGTGTAAACGACCTGGCAGACGGGTTTAACGTGATTTATACGGCATGTCCCAAAAGTTCCTTATCACCAAAAGTTTCTGTGACACAGTGATGCGTCAATATATTTAAATCAGCTGTTTTTTTCAGCAGTATTCTATTAGATAAAACTAATATCATCTTATAACTCTGAGATATACGTTGAATTAATGTTTGCGCATTTAAAATCATAAATATAATTTATCGCGTAACATTTGGAATATTATTTAAAAAACATGGAACATAATATTATTATTAACCAGGTTTATGACGTATTTGAATAATGGCGAACCACGAGGAAGGACGTCGGGGACACCGAAAACGTGAAACGATATTGCAGCCAAACAAACAGAAAATCACCCGTGAGTACAAGAAATAATCGAAAGCTGTGTGCACATGGCCTAATTTTTTTTTCGACTAAGATGAGCCTTACCGCCGCGGTGGAGACGATAGTAATAATTTCGGTCCGGCAACTACAAAACGGTAAGGGGTGGGATGAAAATTGAAAAACTTGCCGTAATTTGTTATTGTCACGATTCTTCCCCAACCCCATCCTCCACGTCAGCCGTTCTATGGGCAAACTTCGTCAGATGACGCCATTTATATACGGGTTTCTTCACGTCACGATGGAATAATTGCGCGCGGATGGCCGAAGGTTTACGTATTTATTTAAATCTGCCCGTCCGGATGAAATATATACACTTACCCCCATATATACCTATCACTAAATTTCGAAGACGAGGTTGGAATTAGTCGAGCTGAGCTTTTTTCCTAAAACAGTCCGATTTCGAGGATCCAGTTTCGACAGGGCTGTATTCAATTATACTGGGGGGAGAGGTGATGAGAGGGGGTACCGTAAGTGGGCCAGAGAAGAAAAGTAATTAGATGAAATCGATTAAATAATAAATCACAATGGAAATACAATTTTAATAGTTTTTAATGTGATGTGTATAATATTTATCATTTCTGGAATCACAATAATTAACTCTTGCACTCAACGACCTACATATACAGCAATAGTTAATCGATATTTATTGAGGATGGTTTATGTATAAGTCAAACGCGTGGAAAAACAATAACATAAAAGTATACTAAATGCCGCTTTTTCGTTGTTAATTAATTCATAAATCATTATAATAATATGATTAACTCAAGGAGACTCAGTCATAAGGATGTATGTGGGAAATATTGATCAAATAGTAGGGGGTGTTAAAATTCTAAACACGCGGACCCGGCTTTGAACGCGATTCGTACAGACTTCGATGCGTGAGTGTAGTCGTTAGCACGTAACAAGCACGCGCAATATTTCGGTTCGTTTTTTTCTTCGCTGTTATTATTGAAGATTGACACGAAATCGGTCGGAGGTAATTACACACGTGCGCCAGTAACGCGATCGTGTAAAAAAAAAAATCGCAATTTATTAGGCTTTTAAATGTACCCATGCGCACATCGTAATATCGCATACCTACATAATATTATTATTGTACAGGGTGGTAAGTACAGGCATGCGTCTTATATATTATATACGCTCGTCGAGATAAGGGGCGCGCCGACGAACCGACCGTAAGGTATATGGTATACCAGCTCGTGCTGTAGACGGACCGCTGTTTAAATAATATAATGATATATGCATATTGAATGTATAATAACATTGCGCCGCCCTGAGACTTTCTTCTGTGTGATTAGCATTTCAAACGCAGTCGAACAAAGCTGCGCACCATATACCGAGCGCATTATATCTCGCGTATTTGCGAGTGCCGTTCGCCCCCGTCCGTCGTCGGAGGGGCGGTCGTTGTTAAAAATGAAAATAAATGTAGAAAATATTGCATACGCGATGTAATGACCCCCGCACGGTCGGCAGTCGAACGATTTCCCGCAAACGGCAAAAAGTTTAAAAACGTTGAAAAAATTACCTATCGAGTGCATTCGTTTCCGGGGTTGTGCTCGGTTAATGGGAAAACTTTAACGTATGTCGATTTAACGGCATGTCCGTCCGACATAATATTTAACGTTTAAACCGGCACACTCGTAAGCTCGTCGCATGCAAGTACCTATATAAAATATAATATCATCGTGTTCACAATGAACATAATATGTTGAAAATAATACGTATGTGATAATATCACAACAATATAGGTAATGACGACTCGTCGTCGTCGTCGGTGTTCGAATAAGCCCCGTCGGTGCGGGTTCGACGGGGTAGGGTATTGGTATCGCTGGGTGCGATAGGGTGTTGGGTGGTGGTGGTGGCATCGGCGAGATGCATGTGAAATGAAGGGGTGTATTATGTGACGGGCCGGGTCGGTGTCCCCCGCGGCGAACCTACTTAAAACGACGACAATCATAACTCGAACCCTCCTCGACCCGCACGTCGAAAGCCTGACGACACGGCCGTTTATATAATATTATTATGTATTATATTGTTATCTAAATTTTACGTGCACAATATTGTCATTAACCAGCTGACCTTTAATTATCGACTATACACCCACTATATATACATGCGACAACCCCATCATCGCGCCGCGTTTTTGGCGCACTCTGCCGGGCAATTACAGAGCGTTCGCGAACGTCACGAGACGGGCGAAAAACGCTCTCGGAGGGCGATCTCTTCGCCGGGACATTAATGGGGTGCGTGACGGCGGCGGGGAGGATTTGACGGTTTCGCATTATTTTCGAACACTCGCAATGCACACGCGCCGTGTCTTCGACGTGCGCCAAGAGTACACATCGAAAACGACACGACGTGCTCATAATAATATATCGTAAAAGTAATGGTATTATAATACGGTCAGGACGGTCCGTCTGATGCCGTTGGTGTTTTCGACAAATATTGTCATCTGGTTTGCGCTGATACGCGTCTACCCGGAGGCGCAAACGCTCGAAATTACCGTAAGCATACATTCGAAATGACGGGTGTAAAATTTTAAATATGCGCAACGATACTGTCGGCGGCTTTATTTACATAATTATTATACCGTGCACAATTAACTTGTCAATTATTGCTATTGCAGGTTCTGTAGCCAAACAAATGTAACTGGCGTCCAACGGCGTTATTTGATCAACAAACTGTCATTTATTTTCACCTGTATTTTTTTTTCTTTTTATCGGAATACTGAATAATTTATTATTATATCAGTATTTTAAAGTCAGAGTTGGCGTTTAAATTGCATTTCGATTTTAAAACGAACATTTACCGACCTTTAATTATTCTAATATTGACGACGCTTTGAGTTAAGTAAACGAAAGAATGTATTCATTTATTTGCTATTTTAAATGTATTACTAATTCATTTAATTATCGTCACCTATACAGTTCATAAAATACATCGTGGATAAATGGACAGTATGTTTTTATTAAGTAAAACCAATAAGTGATCATTGTAAGTATCATTTAATTGTATGTACAAAGCGCATGTGTAAGGTTATAAATTACAATTTATAATGTATCCGGTATTCTGGTGTATTAAGGATGACGTAGGTATCTCTATACGAAAACCGTAATTTGTCAAAAGATTAAAACGTAAAGGTGGATATTTTGCTTACAAATATTAAACGTTTAAAAATGTACTATATAATATAATATTATTCTACATTTACATAGTTGAAAACTAACTTCCGACATTACAGCTTGGACTGAGGATCTTTAAGTGCGTGACGTAAATCGTCTCAGTCGATTGATTAAGTATAATATATCTATCTGACATCATCCAATCTTCGAGTTTAAAGATCGTGAACCTTACAAACTACTACAGTATCATAGTATATAGAGTGATTCATCAAGCATGACCACCCTATTTTTTCAGTAATGATGAAGATATTCAAAATTGTATTTATGGACATTTTAAATAATATGCCAAAAAAAGAATAAAGACCATAAGTTCAAATTTTTGAAACTGTTTGTACCACTTGGAGTGACCAATGGAGATACAAACTTCTATTTTTCAATTAAGCCCTTTTCTACTATAAAATATTTAGCTATTATCAATTATTATTTTTTCAAAATAAAAATTAAACGAGTAGTTGGTGAGTTATTTAATTTTGTGTACTTAGGTTCGAATGTTTAATATGACGAGTTTGGAAGACATGGATGCTATGGTGATTTGAACATTTTAGTAATTTATATTTTTATAAAGCAACTTTGAAGTACTATATAGTATCCTTATTATATACATTTTAATATCTGAAAAAACTGCTCTATCGAATTTTGAATTCGGTACATCAATGCCTTCTCTTTAAGTAGTATATAAAATCTTCAAGTATATTTAAAAATGCCTACGTTACTCGTTTGTTTATTTTTTAAGTTTCCCTTATTTCGTCGTCTAATAACTGAACTACGAAGGTACGTTATTACAATTGGAACAAAATATTATTAAGGCACCTGGTTAACGGTGCTTAACCTGACCTGACCCGACCTAACCTGACCTAACCTAACCCGAACGGTGGCCACGTGCTGTTATTATAGAGTCGTTGGTTCCTGCGATAACTGCGTACAATATAATATCGTAATTTATATAGACGAAATAACGAGCCTCGGTGGGTTCTTCACCCCTAAGTCGGAGCTAATAACATTACGCGGTGCGTGGGCGTGTGCACAGATTTTGATCGGCAACTTAGGCAATCTGCGCGTGTTCGCAGTTGGGCCAGGGAAAGAGACCCTATGGATGGCAATAGATAAGTGTGAGCTGTGATGTGGCTGGCGCGTAATAATAATATGACTCGGTATATAGTTTGGCTCCGAATTATAATATGCAGTTTACCGAGTTCGGTAATTAGTTTTAATCGCTTAAAATTTGTTCTCGCCATACATATATTACAAAATAGTGTGCGCAGCGTGTACCGACAGGTATGATATCAATGCGATTCAGCCAAAAGTTATTATTCAATCTTCGTTATACGCTAAATCGAGTTTCGAAAACATCGGTTTCTTTTCGCCAAACGGTACCGTTTGATCGTCGCCTACGAATATCGTTTCATTATCTACCCAATTCGTTTTAAGTATATTCGTATAATATTATATTCAGATATTTTATCGATGCGTTATGTTTGCTAAATCGATTAAGTTCCTATATACGAAACACGAATGTTATATCGCGTCTCGATCATTTTAGGTATACTAATATATTATAATAGTAGGTACTTTTTATAGTTCGTAAAAAATATAATCACTTTTTCATACATTTGAATATCATGAAACTACTAGCTTAAAACGTAATAATAATTCATAAATTGTCATTCGAAAATGTAAATAGATATTGTATGTAACTTCTAAATTATTAAAATGAATTTATTTTACATTGAATTACTACTAATCTATACTGTCTTAATGATTGTTCGTTGTACTATGCAGCACAGCAATACAAATTAAATCGGGATTCGAATTTCTTACAATAATATTAAAAGTACATAATATAAAATTAATTATTATTCGTTATCATTAGTTATTCGATACCTACAACCGATAATAATTAAAGGACAAAGGTAAACGTACACATATTTTATACATACCTAAACGGCTATTTTAAACTATTTTAAACACTCAAATATTATAATAATACTAAATAAGTTTAATATATTAAATTATATAATATTATAATCATATAATTATTTTTGAGCAAGTATTTGACATTTTTATAACAAAAATAAAAAAATCTTACTATTGAACCATAATGAATAAAATAATACATTATAACAATCAGCTGTGATTATGTCAGTGTGCTGATAAAACGTGTGCTAGAACACTAAAATATTATTACAGCTTGCGAACGAGTGCCTTAGAGGCGTACGGAATAAAATCCCTATTTATGTGCCGCCGTTGATGTTATATAACTACATATCCTCGACGTAATATTATTCTCTACAATGAAGATTGAATCATATTTTATTGATATGCACAAGCATGATGCATACAACGCATACATTATTATAAATTGTATATTTGAATATTTCAACAAATATTCTACAAACTATTCCAAGACCGACTTTATTTTAACAGAGCCCATCCAAATAAAGATCCTTATAGAGCACATGAAAAATTCTTAATAAAACGACGTATGCGCGAATACATTATATTTAGTACTAGCTTAAACGACTACAAGTAGAACAATCAAAAAAAAAAAAACTAGTATTTGAACTGAGAAGGCAATTACATTGTCGGTACCCAGCTTAAATCAAAATTATTTTGATAACCAATCATGAAATTTAGCATTTTCCTTGAAAATTTATAGTAAGTACCTACATTTAAAAAATAAAACGTTTATAGTAAGTATACATTTTATGTATAACATGGACAGTTTTTGAGTACTTACAATATATTGTATTTTTTAATATGCCTAAAATTTGTTGCTCTAAATATTAATATAATCTAAAATTTGACCATGAAAATGGGTGTCTTTTTTATGGCAGTCATCTTTACGTTTAATAATCTTACTTGATAGTAATTTTTTGTCTCTTTAAAATGTAGTACAGTGCTTAATGTACCTAGGCAGGGTACTAAGGGATAGGGCTAAGTAATACTGTATTAGTAGAAAACAATTATATCTATATAAAATGTATAGCATGAATACCATTAAATATGCCATTAAAATTAAAGTCAGTGAAGTAGAAAAATAACATAGGCAGTATTAATTTGAATATTTAAACATTTAAATAAACATTTTATCGTGATAATTAGAAAAAGTATTGATGTTCAAGTATCCCTAAGTATACTGAATATAGTGAAAACTACCGTTGAAAATATTATGACATCAAGGCAGATTAAAATATATTATCAAAGTTTTTATTATTAAAGTTAAATTTAAATAAAATATACCAACAATAACATTAAAATAATGAATAAAATCGCATATTATTCTATTTTACTTCTATTATACGATCAAGAATTGTAAAATACATTTTGTTTGATATGGTAATATTTATATTCCATAATCGTATAATTTAAACACTGCAATGTATACTATCAATATTATAAAGCAATGTAAAATGAATAAATGCATTAAAATGTCATAGGTATATTACCTACCTTACCGATATTAAGTATTCATTTTTTATTAAATCCTATTCAATTCGTATATTTTGTTCTTCGTAAGCAATACATACCTGTAAAAACATAAACAAAATAATTAACGATATTTTAATAGGAATAGGTATATAGGCTACATTTATTTTACACGAAATGTGTGTTGCAAACCATTTAAGAGGTCACGGCCGTATTAGTGGTCACATTCGTCTTACAAGTATATATCATTGCAAAGTTACGATCAGAAATTTACGTTTAGCGTCGTTGGTTTTAATGTTAAGAATGAATTTATTTACTATCTAACTTTAAACTAACAATATTTTCTGTATCGGTTCTTTGATTTTTAAACGAGTTATAAGTATTTAAAAATCCTCATAACACGCTTTAAAATTTAAATACCGAAAAAATAGCTACCTAAATAGAAAACCCAGAGAAAACGTTGTTATTTATAAGTATAATAATTATTATAAAATACGTAACTTGTATATTAAAACTAATAAACTTAAACGTAAACTGCCAAATACACATTAGCTATGTTCGCACTTATAATATATTATAAATTCGTGGTTGCATCTTCTGAATATAATTATGTTATTCTATTATAATATTACGATATTACAATAGGTTTAACGTCGTATTATAGTAATATGTATGCGTGTTTTCCAAAATTGTGAACCCCCCCCCCCCAAAAAAAAAAAAACTAATACTCGCCAATATGCTCCGTGACCTATCGATAATGATCCGTTCTCAAAAATGCATCGGAGTTAAACTCGTTTCCATTAATTAATATTATATCATATAGCTATAACAATATTCAATCGATACTACGTCGTGAATAGTTCACTCCATCAATATTAAATGCCGTGCTAATAGTTTATGTAGTTTATAAGATTGATTTATGTTAGTTCAACACATTTACATAATCTATCACTTTATTTATCGCCATGCTTCCGTTAAAGTATAGGTGGTATAGTCGCTGTTAACACCGACACAAGTACCTATAGTACAATATGTTGTAAGTTGTTGTTCAATAGTCGGAAACAAAAAAAAAAAAAAAACGTTCGGATTAAAATATTATTATGTAAGGTGGGTGGCAAGAAACACTGGCAGGTGTATACGTTTTTCGCGGCACATCAATATCCGAGCACGTTCGACTGGAGGGTGTGCTAACGGTTTATGATATTATTTTACTGTATACGAGTATAAATTTAATGGACGTATTATTAGGGTCTTCCGAAATTCGTGTAATAAAAACGATGGCGATTACTCGAGGTCGTTTGCCATATAATCTCTACCATATTCGTATCGTAATATTTCAAGAGAACGTGACGCGTAACGTTGTAAAATTTAATCGAATATCGTATTATTTTTATTTTTTTTGATCGTTTGTAACAATCTCGACGAGTTTGATGGATACCGCCGTGAAACTCATTTTATTCCTCCAACGCTGTATATTCCGGTCACCTGCGACACCACCAGACTTTTCGTCGCTAAGTGTGTAATATATACTTTAACGTATCTATATCATACGATTCGATAAGATTGTAAGTGGTCGTCACCAACCTGCAGCTGGTCTCACGCGCTCGTTTCATTCAATACTTAGGGAATTTCAAAATCGATAAATTAAAAAATAGGACATTTAAGAGTAGTGACCAGTAAAACATTTTTATTCCGAGAAGTTCATAAAACATGCCAAGTTATAGATTATGAGATCTATTTGAAAGGATCGATAGAATAGGAGTTTGTTAGAGTTAGTGTAAGGAAAGTTGTTCGTTGCTTTTGTAGTCGTGGTTATACCACTTTAGTTGAAGGATACTAAGAACGTGTTCGCGGAAAACCGTATTTGCTCTTTAGAGAGTATTCATATTATTGCGTTCAAAAGATCCTCAACGAGACCTGTTAGACCCTTCGGAATCATTTACAACAGATGGATTTATATAATATTTAAACGCTCTAAAATTATAGAGACAAGGTTCAAATTCATGCACCGGGCTAGTTTATAAAAAATAGAACGTTTAATTTTTAACTAAAAAAACGTTTACTCGTTTATAAGACCATCAATTCTACATGAAGAACAATATTACGTCTTAAACAGATTTTATTTTTATGTGACAATAAAAAATTAAATAAACCAACTCAGTTGTTTTCAATGGACATTAAACTTAGTGCTTTCTACGCATTTATTACATTTAATTATAATAATAGTATCACAACGTTCAATCATGATATATGTATAACAAAGAATAAATGTTTAATTTCAAAAACATTGTGAATTCGTTTGGTGCTTACAAAAATAACTTCAGCTGTAAAGGTAACTACTTCCTTATTTGTTTTGTAATTATGTTTTTCATTACGTACAATAAAGAGAAAACTTTGAGGTCTTTTACGCAATAAATAATACGATATCCGGGCAAACATTTTCAATCAAGATAGTGAACCCAAAGTGTTGTCGGTACACCCTTAAATACATTTCGTTTTTGGTACGGAAAAAATAAAATAAAACCCAACGAACGCGAGTACCGTTATGGCATCAAGGTTTACGGACGGAGGAGGGGAGGTAACGTGATCGCGGGCCACCGAGCAGAGGAAAAATATCTTTTGACGTTATCTCTATATTATTATCATTTCATCCTAAACGTATGTTAGTAGCATTATAGTTGTGCTAATAAGTATAGTATGATACACTGTGCGCCTATACAACAGTCCGAGACACGAAAACTGGCCCGTGACCGACGCGAACCTATTGCGTCAGTGGTCTTGTCAGTGATCTTCTTAACGTAAAAAACGTGTAGCTGCTGTAACTGGTCGAGAACCCAAGGATTCCGGGCGTGGTACGGTGCGCTGATTGTGGGGGTCACTGGCCAGTTTTCGTGTCGTGGACTATAATAGTAATATAATATAGTAGCATCGTAGAGTGATAGTAGTATTAATACGGTCGTGATAGTGTGCATTAGAGAGATGGCAGTTATAGTATATAATTATTATATACGTGTAGCAGACATTGCGTTATCGATTTCCCGACAGCAACACATTTTTCTCCACTTGATACAACGCTCATATTACAGCTGGACAAGCGTTATAATATAAAACCCATGTTTATTATTTTTGTTGTTTTTTATTCTTTTCTTCATCACGTTCGTACACGTCGTGTCTGTAGATTGCCCGCTGATAGCCACTGGCCAGCCTCATAACAACGGCGTTGAGTGCGTATTTCTGTGGTTCCAAAGGCGTCATGAACGAATCCCTCGTCGTCCTTGCCGGCTTTGTGTGCGAGAAACCATACGCGCATCCCTGCATCCTTACCAGCACCCCGTGGTCAGTTTTTCGTTGAATATAAAGAAATCTCCGTAGGCCAGAAAACGTTTTAGTTGTCGAATATATGTTATTTTTTTCACTCGTCCGGAACACTCTATGCGACGCGTCGCCAACAACGAGCCGGCCCAGGTGAGATAAATGATACGACGTGATGACATTATGAGTTACCTACTTCGTGAAACGGTTATTTCACACCTACAATATCATATGCGTCGTATGCGATATTATGACGGCATGCTGTGAGCGAAACCATAACATTATAATATGTAATTATCTACGGAAGTTTAGTGGCATTTAGTGGCGCACGCAGGAGGAGGACGGCAGAGCCGGCGAGCGAGCGAACGGAGCTGGCGAACGTAATCGGATTCGATATAAAGAGAATTTAAAGCGAGAAAAAAATAAACGCCGTGGAAATATATACGGGTCTCGTATTTCGCGAGCACCGCACCCCGCCGCGGCCGCATACGCTCGATCCGAGTTCATTTATCATCATCAACACCTGACAACCGGAGACATTTCGTGCTCGGCTCTCGTACCGACTGCCACCCTCTCCTCACCACCATTTCCATCGTCGTCCCCCTTCGATGCTCCTCCGACACGCCGAGGATTGTGCAGCAGTGGTGGTGGCGACGGCAACGAGCTTTCTTTTTCGCATCGTCCGCCCCTCAAACGCCCACGAAAGCTGTTGTTTTTAAAAGAAGTATACGCACAATGTGCGGCCGTCTTATATATATATAGGAGAGAGAGAGAGAGAGAGAGAGAGAGAGAGAGAGAGAGAGTCAGAGAGAGAGAGAGAGAGAGAGAATAATATACATTGCATTATTATATACTTGCCGAACAATTGGGTTTTTTTCTTCCTCTGTCTCGTCTCCGTGCACCACACGTGGGGTCTTTGGTTTCGTGTTTTTTCCGACATAAAACACTCATCGCCTCGGTCAATTTTCAGCATCGGTTTTTTACCATTGTTTTACATCGTACAATTATAACTAATTTGATATACCGGACGTATAACAAATAATCATGTGCGACAGAAAAACACAATATTTTTTTTTATCCTTATGTTCTCGTATCAATATTTTTGTTACAACTACCCTTGTTTTTGATCTCATTTTAAAAGTGATGTCCTCAACCAATAATAATAGTTTATTTTTTCTGTAGCATAAGAATGGAAAAGAGTGAAATTATTGGTAATACACTAATAATTGATGTTGCATTTAAATAATACTAATTCATACTAAACATTATTTTTTAAACATTGTGTGCGTACATTAATGATTTCGGCTCAAAAAAATTGTTCAGAAAAAATAATGAAAAAATACATTATCAAATTACTATTTAAAAATAATTATTAGAAAGAAAAAACATAAAGCTTGTCACACAATGTTTATCATTTATATAATGGATAAATGATTCTTTGTAGACAGTCAAAACAATATTCATTATGCAATTCTGAAAACCATGGTTTCATCATCATCGAATAAAATATGTATTTATTATTTCCTTTTATCAATTTGTCAGGGAAAAAAATAATAGTGATATCTAAGACCAGTTTCTGTACCTATAGGGCATAGGCTATATTATAATGGGAAATATTTTTTCTTCTTACAAAGTTACAATTAAATTATTGTTGATCAAACTAAAATACTAAAAATAAGACCAACGGTTTTGATTTCTCAGTTAAAATACATTTTCTGTCAGATTTTCATCAAGATAGTATTTTTACATAAAAGCGCACTGAATATTATATATACAACTGTTATCCTCTTCTCATTCAATCGTACAACAAAATATTATCGAAGTGAAACTTCTACAGGCACAGTTCTGTAAGTCGGACCAAAAACCGTCACGGGCGTGGCTACTCCTCTTCTCATCCGCATCGCTGAGTAAGGCATCGGCTTGCGCGTAAGGCAGATACAGGGATCATTCTCTCTCGCATCTATATTTCTAGTGCTCGTATCAAGGGTTGGCCATATCCATACAAATAAAGACGTGAAATATGAAGCAAAACAAAAAAAATTACAGTATTATCACACGGTACGTAAAAAAATATGTCGATCAGAATATTATTGTACCACACTAGACTAAATTATTTGTTATCAGCCGCGGCACCACGCAATGGTGATCGGGTAAAACCACGATTAAAGATAATATAGTATCTTTAATCGCGGACGAAACTACAACTTAAAGAGTAGATATTTTACTCCTCCGTATATTGGTTAACACTGAAATTCGTTGTTTTGATTGCTTCATATTGCTATGAATATGAGTATAATAATTTAACGGCTTCTCTATAGTCTATTGATACTCTATTGCTCATATAATAATCTACCGATCCACTAGTGGCACTGGAGTTTCTTATATGAACGAACGGCGCGCCAGCTGATGGCAGTACAGAAGTTTGTGAATAATAGAGAATATTGTTTTATGTAGTATTTATTATGTTTTGTGTAATTGAATTCCCTAAATCCCTGTCACATCACAAAATGGATCACAATGTTTCTCTTCTATCAACCGCGATCTGGCCCACATCTGGCACTTTTCGTTAATTAATTGAAATCGTTAAGCATTTAACATTTCATGTAGGTACACTGACATACAATTTAATATACTAAATTGAAGTCGTAATATTTCGTTTTGTAACAACAAAATATGTTGTTGATATAATGAGATTCAAATAAATTCAACCCATCTACTATAATATTATAACGTATTTAGACCAACATCAAAACAAGTATAACTGTATTATTAATTAAAATATCAATAAAACTATCACTATATTTATGCAAACCGAATTATAACACCATACTGTTATTTGCCTTCTTATTCTAATTTTTATTTAATCATTCAAATATAAAATTAATTTATATGAAATTTCGTCTGTAATCGATTATCAACGCATTATCTTTAAAAATGAAACCGATAGCCAAATACTTATATTATATTTTTATTTAGATCTTACATATTTAATATACAGTTATATAATCATGCTTACTTTGTACTATTTTTGATCGTTTATAGATAGAATAAACAGAAAAAAAACACATAACGATATAGAGTGATGGAATATGCTTGAGTCGCTTAACAGGGGTATTTGAAATCAAAAAGTTTAGAAAACAGACTCCATTATATTTTCCAATTTAATAAAATGTTACGATACATTTTTGTTTCGGAATTGTTTTTCTATGTTTTCATATTCAATAACGAGAGTAAATATAGTTTTGTCAAATATCGTTCTAGTTCTAGTTTAAAAATTAGTAGCCTAATAAAATTTAATGTGTGAAAAATTGATGGTTGGGCCGTGTTTTTTCATATTTCTCAAAAAATATTTATTTTCTGTTGATGGCATTAAATCGTGTCATAAATCATATTATTTTAGAACAATTTATGGACTGTTCACTAACGAGACATATCAAAATAATATATGTACTACACGTTTTAAATTATTAAATGTAAGAAGAAATGTGATAAATTATCACTGATAATACAATAGACACCAATCAGTTCACAAATAAAAAACTATTAATTTAAATAATAATAAAATACAAAAAAAAATTAAAATTATTTGGTTATTTAGAACACTAAATTACGATTAATAATATTGTACAATATATGCGTAAGCGTTCTGGAAATTAGGGCAACGAAGTTGTATAATATTGTTATTGTAAGTATATTAATATTTTTAAGGAGGGCGGAGTGGCCGAGCGGACTAAGGCGTCGATTTCGAGGCGCACCGACGCCGGTTCAAACCCGGCCACGGGCGGAATTATTCTCCTGGAAAGTCATGGTGTCCGAAGAGAGAAGCTGCCATTCCTCACCCGGGCATGGCAGAAACCTACGAGTGTCCAACTTGAAATTCTGCCAAACCTAAAAACGTGTTTTGACCAACCGTTCCAACCGTTCCCCCTACTATAAAACAAAAAAAACAGCTAATGGCCCCATAGTTTCCGGGCTTAAGTTCAATGAAAAAAAAATAAATACTTTTAACATTAATATTCAAAACATTTATCTATATCAGACAGAGACTGAATAAAATTGCTGTTCTTAACTTGATTAGAAAATGTACAGTCTTCAGAATGGAATCTATGTTTCTCGTATTTGCTTTTGCTTTGAAAAATATTTTAAGATTCTATACATAAAGATACTCGTTTTACAAGAATATAATACTTTAATTTTAGAAATCTTAGTATACGTGTAACTCTTTACACTCCATTATTAATTTAAATTAATTATTTTTTGTGTAATTTTAACGATTTTAATAATATACAATACACATATTATTATAATAGTATTCATCATAATTAAAATTATATTTATGAATGTTCTTTTAAATAAATAAAATATACATCTTTGATACACCTATTTGTTAATTGACAAATATATTATTACCGTTACTAGTGAGTACATTGTAACGGCCACAAAAAATAGAATCAAATTTTAATTAATGGAAGAAGAATAATTTTTCTGTACAATGCGTGTATCATAGGTATGCATTTTGGAAGTAAATATACGTATTTTACGGACATCTTACAACATAAGAATTGTATTTACTATAATAGAATTAAGTTTAAAATTTAATAATGTATAATATATAATTATAATACAAATCCGATGTGAATCATAATGCAACAACTACTTGTAGTACATTTGCCTATACATCGCGCCGTCTTACAAATTTCTAAAATGCATTTAAAAAAATTACAATCATAATTCATAATATTTTAAAGTTTCACATCAAGATTAAGTACCAATTTAAATAACGAAAATGTATACATTCATTTTCATACCTATTCTGCAATGCCATAAACTCATAATATACCATTGAAAGTGTCTTTGAAACTAACACCTTAAACTTATTATACCTATTCGGGTTTCCCGTAATTTTCAGATGATATCAAACTCCTATCAAATTTAATCTAAATGAATGACATCAAAACTCTGAAAAGATAAATAACTCTTATTTAGTTCATTGTATTTAATTCTAAATAACAAAAAAGTAATAAAAAAAATTGTAAAACATTTAATCAAGTACTTAATGATCTAAAATAATTAAAAAATAAAATACAATTGTTCAATAAATTAAACTGTATATTACACAGTCAACGGTTATTGGATAATAGTTAATACAGTAACGTTTAATGTTTACTCATATAAATTAGAATTCAGTGGTTGTAAGAGTTTAATATAAAATATTAAAATATTAATCATAACCAAATTTCTTTTAAAAAATCTTTCCTTCAAATTGAATAATATCGAAAATGTAATTATTTTTATATTCTTCAAGACCGTCAAATACGCTTAACTTATAAATAACTTTTTCTTTAAAAAAAATTTAAATAATACAACAACTAATAACCCGCATACCTAACCTAACCTAACCTATACATGAATATATTATGGGTATATATTTATTTTTTTTATGTTTATGATATTTTATACCTTTGAAATGTATTTAAAATAAAAAACTTGCTTTTGTGAAACGTATATATTATAAATTCGTCGCACTTTTCTCCACTCGTTTGAAATTGACGTCATATTATTTCAAATTATTAGGGTCCTGAAAACCGGTATTATAATATAATTGATCGGTGTGACCTTACATCGCTCCTCGTCGCAATCTCCATCACAATCATCATCCGTTCCTACCGTCATGGTGAATAATCGAGTGGTATAATATTATATATTTATTTTATATACATATATATATATATAAAAAATAGAAAATCCAAAGGTTCCCTAATTACTGCAGTTTTTATGCGGACGAGGGTTTCACCGATTATATAAAACCGAAAGGAAATAATAAACCTCGTTATTGTAACACGGGCGTTGGCTGCGACCCCGAAACAAAACGAAATCCGTCCTGCGAACCGAGTAGAAATTAGCCTCGTGGTAATTCGGTACGCATTTGAGGGTTACCGCGTATTACAATATTATACCTATGTAGTATATTATTATTTATGATGTTAATCATTGCTTTTCCCGTGGAATCGTCTACAGTAAGTTGTAGAACGCCGTCCAAGAAGTCGGTCACAGTCTTGGTCGCGGCGCGTCGAACAGCCGAAGATTAGGTATAATATAATATTACGGATCCTATACGTGTATTTCCGTTTTATATACACATAATATTATTACGCACAACGACGAGGCATTGCCGGTGCCGGACGCAGCACGTATCGTAAATGTGTACACCTCCCTCCCTCCACCCCCCCCCCCCTCAGATACGAGATGACTTACACCCTCTCCGACCCTCGCAACACGGAGCACGGGTCATTTTTACGACCCACCCGCACCCCTCGCCACATCGACTTTCCCGCCGAATTATATATTATTATGTCCCCGTGATGATGTAGGTGTGCAGTATATTATATACGTAGGTACTATATATGTGTGCACGGGACGACGCTATATCCGTTCATCGGCTGGGTGGGCCAGGGATGAAACGTGCCGTCAAGAAAACCCACAAAATTCTCGTCTTACGATAAAATATGTTATTGCGCGAGACGTCGTCGTAGAGCCCCGTTATTTATGTGTTTATTTTTATTGTTCGTATTTTATAATATATATATATATATATATATCTGTGCGCAATAACGGCCGTTTATTTATTTTCTTCTTTAAATATTTAACCACTTGTTTATCTCACTTAGGACGGTTATAAAAGATAAATATCGCATGGCCCACGTATAATATATAGTAATAATATCAATGACAATATATTATGTACGCACACATAATGTGTACGGGCATACAGGTAATGTACTTCAATAGCACAGCTGGTCAGACTACCGCGAACGCTGTACAAGATATGGCACGTACTCCGCATGAATATTGATAATGTTCGTCCTAATAATTTTCCATTCCCAGCCCGACAACTTGATCGTAAAAGTGGTATTTCAGCACTCGACGGTTGTAGAACGTGGCGGAAAAAAAAAGAGTAATTTCTCTCGAAATTTCATTTTATGAGTCCATTTTTTTATGTTTTTTTTTTTTATAGAATTGAGTTATATTTTTAATTTTACTTTTTTGATCTGGCCTTGTATTTTTTACAATAAAAAAAATGTTTATATCGTGTTATAAGAACAAAGAGACGTGTTCAAACTTCAAACCTATGTGTTAATATTGCGTTTCTATAATAATACCTTCATCGTTTCTCGAACGTGTAAAAGATGATATCTAACTGATCACTCATTTTATTTAAAACTACCTAACTTTCGAACGACTCCGGTCAAAATAGGTACATATGACGGAAAAATTAATACTTTTAATTACTACTATTAGTTCATAATTTATTACCCAACAATATATAACTGTGATATTTAGTATGATATATTGATGATATAATATTGAATGATACGTTTTCGAAAACGCGATCACTTATAGGTACGTTGTTTACCGCTGTCAGGATATCGTCATATCTATATATATATAATTATATTGTTTTAATATAATTTTTCTGATGGATAAGACGATTTTCGACATGGTTCGAATCCCGCGTGGTAACGATTTCAATAAAAATAACATAAATTATAATATTGACGCCATTTGTGTTGCTAACAATTTTGAGAGTTTTTTGACCAATACTAGAAAAAAATCATTATTACGGTTATCTATGTACACTTCTCATGCTATCTAAAATATAAGTCCAAAATTTCATAATATGCAAATAAATAATAATTATTATTACGGTGTAGTGTGTGCACGAGAGTGGTGTAAGCAAATTCATTATTGCGGAGTGATACAGGACGCGAACCACGCATCCTGCGCACGAGATCGTTAAATACTTTGAGCATTGGTATCGGTCCGGCGATCCCGCACAGATCATATAGGTCGATCGGAAGATCTAGTTCGCGACCGACCGGTGAAATCCATGGACGGATCATAAAAGTGTACGTCACCACCGCGATAGCTCGCACGAATACCAGTGCCAGTGCCTGCAGGTCAGCGTAAATGAAAACGTATCGATTGAAATCATAATAATTACTGTAACGTATACGATGCGCAGTATTTGGGCGAACGCGTCAGAGCGAACACCGAACATTGGACCCCTGACCTTTAAATATTATGGTATATGCGTGTAACGTCACGTATAATATTAATAATATTATAATATTCATTGAATCTAGTTTGACGACCGACTGACGTTTCATTATACCATGATAGGACTGTTCAATAAATCTCACAGTATAATATGTTTACATAATTAAATGAACGATACGCAATAAACGTCAAGGAACGGCTAACGTATAATAGATGATCTTTTCCATTCCATATCAGCGAAATATGTTAATCCGTGTAATGCATGCAAATGTATAACCGAATATTTTTCTTTTCTAAGCTCCCGTCGCGTTCCATTTACGTAATTTATTGTTATTAGCTGTTATTAGCGTTCAAAGTCGTTTTTAAATTTGACAAAAACGTAAAAAATATGTGCGTTATATTGTAACGACGGCGGTGGTCTTAAAAAATAATACGACAATATCGTGATATCCTATGATGTGTTTTCAAAGTTTATAACAAGCCATTTTTTTTTAATGGTTCCAATAACGTTCGAAACAATATTAACATAATAAATTCATATTATAATATGTACCCATTTTATCTCAAACTCGAACGGCAAATATCTGGTTCAGAGTTCCTGTGATAAACAGATATTTATTTCAAAACACGACCACTGAAAATATGTCGAAAAATAAGGCGTTGTCATTATTCGATGTCCCAACGAACGGTGTCGTCGAGATACATTTCTGTACACTAACTCTGAGCGTAACACTCGCGCAGTCATTTAAATCGCGAGTTTCGTTGGATACACGTGACAAAACGACGAAAACAAAAAATTTTAATTCTGTTCCAATAATATTGCGCGTCGGTATTATCGGTTTATACCGAGTCGTTATATTTGTGCGTGACCACTATACACGACGACGATAATAGTATATATAATATCGTTATTTTCCGTTTCAATACATCGCCGCCGACGTGGTATAATGTAACCGTCCAATGTATTATAATATTATTTATTATTTGATGCCCACATAATAATATTATAATACGTAAATCGGCTATAATTACCACCCCCCCGCCGGGAATCGCGATGATACTGTGTGCGTGCGTGTGTGCGTAGGCGCGCGCTCCCGTTTACGAGGCTAATGGTTTGGCGCGCGGGGAAAAAGGAGACAGTGGTCAATCGAAAATAACAAAGGAAACAATGTGGCTCGCGTATCGGCGTATAAATATGTGTGTGTGTGTGTGTGTGTGTGTGTGTGTCTGTGTGTGTGTGTGTGTATAATCCGATCGTCGTACCCTTTTAATATCATCAATTAAATTCAATGAATGTGATATCACGCACGCGCCGGTGTATAATATCTGTGGGCGTGTGCGTACGTGTGCTTGTGTGTGTGCGTATCGTGGCTATTATGAATACATATATTATCGTGTGCGCGCGCACGCGTACACAGAGATGTGCGCACATCGTATAGGTATACGTAGGACGTAAGGAGCAGCTGATGTCCGCCTAACGACGCGGAGCACATTATAATATTTCTACATGTTACACTCTCCGTCGAGTCGCCCGTTTGTGCGCGGCTATAGGTCTAATCCGAATTTAAATCTCGTGTGACTTATGGACGTTAATTTATTATGATTAACGGGGTCCGTATAATACCCCAAAATTTCGACCTGATAAAATATAGACGAGACTTATTATTGTTCAGGAACATCATATTATTATTTCACCTGCGTAACGATGGACGCTTTAACAAATCGTCCGAATACGCCGCACGGGCGCAATACATACTATTTCGTTATAATGTTGTACAGCACAACTAGTGCGGTCTGAGCTCGTAGCCGTTCAAAAGCGTCGAGAAAATCGCAAAATATCAGATTTTGATTTCGGTTCGGGAACGATGCGGACGAACACGATCACGTGGCCATGGTGTAGGACTGTAGGTACTTGCGTTGTTTTCGGCAAACACGTCGATAACTTATAAAACTAATTCAACAGCTCAGCCTTCCAGTGATATTGACTCAGTGCTTTGAAGTTTTTAGCCAAAATAATACTAATTATTGAGACAAGTCAAATAAATAACACCGTGCAAAAACTTCAATGATATTTTATTATAAACTAATATTTAGTCTCTATATTTCTTTATCCTTGTTTTACCGTAACTCGTTAATTCATAAAACCCTTCTTCGAAATTCCCATGTCGATTTTTGCTTCTTTGTATCGTGCTCCATCGTTAGATACCTACAGACTATTAAATGTAGCGTCGATGGAAAAAAAAATAACTATAAATTATACGTTCTTATTCGTATTACCAACTAAGGATTCTATTCTCAATCGAATTGTACCGATATAATCGGTTATCCGCGCGCTAAGTGACCAGTATGGTAGGGCAGCGTCTCACTGGATGAGCTATTGATACTCAGGGGCAACTTCAGTGAAATGGTTGTGTGTATGTGTGATGGGAGGGGACAAGTCATAATTCACAGATAACTTTCGATATTAAAATATGATTTTTTTTTGGTAATTTTTTTTAATAATATACAATTCTTTGAAAAGTTCGACTTGGGAGGCACCCCCGGCGTCACTTCACACATTTGTTTATATGCGAAATAGGCAACAACTATGGCGTCTCGGCAGTTTTACTGAACAAGTTTCTGCGGGAACGGTGGTGTCGATGGCGGACTGGTCTGGTATTCGTCATCATCGGTAAGGTTGAACCTCATATCATGGCAGCTATGTCGGTTGAATACCGAGGAACACTGGTCACTGGTTACTGGTTATAGTTCTGACTGTTGTTTTTGTGCCTTCTGTTTCTTCTAAATCTGATAGTAGATCATATTGGTTAAATATTTTGAGAAGGATAATTGATCCTCTCCTGTGATTTTTACCTGTATTTATTTTCATTTCTCGAATTTGGTTATCAACGTTGGTTAATAAAAATTAATTAATCAACCACAAAAATGTGTTTATCTGTTGTTTAAAATTTCATTCAAACGGTATAGGAACCAGAAACGATTTATTCACATAATATAGAGGGCTTAGCAAGAAAAATCATTTATTCGATTTGTTTTCAAACAATAAAGATATAGGAAATACCTTTTTTTTAGTTAAACCTAGTTTAGTTCAGTATTTTTATTCTGTATTAATTTATTCATCACACACACTAGTGCGATTTTGTTTTGATTTTATAATCGGTATTTGTGTCGTTTATTATAAAATTATATTTCACTGTTTATGTATAACAGTTTTTTTTAATAAATTACAAAAGCAACAAAATATCGTGTTGCAACATAGAGATTAGAGATGGACAGACGGTTGTTTTAAATACGATTGGTAAAAATAGGATAATACTTGGATTTACAAAACATTCACATCCTTGCGATCCTCCCGGTATATTCGAGCTTATTTAAAATGTTTATATTATCATAAAAAGAAAACATTCTCGTTTTTTTTTGTAAAAAGTTTTCACAGGATATATGGTTAGTGTTAAGGTTTAAGCTGCAGTTTTCATTTTGATTCACTCGCATTGGGCCGGGCACAAACGGTGGAGCGAAGAGTTGCACAATATATTTTAATATAACATTGTAGAACACATCTCCTCGACAACACACTCGATTCACACGACGATGCACAGATTTCACGGCGGCATTAAATAATTCGCGTCGTTATACATATTACAGTAGTCGTCACTCGTCATGTTCGTGTTAGATGGGTTTTCGACAAGGATTCAGCAACAATAAGTTATAGTTGATTTAATCTGATTAATAAAGTGAGATATAGGGGGGGGGGGTATATAGAAAGTAGCGTGTACAAAATAATAATGTAATAATCATATTATAATATATGCAAAGAACAATTATGATGAAAATTCTATTATTCTGCGATGGCCATTAATTTGATGAAAAATTCTATGAAAATATGTTTCGATAGAAAGAAGTTTAAAAACATGTATACCTATATTTACGGTCGAGTCGCTGAGAACTGTAGCCAGCTGATACGTGAGTCTCGTATAATTACGCAAACGCGATTACGAAATTTTTCTCCGAAACTCGGGGAGTCTGATACGCACATTATTATTATAAAATATATAAAACAGATAACAATTATAAAATATTCATAGATTTTGTTAAACATAAGCGAAAAAAATCATCCCCCAAAGATTCTGGTTGGACGATTATAATCCCCCGCTTGGGCTCTGACGCTAAATCAACTTTTTTAAAGTACACGATATTATTATATTCACGGAATACCAGCGACGGCTTCAGCCACGGTAAATTCGAAAAAGACCACTATTTTTATCTTGAAGTTTTGAAGTGAATATGTTGAAAAATGAACCATCGCCAAAAACGAATTAAAATCCCAGAATATCTGACGAATTTTATACTCTTTTATATGCAAATGAAACACGATAAAAAAAAAAAAAACGTTATAAATTTAATAAGTTCATATATTTTTTTATATTTTATATAACATTTTTTTTTTTTTTTTATAACAAATATGAAAGTGTTATTAATACGAAATAAGTATGAATAATTTTAAAAACAAATTAACATATGAAATTAATTTACAGTTCCGAGTAAATATAAAGGTTTTTCATACGCTCGTGCAGCATGTAGTTTAATAAGAGTAATTATTCAATTTTGATTTCCATGTTTACTTTACCACTATTTCCATATTATCTAATAATAATAACTTATGTAGGTAAATACAATAACATATCTAGTATTGCATATTAATTGTCAAGTGAACAAAAACACGTTTGATTTACAACCGTATCTACACGTGTAATATTTCACGAAAATAGAAATATTAAATGTCTGTATGTCTAATTGTACATAATTAATTCCATTCATCTGCGTCTTAAAATCAGTAGCCAGTTATCTTAATATTATGCATTAAATATCATAACGAAAATATATGTTGCAAATCATATTATTTTGATTTGTATCTATCTGCATAAATCGGATTGAATCGGTATAGATATGAATTTAACATTGTTTTTATATATTTGATTATAATTTGTATATTTTGTATTCAAAAGTCGTAACCCATAACACAAATATGTATAACACGCAGGTTTATTATAT
Organism: Sitobion miscanthi; assembly: GCA_008086715.1. Taxonomy (NCBI): domain Eukaryota; kingdom Metazoa; phylum Arthropoda; class Insecta; order Hemiptera; family Aphididae; genus Sitobion; species Sitobion miscanthi. The sequence continues at coordinate 15,474,901 of CM017802.1, forward strand.
TATTATTATGTTGAACGAAAAAAAGTGTCTTATGCTGTACATTCCGGAATAAATTATTTAAATATCAAATAAAGCATTATACCTATATGGCTACATCCCTCTCTCTCTTTCTAAAAAATAAAAAAACGATTTTCGAAAAACTTTAAAAGCTTAAAATATTGTAATTTGTCACACATATTCATTTATTTCCAACTTAATTTCCTAAATCTATTGCAATACAATAGTATACCATTGATAGCACACAATTGTATATCAGTTAGGATGCAATCCGACCGTTCCACACACAGTAATTTGTGTCTGAGTCTATTGAATCGTAAAATAAGGCACACTGTGTTCGTGGATTCCAATTATATTTGATTTGATTGCATTTAGAAAAAAACCAACTTTAGATAACATGTGTGTGGACGAATGAAACTAATAGGACTATAGATAAGAAAATGAGTATAGGTATAGATTATAGAAAAATAATCGTCTATATAATAATATATAGATTATCGAATTCCTATCCGGCTAAGTCTCAATCGATTCTTATACGATATTGACCAAATAAGCTTTAAACGATTTACTATAAAGTTTAACAACGCATGACGGTTTAAATTTGATAATAAAGCTTTATTTTGTAGTAGTTTTAATAAAACATCTATCTACAATACAGCATTACTGAAAGGTAAAAACTTACAACATTTTCCAAAGTCATGATTGTTTATATTATGTTTCTAAAAATTTGTCATCTCGATATTTTTCAATCAATAGCTACAAGATTTGATGACTTAAATGTCAACCAGAACAGTAGGAAGTAAACTAAGCTCTATATACTAGTATGACAAAGAAGATAAACAACACGATGACACGATAGAATCATAATATTTTCTACAAAATATTTTTAATCATACATTTTATTTGAATATATTATTGTACCTCAATGGTCCAGCTAAATTCTTCAAAACATATAAATACTACTATAATATCGATTTGCAGTAAAGTACTGGAGTTCAAGTTAAATCCTGTAGTGAACAGTAAAATACATTAGTATGAGATCCTATTATGTATGCTTCTTAATTGTAAATATTATTTCTTCGGAATTGAAAAAAAAAAATATAAACATATATTTTTGAAGTATATTTCAAAATTTCAAAATAGAGACTAAAACGTCAACGTAGGGTTTTTAAAATTAAATATTAATCGGTGTAACTTTTCTTGAATTTTATATGAAAAAAAAAAAAATGTATGTGATTTGAGATTTGAGTTTCGCGTTCTTTAACTGCTGTTGACATTTTACCAAATAGGCAGGAAAACTGCAGAGCTATCGTTTATTTTATAATATTTTAATGCACTAAATATTACTGACTATAAACAATATTGTAATCCACTTTTTAAATATTTTTCATTGTTATAATGCTAAACGTGTATATAGTTATAATTTGACCATCGTGGAAATCATATCTAATAACACCAAACATGCATCAACAAGGGCTCTATTTTAAGGTAGTACCATTTACAATATTAATTATCTAAAATCATACTTAACCTAATCGTGTCTTAGAACGTGAGGCTGTAAGAGCGTAACTTATTAGTGAGATTGAAAACGCATTACTAAACGATAAACCAAATATTATTTCCGTAAAATAAACTAATCAAAGATAAACTACATAATCTTTCAACAAATTTCCAAATTATGTTTGTAGTTAAGTTGTTAACATATTATATTAACGAGTCTTAAAATAAATAAATAAAAGCAATATTTCTCAATATTAGTCTATTTCACGTAAAAATATTATATTAATTTATACCTAATTGCTATTGGAAATTATAAAAACCACTAAAATAGTCAATAGGTATACCTGTCAAAAATCGATAAAGTAATGTTATATGGTAATAAAATAACAAACACTCCACGTTCCCAAATGAATCATTCGGACAACGCAGACGATCGAGGGTAAATTTAACTTGACTTTAGTGAACATTGTAATATTTGAAAATGTCTATTTATCAAATCATATTTTTAATACCAGTCTTTCGAACATTTACATAAACACGAACAACTATCGGTCGGAAAGCTGTTGTCATGTGTCATTGACACGTATTACGACCGGGTCATCAATAACTCGAACGGTACCCGTACAGTAATTTACATAGGTATGACATATATTTTACGGAGTCCAATATTACTAAGCCAAATCTCCACATATACAGTACTTGCGACAGTAACAATACCAATAAAGTCATCGTTATCCTCTCGTCTCTTAATCATAACTTTTCACAAGGAAATCAAACAAACGCCATCGCTCGTTTCTAAAGTACATTCGTCGAGTACACCGTTGTCGCCGTCGTAATCGCATCGTCGTCTGTCAGAATTTCCTCCCTTTTACAGTAAACTGCAATGTCAATGGTAAAAAAAAATACGTCGGAAATGAATTTTTTCCAATTTTGGCCAACGGCTGCGACGGTCGGTGGCCGTGTTTTAAAATTCGACGGCCGAGTACTAGTGGTATCTGAAACGATAACGATAACCAATGATAATCCATCGTGTGGTATTTCGGCGTGTCTCGTCTCGTTATACCTACGTACAATAATAATATTTAGATTAGCGTCGGACATTAATAGTCATGACTTTTCAACGGACTTGTTTCGGCGGTTAAACTGACAGTAAACAAACGACGAATATTGACAGACCAGTAGGTACGTTTCCAAGACGTCTGCACGCAGAGAGTATGTACCGGTGTGACCTGTAGAACAACTATACTTACAGATGGACATAATCCCGAGGGTAAGCTTTTTATAGAACCGTAGTGCCCCTGGTACGAATTTCCTAGAATATTTATCCCCGCCCCCAAAATTATACACCGGAGGTTCAAATGACCTAGGATAATAACACCGCCATGGGAGTAGAAAATATTCTCTAGGAAAACAATACCTCCGGTAATATATTCCTAGGATTTTTATACCTCCCAGGATTTCGTATAGAGTGGAGTAAGAAAATATCCCAGAAAAATATCTGGAGGATGATTTTCCTGTCACATCGACTAAAAATATTCTTCAATCCGAAACCAGTTGTTGTATATGGATCCGTGTTAGCGATTGACCTACCCGTTCATAGGCTAATAACGTCGGTTGAACGCGGTAACCGGTTCAAGATCAATTTCATATTATATTCCACAGCCTCTGGGAAACCGCGCTCAAAATTATCATACACTGGTCCGATATTAACAGCGACATAGTTAAATAGTTTACGTTCTGATTATCCATTTATTATAAATGATATGACAAGTTAGATTCATTCACGGGCACTACCGTCGTACCTCGACGGTCCAGTTATTCATCTGTTAACTTTCGACCTATTTCAACCTCTGGATGATTTGACATTTAAATAATGCTCAGCCAGATGGAGACAGCATCAAAATGAATCCGAGAATAAAATATGTATTATAATATTGTGCATAATATCGTCACTATAGAGTATATTTAGACGACGACCCGAGGTAGTTTGATACAAACTATATTTCTTTACTCGGTTTAATAGAACAACAACGTCGTTGCGAATGAATAAAATGATAAAGTTTAGACTTAATTCAAAAGCTCGGTTCAGCCATACTAATGCTTTATTACACAGGTTCATGAAGTAAAAAGTCCGATTTTTTGTGTTTGTTTTCCCTCGAGGGTTGAGTTATTGAAATCCTCTTGTACAATCTCTCAGAATTTCCTTCAATACAATATATTAAACACTCAATATACCTGTTATAGTGTAATAGTAAATCGTTTTGCTTTTAATAATATTTTTCAACTTGTACGTATTACTAGTTAGGTTAGGACGTTTTATAATTTTATTGTACCAGCATCAATACAAAGGTTTATTTTCATAAAAAATTACTGCCTACATTAATTTTAGATTCTGAGCGAAGCGATGAATGTATTGATTTTACAATGATGTGTGTTTTTTTTTTTTATTTATTTATATTAGATTTTATTCAACAGCAACTTTTCTGATAAGAAAGTGAATCTAGTTGGGGTACTTTGGGGAGTCAAAAGTCAAAATTTCCCAGTAGTTTCAAAAGCGACGTGAAAAACAAAAGAAAAATTAAGGAAAAACGGGAATTTTTACGCAAAATCTGTTTTCGAGAAAATCGATTTTGGTTTTTGGTGTAACTCTAAAAAATTTAACGTATATACATGACATTTTCACTGGTTGTTTATATTTGCATTTTCTATACATGATAACATTTTCAAAATATTTTGATTTGTTTTGAACTGTTTAGGAACATTTACAGTTTCCAATTTTATTAGTATTTTTTTCTATGGATGTCAATAAAACTTTATTTGTTGGGTAAAAAAGCTTGAAAATTTAATACAAGGCTCCTACTATATTTTTACAATGATATTTGAAAAATATTAAAAATTCTTAGTCACAGTTTTTATTTAAAAGCATTTAAAGTTCAAAAAGTTCTTGGCAAAAACGGAAAAATCACGAAAATTAGCAAATTATTTTGAGTCGAGAATTCATAAAAATTTTTCTTTTTAAATCTAAGGTTTGAAAATGTAATACAATATTATCCATAAGTTTTTCTACCTTTATCAAAAAAAAAATGTCTACAAGAAAGTCAAATTAAATTTTTATGAGCGTTTGAAATTTATATTTTTACAACATTTGATATTCCCTCGATTTCTCATGTAACGATTTTCTTATTTTGCTGTAATTAAAAAACGTATGACTGTAGATACTTCAACTATTTCACTGAATGTTTATATTAGCATTTTCTATACACGATAAAATGTTGAAAATATTTTGATTCAATTTGGGCTGTTTAAGGACATTGTCAGTTTTAAATTTTTTTCTTTTTTCCATAAATATTAATAAAATGTTATTTGTTGGATAAAAATGCGTGAAAATTTAATGCAAGGCTCCTGATATATTATTACAATAGCAGTTCAAAAATTTTAAAAATTCATAGGCACAATTTTTTTTTATAAGCATTTAAAGTTCAAATTTAAAATTCAATAATTATTTTTTAGTTAAAAATTTATAAAATGTCCAACTTCTATAGCTAAGGATTGAAAATTTAAAACAAAGCTCCATGTAAATAGGTTATATATAAATTACTTTATTCACAATAATACCATAAAATATACTTAGTAATATCATAGGCTGACTGACCGTTTTCGCATCGTTTTTCTTATATAATAATATTATATCATTGAATTCAAAGTTAACACCATCCATTACAGTGATCCACTTGTAACCTACTATACAGCAGAACGACATCCACTTACTCACCTATTTTTAATTATTAACATTTTGATATAAAAAATTAAACTTTCATTTATTAAAAATTTTAAGGACGTTAAAGGAGTTGAAACTAATTTTTAAACGAGCCTTAACTCTAAAAATTAAACATTTCATAAAATTTTAATGATACAATAATTTGTAGATTTTTGTGATTGATGAATTTTGTCATAATATAGCTTATAAATAATATTATGCTTACAAAAATAGCTTAAAAAAGGTCTTAAATATTTTGAAATGTATTGCCCATTACGTATACCTACGTATGCATTTTATGCTACTAAATAATTTGCAAATGTTAGGATTTTGTTGAATTTCATAAATTTTTCAATTTTAAACACTTATAAAAAAAATACTGTTTTGGTACATGTTTTTTTTTGATATTGTTAAATTTGTAGGCGTATAAAAAACTTATGATCAACTTAAAATTCAATTTTCAAGCTTTTTTACACAAAACAAAAATTGTATCATACGTGAATAATTGGTAAATTATAGTTTAAAATTTAGAATATCTATGAATAGCATAAAAAGAACAAACATTTTTTTAAATAATATTATCATGTCTAGTAAATAAAATAATAATTAATGATAATATGAATATTTGGTGAACATTTCAAGTCTCGTCTAAAGTTATTCTTTTTTAAGTAACGACAAAATAATAAAATAAGTTTTGTCAATAACTCGAAAAAGGTTATTTTGAAAAGTACAGCTATGATTTTTTTTCATTTTAAACCCTCAAAGTACCAACTATATCCTATTTTCTACCAGATACTACCCTCAAAAGTAGAAAATCAGAATATTTTTAATACTCTAAATGAGATTACATAAAAATAATATATCATTGTATAATCAATACATCCATCGTATCTAATAATCGTATATTCAACATAAAATAATATTTATCAATGTTTTTAATAAAATGTGTATTAGAAAAAAAAAATAAAAACGTACAACCTCTGTTTTAAATTTAAATAATATTAATACTAATAACTAACACATAGAAGCTAAAAATTAAAAATGAGATTTACTAAATGTACTCTTATATTAGTAATATTATTACTGAAAAATGTAGTTATTAGTTGATGGAGTTTATAATGTTATGCAATAAAATGTATATTATGTTAATTTTGTGGTTATGACATACCTAACAGTTAACTGAAACATCAGTGTATTGAAAAAAAAGAAAGTTTTTACGTTATTTTAAAAGGAAACACAAATTTGAAAGGACATGTATTTATTTATTCTTCAGACAGTAAAGGAGGAACCAAAACGTTGGCATTTCGATCAAATGGTAAAAAGAAACGAGACGTTGAGAAATAGGTAACACTATATATATTGGTGAAGGAGTAGAATTCTCTCTTCAAAATATAGTCTTAAAGGACAATGTATTGGTATTTTCAAATCGATTCAACGATCAAAGGTGGCACAAAAAGCGTTTTTTCGCTCTTTGTACTTTTTTTTTTACAGTTTTTTTGAACGTTATATTTTCAAGTAACAAATGGATTTGGACCATATTTGTCTCACCTAGTACATTTTTGTTTGTACGTTTTCAAGGTCGTCAACTATTTCTGTCCTCTATTTCTAGTGACCAATACAGTCGGATCGTCATTACCTTCATCTCAGGCGATATAAAAAGGAAAGTAGGCTACCTATAGGTTAGGTGAAATAAATAAATAAAATTGGTTTCAACCGAATGGAGCGAACGAAAGTCCAAACGCGATTTATTTTTAAAAAGAACACCCCTTTTGTTGTTCAAAGTTTTTTGTATTCCCTCGTCACTGCGTACTCAACATTTATATAGTGGTGGTTTTAGTAGTATTTTTTATTTTTTTTTTTGGTAATGCGAGATGTCCATCACAAACCTCCCACCCAAAAAAACACATTTAAAAAAAAAATAACTCATAGTAAATTAAAATATAGGTACTATATTTCGTTTTATGTCGGTAGACATAACTAACGTAATAGGAATTGGAATCATCTCATCTACAGTCTGGTAATTTTGTTTTATTTCAATTCCATATAACTTCTAGTTGTGGTATTATATTATATTTTTAATAGCATTGTAATATAATATTTTATTATGTATAGTTAATAATAATATATAACTATTTATTTATAGGATGGACGGTTTTACCCCCACAAGACATTCAAGTCATATTTTTACCCATGTTATCAAATTTACTTATTGTACAAATTGTATAGATTGTTAATATGCTTTTCAAATAAATAATAATTAAAAAAAAAACTATTTATTATAATATAACGATGGATTCATTGTCACAATTTAAGATAACACTGTGGTTATAATCTTATAACGAAAACGGTAACAACCAAAATGATAAAATTCCACTCAATCAGGTAATTTCATAAAACTTAGATTTAGAAGATATTACAATAGCTTTATTACATGGCGTAACTAATACGATGTAATAAACTTGAATACACATTATTATTTTGTAATTATTGTAGCTAGGTATGTATATAATTTAAATTATAGCTATTTATTTGTTTTGTCATATTTTTAGTTTATTGTTTAGTAGTTTTGAAAAAAATAACTTTTATATTATTATTTTCAAATTTCAGTAGCTATTATTATAATGTAATTAGTATAATAAAACAATACAATATTATGGATATTAAAAATGCAAATTATTCTTATAACCGTCAACTGCAGATATATCAGTAGATAAAAAGGTTTTATGTATTATGTGACGATTTTAAAAACAACACAATAATTTATTTAATGAATAATATTATTGAAAGTTTAATAAAATGGAAAATATTGAAATAATCAATTTTGACTGTGTGATTCGGTAAACCTACTCACGTTGCGCGCATCAAGGGTAATTATTATAAATGAACTGGGACGCACACGGGCGGCTATGCAGTAAAAACATTATTTTTATGTCAGTCCACTCTCGGACAATACATTATCTTTTACATACGTACTAGGAGTATTATAAAAAAGTACTATTTGGAAAGCACTCGAGAGATTTCCAACCACAGTGGTACACACTACACTGCAGTTGTTGTTATTCGTGTCATTGTCGTCGTAACAAAATATTATCATATATTTTTCGTTTACCGTGACGATAACTTGATAACAACAAGCAATTTCTGTCGAATTGCCTATGTACCCACTGGCAGACGGATTTTAATAATATAATTATTTATCGTAATTTATTAGTTATATATTATTATTATTAAGGAGATTCGATACCGTGATTGTCTGTTTTTGTTTAACATACACTCGACGTAGTACTTTAGACGTGTTTTTTTGCCAAACATTCCAATCGGTCTATTTAAGCGATAAGAATTCTGAAAACAGATTTGAATTTTCGTCAAGTCTACTTGAAATCGACTTCTCCACATGTTTTATAATATCTCCCAAATTCCTAAAAATGTTATATTAGAAAAGAGTATTTAAAAATTGAGAAGTTAAAATCAAAAAATCAAAAATGTGGAAAATCGATTTCAAGTAGACTTGAGGACAAATTAAAATCTGTTTTTAGATTTCTTATCGCTTCGTTAGATCAATTAGTATGTTTGACAAAGAACCTGTCTAAAATCCTATGTCGCGTGTATGTTAGACAGATACAGAAAATCACGATATCGAATCCCCTTAATATCTGCAACTATCTAGAACAATTAATATTGATTTCTAACACACATCCGTTTTACTCCATGGCCAGTTTCATGCATACAATATCATTTGTATACAACTATATTATATTTACCGACATTTTATTTTTTAATGTTATCATAGACCTTTTATGTTCTTATTTTAAAAGACCATATTTCAGATTTAGTGTAACAATAAGTTATTTATATAATATTATAATGCGGAGAAAGCGGGGAGTCTACTCATAAAATTATGATTTTAGAACATAATATATATGCCCATTATACGAATTGAAAATATCAATGGTCTGAAACATATGGCTTCACAAGAAAAGTTTCACTGGTCCTCCATGAACTTATGAAGTCTAAAACTTAAAAGTATATTGCACATCTTTGTACAACCGTAGGTAATCAAAATAATATACGACGTGCGTATACAATTTCAAGTTATAATATTATTGTTTATTAAATTAAAGTTTTTTATTTTATACTTTGGCAAACTACAAACGATTTCATGGAGCTATTTTGTTCTGCAACTTTGGTTATTACGTTAATATTTAATATAGAACACTAGCTGACAATAAAGTGTTACTGTGTTACTAACGATAAACTCTTTTTTATAAAGTTTACTTCAAAATTACTTGTATTGTTGTTATTATTATTACTTTAAAACAAAATAAAATTCAGAAATCTAGTTTTGTCTCTCTATTCTCAGAAATGTTCATAAAAAATCCAAAATTTTAAAATTAATAAAAAAAAAAAAAACCTAACTACAAAATAATTACTTAGGTAACGTAACTATAATATGTCCTTGATAATAACTACATGATAATGTACTTGGTATAAATGTATAATATATGAAATTCTTTTTTATACAATAACATTTTTTTAAGAAAAAATAATCTTAAATAGTATTGTGTGTGGATTTATTTTAGCATTTTAACAATCTATATTTAATATAATTAAACATACAAATTACTCGTATACATGTTTGACAAAAATTTAAATGAAACACAATGTACCTACACCAAACTATTTTAATGTTTTACACTTTTAATTACTTAACTCTCCATGTAAAATATTATATTTCAATAATTAGTACATCTGCGAATTTTATTGTTTGGTTTTTTATTAAGCATGACGTGTTTTTTATAATCAATAACATTATAATTTATAACACAATTATAACGAGTTAATATGCATAACTTTTCTAATGTTTTTAAATAGTTTGTCTATACTTATATGTATCTAATATCTATATCGACTTAAATTAACGTTGTAAATACAATTTATGTATAGAATTATACGTAGATTTATTTTTAAGTCTTATAAAAATAAATAAAATAAGTCAAACGGTCTTTAATTCTTATATTTCCACGAAAATTAGATATAACAAATTTTCATACAAAACTATTCGGGTTTTTTGTAATAAATCTCTGCAGATTATTAATATGGACGTGAAATGAAATGTAAAGTTACAACTACAGTAACAAATGACTGCAAGAAGCCAATTATAGACTTTTAAATGTTGAAAAATCGAAACCAGTATATAAAATACCTAATACAAGGTGTATATTGGTTATGAATCACAACTTTATACTGTAGATGTTGTTTGTCCATAAATCACGAGAAAAGAAACCGTTGAAATAAGGCCTATGGCCGCACAACGAAAGAAATAAACCGATTTTTCGTAGCTATTAATTTAACAACTCGCCATATGAATGTTAACGCTGACCAACATACAACGAAATAGCACAAACGTCGCCGCATTATGTGCCGATAGGAAATGCGTACGATTTATCCAAGTCATCTCGCGAAAGGTGTGCGCCGTTATAATAATGCCGGTTTCGTCGTTATATCTTGACGTATCGTTTTATAAAAAAAATATTATATAAACTTGTACGTTTTGAATAAATTATTAAACGTGACACTTGTGCAAAATTGCGCATATTATTTGCACGTGGCGGTCTCGAGATGATTCGTTTTTAAAAATGAAATCATACGTACAAACAAAAGTACTTACGCGTTTTTACATTCGGTTCTTTTCAGCGGTTTCGAAACAAAGAAATATATAATATATCAGATGAAAATGTCACTCACCGTATATCATGACGTGTTATCAATACAAATCAAATAACAGCTGATCGTCGTGCTAAGTCGAAACATGTTTGATGCGTATATTATGCGTTCGAACCGGAAGAATTTGATGATTTTCTGTTTGGTTTTTTTTTTTTTTTTTGCCGAATGTTCGAAATCGAAGAAAACCGAATTCGTACAACGTCTAAAAATCACATGCACTATATGATATAATAATGCGATCTCTAGCCAGTAACGGGTTATCGTATACTGTTATATGCTGACATTATATTATATTATTATCGGCAACGAATCTCGTGATGTTCGCGCCGCCTGGTTACGATGTATTATGTATTTTTCTCAAACCTACGAAACTATCCGAGCACCTAACCTAACGGAGGAGGTCCGGAGGTTTCCGGATTCCACGGAGCTTATCGTTTGTATTTATTTTAGATTATGAACGAACAAGAGACGATTTGCGGTCTCGCATTGTCAACACGCCCACATGTGTACGCACACACACACACCTATATACACACACGCCCACACACACACACACACATCTATATACACACACGCCCACACACACACACACAATACATACTAACCAGGAGCGTCACAAACATTCCGTCTCCGTTATCGCTTAATGTTCGAAATATCCTTCCGAGCGCGCGTCAACTCTCTTGTGCGCGATACGAGCCCTGTCGTCCCCGTCTCTGGTCTCTTTTATCTGAAAACGTTTTTCGTCGGAAACTACCTGGCGAAGCCTATTTGCGGCCGGATGAACAATTGTTTGAATGGTCGTCGTCGCTACCGCGAAAATATTATACAGCGGTGCGGTATGACGGCGACGGCGGATGAGGTGGTTATCTTTTTCAGGTCTTTATTTTTCTGCCGTCATCAACGCGCAATTGGCATACACGCGCGCGTCATTATGCGGAACGAGACGACAATAAGGGGGGGGGGGGTAATAAAGAAAAAACGGTGGTGAGGTGGAGGGGAAATGTTCGTGCGAGACAGCCGATCGTTTTGGTCGGATGCGGAAACGAATAAAACAGTCGGAGCTACCCAGCATAAGCGATGGTCGTCCGCACCGAATCGCGCGACAACGGTGTTATATTTTTTTTTTCTTTGACACTCTAAGTATATATATATACATGTCAAACTGTGGTACCTCTACCTATTGCGCCGGATAATAAGAGGGGCCGGCAAACGATGCGTCGTCGCGTGTATACCCATCGTACGATAATATGGTAAGTATAGTAAGTACCTACCTACGGCGCACATTATACCGAACGAAAACCGAGAGAAAATAACTGAGAGTACATATTATTATATACGACAGCGGCATATGTACCTGTATAATATTATGTACTTACTTACCCAGGCGAGGGAAATCGCCGGTTTCCACATGGCGGACCAGCAAAAGAAAAGTGGAAATAAAAAACCCATCGTAGAATCCGAGCACGGGCTGACTGGCGCGGTGAACACGGACGGCCGTCGACCGAACTGATATTTATATATACATTATGTATAATATGCGTATTCAGAATGTTTACCGAATGGTAAATAAACCGTAATTTCCGGGACGAAATCTTCGGAAATACGTCCTAAGCGAAACAATATTGTTAAGGTAAATATTCGCCTACACCACCTAAATATATACATAAAATATTTTTGCTTACCTATACTGAGTACTGACTATTTACTGGCTAGTCAAACGGTCCGTTTCGAATAAATGTATTAGCAGAACTTACGATTATTGCCACTGTAATCATAGCGTGATATAGTCGGTTTATAATAACCAAAAATATATACTTGCACCCAAAACGTGTTAACCGAAAATCACTCCAAATCTACTCATAATGAGTACTTACAATTAAAAAGAAGAAAAGAAAATAATTGTAATCAAACTTTATATTATGATTTTTTTTTTAAATTCATATTATATCATAAAAAAAAATAATTCTTATTGCATAATTTGACCTTGACAATCACTCCAAAACAAAAACAAAAAAAAAATGTTAAGTAACGTTTAAGTTCTTGTATTCTTTATAACTTTTTAAAAAAGTATTATTATAATTTTATTTGATTATTTTTGCTCCTTACGGAAATAAACTTCTGAGTGTACATAATTGGTATGGATGTTGTGTATGATTATTGATTAATATAAAAATGTTTTACACAAGTAAACAAAATAGTTGTTTACATTATAAAATTATAAATTTTATTTAGCTAAGCACGTCGTATTAATTTGCTTGCATCAAACATTATAAACTAAGTTATTTTATAGTTATACGTGGTATATTTAGTTACTTAAGTAATTATTTTTTCTAATTTTATTTTACTTGTTAAATATAACTTCTTTTTTTATTTTTATATGAAATATACAATCTATACCCTGGGGGCACAATAAGAATATGGGCTAAAAATATTACGTGAACATGTAGGAGATTGTTGAAAGAAGCCACCCAGTAGTGACACTTCCTATTGATAAATATAACTTCTTGATTTTCAAATAATCTTCAAATATGTTCACAACTTATTGTAATTACGAATAAAATGAAAAATAATAAAATAACGAACTTTGTTTTCGTTTAGTTAGCGAATGGTTTTTTAATTTATATAAAATACAATTGTATCTCCCGCGGCTAATATTCGTTAAAATTTGAGCTGTAGTAATATTAAGAAAAAAACTCAAGCCAAAAAACAACCTTCTGGAAAATGAAGAACCAAAATGTCCTAAAAAAAAAAAAAAAAATGTTTACAGAGTTCTCTTCGTTAAAAGTAGTTCATTATGGTGTTCAAAGGCAGTCAGGTGTTTTAACTTCTAACCCACTCTTGATTTTATTTTTATTTTTATTGAACGCAGTGAAACTTGTCTAAAATGTTCAAATTCAGAATGCGTTTGAAGACCCAAAATCATGATTTTCAATGATATTCCTATTCGTTTAAATCGAAAAAATGTATATATTTTACATCACAGTATCAAAAGTTAAAATCGTTTTGAATAGTTAATTTGTTTTGAAAATAAACGAATAAAATACATATTACATAATAAAGTTCAAATATCACGTAAAATATAAATCAGAATTTCAAATTATATCTTTTTTCTTTGACATTCGTTATTAGCTAGCAATGTGCATCAAACGTTTATTGTACATGACGTGAAATTGGATAAAGATTCATTTTTTGATATGTCAAAAATATGAAATTCCCATTATTTTTTTGAGAAAAAATGTGTAAGAAATAGCTAAATTAAAGATCGAAATCCACAAAAAGGGAAGTTACGACCAGAATTGGTTCTTGAATTTAATGATTAATCAAACTTAAAAGTTTCAAAATACAAAACATCCCTGATGGGTAAATCCACCAAACTGACTTATAGCATTTTTTTACAAAACCTAATCACATCGAACATCATACATTTCCGTCACGTTTTTCAAAAACGAAAGCAGAAAAATAAATTAATGGTTTTATTATTAACATTTAATTATAATTGTTCTGTAACCGATAAATCAACAATTAGTCATTGATATAGATATAACCCATTTTAGATTTGAGCATTAGTGGAAATCAGGGAGGGGCTTAGCCTCCCCCCCAAGTCCGTCAATCGCCCTCATTTATTAGTTTTGTAGGATCGAAACCACCCCCGCTCACATTGATGTTAATAATGTTAGCCCCCTTTGAAATTTTAATGGATTTCCTCCTATGATTCTGAGCGTAGTGATATAATATGTATTAGTAATAAGTATATCAATGATGAATTTTTTTTGTCTATGTAATGTTCGTGGAATATTTCTAATTTTGTTAAAAATAATCGTAAAAAAAAATGTTGGAAAGTGGGTGTCACTCTGCTGTACAGTAGGTTACAAGTGTTTAACTGTAATGGATAGTGTTCAATTTGAATTCAAAAATATATAGTATCTTTGTATACGAAAAACGATTCTGAGTCAACCTATGATATTACTAAGTATATTTCATGATATTATTGTGAATAAAGTAATTATATATTATATAACCTATTTACGTGAACTTTGTTTTAAATATTTAATCTTTGTGTTTTTCCTTATTTTTTTTTTTGTTTTGTTTTACTCGGCACTTTTGAATACTATGGAATTTCCCAACTCGGTTCACTTTCCCATCGAACGAGATACTAAAATTGACAATCGTAGCATTATTTCGACTAGGTACTAATAGTTAACACGGGCATAAATAATAAAAAATAAAAACATATATAATTGTAGTATCGACACATTCATCGCTTCGCTCAGAATCTAAAAGTTAAGGAAATACGAGAATTTTTAATGAGTTTTCGACAAAATCGGAATCGTTTGTCCTACACCTAACCTTACCTATAGGCAAGTTTAATTAGTAAAGTCGTATTGCTATTGCACGATCGTTATTTCGATTCGCTGAACCACGCATTTGCCGCCACTACAAGCGCGTCACACGCAACCCTGAAACCGAAATTTAATAAACTGTCTCCGTGATCGTACACGGTTTGCGTGAAAATAAATTAACGTTGTTGGTGGTCGTAAATGGGCGGTGGATGGGTGTGGCAGGGTCGTGGGTATAGTTGGTCAAGACCGAACAGTTGAGGAGTCACAATGGGCAATGCTATAATATAATAACATGGCGTGTGGCGAGTGCAAGACAAAAAGTGCAACACAATATAAAACATATTTTACGAAAACGGCTAGATAACAATGGTAGTAATGCGTTTCTTGTGTTTTTTTTTCACTTTTCGTTTTCGATTTTTTTTTGTCTGTATTTCATTAGCGTCGTCGACGTGCTCGCAAAGGTTAATCCCGAACACGGCCTTATCCGTCGAGTTTTGTTTTTGACCCAAAGGAATCAAAAACTTAAAGTCGTCGTCGTGAACGGCCGTGTCAGAGTGCTGTGGTGTGTCTGTGAGTGTGTGTGGGTTGCAAACGGTTAAGTCGGAACGCATAAAACGCGTTCACGTTACCACAGACGTGATGGGAGAGTCAGGCGGGTAAATTAACCGGCCGAAACGGATTAGACGTCGCGGGTGTTTGCGATCTGCGAGTGGGGGGGAGGGGGGAGGGGTTGTGTGCGAGGGCTTAATATATATAATAAATATATGTATGTATGTAGGGAAGCGATGAGAACCGGGTGATCACGAGTGGTGGGGGAGAGGGTGAAAAAACGTAAACGCGTGTCCGGCATTAAACATCACGTCATATTATTAGGTGAAAGGATTTCATTAAAGCCGACTAATGAAAATAAACCGGTAGCGGCCATTTTTATTATTGTTATTATTATTATAATTTTTTTTTTTAAGTTTAGCCGGGTTGGAGTGAGTCGAGCAAAAATATTATGGGTCACGGTTTTTCCATAAATTTAATTTGCACACACACGTTTACAGTAGCTATGTTTTTTTTTTAGTCTTTCGACGTTCGTGCGATAATTAACAATATATAAATGCGCATAATTACATTTCATTAATGTAAATGTTTAGTACACAACTACTACACAGTATATACAGTGCTAATAATAAGACGTAATAATAATTTGAATCGTCTTGTACCGCGTTGCGTTAACCGCAGTAGACTGGAAAACACGCCGACAGCGTGGAGGTCGGATGCCAGTGTGACTTCTCGAAAAACTTTTTATTATGTTATTATTTTTAGGTGTGTGTGTATATTTATATATACACATAAAAAGATTGTTTAGTGGCCTTAACACCCCAACCAGCAACCACCAAAATAAGTGAAAAAATGTGAACTCGGAGAATCTCGCAGCTTGGCCTTAACAGTTAATTAAGTTAAACTACACAGTCTCCCCTCAACTCCCCTCAGACCTTCATCCTTTCTCACCCTCTCTCGGTCTTTATCTTACTCTCATTTTTCTGCTAACGTATTTTTCTGCATTCTTTCTTTTATTCCCTTTTTACGCTGATTATGACTCTTACCTGCAGACGGTCTAAATCGAACGGATTTTAATTTAATCAAAATTGAAATTTCTATGACTGATTTCTATAGCTGTTTTGTACTCATAAAACAATATGTGAATGTAAATGGTTACAATACATATTATAGCAACTTGGAATAACAGAGAAGCTATTAAATATTGTAACAATACTGCACAAATGTATATAAAGAATGGAAACACTCAAGGGAGATAATAATAATTTTTGTAAGAATCCTCTCCGCTTGCCGTCAGTGTTCGCTAATCTAAAAATGAAGAAGCTTTCATATACAAAAACAATTTACCTACGGATACTTTTATTCCGTTTTGGGTTTGCTCGAGATAATTACGTTGGCCATTTCACAAAAACAAATTTTAAAGACAAAACATAAATAGTATGTAAATTACATCGGCAACATGCTCGATGTTTTTATCTCCGTAATGATTTTGTGCACACAAACAATGTATGCTTAAGATAATATGATTTTAATAATACAAAAAATCTCAATGCGTTGACAAAAACCACGGTGTAAAATATTTTTTGTAAAAATACGATATACATAATATTATATTCGAGGAAACTGGATATTGTGTGTTCCGCAATGCAGCTCGTGACAACAATTTTATAATTTTCAATCACACTGCAGCTTTAATAATATGCGTTGGTACCTAGAGTCGTTGTAGTTGAAAATGTATTCACTTATGAGTTATAAAACAAAAGACGAAAAGAATAACGGGCGTTGAAAAAAATCGAATTTCGAGGAACGGTCTACCGAGGTCTGTAAGACTATATAATAAGATCGCGCGGACAAACACGGGCAAGACGTTTTTTGTGTAAAAAATGTATACAATCGGTCTGCGTACGACCGCGCAACGGATTTTTACGAAAAATCGACGCCGAAGCACTACGAGAGAGCACTTGGTAGCATAATAATACGTATTTTATAGCGTAGAACGATATCGCGGGGCGGTAGGAGTGACGTATTATACAGCGTGTGTATAATAACCGCGAGTGCATATTATAATACAATTAGACTAATAGCGTTTAAAGCCGCCGGATTTATGGTCGGTGTAAGTTACTCGGAATAAATGCCAGTTTAAGGGCCGTATCGGATTTCGCGCTAAGGCGATGGTTATAGACGATACTATTATTATGATCGTTTTGCAATACAAATATCCCGCGAGGAATGGAGTTTCCGGATTTCCGTCGTCGTCGTCGTCGTAACCGATACGTATCGCGTTTCACACAGACGTCGAGCGGAGACGTATAGAAACGTGAAAAATCGTAGTGCGGACGACGTCTATAATAATCGCGCAAAAGCGGACTCGTTCTCCGTCCGAGCGGTATAATATTATCGTCGCCTGTGAAATCTATACGCCGTTCGAGTTAAGAAACGTATTCGGCCGACACGCCCGTCCGCGCACCCATCCAGTCAGTTATACGTCTGTACTGCCGTGCAGTTTTGTGGCCACGCCCCTGCGTCCAAGCCGACCACGTCTCTTGTCCAGAGCCGCAGAGTATAATAGTATTATAATGCGTACCAAACAATAATAATAATAACACTACAATGTGCCGCCGACGCGCTGTCCAGGACGGTTTTTATCAACGGTTTGTGGAGATTTATTTTATATTAAAAAGGAAAAAAAAAACCGAGGACCGCACACACGAACCTCTGGCCGGCACGTACCTACGTTTCGACGATGGACGAGAAACGCGTAACATATTTTGCGAGTATGTCCTAACGCCGTCCGAGTGTGTGTCTTAGACCTTATAGTACACGACGTACACTTATCTACACGTATATATTATGAGTTTCTGCGTGTACGTAACACGTACTTTATAATGTACAATATACACGGTATATAATAATAATAATATTATACGGTATATAGGTATACGTGGTTACATAATATGATCATATTATTATGAACGTCACGCGGTCTTGGGCTGTATTATTAGACGGACGAAAATACGACGTGTGACATCCGCGTGTATAATATTATATAGGTAGTATTGTCTCGTTTCGTAATACTCCGTACGATGAGAGTACATTTCGATGGCAAAACTAAACGCTATCCGCTCGTCGTTGCATATTATTATAGCTGATATTATATTATTATTATTATTATAATAATTTTACCAAACCAAACCGTTCAACAGAGGTCTCGTGACTTCTAAGTTCAGTTGTTATACGAGCAAACCAAAACAGATGTTGCGGTTTGGGTTTTTCAAATTCGGGTTTTATACAAACGGTTTTGCTAACCGGTATTAATAACCAAAATAAAGGTCTGAGATGTGCATTTTTCTATAAAACCAATAAATTATAGAACTAAATTCAACCAGTTTGAAAACTTGACATCTATAAATATTATATTTTTTTAAAGAACTCACTACATAGGTGCACTTACTATAAATCGTTGTATCATGTTACTTGCTTTACTATTTTCGGATATTCTAGAATCGTGAGTCGATCCTGGCCATCTAGCTACAACATTAAAAATTTGCAACTTTGGTCCTGCTATAAGTTGGCATTAAATGACATTCATGTATTGATGCAGACTTTCCTATTCCGATACAACTCTGCTTTTTTATCTCCTGTACTGCTAATTTGTATATGAGTACAGTCCTTGACCATTGTAACACTGGGAATTGAACTATTTGATAAAACTGATTTTTTATTTCTGGAATGGGTACTTAAAATGCTAGGAAACTTAACTCACGTCTGTAGTGAATGGAACAAAGCAGTTGAAATTTATTTTACTATGCATCTTATATAATTTTGGCTTATTCCATATATATTCACCATTCTCTATCTTAATATAAATAAACTACATTAATATATCAGAAATATCAGTGTAATTACTGCAAACTAAATAATCCATAGATAACCTGATAACATCCTGAAGCGTAAAATCCAAGTGCAGTCAAAAGTTTCGTAATGGGACTTATGGGTAGATCGATTACTGAATTTATAGATTTTAACACTATTGGCAATACAATTTCTAAAAAATGCTATTAGGAAACAGAAACACATCAGAGAACTGTGTCGTTGAAGAATTCAATGGGATTTTGCATATCTCTAATGACTAATATACCTTTTTGGTATTTTTTCCCCAAAATAGATAATATTTGATAAAACGAATATCGTTACCTATATAGTATTTTTTTCTAAAGTATAGTTATTAAAATGTATATGACTATAATATAAAAGAACAGTCCTGACTGGACTGACTGACTGATTTATCATCGCTTAGCGGGAACTCTCGAAGCTATACGAGTAGGCAACTTGGTTAGTTTCGTTTAATAATTTTGAGACCCACTAAGATAGGATTTTCTAAAGGTAAAAGC
Organism: Sitobion miscanthi; assembly: GCA_008086715.1. NCBI lineage: Eukaryota > Metazoa > Arthropoda > Insecta > Hemiptera > Aphididae > Sitobion > Sitobion miscanthi. The sequence goes on from CM017802.1 coordinate 15,495,159, forward strand.
ATGCATCAAATCGCCGCGTTTACATGGTCTCGATTAAAGAATCTATATTATTATATTTAAACCAAATGTATGTTTGGAGCTAATATACTCCAAAGTACTCTATTGATTTTGACGAAAATCTCGGAGATTATTTTCAGAGATATCAGAAAAGTTTAAAAAGTAAGTAGTTTAAACCATGTTAAAAAAAAATACCATTTAGTGCTAAATCCAATTCGCGATTTGCTGTTGCCCATCTAGGTCGAATTATTTCACAAAACTAGATAAACACACGCCGATTTGTCCGTGAACTGAGGTAGGTACACTAAAACTGAGATACACTCAAAGACTCAAACCGAGATACACCTATATAGCGTGTATACTATATAGGATTTGCCGCAAAAATAAAATGCACGTGGGCGATACCGTGTTATTCAGCAACTATATTATAGAATAACATACTAAACTATAGTATTATGGGTACTCTCCAAATTAAGGGACCTATTTCAACATAACTGCTGTAGTTGTCATCTGCTCACAGTTTTCCCACCGATTTCAAAAAGTAAATTACCATAGTGTGATTGACAAACTACGCTACTATCAATTCCCCCTCTCCCCAAAAACGTTTGGCGTGCTCGAATAATAACCACTCAAACTGAGAAAGTATTTACTATTTTAGTTGTCAGTTATAATATTTCATATTACAGAAAAGGTCTTAAAGTAACAGCTTGTAGATGATTTAAGGAAAATAATAGCACACATTTTATATGATATATAGTTTGGGAGTGCGCATATTTTAGTGAAGTTTTTTTAGGATAATATATGACTAATGACCACTTTTACCATAATGATATAATAAATGTCATATATTACATTAAAAAAACTGCACTAAAATATTCACACTCTGTTCTTAACTAGGGTTATTGACTTTCCAATTATTTAACATACAGCTTATATTATACGCACTTAATCTTAATGCATGTCCCACAAATAAAGAGGAAGATTTTAATTTAGCTCGTTTGGCATCATCTATATCAGATGAAGCCTTCAAAATTGTTTGTAAAATACTATACGATAGTCGTATGCCCTCCAGTTAGAGTATTAAGCCTAAAACTTAAAACAAGCGTCCTGTTGGTTACTCCAATCTTACGGTTGTAGTATCAACGCCACTTTAAAGTAACGAATTGTTTTTACCATTAATTTATTTATTTATATTTTCAAATGACAATATTATCACCATTATAATGGCCATTAAACGGATTGTAAAGCTTTCAATAATCGTATTCACTTTCAGTAAATATTATAATTTTAAATATAAATACGATTAGCTATATAAATCTTAACCATACAAGTTATAAGCTAACTAACTTATTAAGTGCATTCAGTTTAATAATTTCTTTCAAACTCAATAGCTTAGAAGTTGTAAGTAACAAAAAATTATTTTGCTCCACTCGTGTTATTTATGTCATATAGCCATTGTATTTTACAATACAAGTTATTAAACTAACTGTTAAAAAATGAATGTGTATAATATTAATATAATATTATAAGTTTGGGTTTGAAGTGAATAAAAATGGACACGGGAGTACCCATTAGTAAAATAACTGTAAAAAACACAGTAATTATATCGAGGACACATAAAAGATATTTTAAAGCCTTAAAAGCAATTTTTATTACACATTTTAGAGCCTACTGTTTAATGGCTAGTATAAACTGTTATAAGTAAAACTCTTTAAATATATTCGTGTTTTACTTGTAACAAAATTATATTATGCTTTATTGAGTTATAATAACTAATTGACAATTATTTCAGAGTATGCTTACACAAAAGATAATTTCTTGTCTAATGAGTACTGTTCGTCTACAATATTGAGAACTGTCGATTAACTATTAATAGACGTTTATACGTTGTAGTCATTATAATATTATTATTTAAACGACATACTTTCTGAGGGGTATTAATGTATTATGATTGATTATATGTTTATACGTGTATTTGATTAAATAAAAATACGTTTCAACCAGTTATATAATATAACATATTAACATTTACGAGTACTTTTTTATCTGACATTCTCGTAATAACAAATTAAAACCAAGAAAATGTATCTTATACAAATTGAAATAGGTAACCTATTTTAAAATAATTTTAATAAAATCCAGAAAATAGACATTTCCATTAATGATAATAGTCTGAGCAATTAAACACTCGTCCCGTCTTCAATGTTTTTTAATAACCACTCAGAAACGGGAGAGATAAAATCACTATACTTTGAGCGTGCTAAGACAATGGGCTGAATGCATATTGGCATAGTGCAAAAATGTACGCTTAATAATATCTTACAATGCCTCATCGAGACATTGTTTCGGTTCAAAACGGTTTTCGTTCCTTTTTAGCCGCATTAGTTATTGTTGTATAATATATATATATATATATATATATGTATATTATATACGTTTATGCTGTTGCAACATTATTGTGTATCACCCCAAGTCTCGAGGCGTGTATACTTTATAAACGATTCCATCGTCCTTCTCCGAGTGTCTCAACGTTTGGTTCCAAAATAAAACCATCCCTGACGAATGGCTGAACATTGCAACTTTCGAAAATAATAATTAAACCTGGTACTTTTAACCTTTAAATGAGTGGCAATTACAAGAGTTTCGTCATTATTTTTAATGTCTCCGAAGCGTATAGTTTAAACATTAAGAATTCAAAGAGCCAAACCATCAAATATGTTTCAAAGTTTGTCCCTATGGGAGCTATAAAAATTTATAAAATTGGATATTTTGGATTTCGATTTTGATGAATCGGATAAATAATATATTGTACTTAAATCACCATTTGATTTCTTTATCATAAAAATCGCGATTCCTTAAATGTTTTAAACTACACGCCTTTTCTATTTAGATTTGTCTTGTGAAAAAAAAAAATTATGCCAACGTTATTGGTTTAGTTTTATCTTTTGAGATAATTCGGTACTTAAAGTAACATGGTTGTATAAAAATGTTGTTTGTTATTAATCGAAATACACTCAATATCTTTTAAAATCTTCCAGTTTGTGTGTTTGTTTCACGAGTCATTCGTCGTACTAATTGACTTATTGACAAGGCAGCGGCGTTTGTATTCGTTCGAACTTGTTTCTAAGAACGTGATCCCCAATCGTCTGAAATTGGCATCATGCACGTGACCTCTCAATCGATACGCTAAGACTAAGTTGTACGCACTAACTGAGTGGTGCACCGAAGTAGTGTAACCTAAAATACAATGGTTTGTGATAAAAAAAAATTCTATTTTTATACCAAAAATGTTCCGTCGCAAAATTATGCACGACGAAGCGCGATGGACTACTCAAATAAATACTACCATAAATTCTTCGCCTGATTTTTTAAATTATAAGACTCATGCAAACGAAGAGCGGTGACCATTACCAACTACAACAGACAACAGCTGACTTCCTCCCAGGTCCAGCGACCCAACGAGTTATGTACTTACGTCAGCTGTCCGTGGAGATGAATACGTTTAACTCACAAGGACCACGGAAATCGGCATAAGAAGAATTATTACAACACAAAGTTTCCAAATGTCCCACATGATAATAATTGTGCCACAATATTCCTCTCACAACGTGTTGTACAATAATAATCAAAGCAAACGTAACCCGACTGGCCGACTATAATATTATACATCACACCGTCGTTAACCGGAGACAGTCGTGGAATCATTGTCGGTGGTTGGTTATTTTTTTACTGCCATTTATGGCATCTTTTATACGGTACTTTAACAAGCCGACGAGTCAGCTGTGTCGAAGTCTGACTGTGATAATATTATAGTAGTGCGCGAGGCGGCAGTGGTTTTGGAGAGTGTCGTTTCGTACGATTCATTTTTCGTCGAGTGTGCGATGAAACTATACGCGATAGTAGTATACCACATTATCGATACCATGATGAACCGTATACACTATGGTCGTATCACTGTCACACACAATATTATGTTATCGGTCACGAATCTATATTATTATCATTAACCGTTTGGTGTATCCTATAAAATAGTATATTATGTCGTGTTTGTACTCCGACTTGACCTGCGATTAATATACATATATACAGACGTATCCCGTTTCGCGTAATCCGATAGCTCACCGTATAATATGTGTTTCGTTAAATTTGATAGTGTTGTAAAATATTTAGTAATAGCTTAAAATATTATCGGAAAAAAGACCTCTAATGTGTATACTTAAAGAAGCTAAATGCTAATGGATGTAGCAAGTATATAAGATGAAAATATTATAAGGTGATAAATTTTGGATATTATATCTGCCATATCAAACGACAAAAATACATATAACAACTTATCAAAAAAAAAAAAATTATAGAAAATATAAAAACATGCTTGTAAAACTAAGTTAGATAATAATATTATACATTTAAATCGTCAAACGTATATACTGTATAGTTACGAATATTATATAATATGCATATATTAATTGGTAAATTATTTCACTTCATGCCTCAGAATATCGATAAAATTTTAAGCTAAAGAAATGGTTGATTTTTTTTAACCGATATAATATCCATATTTAACTATAAATTAACTAGTATTAAAGTATTACGTAAATTATACGTATAATATTATTGTTTATCACAGATTTAAAAAGACAAGAATTTTAAAAAATCCCATTAAAGCATCAAAGAAATATTTAAATATTCAAATATCATGAGCAGAGTTTGATCAATAAAGATTTAACGATCCAAAATAAATAAATTCGTTTTTACATTCTATAGTCTCTACAACAATAATATTATCTAGTATCTATAATAAACTGGTGTACCTATACAGACGTATTATGCGTGTAAGTAAATATTAATTTGAATGAAAAAAAAATTTATTAGTGTTAAATCGCGTGTTCTGTAAGTTCACAATTTATATATATATATACGTAATATATTATTAGGTGTATATTGTTTTATTGTTCATTAATGATATCCTTTTATCTGTTCTTTCGCGTCAATCTAGTTGTTTGCTAACTCACTTTCTTCAAACGAATACGCATGCCGACGATGATAATATAAATATATTAAATAATTTATATACCTAGCAACAATACGTTTTCAAACGGAAATAACACTGTTAATTTCGTTTCAAAAAAGCAATCAGAACTACAGCGTACTAACGAAGTCTATTCAGGTGTTATTAATACCAACGATACAGGTAACATATCAACGATACCGCATTAATTAATTATTATCGTAATTAAGTAAGAAATATAAATAATGATAATTTTAGTATCCCGAACAACAAAAATAATTTCATTAGAACCTAAGTGCTACACATAAAAATATAACTCTCGTAGACGATTCATAGCTCAACATTAAACTGTCACTGTGTATAAAAGTTGCAATAAACGTATTAGGTACTATAATACGTACAATACGTACAACTTAAAATATACATTTATTTCACGTACTTGCGTCATTCAAGCAATTGTTTTAAAAATAATTTTAAGATAATGTATAATTGCAATAAATATATTTTCTAACACAAAATATTATATAAATATAATATTATTTGGTATTAAAGTTACAATATCATAGTATTTTGATCCTATAATATAAACCAAATTATTTGAACATTTGCTTGGAAAAAACTATTTTTAATTTTCGTACACTCCCTACATGTTTTACATTCTTATTTTTTCAGCGTAAAGTAACATATATAGAATCCCAAGGAAGAGAAGTTACAAACTTGAAAATGACATTACCATTTCGGGTCAAAAAGGGTATGGCAACTGGCAAGTATATTCATCATGAACTTTCTTAGCCGTAAAAACTAATTTTTAATACAAACTCTAAACCATTTTTATGTATTTACAAAAGTTTATTTGCACCGAGTTTCCATTAGAGTGGCTTGTCCGTTGTACTTTACACAATGATTTGTTTAGAGAAACCTTTCTCGTGGGACTATTTTTACCTAGTCGATATAATTAAATGCTTACGTTATACGATTTAAAAATAATTTTTTTACATACAATTATTTAATTCTTCCTTTGTTTTTATCTTTTATTCTTTTGTGTAGCCTTTGTGGGTACCAATATTATTCTAACACTGTTAAAACGTGTGAAATGTTATAAATTCTATACGGTGCAACTTGACTTAACGGACACCAGTATATAATTCGGAGTTCGGAAAACTAGCTCAATGAACAAAATTGTAATGTCCCCGCAAAAGATAAGTATTTCAATCTGCGTAAGAATATTTCTCCCCGATATCTTGAAAATGGATAACATTCTTAGTTCATACTCAAATATAATTACATGCAAATTATGTAAACAAAAAGGTTCTATGCTTGCAGTGTCGCTGGTCACAACAACGCAGCACGTGATTACACGTCAAGATACAGATATTTCTAGATTTTCAATTGTGTATATTTATATAGTTATGTATGTGTTATGATTAACTTCTATGCAATATGTATTAATATATTTTACTGTCGTCTTTTGTTTTCATAAAAATACAATATTCTTATTAAACATATACGTATATGAGTTTGGCTAAGAAAAGTACTTAACATGTCTACAAAGTTTCACTATATATATTTTAATAACATATAATACTATTATGTAAGTGAAACATTTAGAAAACGTTTATAGGTAATCAATAGCTGTTATCTCATGAAAACAATACTAACAATACTTAAATGTAACCGTATTTAAATATTAATGAAAACAGTCATATAATAAAAAACACAATCTTCAGCTGGCCAAATTTCCTTCCAAATAGAAAGGTTAAAGTAATAATTATTATAAACAGACTCCGCATCGGACACACCCGTCTTACAAATGGAAAAAGGAGAAAAACCACGGTGTAATTCTTGTGGAACTGAATTCTCAGTCGACCACTTAATTACCGAATGCCTCCAATACACAGATGATCATAGAAACTTCAACATACCCAACGCCTTAGACACAGCACTTGGACCAGACAAAGACACAATCACACAAATTCTTAAACAAAACTAAACTAAGGTACAAACAATTAAAAAAAAAAAAAATTTTATTGTAAATTGTAACTAATGGACATTTTCGCCGATGTTAATTAAGAACAATAAAAAAGAAATAGTTGAATATTAATAGTTTATTATTTAAATACATAAAACCATCACGTCGCGTCGTTGTTCATCAATATTGTATCACGGTGATCTGTGTATGCAATATCGCTACATGCGTGTGTACAAACATGAAATTGCAAATGTAGGTAGGTACCTTTATCATAAACGAAAATCGTAATACTTGCTATTTTTAAATAACTTTATGATTAACACCAATAATTCAATTATTATTAATAACATAAATAGCTACTGAATTGGTTTTCGATAAACTTTTGTAACATTATTATTAAATATAACACACGAATAAAATTCATAGTATGTTCGTAAAATGTTTTTTAAATTGTAATAGTTTGTACACTGAATTTGTAATAAAATCGCGTGCATTAACAAACTAAAATAAAATATACTAATTTTCAGGTTCATTTATTTTAGTTCATATTTTATTGCGCATAAACAATGAATACGAAATGACTTAAAGATTTTCTACGTCATATTATATGACGTGAACAAAATACGTTTTAGCCACCACGATTTCTAACGAAATATTGATTAAAAATGATTGCTTATCGTTTGGATAAAACTCGATTAAATAAATAGATACGCATAGTATTATTTTACAAACGTAAAAACTCGAAACACGCAATATCAATTTAACATGCTGCTAAAAATACGTCTGTTATAAAGTTAATATTATGTAAGATTGAATATTGGATCATAAAACGTAAAGCGATCGTTTTTCGAATAACATTCAACTGTTTAAGAATTAAATCATGTGTACTAGCACATTATGTTTGTCGACGTGTATGTACATATTACGCTTTAACAGCACGTGCGACATTTACAAAACGGACCTATATAGTAAATAATTGTAGACAATATTATACCGAATTCCCGAATCGTCTGTAATCATGCTGTGTGTAGACGAGCCGTTATTATATTAAACAATTGTATTGCTTTTGGCGCGTCAGAAACGAATATTTAAGTTTTCACTGTGATTCTTTTTATTTTTACGATTTACGCATCATCCATATCATGGACGAAAAAAAGTTCGTAACAAATCCGCACCAGTGGCCAATACTCTCTGGGTATTATTGATATGCTCTCGGAATAATATTATCGATTTCGCACGGATCTCGTAACTCGAAAATATCGGATAATATATACTATCATGCTGGGTGCGTGTACTGTAAGTAATAGTATCGAGGCAATTTTTCTGTGGTATTGTTTCACATAGCGTGCATAATAATGTATGGTCGAAATTGCAAGCACGAATGGATCGCATACGTTTCACCATTATTGTTGTCTGTCCCATCCAATATTATCGTTACCTTTTTTTCAGGGACCTCTCTCGCCTTTTTTATTTATTATTATTATTATTATTACTATTATTATTTTGTAAGCTCCTTTCACCGTTACTAATACAAATGTCTCCGTCAGCTCGGATAACGTGGTTCCGTGTACCCGAAGCGTACCTTAAAAAGACAAATAAATGCATACATGCGTATCCGGCATGAATAAAACACGTGACGCCGTCACGTATACGCTATAACACGCTGTAATAAAACAAACATGCGCGAATGTCGATTTTCCAAAATATAACGCACCCGGGAAATGCGACTTCCGGCAAAAACCGTGGACGGATTATATAGTATATTATTAGTTCTGTGTGTTTCAAGATTTTCGTCAGCGACTTCTCTCTCCACACCGCCTCAAGACGTTCACCTAAACTTAATCCTAACATAGAAACATCGCTCGAGCTTATTGTACAAAACTGTATAGATTGTCTAATTCAAATGAAAAAAAAAAAAAAATTGAAATAAAGTCCTACGCGTTTAATTCCATTTAACCGAATCGCACAAGAAGTATTTAGTCGGTCGGCTATAAATCCGATCCAAAAGATTTCAAAGAATGTGCCAAGTCAAGGACGTTTATTGATGTCTTTTTTTTCCATATACAAGAAAGCGCGCCGAAAACACCGAATGACATTTCAAGCCAATCCCATTCAATTGATGCGGATTGAAATACTCGCGTACAAAGCGGATGTGATTCGATTATTTATTTTATACAGGAAACGACGCCGAAAAAGTTTGCAACATATTTTTTTGAAAGACACTCGTTCACATTACACAAAGTGCGCCAACGTATTTTCATCGGATCAAAATAATAACGGACAGATTTATAATATCGCGCGATCGTTCTATCACGAATTTATATTATACTAGGATTTTTATTCTGTGACGCGTTACAGTAAAATATGTGTAGTCGAGTTTAATTAGCTTATAAAAAATCGAATTTATAAAACAAAATTCTAGTGAAAATGCATGATTTTAAAATACAATATTTACACCGCTTTCCGAATTTCTGTGGATCCAACTCAGTCTTAGTATAGATAGTATGGTATCGTTAAATTGTTTATACGAAAAGATAACTCCATGTGAATTAACCTTACCTGTTATGTACCTTTAAATTAAACTCTATTTATTACTATATCGTATTAGATTATTATGTCCACTATTTAAACATTGTCGCGGTGTCCTCCGAGAATAATAAATTCATTAGTCGGACCATTACACTGGGCTCGGAAACATTTGCCTTACAATTTTAAGTTTCTCATCAAACTGTTCTACGTGTATCACATAACAACCGAATGTCTTTGCCACCGCACACGTACGCGCGTGGTTCGTTATTGTCGCGATGTGTACAAAAGTTCTGTGAACTCGCTTTTGGTCCGAGAGGCGTTTGTGTTATCGTCAATAGCAATATAAAGCGATGTGGAAATATATGTTTATATTATAGGTATATCGTTAAGTCTAAACAGTTTAAAATGATTATATAGATTTAGGCAACGCGTGAGTTAATTAATTAATTCTTTTGTTTTATTAAATTTTTTTTTCCGTTTAGACATTAACAAACACAGCATTCACTTTGCATATAGTATAATATCGAGGTATGATTAAACACAAAATTAATAAATTCTTCAACTAAAAGTTTTTTGAATCAATAAAATTATCACAGTGTCATATTATAATAATACGTTGATTTGTTATAATTGTATTCGAGGGGTTGAGTATCAAGTTTTATAAATTAAAAATATCCTATATAATTATGTTATATTTATAAACATGAACTTTACACGAAAAAAATCTTTACATTTTATCAAAACCTTAATGGTCTCATAAGAAATAATTAAGTAGGTAATTGCATAGAACAATAGAAATCTGTCACGTCTATATAGAACCTACCTATAGGACTATGGGTATAATGGTGTATATATATATATAAGAGTTAATGAACCCTTCATTAATGGAAAACACAAATAACAAGGTAAATATATTTCGGGGTTTGAACCGCTATAAGAGAAAATGTGGTTCTGTATAATGTACATATAAAATGTATTAAACACTTAAATATAGTTCATAAGGTTAATCCAAAGTTATAATGGATACCAATAAAATGAAACAAGTAGGTATTGGAAAAAATAACAAGCAACAACACATTTCTATGTATATTGCCATATTGCTATATTTTGTAGTATTATAATTTATAACAAATAACAATGTTTGAACAAAACATTAAGTATTTTTCTTTATGACAATTTACTGAAAGTTTTCACCACAAAAATTAATTCTTAATTTCTTATTATTAATAATACGAATTTGTCGTGAAAGAGAGTCCAGAAATAAATTGGTAACTACTCGACCGCAGACACCACTAGATCTGTGTCAGTTCACGTAATTTGGATTATACTGCATTTAATTCAGCTTACCAACTTTATATTATCTCTAATCCAAAGGTTGCGATTATCTGACTACTGTTAATTTATTATCACCATATTTATTAAATAACAAATAAGTTCTCATTTTCATTTAAAATGAAATATTAATCGTATGTTATTATTGCAAATAATTATTATATTATAGGTAGTACATATTATATAAAATTAGTTCAATTGTATGTAGTTACTCAAACTATAAAAATATTATGTAGATTAAAATAAGATAAATTGTATATAAATATTATATACGTCTATCTGAAGTACTTGGCTAATTTCTTGAAAGTTATAAAACTATTTTATAGTTCAATAACGTAAAAATTAAAATTATGTTGTAAAAACTTTTGGTTTTTAATGCAATTTTATTTTTATAATGCAGTTTTAAAGTATTTTTAATGCAACAAAGTTCGAGATCTTGTTATAACGATAACGATGTATTCACAGTTTTAAAACAGATTATGAATCAATATTCTCAACAACATTTATTTTTGTCACTTACATAATAAACTTTATCATTGAAATATAATTAATAGACTTAAATTAATATGACTTACTGTTTGTATTATTTTATTCTAAATATCAAACTGTACATGTCTACTTAATAATAAATTCTACGAAATACGATAGATATATATTATGTACAAGCTCACGATGAAAATAAAACCAAATTAAGTGTCACCAAATCCTATTTAGCTGTCGATAATGTGTATGAAGTTTTACTGGACACAACATTAAGGACAAACTATTATATTTTTCACCCATAATTCAACTCAAACCGCTATTTTAAATTGTAAACTACACAATAATTCACATTATATTGGTTTGCAATATCTATTTTACTAAATCTGTTAACTCATCAAAATTAAATCAAAATATATCTAATGCAAACTTAAGCCTGGCCGTTAACTTGAACGGTTATATATTTGTATCGTTATTTTTAATACATTTTGAATCCAATGCAGTGTGCAACACATTATGCATTTACATATTTTTAGTTTTATTAGGTTTTATATAGTACTAACTGCTACATAGTATATTACTCGCTAACCTAGGTTACCATATTACAATAGATAATTAGTACTAACCGAACTGTGTATAAAGCTAACAAATGGAAAAAAAGAAAAGCTATTATATTTAAAATATATGAGGCATATATTTTGAAGATTCTGCTAAAATAGGCGAGTAGTTTGTTATGTTTGTTCCTTCACAGACCATTTTTATTTTCACCACTGATTCACACCATGTTCAAGGAGAAACGCCCTATGCAATACTCTTAATTTTATCGTAAGCGCATTACAAGTAAATTATCTGCACAGTATTTGACCGTCAATTTGTTTCTCACACAAAAATATTTACAGTATTCACATTATCACACGTCATGTTGTCATGTTGTCTACACAAAAATATTTAACTTGTGTAAACTTCAGAATTTTTTTAAATTTTTCTTAAAAACTAAAATAATTTTTTCAAGTAATAAAAAAAATACATAAATTGTTTAAAGTTTAAATAAAAATGTTTATTGATGTACACGTTTTTTTACTTATTTTTACTATAGATTTAAAAATAATCATTTTATTCTAAAACAATATTTACTCAATTGATCATCTGTAATTAGATTAAAAGAATATTTCAGTTTTTATGAAAAGGTTTAAAAAAATCAAAAGAGTTTATGTACACAACATGTGTGATAATGTGCATACAGTGAATACTTTTATTTGAAGGCAAGTTGACAGTCAAAGACTGTAATCTTCTTGTATGTGCATAATATTGTAATATTAAAATTTTTAAGGGGTACATTTTGGAAAGATCATGGTGTGATTTCTATGGTGAAAATTAAAAAGGGCTGTAAAAAATATGACTAGGAAGAGTAATTCGATGTCCGAAAACACATGACTAAACGATTTTAATTTTATAATTCGTTTAGTATTGGTTTTAAAGACAAATTTAGTATACAATATTGGGTATCATTCCAAATTATAAGACATTTGAAGTGAGGAATTTCAAAAATATTTATTTGTTCATGTCCATAAAAATGTAATCTAAATGGCCAAGCGAAGTTTTTCTTTTAACTTTAAAATACGTCTTATTTATAACACCCCACATTCTTTTTGTAACTCCAGGGACTCTTTGACCCAGACTAAACTCAGGCCACGATTCGCAACTACTTTTATTCATCACATTTTTCATCATCTTTTTAACTCTTTTAATTTTATTAACTTCTGTTTCTACTGCTGATCCTTTATTCAACTGAAGTAGTACTTCTAAAATGCTTAAAAATATTGGAAATTTCTGATTTTAGTTGTAAATGGAATTGTTCGAATTCAAATAGGTATTATTAAATATATTTGTAATATTTACCAAAACGGATTTTTTGAAAGCCTTATTTATATTGTTATTGTATTGTGGTATTTATAATAAAATGGACTTAAATTAAAAACTATAATAATCGTTACAAAAAACACCTGATGCTAACCATTTACAACTTTATCAATTAATCAGTAAAAAATACTGGAGAGTTGAGACATGAAATATAGACTGCGTATATGTAATGTTTTGGATATTATTTGATTGCAATTAACATAAATGTACAACGCCTACATAATATTAAAATAACTAAATTGTTAAATGCAAAACTTGTTTTAGGTATAGTAGATATTATTATATATCAACATTATTTCAATTGTAGAAATACATTCGAAATTGTTATCGTGCATCTTTTTCCTATGAAAACATATAAAAACAAAGCGTTATAAAATATAAAAACTCATTGAGTAAGTGCTATTCATAATATTACACGCACATCTTTGTATTATTGTAGTGTTATTAACAGTCTAAAATGCAGTTCAGTGAAGCATATTGCTAATATTATTTCAGCAAAAGCACTTGCGTGTATGTGCAGCACATCGAAAACTGTTTATAGAATATTATATGTAAAACGCGGCCGCGGCACCTCTATTCAATAACACGCATAGCATTTTTTTTACGTAATTTATTTTGCTCGATTCAAAATGCTATAACATACATTACAATATAAAGCTTGAACTCCTGTGATGCGTGTAATTTATATACTATCCTTATTCATATTTTGTCGTACGTGTGTTTTTTCACTTATTTATAATTCAATATGAATATATATACATATTCCGCAGCGCATATTATTTGCCGCGAGTGTAGGTGAACATTAGAAGTCTGCGAACATAAAATAGTAGATAAAGAATAATAGATCGAATAAAGAAGTTATGAGCCCGAGCAATTTGCCGGAACTATTATAAGAATTCTCTTTACGAGAAAAAATGTTGTATACGCGTGTGGCAGAGTCTTTAATCTAACACAGCCCATATATAGTACAGTTTAAAAGATGAAAAACTTTTTGTAATTGCAACTCAACTATGCGTATATGCGACGCATAAAAAATGCATGTGCTTTCCGGTAAAAAATAACTGTGGCTAACGTTAAATAAAATATTGACTAAAAACGAGGTGGTTTATCTCTTTTTTATATTTATTTATTAATGAGGCAAAACAGAGCAAGTCACTCTTCATCGTTGTTGCTATTGGAATAAACTGACACGTTTAAAATATATTATGCTCGCTAATTTTATTTATAAATAACCAATTTTTGATGAAAAATTTAAGAAATGTTTTTTTACAGTTTCATATGAAATATATTAATTCTCAGATATGAATGAAACATTAAGCTGTATAAAATAGCTATTATATTATAATTCAACGTCAGGTACTTATATGTACGCCCATAATTGTTTAATACTATTTTAAGTTAAACTTAAATTTTTAACTTCACTCTAAAAATAATATGCATTTTATATTTATATAAGAACTACTGAAAACAAACGTATATTGATATCAATCCATTACTGAAGAAATATACGTATTTCTCTTGTGAAACAATGTATTATTTACATAACTTACCCAACAGTTATGTGTAACCCTAAAGAAACACAAACTACAATTTATACGTAATTCTTAGCATCTTCGGCGTATGTTTTACATGAGGAAAAGCATTTTAGAACTACTGTAAACAACTTTTTAGGATAAAATAAGACAATAATGAAATATTATGTTGACGTGTCTTCATTTCCAACACAAAGATTATTTGGTTTATGGTTAGTAGTTTGTGTACAACTATTATGGTATTGAACAGTTTCAAACACAAATAACATAACATTTTTTATGGGTATTTAAAATTCGATCCTGGTTTTTCAAAAATTATATATTAAAACCTTCTCCTTTTATGGAATTCATCTTTGATATAAATTTTTTGAACAAAAAAAAATACGTATATTTAAATAAAAATTAATTTTGTGTAATGCAATGCATGTCTTTGAAAAACGCATTTATAATATAATATTATATTTATATTAATTTTAGCAACATTAAAACAGTGATATTTTTTTTTTTTTGTAAACTGTATAATACGCAAATTAAATCACATAAGTGCATGTTTGGAGTGTTTGGACGTTCGAATAATGTATTATGTATATTGTAATATAGTCTAGCAACAACAGAATCTAATTTTAGGGAATTCATCAGTAATATTCGTTAAATTTGTCACGTAAGTTACGATTGTGTATAAGTATATAACTATAAACATACAACCCATGTGTATTTTCTGCAAGGGACTGAAAAGTCTACACAAACATCTACGGATGCTTGCGGCGATAGGATGAAATGTGGGAAAATTGTGATGGGAGTATAATATACTTCCGTGTAAGCTCTAAATAGGAAAACTCCGGTCAAAGTAATTTTTTGAAAACAGCTGAGTAAGTTTTCAGAAATATTTAATCCTTGCGTGAACATTAGAACAAAATATAATAAGTTAAAATACACACAATGTATAATATAAATGCACGCTTTAAAGCTGAGTCGTGGGTATTTCGTCGATCATTAATATTTGAATCTTGTTATTTATGGATTTATGAGAAATTATCTTGCCGATATTTTTCCCCCTCTAAAAGTGCGATGAGGTGTGTTAATTTTATTTTTTGGCATACAAAAAATAAGCTTAATTATAATGTCAAAACTCCATTCTTTTTGACTTCATCAATTGTTGGATATTCGAATTAATCGGCGTGTTCCTGTTCGAAGATATTTCAAGTGGCCGTTTTGAGAGTTAGCAGTCTACGGGTGTCAGAACGTTCGTAAATATTTATAAATCATACTTGTTAAAACCCTAACAGGAACTGTGTCGAAATTAACCTCGAAAACGGCTAGACCACTATTTTTGCCGCATACAACATAGAAAACGCGCATTAATATTCGCTCAAGACTGACCTGTTTTGCGTGCTCCCATCATGGCTGACAGCTTAACACCCGACGGTGGCGGTCGTCTATAGAAGTTAGGTCGCGTGCCGATCATACGTCCATGATAGTGGTCTCGGTAAATGGTTGCCGCGGTGGCGTTCGTTGTTGTCGTGTGCGACTTTTGACGCGAGTGGGGAGGAGTGAAACACGTGCAAACCGTTGTGCCGGTAGACCTTTGTGACGGTGGTCGTCGTCGTGTTCGCGATGCGACGCGGCGGTGTACTGAATCCACGGTGGCAGTCGCGCGGCGTGACGGCAGCGTCGTCGTCGGCGAAAATCGCGTGCCCCCGGCGGCGGCGGCGGAAAACTGAAAACTTTTTGGTCCCTTCGTCCCGCTCCCCCCCCCCCCCACCTAGGCAGTGACCAGGATGACAGGAAGACAGAAACCGAAAGCAGCCCGAGTGACGGCCGCCCGAATCTTGACCGAAATTACTGTGGAGGCGGCAATGGTCATTTCCTCTGGACGCTAATATAATTATTCAACATCCACACTTCCCCGACCTCCAACGCTTCACCCTCCGAGTCCTTCGCATTAACATCCTGCTCTTTGTGTTCTCCAGCATGATCTGCTTCTTCTCTTCTTCCAGTCGCAGCGACGTTTAAGTGTTCAAGCCTCCAATCTTGCTCTTATACTGCATGCATAGAGGAGTTAGACGAATCAACGAATAACGGTGTTTATTTTTTTGTTCATCTATCGGTAAAGATATCACATAAGAAATTAACTACATAGTTTTTGATTCTAAGTATACGCCACGTACCACGTTGATATTTATATATTTTTATTTTTATTTTTATATAATTCCGATGTATTTACTACTTTGCATGTATTCGTACTGATTTTACTTAGCTCACTTTTAACTTGTAAGTATCATTGATGATGTAGTACTTCAGACGCTCAATATCTTAATAAAAAATCAGCGAATCATTTATTCCAAGTAAATGTGATGAGCTAAAATAAAAAAGAATATTTACCAATAATTTAATAGTAGGTACAGTTCTTAGAATAAACACAGAAATTATCATATTTGATACGTTTTTCCAAATTTAAATACATATTTAATATACATAATGTATTATACCAAGAGATCGTATTGTATTACTCCTTGGGGGTATATAATAATATAAAAGTTCTTGGAAATACTGGATCTTATATTCCCTTTTATATAATGTAGGTAGGTAGTCATAATAAAAAGATAATTCGTAGATATTGTAATATTTTTATTTTTTTTCTGTAGGCCAATTATACCTCTAAAACAATTTACTCTGTAGACTGAAAAGTTTTTCCACAATACTTATTTGAAAATAAAAAAATCAATCCTTCTAATTGTTTCCAAAGTTTCTGTGTCCCATGTTTAAATAGGATAGTTTTACGTAAAAATGTGAAAATAATTGACTTTATAAAAGTATGAATGACGTAAACATTTATACGCATATCTTGAAAACGTAAATTATGCATATTTTAAATGATCAATAAATGCTGTATTGCATTTAAATAAATTGATAACGCCCAAAATGGCAGTAAAAATAATGACACAAAATCAATTTTTATTCAACTTCTTATGTTAATATATTATATACTTATATATACTGGAAGTTGACAATCATAAAATAATATTATTCTAGAAATAACAAAGTTTTCAAAATTAAAACGAAATAAATAGAAAATGTAAATTGAATACAATCGTTAAACAACGAATATAAAAAATTTAATCCCAGACTACGATGACATGTTTAAGGAGATTTGACTGTGTTGTATTTTTATTGTGTAATAAACAGAAACACATCCAATATAGGGTTGAATTTAATTTACTGACTTATTTCGAGTAATAAACACGATGTTTATACATTATGATGAATGTACAGCTACCGTAGTAATAGTTTACTAGACTAAATGAATATAGTATCTTAAGCATAATTATTATTATGTAAGAGTCATCTCGGAGTTATTTGAAAAAATAATGTTCGTGAAATCGAAATCAATATGTATCAACTTACAATAATTAATACAGTGCACTGGCGTTGCCTTATTATGCCACTATAGTTTAATAATATATACTATCATAAATAAATTCATTAAAATAATCTTAATTTGAATTATAAAATAATGTTAAGACAAGGGACACAGATGAATTAGCTATGGACATTGACAAATAAAAGTGTTCTTACTATTATGATGCACCATACCTATATTGAATATCGCTAATGAATATAATAATATATAAATTAGAAAAATATAACATTTCAGTAATTTTTTTCAGGACTCGGTGTTTACTCTCGTACAATTTTTCCGTACAAAAAAACAGAATAACTGTAAACAGTTTTCAGGACACATTAAGGTATACATTTATATACATGAGATTCAACGAAACTTTAAGATGCTTCAAAGGTTATCAGATCAAAATATTATATTTTCAAATTAAAAATGAAGAAATACTTATTTAATTGTATTCATATTTTATATTAAAGACAATTATAAATCAACCGATCACATGCAATGTTGTCTTGAACTAATTATACTGATGACATTAATATAATATATATGCGTAGTTTTCAAACATATATTTTATGATTCAATAAAAAAAACTTCCGATTACTTCTATAATGATACAAAAAAATACTAAAATTACGTTTTAGCATATTAAACCTTTAGATTTAATTTACATAAAACAGTTAGTGAAGGAACTATTTCGAAACTTGTTGGGCGCCTGGGAGTCCTTACCATACTAAATTAGTTGTTTTATCGTGTTTACGTTTCATTAGGTCCCAAAAACGCAACTTACGACATACCAAGAAAGGTGTTTCTACGCAAACTGAAATGCAATAATGTACAGCGAACGTAAGTCCTCTACTCTAAATATAGAAGTGACCTTTATGAATAATTAATTTAATAATTTATTGTTCTACAATGTTAACCTATATAACAGTAGGTAATAAAAGGTAGGTACGATTAAATTTAAAAACCTTTTCATTTGAAAATTTTAATAACTGAATCAAAACAAACTTCAACCAATAATTGAATAATATTAAAAATAATTTTTTGCCATAAGCTAAAATTCATGACCAAAATAAAATAATTAATTTTGTTTCTTTAAATGTATGATACGAATATATAAACAGAGTCCAAAAATTACCTTTGTCATAATTTATATTAAATGTTCATATTATACGTCATCAGATTGATGGTAACGGTTATATTAATACGTAACCGTAGGTATAATCCTTTTTAACAGTAAATACTAATCACTACTTAAAAAATTACATGATTTAGTCAGTACAAAAATACTTTTTAAAAAAAATTATATTTTGTACTATTTTTTATGATAATGATTATTTAAGTTTTATTTAATTTTATCAAAAAATGTATACTGGAAGGTCAAATTAAATTTTTATGAGCGTTTGAAGTACACATTTTTACAACATTCAAGGGATTTCTAATGTAGTGATTTTCTTATTTTGTTGTAATTCTAATACTTGTTTATTTAATCATTTTCTACAATTGATAACATTTTTAAATGTAAGCGTTATATCTTTATTTATTTACTATCATTAACTACCTATTAAAATCTTAGGGATTAATAATTGTTGTATTTGTAGTTATAACAAATAAAAAGAAGGGTGGAACATATTATAATAATCGTAATTATATAAAACTTTAAAGTTTAAAATAAAAGTGATTTAAAAATTACCTAAGATATTGACTGGTGTCTGGTTCATGATAAAAGAATCCACCTGTATAGTTTAATTCCAGAAAGCCAGAAATTTATGATGAACCCGTGTTGGAGTCAATGGTTGAATATCAACAATAGCATCGAAGGTCGATTCTTCTAACTTCACCAAGGCGATTTATTTTATCAACAGACTTTCGTCGGCCAATTTCCAATCCACAGTATTCGTACACTAATCAAGTTATGCCAGGAAACTGAATTTTTTACGATGAATAGATGTTAATATTAAGTTTTAAGTATGAATTTACGAACTTGGTGAACTTGGTGTACTGGGTACATATTTCGTAGTATTATCATTTTACTTTTTACATTAACTATGCGCTTATCGTGACTTTTTTTAATATGCTGCAATTATAGAGGAGTCGGCTTTTCTACAAAAACAAAACTGAAATTATGGCGACTCATGCCATCTCGTCTGCAGAAGAAATCAAAGCTGCTTTTATTATTGTAATAAACAATCCGATTAGTATGGCAAAAGCGATTACTTTTTACAAACCACAAAGCATCATTCTTGCTATAAGTCATAATAAGACTGAGTCTCAGAAATGTCTCATATTTAATGGAATCGTACTAGTGTTTTACTCATCCGGTACGATATTTTCAATTACGGCCGATTTATATTTCATTATGTACATTTCATCATACTATATTGTCTATATTATTACATTATAATTAAATTCGCATAGTAAAATTGTATGCACATAATTGTTTGGGTACAAGTTTAGTTTACCACATCCCTAGAAAATTAAAAAAAAAATTTAATTTCCATATTTTACCGGGAAAATTTGAATTAGTTAAATATCGTTAAATTCACAGTACTTATTCTTGTGACTTATGAGCAACGTGTTTTGAATTTCCTGACCTGAATTATACAAATTTAACATATTTTATACATTTTTAACTACAAAATTATTTGAAAATGTTACTTATTTTAAAGAATATGTCAAAAACTCGACTTCAACAGCTTATAAAAGGCGAACTTATAACCATGAATTATCAATATTTTTTAATTGGTATATTAACAGCTTATGAGGAACCTTATATTAAATGTTCCAACTTTTTGACCGACCTAGTGTTGTTTTTTTATTTTTCCTGATTATTTAAAAAAAATACTGGAAAATTCCAAATTTGAGTTGAAAATTAAAGATGTTTTTTCGCTTTTTTTTAAAAACTATTTGTGGCACAAAATAAAAATAAAAACTGTTTGCCAATAAATTCCGTCAGCTAAGAATTAAGAATTAAGAAACAATATTTCTTTGATTAATTAATAAAATTACAAGTTCTCATTTACAATTATACGATTACTATACGATTTTTTATACAATTTATAGTTTGAAAATTCAAGGTATTAATTTATTAAATTCTATTCTTCGTTTTATCTATTTTGTTATGTTACGTGGTTTGCAAGCGTCATAATTGTTTCAGTTTTGTGCGTTTCGTCGCCGGCTAGCTACCTTGTGAGTGCCAAATTGAACATTTGGACCGTCGTCAGCTTAAGTATTCCGCCGTTTGTGTATGTGAACACAACACCCGAGTTTCCGCTGTAACAAACTCTTATGAAGACGCTGTCGCTTTTCAGCGTGGAATGTACACCGTTACTCCGAATCGCTAATCAGGTCTTATTCGTTTTGTTATATTATCATATAATATCAAATATGTTCCTTGTTATTTGTTGCAAACACATGTTGTGATTATTATTATTATAATTAGATAACCCTGTTCAATTGCTCGGTCGCTCGCAATTATTAATTAATATTATTTTGTGTTTTTTTCGTTTTACGTGCATTGCGAATTGCACCCAAACGTTGGCTTTACATATTATATTATTTCGTACTATTGGAGCAATTTATTATTGTTGAACTGTGGTCGCCAATCCTTACACTTTGCAAGTCGTTGCCGCTTACTTTGAATAATATGTCAAAGTAGGACTGGCACGGCGCAACAACAGAAGATTCAGGCGTATTATAATAATGATAATAATAATGATCACGACATGTGTTTTAAACAAATACCTAGTGTATACGATTAAGAATATTGCGAGTAATGATAAAAAGTCATTGGAAACAAAATATTTTAAAATGTTTAACATATTATTAATAACAACTAGCACTATAAATTGTACAAGTACCTACAAACTAAAAATACTAAATAAGGATATTATAGTCTTATAGTATGTAGTTCTAATGTATATTATACCATAATTCTTTAGGCTTTAATTATCTACGAGAATAATATTTTATTTTATTTAACACAAGACGTAATGCGCGTGTAAATAATAGTACCTATGTACTTATTAGTTATTATTATGTAGGTTTCATGAGGCCCGGACAAAAACAAACCTTGGCGGTACAGAAGGTGGGAGTCTTCATTAATCCGTTTTTTTATTTCAATCCATAACATCATTCATATTGTTTACGTATTTTTATATATTGTAACAGATGTTTGTATGATACCTATTAATACACATTAAGTAATAATATTATATTATTAAAAAATAAATATTCTACGTAAAAATCAAGCTGGAGTTAGATAGACCCACCTATTTCTTATACACTACTCACGCCTCGAAAATTATACTTCAAACTACTAAAACATACATACATTGATACATATATAATAGGTAAATAAACAGTTTACATAATAAATAATAAAATAGTCTGGCCAACAACTCTTTTAGTAATTCAGAAACGACTGCCTACAGTTGAAATAATCGATCAGGCCTAAAATATAGTTAAAAAGTCCGTACATTATTTAGGTCCAATTAATTTTAATGCAATGCCACTTGAGCTGAAAAAAAAATATTGTTAATAAGGTAAATAAAAATAATTGAACTTTCGAGAAAAAAACTATTGTAAATTGAACTTTAACTGTATAGTGATTAGTGGTATACTATTTAGTATTTAGGATATAAGTTTTATAAATATTGTAAATTATAAATATTATATAGACTTTATCGTATACTAACAAATCATTTGTCTCGCCACAAGCTCTGCTTAATTGGGAAATTAAATAGTTAATATACTTATTGTAATTGTATTATTTATTCAATTAAAAAAAAAATGTATGTATGTATGTGAGTATGTTTTTGGTGTGGTGTTAGATTGATGGAGGGGTGATTTGTAGGTGTTCGTCTCTGAGTTTCTTAAGAGGTTGTGGGGTGGACTTTATATAATTTAGCGACGAATATTTTACGGAAATTTTCAATTTTAAAGTGTGTTAGTTTTTTTTCTATGCAATATTATATTTCAATAAAATTTTATTCGTTGGATCAAAATCCTTGAAAAAGATTTATCAATTTTAAAATGTACAAATTATCTTGTAGGTAATTAAAAATTTATAAAATGTTCAATTTTCATATCTAACTAGCTCAGAATTGAAATTTTAATACTAAGTCGTAAGTAGTCAATTCTGTAACCAAAAATCTAATCAATAATACATAAACACAGTTCTTTTTACAGTTATTTCAAGTTCAAATTTGAACGAAATTACATATTACATCCAAGTTTAATGATTTTAGTTGTTTTGTTGTAATTATTCAAAATATCATTCTTGAGTACTTTTAGAGGCTGTATAACCCTACCATATTTTATACACATAATGAAATTTTTAAATTTTTAAATTTAACTTACCGTAGTACTTATGCCTAATTTATTGTAAAATAGATTACTTTAATCGAAATATATATTATCATAACATATGCCTACTTACTATTTAGTAATATGTTTTTGGTATACAATGATTTTATTTCATTGAATTCAAATTTAACACATCCATTACAATGACTTTCTGGACACCTAATTTACAGTAGAGCGTTACCCACTACCCACATTTTTACTTGCACATTTGTACTGCATATAATTTACAACTTATTTCAAGTAATAAACACGATGTTTATATACTATGATGAATGTACAGCTACTGTTTAGTAATAGTCTACTAGAATAAATTAATATATAGTATCTTAAGCATATTTATTAACTGATGTATAATTATGAACTGTCCGATCATCGGAAGCAATTAGTATACATAAGTATATATTAACCTTTTTATTTACGATCAAGACGACAAGACGGGAGGAAATTCGTATATTTAGGGAGGTAACTAGTATGCACCTACTTAAATTGTTCATCGTGGATAACTATATTTTATTTAGTTTTAAGCGAGATAAAATTTATATTGCTCAAAATATATTATAAAAGTAGCGTACTATTTGGTATTTTCATAGCTCGAATTATAGGCTTACCCCAATGGGATTTGCCAGGGACGCAGAACATGCCAAAACATACTACTTTTATTAAATCAGGTACCTACCTATTTTACATTATTACCTTTACGGCTATACCTAGAGGCTGATTTTATGCTTAAACTATTCATATATTCAAATTCTTTTTTTTTGGTATTTTTAAATACACTTAAACACCATATTTTCGAATACTTGAGATTTTTTGTATCACTTAAGGATGATATTGTTAAAATAAAAACTTCTGTTTTTCAAGTAGGAACCCCTTTTTTAACTTTTAATTATTCAACACATATTTTTTTGTTGAGATTTTGATTTGAATCAAAGTTCGAGCGAATAGTTATTAAATGAGGTATATAACTTTGTGGACTAATCTTTAATTATTTTTTGTTTAAAATTGTAATTTCCTGTAACCGGGTTTCCCGATATCGCGTTAAAACTCCTTCAATCCCAACAATCTCAATTTAGAGCTCTAAGATTACTCGATAATATTTTTCCGGCTGTATGATCGGTTTTACTAGCATCGATTTTCATGATTAGTTGATTTAGTAACGACTACTGATGAAAACGTCATCAGAGTTCGAGATCTTGTCCGATCCGATCGTCGGTTGACCGTCAGAATGATCGGAGAACAGTTAGGATTGACTCATACCACCGTTCATCACATTTTGACCAATGATTTGGAGATGAGAAAAATTTGTGCAAAAATGGTTCCGAAAATTCTATCGCAAGACCAAAAGGACAACAGGAGGGACAGGTGTCTTGATTTTTTGGAACAGATTGAAAATGACCCTTCTTTCTTAGTAGACTCCAGCGCTGTGTGGATTCTCAGGGTAACTACTTTGAAGGAGACAATGTAAAGTAGTCATTTAGTTTAATAAAAAAATTGAAAAAAATCGGTCTCATTACTTTATTTACAAACCTCGTAACCAATTTTTTACTGTGTCCCTTGCCCACGACGATAGTGTAATAATGATTATTATGAAAAGGTAAGTGAAAAAAAGAATTTGGTATACCGTCAAAGACTCCAGTGAAAATTAGTTTTTTGTCAGACTTACAACCGTGCATAGTTTGAATGGTTTCTTCTTGATATTGAGTATTATCGTCAAAACATAATGTCGGATTAATCGCATCGGCGGTGCTAAAACCATATTTGTAATTCATATCACTGGCAATGTTAGTCAAATCATGACCGACAACGGAAAATTTATTTTGATTTAGTGTAGCCAAATTCTCGCCCCACAACATACGTGTTTCTCAACCAAACGTAACCCCCCTTACAAAATTATAATAGCTATAGTTGCCGATGATCAATAAAAAAAAAAAAAAAATCGCAATATACTTAGCCTTGATTAGTTACATAAATTGTATGACTAATAAACTTTATAGGTATTGTGAAAAAATACTTTCGATGTTTATCCGGTAAATATGTCTGTTGAGGTTATCTCTGCGCGTGAATATTTCTGACCATAATAATATACTCCATGAAATCTTATTGGGTGCATCGTGTGACTAATGGCGTGTCTATGAAAACCACAGATCCTGTTAAAGATTTTATCATATACACTACTCGAGAACATGATTCATTTCGTTGAATGAAAACTGAAGAACTTTCGATACATGACTTTACCCGTCTGTAGCGAATACATTTAATCATTGCAATTAAATAATATAGTAAAATATATTTTTCTTTATATAGCTTAGTGAAATAGTTATGTCTAGTCGATTTATTAGAGCATGGGTACAATATAATATATTATTTAGTAGGTATATTATAGTATATTAGTTTAATATGTGACCATATGTGTGTAACATTTTTAAAATGTGTTAATTGATTCTAAAAATGTATGAAAATATATCTTAACAGAAATTATGCTAATGATTCAGTTAGGTTTATGTGTTTTGCTGTTGTCTGCGTATTGAGTTATTAATACAAATTAGTTGCGGAGGTGCTTGAGTGGGGCATGTACTGCGTATGCCTATTTGGAGGTGCTATGCTTTTACATGTAAAATGTACGGGGGAGGCGCACCATAACTGTCTATTTCATACTACTCCCGCGCAAACATGTAATTTGGATGTCTTATGATGATTGTTTCGGTTTTTTGCCTTCGCTCGTTCGTTTTTTGCGCGCAGTGGGAATTCACTGACTATATTTTTGTTGTCGTCTTGTGCCGTAGTCACGCCGGCGACAACGAACACACTCGTTTCAGTCCCAACTCCTAATATACTGCCAACAATAATTATTATCGCCACCCGAGCACGCGTTCGTTTTGTATTTGCCGATCCATCATGGCCACCGTCGCCTTGTCCGCTTCACCTCAGTGCCGAAAGAATTTTTGTGCAATGTAGCGCACTTCGGGCGAACCGTTCATCACACACACACACACACACGCCCGCGAATACGTAATTTGGCTGTCTTATATAACTGTTTCGGTTTCGTGCGTTCGCCCGTCCTTTTTTTGCGCGGTGCTGACCGTAGTTTTGTCGTCGTCTCGTGCCATGCAGGTCACGCCGGCGACAACCAACTCATTCGTTTGACAGTGTTAGCACCGCCATCTCATCCCCTGCCGTCAATCGCCACCCGCGAACGCGTTTGTTTTTTTAAGGGTCTGCCCGACCATCGCCTTGTGACTTGTCCACTTCGGCGCAGTGCGGACACTCTGGAAACGTTTTGCGTCGCGAATCAATGTGGTTTTGCCTACGTATTTTACCACGTCTTACGCGTGCCCGTCCGTAACTCGTGGTTTTCACGAGTCTCGTGCGAACCACATCAGTCGAAAGTCATGAATTACATCTGAACAGGGCACAGATAGTACAAATAAAAGAAGTCTTGATTGACCGTGAAAGGTGATACATGCGCGAGTGTGCGTATACAGTTCTGCACGCTGCACAATATTATTACACATTGACTGCGGTCAAAAATAATAATATACTGTTCGACTCGGAGCGCATATTAAAGTGTTTGTTGGTGTGAGGCCGAAGACACCGCTGGACAGGTGAAAACTCAGATTCGGTATGCCGATTATAATTATTATTGTTTTGGAACAAAAACGAAGTTTTAACATTTTTTTTTGTCGTGATTTAAACTGTAACAAAAAAACAGCCGTACCGCTTAGTAGCTTAAAGTTAAAACAAAATAAATGTTTAAACAATTTAAAAAAAAAAAAACAGTATTCTTCGATTGTTTAAATATTAATATTTGTATTTATTAAATCTATAACTACCACAAACGTTTTGTTGGTAAAATGATAAAGTTTTCAATCACCGAGACTATAATATCGACATAACACAAAATAAATTTGATAAAGAGCTTTCAAATTTACCACTGTGTATATACAGATCGTATTTTTGGATACCATTATACATGCCAAATAAAACATTGCTGCTGCCAATGATTTGTATTAACATTAATACATAATAACGATGGGAATCGTGTTTCATTGTACCGAACGAATAACAATGCAGAAAACTGTTGCCGATGAATATGAAACATAATATTTTAATTCTCTATCTGTTAATTTCCATCGACGAATGTTTGTGATGTTTTTGAAGAGATAGGATAATAAGCGACCCAAAGCAAATAAATTACATTGGCAAAAACTAACGGTAGACCCAAGACAGCTAATGTCAAAACCAGAAAACGATACGCTCTCAAAAGGGAAAGCTTAATTAACACAATCGCATTATAAACGTATAGAATAATATGTATAACGTATGATATTACATGTTCCATATATATGGGTTTGTTCAAAATAAAATGCATATTGAACCGCATTGTAAGTTACAACTTGAAATTTGTAACTACATTACCTAGTGGATTTCAAGAACCCAATAACAATAAAATCGAAAACATGCACGATGAATGGAAATTGCACAAATTAAATTTACTACGTACCCGAATAATAATCATAATAATATGTCATTTATATATTGTAATGGCATAAATTTCATATGGCTGTGGAAACTCAATTTGTCTTTAAAATTGAATTCAATCGGATGGGATACAAACACGCCGGACCAATTTTTATTACGTCGTTGTATAGACGTCTAAGACTTTTTTTTTCATGAATATAAGTACTATTTTTTTTCCTATTTTCACACGGAGCTAAGTCAATCAGTATCGTGTTTGAATACCCCAGGACAAGTTCACTATTGCAAAGACGGCTCGTAAACCTACTAAGTCATGAGCAAATATTTCAGACATTTGTAAGGGGAAAAAAAGATCTTAAATCTAATAATATTGAGTACTATGTATGATTAAACCGTTCAAAAAATGTAACCCTGAAAATAAGCAATATTTTTCAATACTATTACGACGTCGTATAATACTGTCGTTCAAATAAAATATATAATAATATCATATTCAGCTTAAACAGTATATGAAAAATAACTATGAGATACCAATGCATAACTTATTATCATAATGGTATATAATGTTGTATGTATACTACAAATTTGGTTTTTCAATCCATTTAGCATTTGAATATTTTTCTCGGATTTTATACCTAAACGGCTTAATCTGAGTTGTTTACGTAGAAAACGTCGACATTACGTATATAACAAGTCACAAAATCAATTGCAAGTCTTCCAAACGGTAGTAAAAAAAAGTTTTAACCATTGGCCAGTTTCAGATTAATTTGTGCGATATAAAATGGTACCTGGTAGATGTTTACCTTATATGGGTCGACATGGATGGGATAGCCCAGAGGTAATAAAATAGTCGCTTCGGTCTAAAACGTACACCGTTACCGGTCCAAAATGTACATTGGTTTTATAATCCTTATAAATAAATTTATCCGGAATGCGTACGCCCCATTTATGTTGTGCTGCCCCCGCAAAAAATACATGTAACTCTAATTTTTATATGAAACGACTTTAGTTAATAGCGTAATATTATATCTGTGTTGACGAGAGTGTAGAACTATATATATTATTATATCGGTACACAGATTTCACCCGTCTATAGGCTTTTGATTCCTCGTGCAATATTGTAGCATTTTAAAATAAGTTAACGAAACAAGATAAACACACAAATTATACATTATATTTTTTTAGCTGAAAGGATTTTTTACTTTGACTATCATCTCGGTGCAAAGTTTAATATTTTATACACGTCAAATACAACCCATCCGTCTGACGTTATTATTTTTTCTCTGTTGTTTATTATTTTTCAATTAACGTTAAACTTTGGGTAAATGACGAGAATATTATTAAACCCGATTTTGTTGTAAGGTTACAAAAAACAAACGCCCGTTATAATAACGTTAGTAACTCATCTGACCTAATAAGAATCACGAGGTTTTAACAATATTTTACAAATAATGATGAATGTTTCTTTTTCGGAGTATTTTCATCGAGCTAACATTTTTTTCTTCAGGAACAGGTTACAACAATAGCTATAATACTAAATAATATAAAAATGGAACCATAAATTTCAAAGAAACCCACAATACCAATATATATATCGCAAGACGTTATTTCAGCGAATTCTTGGATGAGAGGTAAAGAAATAAAAATCATCCTTAAGTTGTCAACGACACGATTACACGACACGATTCAATATATTATATTATACCGACTGTGTGGCTTGATATTTTTTGTATTGTTCTCAATAGGCGAAAATTGGTTCAAATAAACTAATGAAATAAATCCAAGTTTAAAAGTAAAAGTTAATTTTAACTTTTTAACTTTAAGGCTGACGGAGTTATAGCTAGTTTTCAAAAACTTGATTTTTAGCATAGTATTCAATATAATACCTATATTGTTTTTCGTATAGGTACACTGACTCGATAAAAAAAGATTCAATTTTAAATTAGGTAAATAAATCCGTTTTAATAATATGTTAATGGTTTTTTTGCAATAGTTTTGTTCGGTTCTTTGAAACCTGCACCTGCACATTTTTCACCCGTTATTGACATTACCGACGTGCCGATACACACACCCACACACATGCACATTGAACATTATAATAATAATATTATACCATTATCTTCAACGTCATAACTGATATTATATCCACCATCAAAGCACATTTAGACATGTCAATACCTAGATAAAATACCCTAGGTAGGCACGTAATTGGTCTACTTCATCAGGAAGGTGAATTACATACTATTGTTTGTACCTCAACCGTCGTATTATAAATAACTCAGCCGTTTAAAACACGCGGACACATTGTGTACGCACTCAGACCTAGCTGGGTCTCGAAGTTTCCCACATTATATAATATAATATAGTTGCTGAAGCGAAACGACGCGTGGCCCTTCAGAAGTAATAGCTAACCTAGCCATGTTGACGCCGCAGTGTGCTTACGAAATAATAATACACCAGAAATTAATATAATAGGTATATGTATATATACTTCATGCATGCCGAATTGAATGTTTGAATACGACGTGCGGCCAAAAACAGTTGTAGTTCGTTGAGAACAAATTGTTGTTTGCAGAAGACGTGACGCGCCGATGTTTCACGTTCTTTGTCCATATATAGCTGCAGCGAGTTCACTCACTTGAATATTTCGTCCGGTCTCGTATAATCAGTATATCCACAGAGTGCTTTGATGAACTATTTCGTAGACGGTATATAGGTGGCTACTAGAAATATCGGTAGCTTAATATTAGACAACAGCCGACATCAATAAATACAGCCGCGAACATAATAAATCGAAAATTTCAACCTTACAATAGCGAATAAATTATTTGGTCAGAGATTTTTAATTTTAATTTTAAAAAAGCTACAGTCAAAATTATAATATTATAGTGTTATATTAACGGTTTGTAATCGCTTGACGTAAAATCACAATCGACCTCTGATTCTACAAGATTCTAAAACCAACAATTCTAATATTAATCAGCCTTCAAACTCCATAGAGACTACAATATTCGAGATAATTGTAAAATTTTTTTCCACTTTATACAAAATATATTTCAATGTAATAACAAACAAAATAATAAATTCAATTAAAAAAAGCATCATAAGTCGATTAATATCAAGTGATTAAAAAAGTTAGGTAGCTGCCATGGTTGAAAATTAAATTTGTTAACAAAATACATACAATTCTAATTTAATATTATACATTATGTAATGTTCAATTTTTTTTATTTAAAATATTATATTATGTACATAGTATTAATAAATTCATTTCATTTATGAATGTTTAAGAATATTTATTAATTCTATACTATATTTTTTTTCAAATTTATTCATAAAAAAAATGTATGCAAACAACATTTGACTATAGAATAAAAGTGTAGGGCAATCGAAAAATACAAATGTACATTATGTGTGTAACCATAAGATATAAAAGTATCATAATTTATTGGTTGATACTTTCTTATAAACTTTTTGATCAGTCTTTTATAACCTCAAAAAAATTGGTAAACTTCAATTATAAATACTTCAACAAATTATTACAATAATGTAAATGTGTATAATAGTTAATAGCACTAATGACAAACTCGTCAACGCATAATAAAGAAAAACTTAAATAAACATAATTAGTTTCCATAAATTGAATTGATTTTTTTTTTTTATTGGAGGATTCAAATATTTCATAACTTTAATTTAATAAATAACGACTGATATATGTTTAATATATTAGATAGAAACACAATTTTAAAATGTCTATGTTTTTATAAGACTGTAATTTTGAGTCTTCTAATTATACTCGTAAGATCGTTACTGATAAAATATTAATATGATTATAATTTTCAAGAAACTCCGCGTTTCAAATGAACCCAACGTCATATTGAGGTGTGACTTTCAAATTAAATTATTTATACAGTCTTTGTTCAAAAAGATAATGCAATAATATTATTTATACACTGCAAGTTCTCCAATTCGACAATTTTACTGACAGAAACGCTTTACATTTCTAATTTCTACATTTTATTAATATATTATTAGTTATCATGTACCATTGTACCTACTGAATTATCAAATAAGAGACGTGGGCTGATTAAAGAGAAAGAGTTTCTTCAGTTGGACTAAAACTTTTTTCATTTAATCATTTTATTTATTTTTTATTTCAACAACCAATGAGTAATGACAGTTACACTAAACAAATTTATGAAATAAATGTGAATTAAAAAAATTTAAATTAAATCGTCAACAACAGTTGATCGGACGATCAACTGTCTCGTTATACCTACGATTGCACGGTGGAATTAGATTTTGGTTTGAAATGATTTTATATTTTGTCTATATTGGTACACTTTCGAACGACTCGAACCGAACTTGCGACGGCGCATTGGGCTCCTGGACAATCGATACATATACATATAGTTATACACGAACCCTGGCGCCTTCGGACACGCGACAATTGGATTTCAACAGACACAAATCTCGTTGATGGCTGCAGCATCCGAACTCGCCACAGGCCGCCGTATGTGTTTGTGTTCGCAATCATCCACCTGCAACCACACCTGTTACGAGCGAATCTAATGTCAAATTGGTGTTCTGTGATGGATTAAACAGATTCGAGACCTCTTCCTTCCACATCCCTTACCTTACCGCTATACTGCTGTGGTGCCGCGATGGTGTACCTACTATCCGCAATGCACGCACGCAAATAGCCTGTGACCCAACATCCTACCTCAAGGGAAATAAACAATAACGTAATCTGACAATAAATATATTACCTATTTTATACCATTATACCAGCAATATTCTCGACCTGGGGGGTCGTGAACTCCTTACAGGTCACACACTAATTATACCTATAGGGTCACTAAAACACGACGTAACCTATGAATAAACGATGAACAAAAAATATTGGTGTTATACGAAAAATTGAATATAATCTAATTCGGAGGTTGACACTTCAAAATGGTTGAGAATCGACCTTCGGGTAGTTGGTAAAATATTAATATATTATACTACAACGTTATAAAGATAAATAATAATTCAAATTATTTTCAAATCATTATAGCCCCTATTTATTTTTCAAACATATTTTCATAGATCATTATCCTTGATAAACAAAGTGTAATAACTCAGAAACGGCTGGAACGAATTTCGAATTAGATATATCATAGTTTTCAAAAAAATCATTTAACTTAACAAAGTCTGCATCAAAAACAAATGTCAAAAAAGTTACACAAAAACTGGACACTGCTTAAATTGCACAACAAATCTAAGTAATATTATAGCTTATCTGTTACGCTTCATAGAATTATTTACAAATCGGTCATTCCTGACATACCGGCTTATGCAGCGTTATCCACCAATCATATCTCATAACCATATTTTTTTCTTTCAATATGTATATTTTGTTCAAATTCTGATTTTTGTAAGTATGCCTTGGAACCGTAATATATTATTAAATAGTTTAGTTTAATTTCATTCGCAAGTGATCAGAAATCATGATATGAAAATGTTTAGTTGCGACCGACCTACGTGTCACGTTAACGAACGTTCCATTGTATTTCAAAGCTGTACAAAGGGACAAGGCTTATAACACAAAGGGTGTGCACGGTAAAATACTTCGATTTACAGTAAATTTATCATCATATCCAACGGTATTCAGCACAAGAGTTATTGATAAAATCGTAAAAAAAACTGAATTGCACTTCAATCAAAATAGTAGACTGTAATATAACTCTGTAGGTACCTACTGACATTTTTATACTAGTTTTTTGTTTGTTTCGATCTCAAGTTCGATTTACGACCAGAATAATTATTACGATGGTCTCGTCAGAATCGACAAAATTATTTAAAAGAGTAAAATGTTTACTCTTCCAATCATAAACCTACAATTTTATAAAATTTGTATGGATAATTCTTAATAAATAATAATAAATAATAAGTCAAATGAACAAATTTTTATTTTTATTGTTTTGTTTTATTTCATATAGGATTTAATTTTTACGAGTTAATTAAAAGCACACTTATGTACACTTTAAATTTTAGGGCATTGCCAAAAAAAAAAAAATGTAATTTCAACTACTAATATCATGCATTTTACACATTAATTGTTATTGTAGCCACTTGATGTTATTATGAAATAAAAAAAAATAATGAACAAAAAATGATTATTACAACATATTAATTTTCAGATTGATTTTGTTTAATTTTTAAATTTACAAGTTACTGTAGTTTGGTTCATTTTCAAGAAAGTATACTGTCACATGTGTGTACTGTCATAGTATATAGTTCATTATATAATATTAGTCATCTTAATAATACTATTATACATAAACATCACACACAGGTTATATTATAAAATATATTTTATACACAATTCAAGATAATTGTGTATCATATTATGTACCTAAATTAAAATATTGTTCACCGTTCGATATAAATGTGTGATCTAATGAAAAATAATTCAAGATGCTAAAAATTTCAGAACAGATTCCAACCAAATGTAATCCAATATACACATGTATAATACACCCAAACAGTTCTCCAGAGATTTCGACCGTTTCAAATTATTTATGCATCTTGAACCTTTTATTTACTTTTTTCTTATTCATTGTTCATCGCGCACCAGACGCAGACTACCATAAATAACAATATATTGTTTCTTCGTGTTTATTTTACCACGAAAATTAGTCAAGAACTCAGGAAACGGTACACACAAAAAATAAAGATATTTTATTTTTTTCAACGAATTTCTAAGTAGGTACCTTCTACCTACCTACTTATTTGACCAGATTATATTTATTGGTTTTAATGGGCTCATTGTTTATTATGTACCTATTGTTCACTTAAATAAATAAGGACTGTTTAAGTGGTTGAAAAAAATGCACACTGTGGTGGTTTGGTGATTAATATTAATCACGATGTACTTTGCTATTGATTATTTGTCTGCAATCTAGTCAAAACAGCGTTAGTTGCATATATCTCCGTATAAAAACAACTACGATTTAAATCCGTCAAAAGCGATGGTGTATAATGTTTCATATCGTATAAACGTAACAAGAAACGTTAAAGTGTCGACGGACGAAAATGATTTCAAATTAAATTGCGCTACGTGCCATGTTCGAAACGAACGCAATGAATACATTCATAAGCATTTATAAATGAATAATAATATGCAAGATATGCTATTCTTATATTTTATCACGATATTGAAAAATGTATACCTATACATTATACATGCTGTACTACGCTTCATTAGAATTGTTATTCAGTTTTATTTTTTGTTTTTTTTATTGTTCGTTAAAAAGTTCAAAACTTTTTTTTTCTTTCGCCATTTTGCGTGTTCGGACGAAAACATTATAGGTACCTATACCTGCGTACCTTACAACATTGTGCGTGCAATAGTCTTTTCGTGTCAAAATGGATTTCGTCATAGGTTCTAAATAAAACAATATAGCATAATAATATAATATACAATATGTACTATGTAGGTAAATGTGATAATATATATGAGTATATTACTATAGTGACTATTAATGAAGGAAACAGGAAAGCCTTAGGTTACTACAATTTTAGATAAGAAGTATATTATGTTCTAGTCGGTAATTTATTAAAGGGTCATTTAGCGCAGTATAAATTTAGCAAAAACCGTGTGAAATAATATTAGATGTATTAAAAAAAATATTATTCTTCTGAACAGTATAGGTATATTATGCAATGTAGATAATATTGTACGTTGACCCGTGATTATTTTCAGTTTTTAACAAATATTAACTGAAAAATGTCATGTCATAACCACTGAAATAACTACCTAACCAGTATTCATAAGGTTAAGTATTACATTTTATATTTAAACCGGAATATTATTCAGCCAACCCTCATTTTTAACCATAATAACATAATTGAGCCACGGGTAAGCCTTAATAACTATAAAAGTGTACCTAATCATTAAAACGTGGTCATAAGTCATAGTAAAAACTAATTATTAGTAAGTAAGAATTGAACTACCACTTCAGCACAAATAATATAAGACACCAACAAAAATGTGTAAAATGTAACGGATAATTTTCAAGAAAACAATATAAAAAATTCGGGTATTAGAATATAGAAGAAAAAATATACAATATTACCAAAAGTTAAATAAAAATGAGCCGGAAAGAAGGAAATAATATGTATTAGCAGTGTTATTGAGCAAGGCTCATGCGTTATGTCTCATGCATACATAAACACTAAACAGTCACGAAAACATTCTCTACATAAGACTTTTTTTAGGGATGACCTAGTAATAATATACACTCTCATAATATAATATATATTATATTACATCTAAAATAAAATAATTCTCTGTGTATTGTAAGTTGTCCAACCACCGTTTGAAATGCTCATGGGAAAAACAATAACACTACAGCCACACATTTAAATTTTTAAAAAATACCATAGAATCCCCTCCAACTCAACGTGTAAGCCCGGCTAGAAACATTAAAATGATCATAAATAATATTTTGGATAGAACATAATATAGCTATCTAAATAAATAATAATTTATTTAACAGTTTCCTGGCTATACGTCAAAACCTTTTCTCAAATAGTTTAGTAGCCTACATTAGTTATACTACTCTGCTAAAGGTATTTTTTTATTTATTTATTTTTTATACACGATGTTCAGTAATTTTATGAATTATTGTTTTATAAAATGTTGATTGATAAGTACGTCACAATACACATTGTTATGAATAATTATTAATTCTATAATAATAAATTTAAGTTTAAGAATTATACGAAATCAACAAAGAACCTTATTAATAATTTCGAGTTAGCTACTTCATCAGTAATTACTCATTAGCCTTATACATGATCACTAAAACTGTGTTCGAATAATTACTCGGTACCAGTTATAAATTATAAAATGTAATTTTTAAACCAAAATTCAACCTTCTGACACGTTTCATATTTTACACAAGCAATTCACCCAAACATCTATAAATCTTCATAAAACAAACTGTTGGAGGAACACATTTTCATTAGCCTAATTTATTTATTTAACTTTTGAAATTATCTCAGAAATTACTAGTTTTGATAATTTGATAATCCTCGTTGAGTCATGACTAATACAAACAGAGGCAATAAAAAATTCGTGAGTTTTGTAATGTTGTTATTAATATAAATCGTACCAAAATTAGACAGTTACAATCATAGATAGAAACCATCAATATAAAAACGAATCAATTTCCATTTTTTCAATTTTTTAAACAATAGTGTTTACGTATTCATCAAATTAAAAAGGTGGGTAAGTAGATGTCACTCTGTTATACAGTAGGTTACAAGTGGGTCACTTTAATGGATGATGTTAAATTTAAATTCAATGATATAATATCATTGTATAAGAAAAACGATTTTGAGCGAAAACTGTCGGACAGCACTAATTATATTTGATGATATTATTGTCAATAAAGTAATTAATATATTTATCTATTTACGTGGAACCTTGTTTTAAATTTTAAATAAAATAAAAGTTGAACATTTTATAAATTTTTAATTACAAATTATTAAATTTTAAATTTGATAAATTATGTAAAAATTCGAACTTTAAATGCTTATAAAAAAAATTGTGCCTATGTATTTTTAATATTTTTCAACTACTATTGTAACAATATATCAGGAGCTTTACATTAAATTTTCACGCTTTTTTACCCAACAAATAAAATTTTATTAATATTTATGGAAAAAACTAAAAAAATTGAAAACTGACAATGTCCGTAAACAGCCCAAATTGAATCAAAATGTTAAGGTGTATAGTAAATTTTAATACGAGTACACACATTCAGTGAAATTGTTGAAGTATCTACAGTCATACATTTTTTAATTACAACAAAATAAGAATATTATTGCATGAGCAATCGAGTGAATATCAAATGTAAAAATATAAAATTCAAACGCTCATAAAAATTTAATTTGACTTTCTTGTAGACATTTTTTTTTTTGATAAAGGTAGACAAACTTATGGATAATCTTATATTACATTTTTAAATCTAAGATTTAAAAAAAAAAAAAATTTATGAATTCTCAACTCAAAATAATTTGCTAATTTTCGTGATTTTTCCATATTTTGTAAATTTTTGAACTTTAAAAACTTATAAAAAAAAACTGTGACTAAGAATTTTTAATATTTTTCAAATGTCATTGTAACAATATAGTAGAAGCCTTGTATTAAATTTTCAAGCTTTTTTACCTAACGAATAAAGTTTTATTGAAATTCATAGAAAAAAAGACTAATAAAATTGGAAACTGAAAATTTCATATATACGTTTATTTGTTTTAGAGTTACACCAAACACTAAAATCAATTTTATTGAAAACCGATTTTGCGTAAAAATTACCGTTTTTTCTTAATTTTTATGTTGCTTTTGAAAACTATTGGGAATTTCAAAATCTGACCTCCCGAAGCATCAACTAGATTCACTTTCCGATCCAACAAGATACTATTGAAGAAAATCGAAGCAGCTTTACTGCCCCAAACCGTGACGACAGACACAAAATAAATAAATAAAAAAAAAAACACACACATCATTGTAAAATCAATACATTCATCGTTTCACTCAGAATCTAAACTACATATTTAATTTATTTATTTATTACAAAATATATTATATAATATATGGGTTAATATTAAAGTAACATTTCAATAACATTTAGGACATTTAAATACATTATATATATTATGTGTAAAACAATAACAGAGGTACTAATATCAAAACTGCAAAACATTAAAACAAACCATCATCAAATCAAAAGTTGGCGAGTGACAAACTACATCTAGAGGCTAAATTTTATAAATAATTTGGAAGGTTTTTAACGAGATATGTTATCCGAAGTGGCTTTAATATTTATTTGTGATAGCAAACATGGTGAATCAATTTGGTTAGTTATTAGACCGCGTATAAATTTTAA
Source organism: Sitobion miscanthi (assembly GCA_008086715.1). Lineage (NCBI taxonomy): Eukaryota > Metazoa > Arthropoda > Insecta > Hemiptera > Aphididae > Sitobion > Sitobion miscanthi. The sequence continues at coordinate 15,534,112 of CM017802.1, forward strand.
ATTCAACATTCTTCTTCGTTCAGCAAGAGTACGCAGAAGTACGTTAGTGATATTGGTATAATTTTGAGCTAAATGGGGATGCCTAATACAAAACAGGCAAATCTCAAAATCTTTGTTGGACACGTTCAAGTTGATCAAAGTCAGAAACAGTGTAAGGATCCTAGATTACAGATACGTATTCTAAAATAAGATGTACTAAAGCACAATGTAAATATTTTATTGATTTTGCTAATTTGAAGAGAATAGATGCATTATGACATTAAAACTTGAAATGCTCTACTATAAATCATTGCAATATGAGGTCTTGGACTAAGGGTTCTAGATAATTTAAAAACAAGATCAACAATGCGTACAATTTTTATACCTGAGATATTATAGTAGGTAGTCATAAAGTGTGATGATTTTAGAAATTTAGAAACATTAACTGTAAGACCTATTTTAAACACCAATTACTAAAACCATTTTAATTTTAAATTAAAGTAGTCTTTGGACAACGTTTTTTTTAATGATGACTCAAATATCTTAGTATAATGTAGTTAAAGGTATAGGAAGTCATTGTAATTTATTTTTTCGAGACAATTTTTTCAAGAATAATTGTATTTATTACTGTTTGACTTTGACCACTAAGGCACTAAATAAACGTATATTGTACATACAGTATAGCAAGATAAGGTTTAATTTACCTACGTCGACATTATATTATATGCATAATAAAATAATAAATTAATATTAACATTAAAAACTCAACCAGGGGATATTTAAGTCCAAAGATTCTTCACAGGCTATAATTGGTGTTTATTACATAATTATATTTAGCTAAGCAGAGAAAAAACATAAGTAGGTGCCCAGTGCGTACTTTTTTCCAATGAGCCAAGACAATTTTAGTCATATTGTCTTATTTATTAAAATAATGGATATTTTAATAGTGTTTAACCAAGCTGTACTAAGATTATTACATTTTTTTTTTGTTAATAAATAGAATTTACAATCTACACAATTACAAAAATTAAGTAAATTTGCTGATTTTAACAAACATAGTTATGGCGTTAGGGGCACAGCTAGCGTCCAGCGCGCAGGCGCAGCGCCACCACTTCAACTGAGACTATTACATAAATATTTAGTTTAGAACAAAATATGCAGTTTAGTACCAGACCATTCTAATATTATTTTTATTTAAATATACTTTGTATATGATTTCAAATACTGAGTCCACTATTTTATATTTTGAACGGATCGGGGAACGCGTATTGGTTTTACAATGATGTGTGTGAATTCTTTTTTTCCTGTTTTTTTTTTGTGCTGTAAAAAAGGTTCTTAGTAAGGAATTTATATTAATTAAATTTTTGACGATACATTCTCTTCTATTTTCAAATATATTCATTAATTAATAATTATTAGAGAAGATAAGACAGCATTCGTCAAGAACCTTACGAACTTGATTTCGGTTCAATAATAATATCTAAGCTGTAATATTCTAAATTAAATATAATATTGTGTAAGTGTGATAATTTTCTTCTGATTACAATAAAACACCAGATTAGTTACAAACATGTATACACTGATGATTTTTAATCGTTGTAGTGCATAAGAAGAATATAATAGAATTAGTATTTATATAAATATAAAATACCTAAGTTTATACAACTTTGAACATTTTTATTTTGTACAAAATTAAAAAAAAAAAACTGTAAAAATATTTATTAACACATGTAGTCACCATTTTTATCTGCATTTAAGGACAATATTATCCGACAGCTATATTATATTTATTAACTATAAGATAGATTTGAAACTAAAATTTAATAAAACTGATGTGTTTTTTACACATTTTTTATGTCTATGTATTTGTTTCAAAATATTGAATAATATTTGTTTGAAACGTATATTTGTAACCTATAAACGCAAAGTTTTCGTACTTGTAAATTAAATTTAAACTCAAACCCACCTGCTCAATATTGACACATGAGTGATGAGTATGTAATTTTAACTCAGTGCAAAAGTCAGTCAATTTTCTAATAAACAAACTTTTGTTTCAAACTATTGAAAATTATAAATTTATATTCTCAAATGTTCATTCATAAATCCCATCTTCACAAATTATATTAAGTATATTAAAATCACTAAAAAAAAAAAAAGTTCTTGTTAAAAGGGATATCATAATGTAATATGCATAGTCACATGAATTGTAACTAGGGTTAAATTTTGGAGGGGCTACAGCCCATCTAAGAAAAACATTAATTTAAAATAACCCATAGGGGGCTTATACCTTAATATTAAATCAATAAGGGTATTTTTGGGGGCTAAGCCCCCTAGTTGAGTCACTGATAATATGCCGCTTAAAAATATGTATCTCGAATTAAAATAATTTTTATCAATAAATAACGTTAAATGTGTTTTAATTTTTAAAACTTCTTAGTTCTTAACAAAAACCTTTTTGCTTAATAATTTCAACTAGAAACAACAAAATGTACTAATGTAATTATGTGACTACAGTTTATAACAATTTATTAAAATTATTATCAACAAACAACAGTGGGTATAGTGGCATTGGACCATATAATAAATGTCACTTTTAAAATTTTGTTTACCTAAGTACTTTTATAACATAGATAGTAGAAAGGTGGTGCTGCACATAAAGTATTATTAAACATACGTACACGTTTATAGCGTGTGCATATTTATATATAGAACATCGATTTTAGTTATTAGTTTGCTCTCCAAAATTCTTCTATTCTCCCTGCAAATGAGCTTCATCCCTGTGATATATATTTCACTCTACCCGATGATGATGATGGAGTGTTTTTCTTGTGGAACGAACAAACAGCAGAAATGCATTGACAATAATCATAAAAATAATAATCATATATATGTATGTACAACAATACAGAATTTGTGGCATATACCTACCGTTTTGAAAGGTATACAAAATCGGCAATATGTAGTACAGTTTTTCAAGCCCACAAAGTTTTAAGGATTTCTCGATCAAATTTTTAATGTGTTCGAAAACAACTTTTTGTCATATTGGCTCACAACAAAAAAAAAAAACGATCAGTCTCTAAAAGTTTTTACAGTTCCATTAACCTCTACAGGCTACAGAAAAAAGAAATCATAAAGGTTCAAAGTCTTTATGACTCAAATGCACTGAGCTATCAATTATTACTTCTCTGTACATTAAATCATACCTAAAAGGAACATTTAATTACATGACGTGTTAAGTGTTTTTGGAGAAATATGAAAAAGTCACCATTGTTATTTATACGCAGGCACACGTACAATAAAGTGCATTCGTCATATACCTATTATAAGTCACCGTAAACTAAACGTTTAAAAAAAAATCACACTGCGAGTAAATCGATGGTGAAAGTAGCAAATTATGCCGAATAAATTATCGTGCATATATACTACGTTATTATACTTTATATTATGTGAAATGCACACTTATCCTTTTAATGTCTCACGACAACATGCGCTCGTTGAACATTAAAACGTTTTAAGACGAATGTGACACATGTTTGAATGAATTTGTCCCATATTTTATTCATTTAGTCATCAAACGTTTAAGTTTCAATAAAAAAAATATGTGCAAAACGTCTATTGTGAATTAATATACCTAGTAAATATTTTATGTTTCATTATTTTACTACGAGGGTAACGATTTTGCAATACCTGTAGACGTTAAGTAAGATAAATCTGTAAAGCAAATAAAGTTACTAATAATAATCAAGAAATAACATATTTCGTTAATTTTAAAAATAATATTATTATGTAACATAATATGAAATGGATTCTCTATTCATTCACACTTCCCGATAATATAGAATTTTCTAAAATTACTAATTTTTATCCCTGTACAAATATAGTCAGCTATTGACTATATTTTGTAGTCTAAACTTCTAAACCCTATAGCGTATTATTTTTTACGACTAACTCTGTGAATGCACTTAAGTTTGCTATAGTGAGCTATCTATTTAGTATAAAGTTTAGGTACGAATATGTATAATTTATAAGCATAAAGTCTGTGCCAAATGAACGTTTATATTGTTATTTAACACGTTAATGGTCACTCGACATCCACTCTAGTTAACAACGTATGCTTTTTCTATCCCGTGAGCAGTGAGCTATTCTCTTATCGACTATCATATCATTGAAATAAGTGACGACGGTTAAACCCCAAAATATCAACTCTAAATTTGATAAGAACATGATGGTTTAGATTGCTGTTAAGTACAGTGTCTTAGTACGTATACTTTTGTCTATTGTACAATCGAATACTGTCTGATTCCTAAAAAAAATTGAAATTTTGGCTAGTGATAGAAAACCATTTGTTAGGTATTAAAATTAATTAAACTAATGAAATAATATTTGGCAGTCCCTTGTATAAATGTTTCCATAACATAGGATTTAAAACTAGTATTACCATATGATAATAATCCCATGGCAAAACATACGAAGCTTGGGCAACGTTTATATTTTGTACTGTTAATATAACTTTACCATTCAGTGATTCACATTGTATTTTACTCATAACAAAGGAATAAGTTTTAAGTTACAATTTAATTTCAAATCACTACAAAATGAAAATGTATAATACGCGTGCAACGTATATGTAGTATTAATGTTTCATAAATTGTTCACTTATAAATCTCACCAAAAAAAGTTTAGATTTATACAACGAAATAATTTTATAATGCGCCACAAAAGTTAACCATATACAATTAATTTTTCGCTATAATGTTTATATTTTTATGATTAAATATTGTACTCAATATAATATATTATACTAGTCATAAAATTATTAAATAACATTAAGAATAAATGATTTAAAAAAAATATGGAAGCCACTCTGCTATGTATAGTATTTTTTAAGTTTACCTCTATGGAGTCAGTACTGTAATAGATGTGTTACGTTTCAATTCAATTATTGTATACCTCCTGACCACAAAAATCTAATCTTAACGGAGACGATTAGAATCCCTTTCTAAGGATATTTCATGATTTATATATGTTACGATTAGTATTTTATTTTTCTATTTTTACTCTAGTAGGCTGTAGGTTGAACTATGCTGTGTCAAAAATATTTCAAGAATATTACAGTAAAATGTATTATTGTTATAACCTAACTTATAAATCAATAATGACATGGAGCTCTACTTACCTAGTACTTGTTCTAGATAAGATAAATTATTTATCATCTAAACAGATTTATTTTATGGGTCATTAGGTCATGTAATATCCAGCATGTGTTGTTCGCAATAAAATCATTTACTGCCGACAATCGATCTTCGACGACTGACATAAAGACGTATTTTGTAATAATTTTTTTTTTTATTATTAAACATAAAAGACCACGGCAGTTCTGGCCATTGGTTTGACAGTGACTTACATTATTATTACATGGTTACATAAAATGTATACATAATATATATATATATATATAGAGGTTATATTTCTTTATATAAAGTAGTTTTTTTAGAAAAATAAATAGTTTTTGAATTAGGTGTCTTGTCATAAGGTGTTGGAGGGTACATGAAGTATGACCTATTCTTAGGTGGTTTATAATTGTTTCTTGTCTTCTGGAACAGCCAGGCGGGAGAGGCCATGTGAGTATTGATTTTTTTATTTCATTGAGTTTGGTTGTTTGATTTGACCAATATTGTTGCCACCTTTCGAAAGTGTGATTTTTTATGTATTTTTTTGCGTCGATGTAAGAGAATTCTGGTATAGTAATCGATTTATGTGACATGTGTGAACGTTTGGCGACCTCGTAGGCTTTTTCATTGCCTGCTATATTGCTATGTCCAGGAATCCACATGAAAGATATGTGTTTGCCAGCAGACCGTGTAATATGATAGGAGTTATGGATATTTATTGATATATAGGTAGGATCGGTTATATTTTTAAGGCTTGTTAATGCACTAAGTGAGTCGCTTAGTATAATACTTAGTTTGTCGTCGACGGATTGTGTGAAATATTTTATGGTTTCTAGTATTGCTATGGCTTCGGCTGTGTATATTGAATATTGTGTCAGATAGTTTAAATTGAATTTCAATGGCGCCACATGTGATTGCAGCTCCAACTCTTTGATCTGTTATAGATGCGTCAGTGTATATCTGTGTGTGTGGTTCGGCTTTAGCTATAATTTAATTGAAATAGTGTTTATATATTCTAGGATTTATGTCTTTTTTTGGGAGGCGATGGAGTTCAAAGTTGATGTCCAGAGAAATTTACAAAGGTGGCTGAAGGCTGATAGTTGATGGTATGATCTGGTCTAGGTCGAATTTATCTTGTACATTTTTAAATATACTTATGTGAGATTTGGAGATCCTTTATGGAGATCTATATATTCTGGCTACCAATAGAACTTTCTGCTCTGCCCATTTCAATAATAGAGAGGGTATTCCTGCTATATTGAATATACTGTCAATGGGACTGGAGCGGAATGCCCCTATTGCCAGTCGCATCTCTGCGTTGCGGAGAGTTTCGAGCTTTTTTAGGTGCCGGTGGTTTGCTAAAGAAAATAGGGGAGATCCATAATCTAGTTTGGCCATGATAAGATCTTGTTAAGTACCGAAGAATGGGCTCCTTATGAAGTATGGGATACCGTTTTAATTATATTAAGTAGATTGGGGCAGGCTTGTTTTAGTTGTAGAATGTGGGGTATCCAAGAACATTTTGAATCAAATGTTATACTGAGGATTTTAATATTTTTGTCGTTATCGATTATATGTTTACCCATGCTAATTGACATTTTATTTTTTTTTGTTGTTGAATATAATGAGTTTGGTTTTTTCAGCTGAAAGTCTAAACCCTGATGTATTTGACCACTATTAGTTCAATTGTAGCGTCTTGAAGTATTTGTTTTATTGTTATAAGGATGTGCTACGACATAACATGGAGAAATCGGCAGCATACAGCATGGGAATGATTGGCTTTGGCATATGTTTGGAAATGTAATTTATAGCTAGCAGAAAACTTTGCTTATTGTTCTTAGATATTTCGATTTCATTTTTGATACTTAATAGATTGTTAAGTGTGCTTCTATTTTTTCGAAATCCGTTTTGTTCAGGGGAGATATATTTTATTTTTTCGAGGAACCAGACGAGTCTGGGACTAATGATTTTTTCAAGTAGCTTACATAGGGTGCTAAGTAAAGTGATGGGACTTTAGCTTTTGGTGAGATATTTATTCTTATTTGACTTGAGGATTGGGATAACAAACTCATGTCTCCAATATTTTGGGAATAGGTTATTATTCCATATAGTATTGAAAATGTCCAGTAAGTATTTGATACTGTTGAGGAAAAGATTTTGAATAAAAACGTAAGGGATACCATCTGGTCCCGGACTTTTGCTTTTATTGGTTCTCAATACAATTTCTAATTCTTCCATGGTTATTAAAGAGTTGATTAGGGTTTGTGTAGTATCATTTGGGTCATTGTGTAATAGTTATTTACATTCTTTTTTATTATAGTGTACATTGTATTTCTCGTTAATTATTTTCTATATTTTTCTATAGAGTTATGATTTTAAGTCATATTTATGTTTAGATGTTTATTATTAATTGAAAGTCTTATATTGTATAAATGTACATATTTACGAGTATAATATGGATAGTAGGTACCTATACGTTGAATCTACACTTTAATGTTGACCCATTTAACACAGCAAGAACTCCATTATGCATGAAATACTTCGCACGAAAAAAATGACCAATTTATAGTTGACGAGTTTACCTATATGGCATACATCAATAAAAATATTTTTAAAAAAGGTTTGTCCGAACAATAAATACTCTGTAGTATGATCTTCTTGGTATCTCTGTGAAAAAAAAACTGAAATCTTCGTCAAAACCAGTCAAGGAGTTTTTGAGTAGTTGAGTCTATCACCAAACCACGCACACACACACATTGTCTGATAATTTACATATTAAAACTGTATGTCATCAACTATTACGTATCGATATGAACGCACAGTGTGTGTCTAGCAGGCGTTATCTCGCTGTCGGCTCCACAAGAGTGTTATTACATAAAAAAAAATTTCTGTAGGTACACTTTGAATTCAATGTTTTATTCAATAATAACAAATTCACGGTTATTCCATCCTACAGGGAAAATGTATAAGCAGAAACAAAGTTTGCGTGCAGAATTTACAACGCACTTCTGAAGAATGTTCTTTGACCTCTTCCAAACGGGCTTACGTCCGTCAGACCATGATTGTTGGATTTAAGGGAAATCGGCTGGGAAATTTTTACTGCGTAAATAGATAAGCGAATGCACAGCTCGGGTATCGGCCGGGAACTCACATCATGTTCACGTTTTTTTTGGAACTGAGATCCGAATAACATATGTCGAACAAGTGATCGACTACTAAATCGAGTTTGTCAATCACCAAACAATCATCGTTTGCACCATCGTACTGCAAGAATTTACGGTTCCCGTGTGGGCGTCCATTTCATTCATTGACTTGGATCGCAGCTATCACCAGAGAAGTTTCTGCGTCTAGTAACGGACGCAGTTATGTTGTAGACGCGCGACAGCAGTCTTCTCGTTTGACGTTGACCCGTACACAGATGAGACAATATAAGTTCAGATGTTGACCTGAGAGTCGCTTTGTGCTTAAATTTTGGGTCAATCAGCTGGGTAGTCTTTTCTTTTCTATCGATTAAACTCTTAATCACTTATTATAATATACCTATTATATTTTATCTCTCTTTCGTTGTATATTGTTTAAAATATTTTAACATAATTGTCATTTATATATTCTATATTTTATCTCTAATATTAACTGTTAACTAATCTGGACATTTGTAAATTAGACTTACATCTGTAAAATAAATAAATAAATAAAAATCTATGAATGCTCCTAAAATTTTTCAATTAATTCTAAAGAATATAGCGAGTTTCCGGTCGATCCCGAGTTAAGCATTCACTCGCCGATATACGTAATACAAATTCTCTTCGCTGATGCTTCAATCTAATAACCACGGTCTGGAGGACGTTATTTTGAAGAAGTTTCTTTGGAAGAGCGTGGCAAATGCTGCACTTAAGATTTGTTTCTTCGTTTAAGTTCACAATTAATACCTATTCTCGTATAACCTTTGTTTTTTTTACACATAACTAAATTTAAACGGTGTTATTGAATTAAATATTTAATTCTACTGTAAATGTTATTCGTTTTTGTGTGATTAAATGTCTTCGAAGCTGGTAGCAAGATAATGGCTGCTGCAGGACACATGTACTGACTGTGATATATTTAAATAAATACGTAAAGATTTATAAAATAAGTAAGTACTTACACATTCATAATATTTTTAACAACAGTATTTTTTCCGTAACACGGGCCCACTCCATATAATATTCAATAACTTTTATACAACATTTACGGTCCTTAATACAAACAATTTATTCACCAATTTAGCTTTTATGACATTCCACTTATTGTGCTAACGTTGCCTGACATACATGATTCCTCATACCTTTCATTAGAGCTATTTATAAATGCCAAAGGTCCATAGGCACCATTTATTTTTACAAGTGTTTCAAGTTTCAAATTCACGAAAATTACTTTACTAGCAATATTAATATAAAATCATAAAACTTAGTATAACATAAGCTGATAGACGGTCTTCGCTCTGAATGGTTTTCCGTATTCAATGATTTATCATTAAATTCAAATTTAACACACACATCAGATACTTAGTCAATAATGAGGTACACTCGACGCCTACTTTTCAACATAGCGCTTACCAACCTAGTTGCCTTTTTTCTGTTTCCTCCGATAATTGTGAAAAGTAGTTAGGTACTATGAATTTCTTATAAACCTAATTAAAACTAGAGATCACACTCAATATCAAAATTTTTAGACGCACAAAAAAAAAAATAGACAGTATGTGTAAATACATTCTTTGCTCCACTCAGAATCTAAAATAATGGGAACATTATTTTTTATTATTATTGTTATTAATAATTGAATATTGCTTATAATTTCAGAATTCTACGATAATAGTAGTTAGTCTATAATTTATTGTTAAAAAATGAATTATTATCATAATTTAAATTTGTTGACCTGTAAATTGTACATAGAGTTAAAAAATCATTGAGGTAAAATTAATTTATCCTATACAGTTTTTTTAATTGATTAATAACGTGCATTACGTTACAAAAATGCATTATTCAAATTAATTTTATGCAATTAAATGTTTTGTTCCCCAGGCAAATTCACTTCTTCAATTCATTATGAATTCAATAGCAATGATATTGTCTCTCACGAAGATATTTAAACAATGTGCCTAATAAACTTTAAAAATACTTTAAATAAACTGAAAATATAAATCCTCTTGGGTATATATAAGTTCCTTTATCATCTCGTCTATTCAACTCGATTGCCCAAGGGTTTAAAATTATTGTATTGGTATATTTATAAAGTATAGCTTTACCATAACAGTCGTCGATACCAAATCAAAGTATTTGAATAATATTAATACCAGCTAGTCCTTTTGTGAAATAATATCGTAATTGAACTAAAATGTAGACAATACTTTGTCATAAAAATATGGCAAGTATTAGAATTTGTGCAATGTTTTTTAGTATTGGGTTGAGTTGAGTGATACTTAAAAAAATATAATAGTACTATAAAAAGTACTTGAATATTACTTTTTTTAATTAAAATAATATTTGGATTATTTTATTTATACCTATGCACTTTTTAGTGGTAAAAAAGTAAGTATTTCGTGGTTACTGATCAATAGGATAAATCATTGAAAATACTAATAATCACATTATAAGTATTATATTACAGTTATTATTATAAACTATGATTACAGATAAAAGCAAAAGAATGTACAGCTTTAAAAGGATTAGTTGTATAACGAGACAGAAATTTGAGAAATTATTTTCAAAATTTTTCCTTAAGCCGGATTCACAGCTACGTCGTTCATCGTGCCGTGCGAGGGTATAGTTAATATGGTTACAACTGGTAACCACGATGGTCTAAAAGTTGAGCCATTTAAAATGTCCAATTACAATACGATTTGATCGACACGACACGACACACGACGTAGCTGTAAATACGGCTTTACGTTTAGGTCGAAACTATTAGAAAAAAAATCAAATGATAATCGCTTAAACATGGTAAACCATCTGGGTAATTAGACGTTCCGTGAGATACTATAGAACGGAAACAATATATATGTGCGTTGTCTACGCGCATTTCCCTTTGTTGACGTTTAGTAGTTTCCTTCATTTGATTAGTCCTAGGATATGCGCATACCTAACAGTGTTAGAATAGTATCTACGATGCTCCAGCTATATAGACACAGGTTATCTTAATCATATAACCTGGCACCTGCACACCCGCACATAATCACATTATTACTAACCAAATACTTAAACTAACTTATGAGTAATTACATTTTAATGATCTACTCATTCTGGAACTCATCACATTGTTATACGCGGCTATACTACTACGCGCACACTTTCACTCGCCCTTGACAATCACCGACACTCCCCTCGGTCCCTTATTCACACTTCACTATTTGCAATTATTCACTGCGTTCGTCACTTGCAAACGTATACGCTGAAATTGTTACGTTGGCGAAATCATACAACGTTGATTGGCCCAGAAAATGTTCCTATCAGATTATATTTACTCTTGTTTCCGGAATAAGTTTTCAACTCGCGCATCACAAATGGAAATGGCTCATGTCCATAGATGACCATAGTTATTAAATTAATACCGAAAATAGAATCAAACCACAATAACAGCGTCATCTGCTGCATTATGAATCCGAATTTATAGCTATACCTCTAAACCCTCCAACCCTCACTGTGTTTATTATGACCCGTGGATATTCCTTTCTGTAAATTGCAGCGTTTACATAATATTTTATGATATTATGGTACCTATCTTTAATCAATTAATATAATTAACTATTATAAAATAATCTAATAACCATTAAAATATATCAATAATATTTGTTCACTGAATGCATTTCATTTAACGTGAAACCGCCACCTTGGAGTATCGCGCTCGGAATATTTTTTTTAAATTTGATCGCACTTACAGGCTACAGCTAGGTAGATATGTGAAAAAAATTTGCTACAATATTATTAAAATATTTTTATTATTTATTACAAAAATAGAGGCATCGATTTTTGTTAAATGAAACGTTTTATAGCACTAAATGAGAACTTTTTACTGTTCAAAATTAATAACCAATAACTATTATTAATTGTATTATTAGGCCTCCACATGAGTATTAAACTCAGTGAAGCCTAGTAATCGGTTATGATATTAATACAATTAAAAATAACTAGAACCCATTAAAAAATATATAGTTAATACCGTTATAAAAAATAAAATTAATTTTTTTATTGGTACAACTGAGTGCTTTAAAATTTTAAAATTATATTTAAAAAAAATTGCCAGTTTAAATAATGAAACGTGTATTTTTTCTTTCTTTTTTTTGGAAGATCCACATATTATTGATCTATAATTAAAAGTGACTTAAAAATTCCTAATACTTACGTAAGATATTGGCTGCTTCATGATAAAAGAATCAATTTGTATATTTTTAATTATTATTAAAATAAATATTTATTATTTTTCATATTTGTTTATGATTTTTATGATTATATTATTGTAATATTTATTGTAAATTAAGTATATCATATAATAAAATATTATTAAACAAACTTAATAATGTTTGAAATTCCATTTATAAAATGTTTAAATCCTACATCTATGTTTAAAATACGAGCGTTTCCAAAAATGTATTATACAATTGGGACATGGTTTAACAATCCGATTAAAGTAAATACCTATAAACAGTTATTATAACTAATGAAAATAAAATAAAATATATATTTCTATCATTAAGGAAAATGTGTTGTTAGACGAAAAGCTGTATCTACTCAAGAATACATTCTTATTCAATATAAACTTCATTCCAAAATAATTTGTACGGTGAGTTCGTTAAAGCTTTGTTATAAATTAAACTTTAAGCAATTTTTACTATACCCACGTAACAATGTTTACAATTTCCATGGAAATCTTCGGAACGTATCCCTACAATTATAAAGAAATTGATAAAACCTGGAAATGAGATTGATTCTATGAATTTAACGAAAGGTATATTAAAAAATAAATTATTTGAAAGTTCAAGTTTGAAAATCAAAGAACAAAAATTCATGACTAAATATTTTATGGAAGTGATTAAATACTATACAATTAACTATTTCATTCATATAATATTTAATGTGTGATCAATTTTTGTTGAAAAATCTTTTATATATCTTAGCGAAAAATTAATACATTTTTCCGAACCTAAATCTCTTAAAATTCGCCAATCAAACGTAACACAAGATGAAGACGTCATTGTCATAACTAAATCAAAAAAATTAGATATTGAAATCAATTTAAAAATAATATCTCTAAAAAATATAGATAATTATAATAATACAATCCTTTCTTCAAACTAATTTTCAGATATTTAATATTAAAACGTAATTAACACCTAACGTTGTTTTTCTATGGTTTTTGGAACATACAAATAAGGTAACAATAATATATCCAGTAGCCTGTATCATAAAAAAATTGGTGTCACTCAAATAATTTTAGGAGACCTACGACTCATAATACTGTCATACTGACCTATAAAATTACCTATTTTTTTATCTATCATAACCCATTCACCCATATTTAAGGTATTGCTCGAGCAACACTTGGACCCTATGTTACACGTCACTGTCTATATATATAAAAATGAATATTTGTCTGTCTGTCTGTGTGTCCTTTATGCATTCCTCAACAGCCGGACCGATGTTGATGAAATTTGGTACAGAGATAAATTAGACCTCTGGGCAGAAGATAAGTTAATTTTAAAATGAAGAGGACCAACCCCGGGAGGTGCTCGAACAGGGTTTTGAGATTTCCTATGGAAATTGTTGTTTATAAATGGTTGCCATGGGTTTTAAAGCTATTATAATAATATTTATTGGTTTCCATTGGTTTAAAATGGTTTCTATTGTTGTTGATATATTATATAATTATATAATATTGTTTAGTAACATACCGTATGTTTTTGGTGTGTTCCTTAATACTGATTTATTTAATTTTGAATACATTTGAATCAGATTTAACCGACATTTCTGTGCAGTTATGCCTCCCAAAAAACGAGCGATCGGTAGTTCTACATTTCAAGCACGAAAGAAAAGAAAAACACGAGCTTCGGAAACAATCGAGCAACGAGATGTAAGATTTAAAACCATTCAAGTGATTACTGCTCGATCCAGGAGAACCACTCATACTGATTTGAATCTCTGTGCACTACATTACGATGCTAATTCTAATTGCAATATTCATCCAAACGTGGATATTGGAAAAATGTATATGTACTAGACACATATTGTAGAGCATTTAAATTTAAGAATGAAACAACAGGAATGTGCTGTGCTGGGGGCAAAGTAAAATTTCTAGAAATCTCATCACCAAAAATATCCATCACCCGAGCCACTATCAACGTTGGTATCAGACGACACGAGCATATCGAAATAGTTCTTAGCAAACATACGAAAGTACAATTCATGTTTCCAAATGACATTCGGAGCAACGAATATCGTGCGTGATAATTGCATGCCAACATTCAAAGTGCAAGATCAAATATATTATCGTGCTGCATCATTACTACAATAGTCAGATACGGATCATAAATTTCTTCAAATTTATTTCATGGGAAACACTGATGACCAAATCGATCAACGTTGTAGATACAATACGGGCACGAGACGAGGAGTTGTCGCTGCATTACAAACTCTATTCGATAAACACAACGAATTGATTCGATTGTTTAGAACTGCCCTAAACTAAATGCCAGCTGATGACTACAGAGTTTTAGTTAGAGCAGACAAATCACCTCTCGGCCAACATGAAAGACGATACAATGCACCAACAATTTGTGAAGTAGCGATCATTATAGTTGGTGAAGAATTAGACTCACGTGATATAATTCTTCATCGCAGGAATGATAATATTCAGCGAGTCGCAGAAACACATAGTTCATACGACTGATTGCACTATCCGATTTTATTTTGGAAAGGTGAAGATGGATATCATCTCAATATCAAACTGAGAAATCCACAAGCAGATGAGGAAACGAATAAGAAAGTCAGTACCATGATAACTATTCATATCGTCTGATTGGTGAAAACGCTGAAAATCATATCTTGAAATGTCGACAAATATGTCATCAATATATTGTCGATATGTATGCAAAAATCGAAACCATACGTCTTCTCTGCATTCGATTGAATCAAACCACGCTGCGTTCTGAAGAATATATTTTATTTACGTGATGCAATTATTGTTAACGATGGCAATATGAAATCCAATTCTTCCGGTCACATTCACAGGGAGCGCACGGAAAATGCATGAATACGTACAAGATGCAATGACATATGTTCGCGCATATGGCCGTCCAGATCTGTTCATTACATTCACATGTAATCTAACGTGGTAAGAAATTAAAGAACTATTGTTACCTATACAATAATCTTCGGATCGTCATGATATTTACCACACGTGTGTTCAGACGTTTATAGCTTAACAACAGCACTAAAATGAACGAACGATAGTACCATTGCAATATGTGTGACCAGTCGTTCAATAAAAACAGGAGTTTGGTAGTTCACCAGCGGACACACACAGGCGAGAAACCATACCCATGTGACGTGTGCGACAACGATTTGGCGGTACACAGGCAGACGCACACGGGCGAGAAACAGTCCAGCGAGAAATGTGTGAAAAATGGTTCACAGTAAGAATTGTGCACAGATAATTTTAAAATTATCTAGATGAGATAACAGATAATACGTTGAAAAATGATCTAGATAAAAAATAAGATAACCTCATTTTTATCTTAATTAAAAACAGATAATTATACAGTTTTTAGGTTTTTTAAGACTTATAAATTGAATTATAATGTATACACGTATTTATAATTTTAAAAACAAACACAAAATTGTATAACAAACACAAAATTTACAATCAAACGTATCGCAGTATTGACATACCGCGACTGCCCCCCTTACTATAATTTTTGCCTTATATCTAGTTTACAATTTAACTGCCTCAGCACATTTGCTTCCCTGGCCTACACTAAAAATATGATTACTATTTGTTTATGTACATAGTCACCTATTACTACAGGAATAATAAGTGTATTATTGTATTCACTATTCTAATTCTTAAGTGAATAACAAAATCTAAATTTAAATGTTTTCATTGAAGTTCACAAATAGGTAACCTAATCTACATGTGAAAAAAAATGAAATTCTTATTTGTTGCTCTTGGCCTGGACATTTAAAAAGAATTTGTATTGAATATTTACAAGAACAGCCTTTTGAAATTAATGATGTGTGTGAAAAAAATGTTTAATCAACATTTATTGTTAATTAGTAAACTAAATTGAAATTGAATTTTAACTGATGCACGGGTAGCAGTATCATATAACTATTATAGATAAACATGACTATTTAATTACTTTCTAAATTTCAAATTACAACCTAATTCTAAAATCTTAATGTTGATCAATTCTATACTCTGACTTGGGAGACAACACGACAACTACGCTGCCGATAAAAGAGATCGAAAAAATTACCCCGCGACCGCCTATGTCAGTACGTCACCAAGATTTTCGGCGATCATTTTATTTTTATAGCATTAAATAATGTATGTATTGACAACCCTAAAAAAACTGTTGGCAACTGCCACTTTGATAATCTCTGGGATATAGCACTTAATGCCTACTCACCTTCAGATTCTCTATACAAAAATATATTTAAGACAAAATTATAAAAAGCGGGTAAGTGGATGTCGCTCTGCTGTACAGTAGGTTACAAGTGAGTTAATGTTTAATGGATTGTATTAAACTTGAATTCAATGATATAATATCATTGTATAAGAAAAACGATTCTGAACGGGGTTGGTTTATCAGTCTGGATTTTTTAAATTTTTATTATTTATTATAGCCTAATATTATAATTTTGTATTCATTTCTACGGTGATATACAAAGCGTTAGAAATTTAAATCCCATTTTAAGTGATTTTTCGTAATTACTTTTTTAAAGTACCATATTGATCAAATTTGCTAAAAGATAAGGTACTATATGTTTAAATCAAAACACTCCTTCTAGTAGACATTTTGTATACAGGATATATAAAAAAAAAAAACACCATTGTAAAAGCACTATAGCTTTCTTGCTCCGCTAAAAATCTAAAATCTAAATCAAGTCACAGTCTCTCTTTTTGATTTCATTGATTCTCGGTATTCTTTATAAAGATTGGAAAAATAGAAGCCGATATCATTTGCACAAGATTGTCACTAACACAATCTTACTTTTATAAAAAATATACTTTTTTGAATTAATCTTTTTTTTTATATACTATATGTATTGGTGGACGCCGCTTGCACCATAAACCCTCAACCTAGTGAGGCGTTCGGGCACGTCTCTTTTAAGAAATTGATTAAATCTTCAATCATTTAACTAATAATTGAAGATGTTATGACAAACTCAATCATAAATAAGTATAGTTAATTTTGTAGTATTTTTTATGAAAGAATATAATAATATACTATTACTTGAAGTATTCGTTTTGTATTTCTTACATAGGCCCAATATTGGTGGACGCCGTTTGCACCACAGTCCCTCATGAGGCGAACGAACGGGTATTCTCTTTTAGGAAATTTATTAAGTACTTAATAAAATCTTCCGATTTACTAAAGATTTATATTTTGTAGATGGGATAATTCGAAGAAAAAAATAGGAAATTTAAGAGAGACTGTGTGAAGCAACAAAATATTGTGCAACCACAATATGCATGGGGTTTAAACAGGAACCGAAGAAAATACAAAAACAAAATTAGTTTATTTCATACAAGAAAAATATATTTAAAACATACTCCATCTATAAGGATATATTGCTGTCTACTGAATTCAATAATGTATGACTTATCTAATACTACATTTTTAGCTATCAGAAGTATGTACTTATTTAGTGGTTCTGAGTCAACTTTTACAGGGAAATTAAAAAAGTTCAAGATCACATTACTGCCTCACACGTTCAACAATTATCGTGTACACATTGACACATTGACCCTAACGCCTAACCGTTCCCAACGTCGTTCGTTATGGTTGAATGACAACCGGGTTACCCACCGAACCGATAGTGACCCTATGTTTAGTTTTTTTTCGTGGGGGAAAGGAGTAGGAGGAGTACATGACGCGGTACGAATCGACAGCAAGTACAAGCACAATAACGAAAGAACTCTCTCTCCTCTACACACTGCCACTCATTCCCAAGTGGCAAAATATCAAGATTAATTTCCGGTCGGGAGCCATTTGTCTTGAGAGAGATATCGAGAACTAAGTGAAAAAAATACGCACCATACGGGATTTGAACCCGTGACTCACGCGCTGGAACGCCGGACGTATAACAGTAATGTTTAAGGTAGAACAATTTGTGTGGAATATCCTATTAACATTTATAATGTTCGCTGTGAAAAGAAAAACTTATATGAATTTCTAATTGAAAAATTATTTGAAAATGTTTGAGATGGGATGAGTTTTGTCGAAATTTGAAGTTTAAATTCATCTAAAAATTAATCGTAGCTAAGTACCTATTTTTAATATTTTTGGACTTCCATTAAAGGATTTTATGAGGAACCTTACATTTTCAAGCTCTTTTACTAAGTGAAAAAGTTTTTATCGAGAATAATTTTAAAAAATTTACAAAATTAGAAAAATTTCTCAAGCCTATAAATAGCTCAAAAATATATCGAAAATGTTACGATACATGGAAAATGCTAGTATAAATTACTCTTTCAGTTACATAAAAAACTGTTTTCAAAAGTTAGTTTTGAGTAAAAGTTACCATATTTTAGATTTTTAATTTGGTTTAAAAATTAAATTGTTTAACAATGATTTGTGTTTTTTTTTCTATCTGTCAGCAACATTTTGAATAGTAAGCATGCTTCAATTTTGGAAATCAGCATCTTTTCTGATAGAAAAATGAATCTAGTTGGTACTTTTGGAAGGTCAAAATTGAAAATAGTAGTTTAGAAAGCGTCTAGAAAAACTACCGACAAATTATGAAAAACCACTATAAATGGGACTTTAATTTCTAACGCTTCGTGTATAACCATAGCAATGAATAAAAAATAATATTATAAGGACTACGCTAACCGCTCAGAATCGTTTTTCGTATCCCACTTGTCCGGGGTTTTTTTTTTTTTGATTTTTCAAGACGCTATCAAAAAAAATGTATTGATGTAGTAACAACTAGATTCACTTTCTTTCAGAAAAGATGCTGATTTCGATAATTTGAGAATTTTTACTACCTCAAATATTGATGATATACAGAATAAAACTCACATCATTGAAAATATGATACATTCATTCGCTACAATCATAATCTAAAATTTAAAAATTATATTAACACATTTAACACATTTTAATTTTAAATTTGAACAAAATGAGATATTAAACGAAGAATAACAATGATAATTATTTTGTTGTAATTTAATTTAAATTATAAATTCAACTATAGGTATTTACTAATTGTACTCTCATTGAACAGAGTATATATTATACGCAATGATATTTTGAAAATATTTAGATACATTTTAAGCAATTACCTATTTTATTCTACAAACCTATGTGGGTGCGTAAAATATTATAAAATATATCATCAGAAACGTGTTTCAATAGAAAAGAGGAAAGTCGTGAGGGGGTTTGGAGAGGGAAGGGAATGGCATATTTAAAAGGGCCTAGGGGAGCAGTTTCTCAAAATCCAGAGTTCCGTTTGTTATGTTACGTACCTAATGTATATTATGTAATGTACGTTACGTTTACTCCGACATCCGAGCTCCGCCGATAGCGACGCTGCGGTTTTCAGTGCCAAGCCTGATCAGGCCTACGAGCCACTCGACCGATGCGGTTTGGTTCCTGAAATTTCTTACCAGTTTCGGGATGGTTCGAGCACCCTGCATCAGTTGCTGTCAGTTCTGCGTCCTCTCGTCCGGGAGCCAGGTGATCAAAGTCGTTTCACAACCACCGCCGCCGCCACACAAAATCGAAAACGACACAACTACGACTCCGTCCAGGGAGGACTCAAAATTATCGGCGAAATCACCTGTCCACCGGCCGTCCAAAAAAGTGATGTCTCTATTCGGCCCGATTTCGGCCGCATCGCCACCGTTGACAGTCATGTTACTAAAAGTATTCCGAAATGTTGATATTGTGTATTGCAAATCGATAGAACACAAAACTACAAAAACGAGGATCGTCTGCCCATTGTGTAATAAGCTAATAAATAAACGTAATATTAAATTGTATTTGTTTTATTTTTAAATATTATTAAAACACCAAATACCCATGGTTACTACCGTCGCGTCGCTGTTTATGTCTTAGTTGGCAATTACCGCGGATAAATTAAAAAAACTTGATTTAGATAGTGGAATATTATCACCCGTTATTGTAATAATTATGATATATTACGTATCCAAAAATGGTGCCCGAAACGACGTCAATGGAAGCGATGACCAAGACAGCTGACTTTGTGGTGACCGATTGCATGCCGTGCATAGGGGAAACAAGGGGAGTAAACGCATAATACTGTTGATCAGCGTTTCTATAACTGTGGTCCGTGGATTATTATTATTTATTATTGTTAGATTAGGTTATTTTTATTGCCGGCGGAGGAAAAGTTTGGGAAACGCTGCTGTTGGCGATGATTATATTATAAATATTACTTGCGATAAAACTTTGACTGTATGTGTTTTAATCTGGAGGATTTGAGATAGAATATTGTAAACGGAGACCCAACGAAACACACCGCGGCCCATCGTTACGATTCCGTTAAGTTGGTTGGCGAAAACGAACTGTCAAAACTATTTCCAAGCATCCTTGCCCATCGTCGGCCTGTCGGGTGCCCTATAATCGATAACTTACTGTTGATATTGTTTAAATGGACGATCGCGACTTATAATACATTCCGTATCCCCAGTGGTAGATTTATTGGAATTTGCCGCCGTCTCTTGTAGATGCCCCCAATGTCGAACCTAGCTAGTCGTTGGCACCGTCATAATATGGCACAACTCGTCTTGAATTAAAAATTAATGTGTAATTTGTAAATAATCAAAAAGTAAATTTTGTATTATAGGATTTAGGAACGTACCTAAATCCTATGGTGAGCCACGGCATATCTTATTGTACTTGATAATTTATATACACAATGTCATTTTCAAAAAATTTAGTTTAATTTTATTCTGGGTATACCTATTAAAATAAATGATGTCAAAAAAAGTAAAAGTTTTAAAAAATAATAACGATTAGAAATGAAAAAAAAAAACTTTTCAGATCATTAAATAAAATTGGTAATACAGGCTGAACTGGGCCGTCTTCGCACAGAATTATTTTTTGTATAATATGCAATAATTTATTATTAAATTCAAATTTAACAAATAGGCATATCTATACGTTATACATACTATTATAGTGACTTACTCGATGACGGTGTACTTTACACTCCACACGCCTACTGTACAGCAGAGAGGTATTTTTTATATACGATACGACTGGAGTTCTTAGAATGACGATTGTTTGCATTGAAGACGCACAATGAACTCGTTTTGCAGGGGATTATCATGTTGCCGTATATGATATACGAGTATTGTATAATATATTATATTATTAAAAGTACCATATTGTATATGTATAGAGCACCATAATATTGATCGATATCATAACGTTGTATACGCGATTATCTACCTATATAATATATTATATACCTATGCAGTATATACGCACATAGGCGTAGTATGATATAATGTATACATCCAACACTGTGTGTGTATAATGTATTATATATTATACACCCATACATATATATTATAAACTCGTGTTTTATTCCGGCTGGTTTTCCAGTCGGCCTGCCCTTTTCACCTGGATATTTTCCCTGCCAAAATAATCGTCCGCCTGTCAGTTATAATTTATACCACACGCGTTTTCCAAAATAAACGTCTGCGGAGTCTGCGGCCCGAGACGAGCGAAACAAATTCTTTCTGCGTTATACCATAATAGGTACACGAGCGGCTGCCGCGTGAACTCGACAGCCGACTGAATCTTTCATACGACGCAGCTCTTCGCTACAATCGGCTCGTCACGCATTCAAGTTTTCCCAAATTTTCTCGGGAAAATACGTATTCAAGACTATATACTACCCCGGTAAACTAGGTTAAATGTTTATCACGACGACTTGCGCCTATATTTGAACGTAATTATAAAAACAACGGCGTAGGTATCAATATGGATTTTCCAAAGTAATACAATTTTTATTCATATCATTAGTCATTACCAATAACAATATATATTATTTTTATACAAAAATCTGAAATATTTACTGTACTCGTCCCACATTAAGTGATTACAAGTTCTTTTTTAGGTGATCTAGAAAAATTATAATACGAATCAATGCATGCTCTATGAACATGTTTGATTCCTGAATTGTATACTTATTGCTTAGGAGAGTGTCCAGTGGTGTACACATTGAGGTGGGGGGAAGGGGTGTTCAACCCTCCCACCGGTATTTTTTTCACCAACATGAGTGATCGACAATCGACGAATATATTTTATGGATCTGTGTATGATCCGATATAATATGCCAATATGGCTATCGTTATACTTTTCAATTATCGAGCTATTGGATTTGGACAGCTATAATGCTATATCATTTGGTGCTAAAATTCCTGATACGTTTGAAGTTTTGTAATAACTATTGTACTTAGCACTTACTGTTAAATTGTCTTTAATAATAGTTTTTAAAATATGCTACGAATTGAAAATTGATAGAGGACAATTGTCTTGGGACGTATGTTACAGCAACGGTTTATGGACTTGTCAGTTTTAATTATGGGGACTTGGAAGGGAAGTTACAAATACCATAAAAACAAAACCAGTTATTGGTAAGTATAGCGCAAAAACAAGGAGAAGAGTTTTATAAGAAATAATAATGCATTACCTATATTTGTTCACGCCTCGACAACGTCACTACATCTAACATAATTTTTATAACTACATATTAGCGATTCTGAGAGACAGTGGCGTCGAATTCTGACATATTTTATGAAGCTAAATCCAACATTTTTATCCCACCACCCACCATTAACATGAATATTATTACATTGTAATAAATAAGACAATTATTTACTTTATAAGTGCAGTATATTAATTATTAATTAATATTCAAATAAATAATAATTTTGAAGTTTTGTTACAAAAATTCATTATTTATAGCTTTGAAATGTATGGGTGAGAATGTGGATACAAAGCCTCCCATGGATTAGTAGATAATATACGTAATTTTACCATTTTTTAAACGCATGTCTAGTTACACTTATGTAGGTACAAAAATATTTACTAATCAAATTAGGGTAAATTATTAATTGGGTAATCCAAAATAAAAATGAAATTGACTATATAATTCAATACAGTTATAACAGTAAAAATAATCATTTCTTAATCCAAATCATGATTCTTTTCACATAGCTTGGGCACTTTCTGAAGAAGTTGAAGTAGCGCTTTCCGTGCCACATTATCCATCTTGATAATTTTACTTCCGTCGATTTAGTGATGTCATCACCATTTACCTAAAAAATAAAATAGTCTACAATAGCACATTCTTAATACATTGTGTATTAGTGTGTTGATTATAATATACATTTGGTGGATAACAATACCAGTAGATAACAATACCGTCGGATAACAATTGTAATAATATAGTAGGTAGGTAGTAATTAATTTCTTTTAAAAGAATACTTCAAAGGTAATTTAAGTTTTGATTATTTATATAGTAACTTACAATATTTTCGATATTTGAAGTTTAATAATATTAAATATTGAAAATTCATCATGTAATTGAAACTGTATCAAAAAGTATCTTTGAAGAAAACATACTTTCCATAAATACTATGTTTAAGAATAAATTAATTCAGTAAATAAAAAATATAATACAAATTGCAATAATAACTGAATTCAGAATTACTTAGATACTGACATTTTTAAACAGATGGGTTACAAAAAAAATATGTATATAATGTCCTTACCTAATTCAAAATTTGAAGTAGAAGTTTTTCAGATATTTAAATATTTATACTCAAAATAGTATGATAGATACCTAATAGACAGATAATAAGTCCACGATAATGAATTTGTATTTACAATTAAGTAAATACATCAACAATTTCATAAAAAAAAAAATTATAAAAGTAGGTATATATCACCATAGAACACTCCTTAAGTATAAGGTACCTAGTACAAAACTTCAGGAACATATAAAAATTAATTTTTATAAATAGGTATATTTAAAAATTCCAAAAATCAGTATTAGAACAGATAAATTATTAAATTAAAAAATGGAGGTGAGCATGCTTAGCGAATCACTATATATATGTATATTGTATACCTACTAAAAAATCACACCATCAGGAAATTATTGCAGAAACAAAAAAAAAACGGAGACTTATTTTTTTATTATTATTAATAAAATTATCCTCGGCGACATAGGCCATTGGGATACAGTTATTATTTAATGTAACTTATTTCTAATGATGTACAGATAAGTTTGTGAATAATTTATATAGGCTTTACAGTTTGTTTTGAAGTTTTGCTTTCATTATGAATTCGATGGTGGCTGCTAGTGAAGATCTATTGTATCCAAGAGATTCTGAGAGGTATTCCGGAAGTTTTGAGGACAATCTTGATTCGATATATGTTCGTGGAGACTTATAATTAAGATGGTCAAGTTCAAATATATAGCTCAAACAGTATTTTACATCATCAAACATTTAGAATTTAGAATTTAAATTCCTTATTATTTTCAATTTTTTATTTTGTATAAAATAATTAATAGTGCACTGTCAAATATTTATCTTTCAAAATACCTAGTTAATCTTTTGTAATTTTGTAATTTACAATAAAGAGTTTTTTTGACGACACTACAATAATTCGTTGTTTGTAGAGGTTAGTGATATTTCCATAACGTAGTATTACATATTTATAATGTATAATGCACAATATTGTAGGTACATGCCCACGAAATGTTATTTGAGTTTTATCATTAATATTAAGTATATTATCATGGTATTATATATTTTAAGGTTTATGTACCCAACACTTCGTATTGATTGTTATGGAAAAATATTTTTTGTACTGTTTTTAACTATTATTATGTTATTTAATTAAAAATTATTGTTTGATTATTATTAAATAAAGATAAATATACAGTTATAGTTATTATACACGGCAATATATATTTTACAAAGTAATACAATTTGTATTCATATCATTACCAATCATAATAATATATTATTTTTTATACAAAAATCTGAAATATATTACTGTGCTCATCCCACATTCAGTGAATACCAGTTATTTGTTAGGGCATCTAGAAAAATTATAATACGAATCCGGAATAATAAGCCGACTAACGTTAACTATATGCTAAAATATTAAATTTGGAATATAAAGCAATTTATTTTTATTGTATAAAATAATTTACTACGAGGCGGAAACTGCATATACCTATATACTTCTACTTTACTAAAATTGGACTACTAAACAGTACAAACCTCAACTTTATAAGAGAAACTTTACGAATATTGTATTAGTTATTAACCAGCATAATATAAGTCATAGGCTCAAAACTAAAAGGTTCTAACTCAAAATTATTCATGAGAGCGCATTTAAAGTTAAATGTTGAATATATTATTTTTCCCAGTCTCCCTATTTTTACGAATTGTATTCGAAAAAATAAAACCGAGGAACTTTGTTTTGCTATGGTATTATGAATTTAAATTTAATCTAATTAATTCTCGTGGGATTAGAAACAAAATAATTAAAAAAATAAAACACAAAATGAATGCATTTTAAATTTACATCATATTTATATAATAAAAATATTATTTACATGATGCCCACTGTCCACAGCTAGGAATATGACATTTATCATCGGCGATAGTTGAAATAACGCTCAATTATTGTTACGTAAGGCAAATTAAAATAAAAAACACAGCGTTAACAAATTGTAATTTCGTCTCTACGAATGCGTAGAAACCACAGACTGTGCTGCCATACATCTATTGTCTTGGCAAGCAACAAATACAATCGTAGACCATATAATATCCCTAGGGATATCCTTATTCGTGGTCTACTGCAGGCTTAAGGCAATCCGTATCGAACGTAATATCGTCTAATTTTGAGTGACAGTGAATAAGAAAACCCTTCAAGAGAAGTCATACTTCGATGACTGGGATGTATTTACGAAATTTCGGAACCGGTGGGTAGCACGCCCTATTATCTAATAATATTTTATAATCTTTTTACAGAGTTTATTGACTTATTTTTAAAGCCATTGGGATAACAACGAAATCGTCTAAACCTTATAGCGATCGATTTCACCGATATTCGTCCAGTTTTTGTTTAAATAGATTC
The DNA here is from genome assembly GCA_008086715.1 of Sitobion miscanthi. NCBI lineage: Eukaryota > Metazoa > Arthropoda > Insecta > Hemiptera > Aphididae > Sitobion > Sitobion miscanthi. Next base: position 15,560,656 of record CM017802.1, read on the forward strand.
ATTCAAAATGTACGTATGTAATATACGGGAAGTCATTAAAAATCATGATTGCTAGTGTATTCAGAATTACTTATCGAAGTAACCGTTAAACGTTTTTAGATTTAGGTTCTCCGATTATCAAATAGGTATTAAGGATAATTAATGCCACGCGAAACGTTTTATATTACCGTAATAATTACCAGCTGAATCATATTGTCGGATAAACCCTTAAAACATTTAATATAATTTAATTGGCACAATAATATTACCAGATAAAAATTCAAATTCAATTGTATGCACGTTGTGTTCAATCGCCTGTACCACAATTTTAATTGTACAACTAGACCGAATACCGATACATATTTTTATTGTACCTACTGCCAAACGGCTGTTGTCCGTTTATACTGTAACAGAATTTTATTTCGAAACACGATCGAACGCTCGTGTCGTACTGTTGCTATTTTATTAACAGAGGATCGTTTCGAAATAATCTAAAAATATATTAATTAAATCACGGGAGAATCTTGCCCCGCCGGGACGTAAACATTAATCAGTTCAGACACCGACTCGGTAATCTTGGGAACCCAGATTCGGACGACTAAACGATTTTGTTTTACACGCTAATCCCAAATCCGTTCGGTACGGTGAATCTTGTATTAACGATTTATTTATTAGACAAATACGTTAACGCGAGACGTGCAGTCGATAAAATACGTTTATTGTTCAATTAAAACAATTATTTGTCGTTTCTCTTGCACGGACAGTCGTTATTGGCCGACATAAATCTACGAATCGCTATTTGCTACAGGCTCAGACATTATGCGATTATATAGGTAGTTTGGCCCGCTGCGCTGCATCATCGATTGCTTCGTTCCACATTATATTATTGTCATTCTGCTGTACTGGTAGCATACCTTATACAACCCAATACTAGCAGTCCATAAAATGTTGACCGCTACACTTATCGGTATTGGATATTGTTTTCTGTGTTGGGTTTTGAATGATTGTATAATAATATGCTCATCGCGTTGTATTCCATAGCTAAATCAATAATAACGAAATTCGCATAAATTTACATACCTAACTATAAACAGTGTCCGAGCGAATTCATTAAAACGAACTCGCCGTGTTTAAACGGTGTAGTGCGTATAAGGGTTAATTTGTATACCACGAGATGTGATATAGTTAGAACATAAGGCAAAATTTACGTAAAGTGCAATGAAGCTTTAACCCTAATAATTAGTTTCAAAAGTTTGGTTTTTTATTTTAAACGAATTAGTTGATTAATATCCCGAATCCCGAGTTACAGAAAAAAATTAATTCAGTGTAAAATTATAAAATAACTGAATTAGTTATTAAAACATAGTTGAAAAAAAAATGTTGTTCGAATATTTCTTGCTGCGTACCATTCCATCGTGGACAATAATATATATTTTTCAAGGAACTGAATATTTCCCCCAACTTCCTCAGCAAAGACATTCCTCTATTCCCTGTTAGTTTAGCATGTCCGAGACTTTTTTTTTATATACCACGTAATTTGTTCAGCATGGTTTTTCGTAACAATTCGATGGACGTTTTCGATTTAAATCGTTTCTTAGTAATAACGAGACCCACCATAAAAAAAAAAACAACAATTAGAAACTACTTAACAAAAATAATTGTTTTCTTCTCTCTTCTATGTCCTATCCAACGGTCTATTAAATTTGAACAACGACGATATAATATGTAAAAACAAGTTTCTGTTCAAATAGACAATGTGCAATATAAAATATCCAACAAACATTCGGGATTGGATAGGCACCGGGCAGGATCGTCTAGATTTACGAAAAATATGTTTTAGGCATAGAGAGAATCAAGTCATTATACTTACCAACATTTCATTTGCTATTATTAATATTTAAAAGATGCTACATCAGCTCGTGATGTCTCCGTCGTGTACAAACGAACAACATTGCAAACGTAGTTAAGTAAAAATTAAAATAATAAGCGTCAAAATTAATTTTTTTTTTTTAATTGCGCCTTATAAATATTCAACCTTGACGAACAACTTTTAAACGACAAATAATTTCATAAAAAATTAAAAAATCTTGTATTTGATTGAATTGTTTTGCGCGACATTTATCGTTATTGCTAGATATATGGTACCACCTACCTATAAATTATGTATTATATAGTAACTTAAAATAATTTGTAATTTTTTTTTTTTTTTGTTTAAACCATACGGAATTTCGTCTGTTCCACTATTACATTCTAATTAAACGTTTATACGCGAATAAATCACATCCGGCTTATCTAAAACGTACAATTAAACGTTGGCCGTGCATCCGTCGTGCGTTGGGAAATTGCCAATGTAAAAGTGGTTTTGCGGTACGGCCGCCCGTTATTTGGCGACGTTGTTTCTATTCCGCGGGTAGATGACGTTCGTTCGCGACTTATGTACCTACAGTGCACAATTGCAGTGTTGAACAGAAAAAAAATCAAACGATCGACCGGCAAGCTTATAAATATTACAATATTTTCAATTCAAAAATATACATAAAGTGCATTTAAATAAATATATAATATAGCTGGCGCGTGGTACTGTTGTATGGGTGCATTCATTGCATTCGTCAACATACTTGATATCAAAATATTGATAACATGATATTTTTATTATTGATCTTTAAACAAATACAATTTGACTATGAAAAAACTAGTCATCAAAAAAGTTATAGTGAAATTAATCACTAAATATTGTTCGCGGTTAATGATTTTCTTAAGCTTTATACAATTTGTATTTATTATAATTATAATATGTTTGAAATATATTATTTTATTATTACATTTATCTAAAAAAGAACCAAATTCAACGAATGTGCCCAATAACCTATAAACCTTAATCAATAATCATCATAAAACTTTTTTGTTCTACGCGCATGATACACAAATACATTCGGGTCTTCGACACAATAACACGCCATCACCCCCCCCCCCCCCCCCCCGGGAGAACGTACAAAATCGGAAGTTCGTCTTAACATGCAGAGACTCGTTTGCCAGTCCGTTACGAGATGATCGCGAAATATTCTTGGCCTTTGGGCACTTCAAACTCTTCCAGTTTTTACTCGGTTACTATATATCTTCCGCCAAATCTATGATTGACCACCGCATGTGGTAAAAATATAATTCCATTCAAATAATTTAATGAGCTCACGTGTTGGTATAAAATATGATATCCGGTTAGTTTATGCAGGATTATTTTTGTGGAAAATCCCTCATTTCACCTAGGTTCAAATTACAAGTTCAACTTAATGATTCACACCAAGCTATAGTTGTATACATGTTTGGGTATATTTTAATAAAATGTCTTAGCTTAGTTATTCACATATATTTTTTTAAATGTATTATTATTTAAAAGAGTATTTAAAACATTACAGAATATAAAACCTGTAGGTATAATTTTTTTTAGCCCGTAATTTTGCTAACATTAAACGTAAGTACCTATGTTAAGAGCCACTCGTTCATTTAATAATATATTATTTTGAAACTTCATGTACCACGTCTTCTTACAAGAATAGTATGAGACAAAAATAACGAAAATAAATGCATTAAACATTTTTAATAGTAAGGACTTCAGATAATAAAACGTTATATTATGATATAACGAAGTAAACATAATAATATTTAACCTTTGTTTCACTACTCTCAGCTCATAAATTTAATCATAGGAGCACATAACTTATTATGTTAGCTTGATGCTAACATAAATGTACACAATATCAACCATGTTACTAATAAAAGCGATACATGCGATTGTTAATATACACAGATTAAACATATTAGTAACAATAAAAATAAGCTACCTAACAATTTAAATAATATTTTAAGTGTGTCCATCCATTAAAAAACAGATTTTAACAAAATTTAATAATCCATAGTACCTAACTATAGTTCAGTATATTATGTCTTATATGTGACATCATTGAGGTACAAATACGGTCACAGGGATGATTTAAATACACTAATAGAACACAATTTGTAATGTTCCATGTTTCATTGCAACATTTAATAAATGTGTGTGGTACAAATTATTGCACCTAACCTATTAGTATTATTATTTTTGTAAAAAAATCAAAGATCAATAGTTAGATGCTTCGTTAAAATGTATCAATACACAAAAATACGTGTACAATCCTATAGTTAGATAACTTTAATTTTATTTAAAAGCACAATGTAGGTGTTTTTTATAAGCTTTCAAAGTTTTTCAAAGCATTCTAAGTTTAAAAAAAAATTTGTAAATTATTTTTTAGTTAAAAATTTATAAAATTCAAATTTATTTGTTTTATCTAAGCCTTAAACATTTGATAAACCGTTCATCATAAGTAATTTAAGTATGCTGTAAAAAAAAATTAAAAATATAGAAATATTAAATTGAAATTTGGACGAAATCAGATATTTGAATGATGAATAACGATTTTAGTTCTTTTTATTGTAATTTAAAAATACTAATTTAAACTATATAACTATATTCGTGGGTACTAATATTATAATTTATAAGGGAACGTATATTATTATATTTTATACCTACACATAATGATATTTTCAAATGCAATGTTTTCACAAAAGTGTATTCAACCTACCATAATATATTACTAATAGTGAAATAAATTATGCCAATTATAGCAATATAAATATAATATTATAAAATATACTAAATAATAGTTATTATATAAGCTGACAGAATCGCTCAGAAAAGTTTTTTGTATGCAACGACTTATCATTGAATTCAAATTTACCACATAAATTACAGTGACGTACTCTATGACGAGGTACACTTAACACCTATACTAAACTTATTAAAAATAAGACTTTGTGAAAAAAAACTTGGAAAAAAGTTGCGTTAAAAAACTTAGCATCTATTTCCTGAAATTATATGCTTACGATTATAATATGAAGTATGAATGTCACATTTTAAAACATAATATAAATAAAATTATTTTATTATAACTTATAAGTGTATATCAAAATAATTATTTAACATTATTTTTCAATTATTTATAAAACTTAAGTAATTTTAATTTAAATTGTGACACAGAGAACTTACATCGATAAATTTTATTATTTCAAAACTTACCAATTAAGTTTGAACTTTAAAAATAATAAATAATAATACTTTTGCACTAAAACGTAGCGGTTATTTTCGTCGTAAAAAATATAATAAAGCATGAAAATAGAACGATTCTTTATAAACCCGAACAAATTAAAATTAATAAAAATAAATTTATAACGATATAGAAACTTGAATAATGAACAATGAAATGTTACTTTTATTATATTATTACCTATGTATATAGATGTAAAATTATGTACCTACCTAATAGTATTTATAATAATCAGTTCAGTTTCAGAGTAGTCAATAAATTAAATTAAATATGCTGAAGTATAGCACATGTTAAAATATAGTCACATAAACTTTTCAATGTCTAATTCCGTTTTAAATCTATATAACCCACTAATATATTTATTACGGCTAAATTTTTCTTTTTAACTGCTTTGATAGATATTCGTTTTCTGTTTACAATTAAACAGCATTTTTCTACAAGCAAGAAACTTCTTTAAAATAGTATACTAAGTAAAATGTATACTCAATACACCTAAGAATATACAAATAAAAATTAAGGTATGACATAATATATACATATTATTATTATTATTATTATGAAATATGCAAATATTGCGTCTTTCATTTTATGCTGTTGATGTGTCCAAATATCTATGAATGACTTACTATCTAGGTACAATACGAATGTATAGGTACATAATAAAATCAACCAACAATAATTAGATAAAATCGTATCACAAATTACATAATATTGAACGCTTAAAAATAATATCAATTGAGCTCGTGGTACGTAATATCGTTTATTCGTTCAGCATAAAAAAATTAAAAAATATAATATGACACGACTTCAAACCACCACAAGAACTCGCTGAAAAATAAACGTCGAAAAAATTTGATCTTTACCTATGCATACTTGAAAAGAAAAAAACAAATCATCGATCATGGGGCTCTACACTCCTAACGTGATCAAAAATAACAGTGTGGCAATTTTCTGGATTTTGCTTTGACGGCTAAAAAAAATGTTCTTTTCGAATTTGTATTTTTCAACGACAGATAATATTATGCAAAAAAAAAGTTTAAAACAACTCTATTACAAGGGTATGCTTTGACGCTATCGACATAATCATCATCATCATCATCATCATCATCATCTTCACGGTCGTCGACAAATAGCCACCAATACTTTGCACTTTATCGACGGGTCGACAGCGAGATAAATGTTTTATCCGATTTATTTGCCATTGATGCTCTAGCTAAGTGTACATCAGTAATTTAAAATAATGCGGTTAAATCTTTCGCTCGAAAATCCCAGTGACTTCTGGTACGAAGAACACTCTGTTTTTACTCTGCATATAATCGTCTTTCGAAGTAAGAAATGTTTATTTTTTCATGCATGTTTGAATGCAAAAAAATCAAATCCTACACATTCAAAAATGAGAAAATATACTATGACTGGCATACGTGAGTAAAAGATTTAATGAAAAATACCCAACAGTTTTAAACTCTAATCACGTGACAAGGAGTTATTTGTAATGAATAATCTACAAACGACCAGAGTAGATACTAGAGCAGATATTTGAAACGCCAGTTCCTGCGGACCCACTATGATGGAATATTATAATTTATAGTAAATTATTTTATTCTTAAATTAACTCAGCACTTGGAATATGTAATATAGCACAATAACTAATCACCCACCTAACACATTTGTTCATAGGAATATAATATTATACGACATAATAAAATATTAAAATCCAATCCTGTACAATTCGACGGTGTGTGACCCTGTAGTGCGTTTCGTATTCAATGAAATCCCCTTACCATGAGCCTTTCCAAAGCAGATCTAGGTTTTGTATACTCCACAAACTTAACCTTTCATAAACATATTAATTCTACCACCTGTAAATCTCTTAAATCCCTCGGATTCGTAAAACGCGTGTCAATCAAGTTCAAACTTGTTCGTTCTCTGGAGACGTTATGTTTCTCTATGGCAAAATGAATTTTGGAGTCTTAATTAATGAGATCCAGGAATTTCGTTTGGGTGGTAGTAAATTGAAAAGGTGCAGCAAAAATTTGTCACATATTATATATATATTAAAAATTGAGCATCCCCCAGATAATTATGTTGCTGTATCGGCTCAACTCGAGCGATATATAGAGCATATATAGGAAAAATATATACTCCCTAGCTGATTTGCGAGCATATGCCTATGCAGATACATCCCTGAGACATCCTTGTCAATAGTGCTATTGACTGTCCTGCATTGTTAGCGTTATTACATTTTAAAACTCCCTCGCACCTAACACGTACTTTTGTTCCCTTTGTTGTACCCTTCCATCCAAATTATAATAATTATATTCACTAGCCTGTGTGGAATGTCAAAGTCGGCCCAATTTTACTCTGTCGTAGTGATTCGGCTTTAAGTCATTCTGTCACGAAAATTGTAAATTAATCCTAATAGTAATACAAAGTTATCAATTTTATTTAATTCTACAAATATCTCATTGTACTGGTTATGCAATATGAATAAATAAATAATAAACAAATATAATATTTATTTAATATAGGTGGTTACGTAATACTGGGCGAGACCCCAGAAATTTTATTAGCCCCCCGCCCCTCTTCACAAAAAAAAAAATGTAAATGTATACATACATCCATAGACCATGTAAGTGATAATCCGGGTGCGGACCACTTTACTTTTGAAATTCCGAAATATATGTCCCAAAAATCATGCACTATAAATTCAACTAAATTCCACCTAATGCGTGTACAAAGTAGATCATATATTACCTCCCTGAAATGTAAATAACAATAGTTTTATGCATATCAAATGTGTCTGGTTCGATAAAATATGTTTAAGATTCTGAACTATAATCTTGTCTGTTTTTTCGGATTAAACGTTTTGTAAATGTGGTTTTTCATTCTTATTTTTATGTGTCGACATAAAAAATCAATTTTTCCATCTAGACAATGTTTTAACGATACTCAACTGCAACTATTTCCATTCAGAAATTAACAATACAGTGCTCATCGTTTATATAGGTAATATAATACCTACTACACTTTCTAATATTAGTATTATTAAATTACATTTTTATTTATTTTATATGTTTAGGATTTAAAGGGATAAACACGAAAATATAGAAAACTAGATAAGCCAATTTGAAGATCTAACAAATACAATTCTATTTTTTAGAATTCTTATCACTCTCCTAGATTATAATTTATATGTTAGAATGAAAACACAACTAAATTGTTATGTTGAAGTACATGTACCTATTAGATTGTAAAACAAAAACGAAAAATCACCGCTTGAATTTCCTTAAAAGTAACCCTTTGATATAAATAAAGAAGAATTATCCTTGTAATTTGACAAAAAGTGCCGATAGGAATCACGTTTTAAGTTTTGGGAACGTTTGACTAACTGTTACTTTAAAATATTAAAATATTGTTTGAAAACTGAGCCCATATAATTTAAAATAATACGTTTTTAAACAAATAACAGTTAATTTAAGACGATTCTACACATAAAAACGACAGATAACAGTTATCTAAACAGTATGCTACACTTAACGGTCCTTAAATGAACCATCGTATATTAATATTTTATAGTTACCGTATAAATAACCGTTTTTACTCATTTAATTACCTACGCTGAACAAAATTCAAATTTTTGTGAAAATTGTAATATCTATATTCCATACCTTATATAGGCACCTACTCAGTAGTGTCAGTAAAATATTATCACACAATGAGCAATATTATTATAGACTATCTACATAGAAGTAAAAATTAGTGGACATTTTTATTATAAAACCGTAAAATAACAATTTACCAACATAATATAATTCATATAATTAATCAAAGAATAACATGAAAACAAACTAATCAACAATCGAAATAATTTTTAATGAAAAAAAACCTTATCAAACAGTTGGAATTGAGCTGATTTCATCGAATATTAATCATTTAAATAATTGTCCGGTAAGATATGGGGAAGGTTTTAAACGATGTATCACAGTTATTTTAATAATTAAAATTTAATTAACTCAACATTTATTTTATAGAGTTACAATAATTGTAAATATCATTAACGGTTTGCAGTGGAACTCTAAACTATAATGTATGATATTTTGCAATAGCTGTATGAAATAATTTTCCTCGTACAAGAAAAAGTGAATTTAATTTAATGTGAGTTTAATAAAAGTGAATCATTTATAATATGTGTGTCATATTTCAGTGAGCACTACACACGTATTTAAATTGAATATGCTACAAGTGTACAATAATTATAAAGAATATCACAGTAAATTCGTTTAACATGAAATATTTATTATGCCGATACGCACATTTTTTACAACGAATTATACTTAGGTCTTTATTAACGAACAAAACTACAACTAACAATTAGGTGTTCAAATTTTAATTTTTTTTATAGGTTCTTGAATGTCAGCTTTTTAAACGCAGGAAATTTACAAATTCACAAATTAAGGATTTGTGCGTTATAAATTATAATGATGTGATTTTGCAAAACAAAATATCTGAATTTCTGTGTATAACCACAAATTGCGTGTGCATATACATTTCAATGGAAAATTTTTTTTCCGGTGGATGTATTATTTGACATACACTATAAGCTCTTAGACATATTTTGTTTGGTGATTTTATTTATTTGCTGTCCTTCTTTATTATATTTTGTCACCAAAAATAAAAATAACTTAAACCAGAAAAGCTTTTAGGATCAAGTGGACAGTAACAAAATTACCGTACCATTAATTTTCCACTTTTCGAAACTCAGTGTCAAGGGGACACGGAAGTATAGGAGGAGTACACTTTTCTGTTGGTACAGCCACTTCGCTAAATGAGAACTCAGCCAATCGAAAATGACGTATATCTTAAGCATTATTCAATCCATTTAATATGGCATTTGGAGGGGAACATCGAACGGGGGAGTGACATATTAACGCGTCGACGGACAACAAAGTTTTTTTTAAGTAAACCAGAATGGCGAAGATATCAAAATATTTAAGCGTTTACAGAGTACATTTTTTGAACTTGTCAATTTGAATAAGGTATTACGTTCATCTATCACACTTCAAAACACCAATAATCGCGAGTTCTTTTTAATATTAAATTTAATATGTATTAAATATTAAGATAATGTTTTCACAAGAAGTAATATTAGGTATTCATTACTTTTTGCAATAAGTATTTTTTAAATATCTTATACTAAGCTAAAAGATCGATGTAAGTTAAAAATTGTATAACATTGCACTAATCAAAAATGAAATAAATTATTATAATTAATTAAAAAATGTCCAACAAGTTTTGAAACTTATCTTTCTTATATAATACAATATTTACTTACCACGTAGCGAATCGTATAATATCCGTGACGACCAACTTAGGTTAGGTACCTATAGTCAGTGCCAGCTTTTGACGTGACTATGCTTATTTCGTACTGACGTTGAGACCCAAATTTAATTGGGTCCATTTCCCCTATATCCCACAATTACGATATTTGTTATGCATATTTTTAATCCCATCAATTTTTGTAATATTCAATGGTTAATGGTTAAAATATTTATTATTAGTTATTACATATTTATGTATCAGTATTAAGTAGGTAAGTACGTACAACTGTGAAATGTTATTAAAAATACAACTTATAGATAAATTATTAGTAAAAGTAAAAAAGTGCCACTGCTGAGTGGTTTCTTTCTATCAGTAAATTAATGCTACTTAATCATAATATACTACCAAGGTACTACCCGCTTATTTACTTATTGTAAAAAAAATTTTAACAAGATTATTCAAGATTGTGATAATCGATTTATCCTACGAATTAAAAATTAAAAATCAATTGATCAAATAAAAATAAATAATTTCATTTCTGATTAATGTCAGCTGATTCCTCATACCTGTATAATATTTATGACTCTTATATGAATATTGTTTTTGTTTAAACAGTATTCAGTATTATACGAGTGACATCGATTAGAATCATTTTGTTATGTGAAGTAAAATAAATATTATTTTGTCTATGCAAACTATGCAAATATTTTCATCGAGTGTTTCTCAATAAGAACTCCCCCCCCCCCTAAGTTGCACGTTGAAGTCCCCATGAGACATGGCGTCCAACTATATACACACGGATTGCATCGAAATACCCTTCCTGTTGACCGTGACTAAACGAAATTACAAAGGTTTTTGTCTTTTTGTCTTCTCGGTGTGCGAGCAACCTTTCGATATTGAATTTGTCAATCGTACTTTTCCCAATAGACAATATATAGGTGCAACCATATAATATATGCATACATACGTGTTTAATTTTATTCTATACGTGTTAATTAATTAAAATAGCGCATATTAATTAATTTGTAACAGTACCTAAGCCCAAACAACGCCCTGTAACAAAAACATAATTCGATGGAACAATATTAAAACACTAAAATATTAAATACCACTATGAGAGGGGGAAACAATTTTCTCTGCGAACTACATTCTACACGTCATATATTTCACGCGCGTTTTCACCCAGCATTCGTACGTAAAACGAAGATACTTCGTTCTTTGCTTACGAATCAAAAATTCATCAAAACCCCAACCAGAATTATATAAATTAACGTATTGTAATTTAATACATCGACTAATGTTTAGTAATTTATTAATATTCAAGACGTGGTACAAATAACCCAGTTGGCCAACACGCAAAGTAATAAAATTACGAATTACATAATATCGTCGTTAAAAAAATGGAAAATACATTTGAACATTAAAGTTTTATGTTCTTACACACACATATATAATAATATGAATGTATGACATTATACATAGAATGAATGACTGCAATCACCAACAGTGACGGATTCAGGGCTTAATTATTTTTTTTTTTTGGGGGGGGGGGGGGCAAAAGTATAAAAAGTTCCAAAATTGGCTAAACACAGTGTAAAACAAAGGAAAACTACGGCGATTGGGGGGAGGCAAATGCCCCTTTTGCCCTCCCCCTGGATCCGCCACTGATCACCGAACAAAAAAAATGTAAAAAACATTTTAAATGAATTAATTAATATATCTACATTGCACAAATATCACTAATAAAAAAAACTTACCATGGATAATTTTTATCAAATTTTGATATGTATAAATCAAAATCCAAGTGAGTACTTTTTGTCTTGTTTAACTGTATTTATACTAAGAATAATATTAGTCTATAATAATAGGTTTGAAATACATGGGGACTATTATGATTTTTAAATTATAATAATTTATGTTTTATAATATTTATAGGTACACTTGATTATTTGTAAAAAGTGTCATAATAAATTGATAATTACTTGACTAAATATGACATATATTTATATTTAATATAAAACCATGAAGGACTTAATGAATGACTATTATTATACTTAGTATATACAAATTGATTAATAACTCAAACTATTCGTTAAAATTTTGATTTAAATGTCTCGACGTGTTCAAAAAACAATTTACAATAAAAAAGAGCGGTTGTCATTACTCATTTGAACAAAAATAAGTATGCATTGCCCCAGGGCATTTTTTAACTTACATAAAAAATCTGAATTATATGAACATTTGAATCATATTGTCCATATTTCAGATAAACGTACTTTGCGTATATGGTACGTTAAAATTAAAATGTTTTGAAAATAATCGTGCTCATTTGTCATAGACCATAGTGTAAATCATAAAACGCGAGATATTTACTTGAATTTAAAATAGGTCTTTACCAATGGATTCGGAAGAAATTCTTAATTGAATCCTCGACCCTCCTTGTAGTAACTCCAGGGCTATAAAAAAAGTATTTGTTCCCCATAATAGTAGTCATTCGTTTCGAAGCAAATAAAATTTATTATTTATTTCAGTACAAATAAAGTTTGTGTCTATCGGAGCTATAAGCTTGGTGTATATTTTAGCCACACTTTTGAATTTAAATTTTTCGCGTAAACTTGAACGTTTTCTTTTCGATGGCTTATCGTTAGCTGCGGAACGAATAACTCAGTGAACCAATAAGCAATATTTACTCTGTAACAAAAAACTCTGGAAATGAATAAACTATATTTGCTTCGTAACATTTTGTAGAGAATAGACAAAGGAGTCAAATAAGAGTTCATTCCCAGACCTCTCCTCTACAAATATAAAGAAAAATATTATGATTATTCAATACTGGATAACTTGTTAACTTAGTAATATTTTAGTTTCTTAAAAATATTAGAATAAAAATGCAATAAGTGATTGATATGCCATTGTCTTTGTATCCTGATGAAATCAGTGGTATCAACAAATTAAGGAATCGACTGGAAATCGGTGGAGTAGTGACGGTAGTAATAGAAGTAGGAAAAATGGAAAAAAAAGGATTGTTCTAGTGGTTATCCAGATTTGCTTACAAGGGCTTTCGCTGTCCGTGGTTTGGAGCAAGTATTGCAAGTCGACCACGTTGTAACTGATAAATGTATCATGGACACATACGTTTATAAGCATATGAGCATAGGTCCGCTCCCTTAAAGCCTTCCTGATTAAATGTATAAAGTGACCACCGGTAGCCCTGCTGAGATGGATTACATAGGGGCGCATTCGGAGCTAAGCTATCAGAACAAAATAAACTTAACGTTTGGATACCGTACACGAAGTTTTTAAAGAGTTTGATATTTTAATGACAATTTTAGAACATTTAAAACATTGCATATTAAATATATTTGAACAGCTATAGATATTAATGTAAATGTCACCATAAAATGTAGACAACCTTCGACAGTGTGTACTGTCGTTTTTTTTATACATCACTTATTCGAAAAAAGTCATAAGATTAGAAACATAAAAATAACGTAAGAGGCTTGGTGCAGAATGGTCCGTGCACTCAATTGCGGAAATGCTCTGAGTGTACATATCGGCCGATGTTGCTAGCTCCGCGGATGGGTGACCACCTCCCTTCTACAAACAAAAAACAGCTAATGGCCATAATTGCCGGGATTAAGAGGTCGACACACGGACATTTGTTGTCTCCGTCTTACAAGTGCGTAACATACAAAATTTACGCTCAGCAGATACCGTTTAGCTCCATTAGTTTAAAAATTAGAGGGAATCGGCCTATTATTAAACTTGATGGTAAGAACATAATCTGTGTTCGCGTATGTTGGTTTTCTACGATTATACAGCTAATAAGTTAGTTATGGGCATTTTTAATTTACGCTATATTATCCACGCATAACTTGCTAAAAAATTGAACTACCGTAAAAAACCAACATACGATCACAGATAATGTTCTTACCATCCAGTTTCATAATACGACCTATTTTATGTGAGGTAAATACACTCTAATTTTTAAACTAACGAGGCTAAACGTTATCTGCTGAGCGTAAATTTACTATTTTACGCAATTGTTGTTTTATATATATATAAACCATTTATTAAATATAATATAAATGCAAGTATAAGTGTACTTAATAAACAATTTGGTATCTAATAAATTGCTTCAAACCGATTTGCACTAAACTGAGATGTCTTTATATGAAAGGATTTCACTTAACAGAAATTTGCAGATACACATTTTTTAATTGTTTATAATAAACTTAAATTTAACATATTATATTATCATGTATTTATCTATATTTTTTAATCGTAATATTTGTATTGAATTTATAACATCTAATAACTAATAAGTTTAAAAATTGTACCAATTATTGAATAATATTTATACATGGTTTACACGTATGCATTGGCATTGCTTTTTTATCATTTAAAATAAATATATATCAGACAAATTAAATCATTTTATTAATTCAATTTATTATAATATATGATATTTAAATGAAACGATCAACGAAAGAGACCTAATTAAATGGGTCAGTATTACGATTACAATATTGAACAGTTATCGCGACGATAGGTCCTTGGAAAAATCCTATATACATTACAGTTTATATAAAAACAATATTTTATCATCATGTTCGACATGTGCCCGGGCCTTTCCACCACTTGTTGATGTCTTCGTAGTGTCTGGGCGCTTGGTTCTTGTCGTGGAGCATCGCGCACAGTCGGCAGTATAAACGAGTGTCCTCAATTATCGTGCCCGAGCCCTTCCACTGGAAGTATTTGTTGTACAGCTGGTCATTGCCGTCTAACAAGTGCAAATAGTCAGCCAGCTCTTTTGGTGACCGGAAGTCGTCGACATGTATGAATGAATTATTTGGCGCTATTAATTCGTAATCGCTCCGTTTCGGTCCCATGACGATCGGCAACACGTCGTTACTGCGCATCAATATATCGTATACGTTTTCCGATTAAATAATATATTATAAAATGCGATACATTATAATTTGTACTATAGAGAACTATTTATGAAACAAAACGTTAAACATTATTGCTGTAAGTGCGTATATAGATTCCACCAAAATTAACACCTATGAAGTTTTCCCACCAACTTCGCACAATCCATTCCAAATCTATGCCAACATTTTGCGAATAATTTGATAGAATTTGAAACCCTTGAATAGAGGTGGAATGACTAGCAAATTTCGGGAATGGACTCGCAAATAACTCACAAATTACTCAACAAATTTTGGTATGGATTTTGAATGGATTTTGCGAAGTCAATGAGCCAACTTCATGGACTTCCGAAATTACCTATATATTTGTAAGAAACTTATCTAACTTTCGCTAACTTTCGACTACACCGAACTTTTTTATGAGTTGGTTCCACCAGCTCATATATAGTTACGTTATATTATATAACTATTACTTTTACTAAAAATTAAGTTGAAGATAATTAAATTGATGAAAGATGAAACATCTAAATTTAATCCGAAAAAATGGCACTGTCTTCAATATTATAGGAACGATCAGCTAACAGTTTAACACAGCGATTTCTGAGAGCATGATCAAAAAAATTTAAATTAGGGCTAAAATAAAATTTTTTTTTTCAAATATCTAAAGTACTATATTATTAAATTACGTTTAGACTCACCTCAGTGCATTCTTGAAAAACTTTTCAGTTACATAATAAATGCAATGCGAACTTTCAAAAGACAAATAGAATTTATAATCCTTTTTCAGCATCTGAAAGCATTCCGCTTCTTTCGTCCTAGGACATTGGAGTTTCCCGCAGCCACCGAACACGTCAACCGATATGTGTTTGGCGAGTTCGTTTGCATAAATCGCACGTTTGTTATACGGATTGCAGTTCGATACGAACCACGCCACTTTCTTTGTTTTTTGAAGAGCGTAATTTTTTTCATGGACACGAGGCAGAGGTGAATTATTTTCCAGGAAGTATCCATAAGGAAACGGTACATCACTGTCCCAGCGGTAGTTTGCCGTCCAATTGAATACGTTAGCGTCACTTACAGGTGTATACGTGTTATGCACCGGGCATTCGGTGTATAATAAAATCCAAATCTTTAATACGATGAATGATAAAATAATAACACAGATGCAATATCAATAAAATTATATTGTCTATGCCCATAACTCGAAGTGCCACATGTAAGTAACATTTTTGCAAATGTTTTGAAATTTTTGAAATTTATGAAAAATGTTAATTTTTTTTAACTTTGTGCTGGTGAAATCTGTCGATGGGCATTTCCATACATACTTTACTTGTTTTTGAATTTTGTGGTGCAAGGATTTTTGAGTGAATAACTTATTTAAGAACTAAGCTAGAAAGTTTATGGCACCCTTAAGTTCCATTTTTGCAGAAAAATATTTCAAAATTGTCTATTTTAACTAGGTAAGGGATAAAATATCGTACTTCAAGAACCGTATAAGTTACTTAGATTTTCAATGAGAAGGAGCGTATTGCGACCTTTCAAACTGGGCTTGATGTAAATTCATATAAATTCATGTAAATGGCGATTTAGAGGTTGACAAAAAATAATTTCAGAAATGTTCATATTTTCGAACTTAAAAGTAATAATTGTCTTGTTCCATTCATATTTTATATATTTTTGAATTTGGTAGTGGTAGGATTTTTAAGCTAATTTCAAAACTAAAGAAATTCGTTCTGCCGAAGGCAAATGTGCTTTTGCTCGTGTATCAGAGAGAAACGAAGCATGCTACTATATATTTTTTTCACTGCACGAAATAAGATTAAATCATAATTCATATATGAGTTTTTAAAATTATGATTGACAAATAAAATATCTGTATCAAATACCTCTATATGATAATAGATCATATCATGATTACGACAAAACTCTTATGCAAAATACATCGAAAAAAGTTATATCAATAACATAGGTAAGCAGTGGCGTATTTACGGGGGGGGGGGGTCCAAGGGTACTGGGAACCAAAAAAAAAAAATTCTTACATATTTGCAGACCCCGATTTATGTAAGCACGCGCGGACATGGATAAAATATTCATATGAAATATAGTTTACAATTAGCCAAAGGTCGAACGATCAAAAACCCACCGCCACACGTAACTAAACTTTTCCTTGTATTGTATGTATTACCACTTTATAAAATACCCGTATTAGATAAACATCAATAATTCTCGAAACTGTCAAAACATTCTTATCGCAAGGAATTGACAACTCAAATCATTCTCCAATAAACTATTTCTATAGGACAGTATAGGTCACGTCCGTGAACTTGACCCACCCATTTTGGTGTAGCGACTCAAAATCTTCATCAATAGTTTGCGAGTTAATAGCGAGACTTTACGAGTTCACTTTCAGAATTTGCGAGTTAGCCGTTTTTTAGCTGCAAACAAAATAAGGATGGGTGGGCCAAGTTCACGTAGCCCACCCATGTCGCTCAAAAATTTCGAAATTTATACCAAAAGATGCGTCAACATTTATATAAAATACTAATTAATAGTAATAATAATATTATTTACAAGCCATTTTAGTGTATTGAACTGTTATGACAAAATAATATTATGGTTGTTCGTAGGTAGTGTTCGTGAATTTAATTATAATTATATAAAGAATATTTTTTTCAAACACGATATAATAGTATAGTACTAGCGAAAAACATCAAGTGTTTTTTATTTTTGTATTATAACTATTATAATACCCGCAAAATACCTGATGGTAAATACCAAATTTAAATTCTTATAAAGAATTGTGGAAATGAATTTGGTGATAAAAAAGATGACTCACAAATTTTAAAAGTGGACTCGCAAATTCTCGCAAATAACACGCTATCGTTTAATATAAATTTCGAAGTTATAGGACAACATGGGTGGGCCAACTTCACGGTCGAAAATCTGGATTTTCGGGTAAAGGGTCAACTCACAAATTCTCGCAAAAGTCGACACATCTTTTGGTATAAATTTCAACATTTTTGAGCGACATGGGTGGGCTACGTGAACTTGGCACACCCATCAATATTTCGCAAACGGCTTACTCGCAAATTCTGAACGTGTACTCGCAAATTCTCGCAAATACACGCTATCGTTTGATACAAATTTCGAAGTTACAGGATAACATGGGTGGGCCAACTTCACGGTCGAAAATTAGGATTTGTGGGTAAAGGGTCATCTCGCAAATGTTGACGCATCTTTTAGTATAAATTTCGAAATTTTTGAGCGACATGGGTGGGCTATGTGAACTTGGCCCACCCATTCTTATTTTGTTTGCAGCTAAAAAACAGCTAACTAGCAAATTCTGAAAGTGAACTCGCAAACTATTGGTGAAGATTTTGAGTCACTACACCAAAATGGGTGGGCCAACTTCACGAACTTGTATAGGTCGCTATTATTAATCTATTTGAATTTTTGTTTTGTTAAACAAGACAATTGTCGTAGAATCATTTACTTCATGTTTGTATTTCGTTACTGAACGACGGCGTCGGCTACGAGTGCGAACTGCATTAAATTTCTTCAATAAAATATATTAGATCTATTACGTATGTAAGTACCAATTAAATATATAATAAATAAGTAAACAATAATAATAGCTCATTGATCTGATGTGAGCCGTAAGAAATTTATCATTTTTAATAATAACATAAAACATTAATGTAATTTTTGGAGTCAACTGGCCGACAATTAGTATTCATTTAGAACCATGTTTACCTACGTAATATTTATTTTCTGTCCAGAGATTAGCAGAGTGATATGGTTGTCATAATGTCATATTTCTATAATTTAAACCTTTCATTATTTGTACGTGTTAACACGAAGTTGACAACATATTATTAAACTACTATCGAAATAATATTAATTGTCAACGTGTACTGAGAATAATTATTGATATACGGCTATCCGAGCTATGAGGCATACTTCAATATTCGTTTAACCTATATTATATACTGAACTTTTATATACAAAATCGTATTATTTATTCTTTAAAAATCTATCTGTACCTCCATCTGTACCCTGTGTCTCTGTGATGTGTATCGGTTCATAAATGTCTCTGATATAAAATGCATAGGTATTGCATAGAATCGTCTTGCAAATTGTCGAATGCAGTGATTTTTTTTTTTTAATAACCTTTTGTTTAAAATTAGTTAATATAGAATACCTATTTATTTTTAAATACAAGGGTCTCTCATTTGTGATAGGTGTAAATACAGATATGACAAAACCTAACATTTAATAATTAATGTGAATTTATGAACCAAATCGTCTACGTGTTCAATTATTTTATTACAATGTTCTTATCTAAATGTTTGATAATACACTTTAATATCAAAACTTTTAACTAACAGCACACCATTGTATCTAGTGAATGAAAATTAACTATGTCTTACGTTTAGACGTAAGACGGAAATAATAAACGCATGGGTAGTATCGTCTTAATACAAATTAAAACTAAACCCACCTTACCATATTATTTATCTATATATCTGTGGTATGGTCTCAATGACTGGAAACCGTAGAAAGAGAGTAAAAAAAATAATGAAACGTTCTGGTATTGAACCAGAAGTAACAACACTATTAACGTTAAATAAGCTAATATTTGCTAATATTTAAACTTTAAAATATTCAGTAAACGCGAAATCTAATAATTACATTGGACAGAATAATTGTTTTCTCGTTGACGAGGGCCACAATTTTCTTACCTGATTATGCGGCCTTCGGTACTCAGGGCGGCTGTAACTATGTCTGAAAAGCACAGCATCGACATCCGGACCCAGTGACTTGTTGTATGTCAACCAACATTGACTCACGGGACATCCAAAGAACTCGCCCTGGTCGGGTTTAAGAATCTCCCATATTTTGCCGATTCCGGTCTGGATTAAAATCTGTTTGTACGGTGTCTTCGAGTACCTGTAGTCTTTTGGAACGTAATACATTTGCTCTTTGATCCTGTCACCGTTGGGCAACTGTTCTGGCCACACCAATCTCGAATAAGTAAAATTGTTATCAGCACCTATATTTTTGACGAAATTTTATGTACGATGTCAAAAAAATTTGTACCATAAATTTAAAATTATTATTTGAACTTTAGGCTTTAGTGGTATCTTACAATACGAAATACTGACGATTGAGACGTGGTCATGCTGAAAAACAATTAACAAATACTTATTAGTATTTAAAACACAAAATTAAAATAGCTATATAAAGTATAATAATAGTAAATAGTAAAAATAATAATAAATTTTGTGATATCCATTATCCACGTATGGCATACAATACTACATTTAAATATTGATTGTGGTCAGTATTCTTTGTCGTAAATATTACGTTCCGTTGAGTTATGTCGTATAGTTTCTATATGTCTCTTTGAGTTGAATACATTACTTAAAATACACACCACAACAGGTAAATACACTTATTTTCTTTTTATTATTAGGTACCTACTGAATAGTTCTTCCTATTTAGTTCCCCACAGAACTATGTTAATAGGCAGTTGAATTTTTAACCATGCCATTGTAAGTATATTTTTATTTTTTTATGTCACGTGGTATAATGAGGCATAAATGCATAATGTATATTCGGCACAAAATACTCTATTGCTTTATTATTGATATTTACTGTAGATACAATAACCAGTTAGAATAAAAAACTTAAAATTCTAAAAAATATATAAGCACAATTTAGTCATACACTTACACTTATAACTTTTATTTAATATATTATTATATTTTACTATACGAATTCCATTTTCAAAATATTTAGTTTAATTTTAAGCTATTACCAATTTATATACGAACCTATTCACACCATTTTACGTTAAGTAGGTAAGTATTACCACAAAAGTTTATGATAGTATAATAAAATATAATAAATTATAGGTATAGTTAATAGTATACACTATAATTTGGTTATAATAACTAATAATATAATAAATGCTCTGTTTTTGGAAAAATGAATTCAAACCTACTAAATTACAAATATAGTAAAACAAATAACTATATCTAATATAATTATTATTTCTACATCCAACAAACCGAGCCTTCTGAGAGGTTGTCGGATAACTGTATCGTATACACACAGCTGAGGCACTCACTATATATAAAGCCCTATCCTATATAATAAGTACCACTTGCAAAATAATTAGTATATAATATTAACAGACTCCGTGAGCACTTTATCTAGCCTTAGTAATATTAATAACGATAATGTTATCGTTAGTAAAATAATAAACTTGACTAATAAATTTAACATAATTTTATCATGGATACCCGGGCACTGCGGAACAACTGGTAATGAAAGAGCCGACATACTTGCCAAGGAAAAAACAAACAATCCACATCAACAAACCCTCTGGAATATAAAATCGAACAAAGATATAAACAACTGATTTAAAAATAAATGGAAAAACAAATAGTTATAAATGGACTCTAAATTAAACGGAAAAAAAACAACAGTAAATTGGAATAACCCAATGTTTCTCAAAAGAAGAGACGAAGTAGTATATATCACCTCAGAATAAGTCATACACACAACACACATGCCCATCTCATGAAAAAATAGCCACCAAGAACATTTCATACATACGGATATCATACCTCGACCAAACACATCATTACATAATGTAGAGGTACGCAAGAGGCCTGACAAAAATACAACATACCTGAGCACTTCACGACGCACTGAGCCTCGACGAAGAATCCATCAAAAATATATTATTATTTACGAAAAATATTAAATTGTACAATTTAGTTTAAATTATTCAAGTAACTATGTAAAACAAGCCTAATAATAATAAAAAAAATATTTATACTTACATAATAAAATATTCTTAACGAATTATTTTTAAACGTACTGACATTTTTTTACTTTTGATTCCCCCCTCTAAAGTACCAACTAGATCCGATTTTCTACCAAGAAACAACGCCTAATATTAAATACTAATGTATTTTTGCGCTTCCAAAAGGTGGGCGACAAAATATTAAAAATACATCATTGTAAAATCAATAAATGCATCACTCCGCTCGGAATTAGAAATAAAAGTTTTTTTTATTATCACATGACACTCAAAAAATAGTAAAATCAAAGTATCTATTTGAAAATATGGGTCCTTAAGTATAATCAAAAGTTATAAGATTCAGAATTTGAAAAAATGCATAGTTATAAGATAAAATAGGTTTGAGCATTCTCGATGAATCATGTTGTTTAATAATTATAGCTGGATGTGTAGATGATAAGCTTTTGTATTAAAAGAATTATTACTTTGAATAACACTTACTTTCCAGAAAAAACCCATGATCACGGTCAAAAGTATACTTATCGTCACTAATATAAATATGAATTTTCTAATTTTGATTAGACGTTTAATGTGAAAAACCGGAGAGTTAATATCTCTAAAATCTTTAGTAATCTTCGCTATCATCTTACAATACTAATATTCAAATATTTAATATATGTAGAAAAATTATCGTTACATAATTACCAGTTTTGATACTTAAATTAATAAAACAACTAAACGTTAAACTATTGTAATCCACACAACTACGTGTATAACACTATGATATAATATATTATACTGTGAGCAATAATATTTAATAGCTGAGTAAAAAACTGTAGTTTCAATTGGAAAAACACCTGTAGTTATTATTTTTATTTATTTAGACAAGCTGTTGGGGATTGATTAAAATAAACAATTAATTAAAAATTACATTTAATAGTTCAATATTATTCTATGTACCTATATTTCACATAATGTATTTTATTTATATTATTTTGAATAGGCACGTGTAATGTTTTTTTATATTTTACGAGTATTGAAAAAATAATTAAGATAAATAATATCAGGTTAGGTTTCTAAAGTCATTATATTGTGGCTTTTGCCATGAATTTGTCTATTAACACAGTGGTTATTGAACTACAATTAGGTGTCATAAAGTAGGGCATCACATATTCACATGCAGGGTTTTTGTTGAAATATTAATTTAGAGATTTAAAACTATGTATGATTTTGCAACTTAAAAATGCTGAAAATTTGATTCAAAATTTAAATATCAATAATATTCCCACTCGATGCCCTAGACAATACTCAATTACTTTTAAATTTGATAATACAAATAATTCAACTATTAGCTCGTACTTACACTTAAATTAACATCACAAAATGGCTTCTACTGAATAAAAATTTGTAATAATGTTAGTCAAGAAAAACGTAATAATATTATATTATTAAATTCAAGTTTAATACAATCCATTACTCATTGACCCACTTGTAACCTACTGTACAGCAGAGCTATATCCACTTACCCGATTTTTATATATATTTTATATTTGATAATAACCAAAAAATATCTAAGTTTAAAAATCATAAGTGTTTACGGTTATTCGTTTTTGAATTACAACAAATAAGAAAACGCTACATGAGGTGAAAATCAAGTGAATACTGAATACCCAATATTATGTTGTAAAAATTTGAACTTCAAATGCTCATAAAAATTTAATTAAACTTTCTTATAGACATTTTTTCAATTTTTTCAAATTAGCTTTTATAAATAAAGTATAAACTCATCAATATATGCAGTGCTGGTGTCTGTACGTTCTTATTAAATGTAATATTCACATTCATTTCCGGTCACGCCAGCGAAGTCACCATAGTATTAAAGGTCCCCGCCGAGTTGAAAGACTAAATTGAAATTGAAAAATCCAGCAATCGTCGTCGGACCTAATGAAATCGAATAAAGCGCACGAAACGAAATCAAAACTACATTATGCGCCGACGACCCGGCGAAAGCTCTTTAATAGCCGGCAGAGGTCCGTTCAAATAGGCTATTATCCCTTTTCGCGTGGTGATATCTGTTAATTTCAACGCCATGCGTGCATTAATATAAATAAGTATATATATGGATGTCCATTGTCCACAATTGCTTTAATTGTAATTACGAGAGTTACCGAATTTCCATTAAGACACTTACACTCCAATTTTGAATAACGTGGAATAACGATCACGTGGATAACAGTATATTATTATATTATTATATTAATAATATAATGTACCAATATCCGTGTATTATATACAATATGCATAGGTACAGTAGAATACATTTATGACTTTATGACTAATGACTTTGAGAAGCATGATGGACAACAACATGTATAATATTATATAATCCGTTTGTTATACATGAAAAACGTATACGTTTAAATTATTTTTTTTACACAACAGGAAAATTTGATATTTTTTAAATAAGACACATAGAGTTTTCACAACGATTTGTATTCGTAAAGACCATGCCGATCAACAAGTAGTTTTTATACCCTCACAACTATATTATATTATGGCATAGAGTATACCAAACACTCGAGCGTCTGTAAAATGTTAAAAGAAATATATTTTTAAATTCCTGCAAATGCGTATTGTTCATATGTACAAGTGTATTCTGAATAAAAACTGCTGCAGAAGATAGATGATAGAATAATTTGTTGAAGTGTAGTATCTTCTTATGATTATCGGTGATAATTCTAATGGCGCGGAAATCAAAAGATAAAAAAAATCGACCGAAGACCATTTCCACAACTTACAAGAATCACCCCGCCTTAGAAAACCGACTAATCCACGTTTCTCTTTCGAGCCGTTTAACATGTCTACAATGTATATATTATGGACATCTGCAGGATAATTTAACAAGCTTTGCATAAATAATATTATATTACAACTGACAAAACAGAAATACGTGCCGATTGATATTTTAACACTTTCCCGATCACATGACGCAACACAAACTTGATTGTGGGAAGACAAATTTGAATTAAGCCCAATGTATAATGCAAAATAAATGTCAAACACCTAAATAGTAATCAACATATTTTTGAGGGACACTATTCTACGTTAGTCAGAACCTGCAAATGAGGGATATATAGAATGGTTTTTGGTAGGAGAAGAGTAATTAAATATTATTAAATATTAAGTACCTTTAGTACCTATTGTTACAGATTTAGAGAAAAATATTAATAGCACTAAAAGATAACCATGATCAAATTGGTAGTCGATTATTTTTATATTTTTAAATTATTACAAAGAATGAAAGAAACAATATAACAAATATTCATTGTATAATTATTAATTATACAATTTTTATTTAATCAATAATAATATATCAATTTCATTTTTTAATTTTTTTTTAGATTCTGAATAAAACGATTATACTGTTCTGAAATAAATTAAATTACTGTTTTTCCTACAAACGATAATGTGAATTCAGCAACAAAACATAAAACATTTTGAACGGGGAAAATTAGCATCTCTCAGTTTTTTTTCTTTAGACCTACAAATATTACAATATATTTTGCGAATAAAACTCAATACTAAAAACATAGTATATATATAAGACCTAAACATTTAATAGTAGATTAACAGAATTGTAAATATTATCTAATTAACGATACGGTTTATTTCAACGGTGAAACTGTTATCCTCTCTGAATAATACATCCACGCCTTTTTTTTCTCGATTTGTTTGGCAACATATTTTATATCTTTATCGTCTGTCTGATTATATGATAATATTCCTATGGTCCAAATAACAGCCAATAACAATCTATCAAAACTGTAACGAAATACTAATTATTATGTGAGCTAATAAATAATACGGTACCTAAAACCATATATAACTTAACGTACCTCATTAATTGTTGAGACCATAACATAATTAGGAGACATGAGGATCCTGGGAATCCCAAATTTGACAAAAATCTATCAAATTGTCGAGATTTCAATGAAGAATGATTTTCATTTATTAAATAATAATAAAAAATCTGTGGAAAATTGCTCAATTACTAAACTATTTAAGAATTAAAAATTCCGTACTAAATATTTTACTGCATATTTAATTTAAGTTTACTTTGTAGGTATAGACAATATTATATTTAAAAAATACAATATTTTTTTGATAGTATAACTTGTTTAAAATTTGGATAAATAACAGCCTTTAAATAAATACATTAGGTAAACAAGGGTTTTGTGATTATGTAACCCCACAACATAAAGAGGTTTAGAGGTACATCTTCAGAACTCAGTTCAGAGGATTTCCGAATGAAATTTAGTATTTAGTACGTACTAGGATACATCGAACTATATATATATATATATATATATCTATTATTTTCATTACATAAATATTAACTAATTTTAAATAATTTTAAAAGTAGTTTTAGGCTAATTAAAAAAGTTTCAACACTTTTTTTTTTACTTTTTAAACTATAAATATTTTAACTTCGGGAAAATCGTGAAAACCCCAAACTATAATGAATATTACAATTTTTTATATTATCTATTATTTATTTAAAAATTAACTAGATACCATAAAAGTTTAAAACTCAAATTTAAAATGTATTTTAATATTTTTAAGCCCTACTATAAAGTTAATATATATTATATATTTTGTATATTAATTTGAAAACTCATATTAGATTTATACTATAAAGCCATAAAGGTACTAAAGTACCTATATATTATAAGAATTGCATTATACTCAAACCAAATATAAATTCGAAAAATCATGAGATTTTAAGACATTATCCGTAACAAATAACCGTGTACTCGTATGTTAACTTTTTAAATATTTCATATCAATATTTTAAATATTTAATTTAAAAAAAAAAGTTAAGCAGGTACACTTACTTTGAATGTCTAAAATAATTTAAAGAAAAATAATTTAATACATACGTTTTATAATGTATTACTTAAGTATCATATAACTCCCAAACAGGATCATTCTACTAAAGCGAAGTACAACTGCATTTTAATTTAATTATATTAGAGGATAATACTAACCGACGCGCTTTAGTAGAACACGTCAACGAAGGACCTAAGCGAATCGGTATGACAATATTCTGGGAAATATCTCTCATTTACAGCAGTGACCAGCTGCTATAATTCTATCATTTACAGTATGTAACTACACGCAATATCATAAAAATAATTATAAAAACTACATTTTATTTATGAATTTTCATTTTATGTAACTTATTTTAAAAACTTAAGCTAGTTGTTATTAAACTTAAATCAATTTATCTAAAGAAAATATTCTAAGGAATGGTGAAAAAAATCGTATTTTCATATTTTATGCTCGTAATTTAGAACATGAATCTTTAATTCGATTCCCATTCAATATAACTACTGTTTGCATACTATCCAAATTTAAAACATTAAAATAAATAGTTAATGAATAAAAAAATAAAATTAGTATAATTCTCTAGCCTGAATATTGCTATTTATTTTTCACAATATAAGATAAAAATGTGTAATTTTTCATATTGCCACTAATTTTCTTTACTATCTTAAGTTAAATAACTCATAAGAAAAACAAAAAGTTTACATTGCTTGCAATTATGTTAATTGATACTATCTCTAAAACTTTTATAATTATAATTTATCCGAACGTACACCTATACATAAAAACATTAGAATACGTGCACGTTCTAGAAATGCAGTTATAATTACACAATACAAAATCCTACCTACCAATTATGTAAAGTGTGCCTAAATAGTATCATATTAATTTCAATTAAAACTTAGTGCAAATAATAAAAACACTTGAATTAAATTAAAGCAAGAACTAAATTATAACAATATTTTTCAAAAATCTGATTTTTATGTAAATGTTTAAAAATGTGCATAATACCCATCATGAAAAATACATTTATAAATAGGTATAAAATGTATTTCAATATAATAGTAGATCAGTAAATTATTTACTAGAACCTTAAAATTAAATTAAATAATATTCCTTCAATACGTAATATGTACACAATAACATTTATATAAACATATTTTACTTAAGGGGATTCGATACCGTGATTTTCTATTTTTATCTAACACACGTGCGACATAGTATTTTAGACGTGATTTTGCCAAACATTCCAATTGATCTATTGAAGCGATAAGAATTCTGAAAACAAATTTGAATTCGTCGTCAAGTCTACTTGCAATTGATTTTCCCAAATTTTTGATATTATCCCCCAAATTCCAGAAAACGTCATATTAAAAAGGAGTATTTAAACATTTTTGTATTTCAATTTTTTGGAAGCTAAAATCAAAAAATCAAAATTGTGGGAAAGTCGATTTCAAGTAGACTTGACGAAAAATTCAAATTTGTTTTCAGAATTCTTATCACTGATCAACTGATATATTTGACAAAGAATCCGTCTAAAATCCCATGTCGCGCGTGTGTTAGACAAAAACAGAATGATAAATGATAAATTTAAATTTACCTATCTAATTTAATTAAAATAGAAATCAAATAATTTACTTTACCGGTTTAAGTCCTGTTATCTCAGTAATATCAATTGCTAACATAATCATAAATGATATAATCCACATAGAACAATGCAAATAAAAGTGTATAATTTCAGCATGATATAATATGTTTAGATTCCACAAACATATCTCAGGAATTTCCTGCCAAAAACCAATAACTCCCTTTAACATAAATGTGCATATTTAATTACACGATCTCGAGTTATTGTACAAAAAAAAATGTTTATTGTTAATTAATAGCTATTACGTTTAAAATAGATGAAAGCAAGACAATTTTAGTAAATTTGAAATAACAATCAGGTAATCCACAGAAGTTGCCAATCCGTTCAATGGCAACTCCAACTATCGAAGGTAAATATAAATAACTAGATGCAAGTGTCCAGTTCACAATTATTCTAAAATAAATACCTAAAACAATAGAATTTTTTTAAATGTAGTTAGGCATAATATAGATTCACACGTAAATACACAATGTATCATAATAATTAATAGGTACCTAGGCTACACTACCTATATAAGAATTACGAATTGTTATAAAATATATTATACTAAACGTACACCATTATCATAATATTTACGATAAGATAAACAATAAAAACAACATTTGTATTTATTCAGTGGCGTAGCAAGGGAGAGGGGCTAAGGAGGCTATAGCTTTCTCCCCCCCCCCATACAAAGTGTTTGGCTGCGCCACTGTATACATGTATACGCATAACAAATAATATTGAAAAAATAATTTATGATAGGCACGAATTGTGAAATATCTAAAACAAAAAATAACTAGAGAAGATAAACTGTATAGTGGGTGTGTCGTGTATCATTGAATTGGTCACTGTAATGGATGTGTAAAATTTAATTTCAATGACAAATCATTATTGTACACAATGAAAATAATTCTGAGAAGAGTTGCTTCTGCCATCAGTCAATATGTCCATAACAAATAATTAACGATTTTGTAGAATTTTGTGAACATGTTAAAATCAAATCATCGTAAAAAATGTATATGGCTTTAACGCTAAATAATTGCCTAATTCATGTAGGATACAATTGTATTTCAAGCTTTTTTACTCGAGTCTTTACGGTTTGTTTGAATTAAAACAAAACCGATTTTGCCGAAAAATGATTAAATATGTGTAAATATTCTAATTTTTAATTTGTATTATCTTGTGTCAAATAAGTAAGTAGCAGTGTAGTACCTACTAGAAAATATCTGCTTTTAACATCCCTAAGTACAAACTAGTTAGTAGCTTTCTACCAAAAACTTCCCTCAAATTTAATGATCGGAGCATATTTTCTACTATAAAAATAGTGTCTTCAGAAAACACACCATTGTAAAACACTGAAACCAATACATGCATCGCTCCGCTAAGAATCTAAAAAATGAAACACTTAATGTAAAAGTAGTATTTATACACTATTTAAACTATTAGACACCTGCTACAGAACTTTTATAATTTATCACGAGTATTATAACACACGTGACACGTATTAAATAAACAGTAGGTAGATCCCAAATACGCATAAAATTAATTTATATAAGTGTGTACCTACATAAAATATTTCAACACGGTATAAAACTTTATGCTCTAATAATTTTAAACTATATTCCATAAATTGAAATAAGTAACAGAACTATTCGATGATTTAGAATAGTACATGCGAGTATATAATATCTAAAGACTAAATACCAGCTATACCTACCTATAGTTACATAGAAATATTAGAACTATTCATTATAATACAGCACTTTATAATAAATAATTAATTACACCACTTCCAAAAAAAAAAAGTTTACAACTTTCGTCTTATTAAATACTAGCTGACCCTGTGCACTTCGATACCTGTTAAAAATGCTAACTCTATATCGTTCAAACTTTGTTAAATTCGTTATTTTAATAATAGGTGGTTTAAACTTAAAAATGTTCGTCGATCGTCTTGAATCTCAAAATACTTGTGCAAGCACCACTTTAAAATGCGAATTTAGGAAAATGCTTTTTTAGAGCATATTTCATGGTGGTACGAAGGTCTTCCATGCAAATGGCAAGCCTCAAGTTGCTCAGTTATCATTGAGTCGGTCAGGACAAGTTCTATTGTATTATATTATATTATAGCCATTCCATCCGGCGTTGCCCGTGAGACGCCCTTGTTATTATGCGAGCAGTATACTGTCAGGTTATATTATTACTATATTTTTCAGACCTCGCGAGGTGCGTACGTAATTTCTAACTCTAAAGTTGCAAAATTATACCAAGTTATTTTTCGTTATTATTATTATTTATT
The DNA here is from genome assembly GCA_008086715.1 of Sitobion miscanthi. NCBI lineage: Eukaryota > Metazoa > Arthropoda > Insecta > Hemiptera > Aphididae > Sitobion > Sitobion miscanthi. The sequence continues at coordinate 15,591,650 of CM017802.1, forward strand.
ATTTATATTTACCGTCAATTTATCCCACCTTAATCTCCATTAAATATTTTTAACATATTTTTATGGTATTTTTGAAATATAAATACAAGCCTAAAATCATATTCAATCATAATAACAATTTTAATTTTTGTAATCAATAATAACCATATAATAAACAAAAATATATTATTATTAATATTATTTCTATTATTTCTATAAAAAATCTAAAATTTGCAATAAAAAAATCAAGGACCGCTTATCGAGATAAAATATAACCTATACGTAGATCCTTGGGATGGTGTAGCTTTCTGATGGTACAAGTGTACAACAATTTTAAAAATCAGTCATGTAGTTCCAGAGATTATCCCGAACAAACGAAAAAAATTCTTTCTTTTTATATTAGTATAGATTATTTATTAGGTATGTTATTCCGAAGAAAAAATACGAATAAATTCAATTCTTTCTTTAAAACTATTTATGTATATTGTACATTGTCAAAAAAATCATCCATGTGAACGCATATGTAACCTAATATAACATGTACGTTTAAGAAAGTTTTACAGTGAAAACGAAAGCACCTATCAACAAAAATTTGTCCCTTAAAATGTATTACAGTATTTTGTTGAAACCGTCTACTTTTACAAATCTTTTCATTTCATAACTTCCTGCCCCGTCGAGTGTTTCACATGAATCATCGAGTAGGTAGTTATATAATATTATATATTATAACTTATAAGGTATATAATATAAGAATATTGTATACAATAAACATTTTCACGGCGGTACACGATCTGTCACGTGTGTTATACACTCGCATACATTATAATTATATAGTATTAATTAAAATAATTTCGGCACCTAGTGTCCATGTTTATTTGAAAAATTATACATAATTATTATCTTTAATAATAATCCATCTTAAAAGATGGTCAACTATTTACAAATCATTAAAAGTCAATTCCCAATACAAAACAAAGATACCTATACGCTTATGTTTGATTATTTATATGAGATAAAGTGATGAATAATTACTCAGTTTCTAATTCAACAAATTGTATTATCTATATTGCTTTCTGCATTATGTAAAGTAATGTATGTATAGTTTGTTAAAAGTTATAATTAAAAATTTGAAACAGTTCCAAACTTTACAAAATTGTATCAATTAAATGTCTGTCTTTCTCATATACCTTATATACTAATAGACGGAGCATGGTGGAATTTCCCGAAGTGAACCCGAGTAACGTTGATCGTGTTGTTCCACACTTCTGAGCTTGTGCGTAGACCACGACAAATTGTGCATAGTTAAAAACAAAAACCGCATAAATACGTATATTATCAAATTATTATATTATAATTCATAAATATTTTCTAACTTACAAGTTACAAGAGAATTCAGCGAATTATAAACTAAACTTGTCTAGTTTCAATTTTAAACTTTGTGTTATAATATTGACTTATTGTAATAGGTAATACGTCACTGTAATAGAATTTGCGTCACCGCATCACCCATTTTCACCCACCGTATATGCTCCATTTATTAGTATAAGTTCTATGGTCTATCTTTCAAATTTAATTTTCCCTGAAGCGTTCCTATGTCTAGAGTCTAGACGCAACCAATAGCTAGTTTGTACCCTTAACATGGTAGCAAGCGCCCAGACGCAGAGTTACGGCGGTCGTGCTGTTCGACCGTCCACCGCCTGAAGATGCAGCAAGCGAAACCGTAGGTACCTATAGTATTTACGACATGTCCATTTTTCGGTTAAAGTAGGAACTATTTATAAAAAACCTTATTTTCAATTTTTAGCTGTAATTGTTGAACATTTTATACATTTTTAACTACAAAATAATTTCCAAATTTACGATATTTTCATGAATTATGTCAAACTTTGAACTTTAAATGCTTATAAAAAAAATATTGGTATAGATATTTTTCAACTGCTATCATAAAAACTTACGAGGAACCTTGTATTCAATTTTACCGATAGCATAGGTCCATTGGCTCCATAAACACCTATCTAAAAATCTAGTATATATATTAATATATTCTGTAGCAGAGCCCCTCACTTAAATGTGTTTGGAAAATTAGCTGGACTCCCATATATGAAAAATTCCTAAATACGCTACTGGTACTATGTAAAATACAAAATCTAATCAAGGAAAAATCAGGTAGGTGCTGATCAAATTACTGGAAATCCTAACATGAACGTTTTAATTTTTTTTTCTGTACCTACAAGTACATATATACGATAATTGCATGCAGCGCCATAATGGTAAGTACCTATATTATGCACACATTTTGAATTAAAAATTTCACAATTCAACTAAATAACAAGTTGCATCCGAGCAAAATGTACAGAAGTACAGAATACATTCATCTTAACGCTAAATGCTTACCTATGGATATAAAAAAACTATTAACTTTTTACCTTCATAGCTTCACAAAAATATTTAAATAGAAATATTATTCTACCTCAGGTTATGAAATTAAAAATGATGCGTTGCTATTTAGAACAGCATCGGGTTACCCTACAACAGTGGCGTGTAACATAGGGTCCAAGTGTTGCTCAGGCAACATCTTAAATATGGGTGGGTGGGTATTGATAGATGAAAAAATAGGTAATTTTATAGGCCGGTATTATGAGGGGTAGGTCTCCTAAAATTATTTGAGCAACACCAATTTTTTGTATGATACACGCCACTGCCTTACAGACAGAGTAAACAGATGATTGAAGCAACAACATTTTATTGGCGGCAAATTAGACGCAAATACGCAATTAAAAAAAACAATACATGCTATAATATATTATATACATAAGTGCAACTTTAAGTGTCTATGATTCTCCGTTATTTTTCATTCTCCAGATGCACCCATGAGAATTCAAGGTGCTATAGGGCAGAAATGTTTACAATTTCCAACTATATTTTCACTGCACGCCCACTTACATAATATTTTATATTATATATAAATACATAACATAAATATTTCAAAAAATATGTCATATCATAATATTGACAAGAGATAACAATTGACAATACTACAGGTTCGTAACCGTAGATCATATTATACTTGTATACGATCTAAGTTCGTAACACACAAGTGTGATTCGCAACTTACGAGAGCCAGATGGTATTAAATCATTATCGGACGGTAACGCAGTGTTGAAAGCGGCGAGGAAACGGCCGAAACGCAAGACGGACACGATCGAAACGTAAACGCCGACGATCACGGCAATCATTGCTATTGGTTTATAACAGTTGTTACCGCGTCTTCGGAAAACTGTCGTATCCATCGTCGTCAAACCGTGTTCGGGCTGAACCGGTCAAAAGTCTAAAATTAGATATTTGTACGTAATATTATATTATATTACGTAGTGCATAACGTAGTATATAACGTCGAGATGTATAAACAAGAGTAAAGTACCAAAGTATTGTATTATTAACTGATGTGTCGAAAATTAATTATTACAATTTATTATTGGTAGAAATGTAGGATTTAGGTAAGTATAATTTGTATTGGTAGTATTGGTACCTACCTACTGACTGCGCGTGCTGGCTATATTCCTGTCGTTACAACGGTTTTTCGAAATCGGCGTACGTAAGTAACGATAATCGCCAATTAATAATTAAACAGGTTTGGAACAATAATAACAGTTTTACTAATTAAGTGTTGACTTCTTGACTGTAAAATATAATTAATTGTACTATATTATTAACAATTTACAAATTTAAAACAATTATTACCTATCAGTTATCACATACAATTTTTGGACTGGCGAGTAACCACAGAATACCATATTATAAACCGTACTACATATTATGCTATAACGTCTAACAAACGACAATATTGACAAATGAATAAATGACAAATATGAAATAACTACAGACCAAGTTACAATGGTAACGGGTAATATTGAGATTTGAGATAATACTATAAATAGCAATCATCGTTCTGTGGCGGAGATAATATAGAACTGGTTCTTAATTTTTATCCCACTTAACTATATACCTATAAGCTACAGACTATAGGTCATAGATACTGATCTAGCCTGATGCAGAAATGCTTAAGTCACACACATGCGTATCACGAGTTGCTGACATACCTATTTAATTTGTCATGAAACCAAGTCTATGTTCGCGTCATGGAGGTAGACACGCAGTAAAAAATGCTTAGTCTTTACTGATGGACAATGAAAGTTAAATCACCTTGTGTGCTGCAGTTAAACTTCGGTCGTAGTGTGTTTCTAATTGAAGTTCTGGGGCTAAATCTCATTAGAAATTTGGATCAATTCATATTTTCAAGAAGTTTAAATGCTGTCAACAGTAATTTTATGTTCAAAAATATCAGAACAAATTTATTTTATACTTACGGATAACAATGTCCCTTCTATCTTGAACACACCGTTGAACAACTGCATTTGAGTGTACTTTTCTGTTAGGACTAGAATAAATATTTGAATGATATTGAACACGGTTTCCAGGGAGCGTGGCATACGTGAAACAGGGAATGGTAAACGCGTAGCGTATCCCGCCATAGTCTTGGAACCGTTTTCATAATATTGGTAACTATGGGTCTAACATTATGTTGGTGCGTGGAACCGTTTTCATGTTTTTCATAGGTTCAGATTTCAGATCATGGATAACCAAGAACCTAATCAGCTGATCGAATTTCGCTTCAATATTGTTCTATGTTACAATGTTAAAAAAAAGAGGGGCGTGCAGCTGACGCGCTGATACCGCGGTTACAGTGTAATCATTGTTGTGGGTCGCCACAATATCTATAATAATATTATCTATTTATCTGTATTTAAATATTTATTATTTAATATTTATGTTGATACTGACTTGATAGTTGATTGTTGACCGTTGTTAATTAATATTTAATATTCTCGTTAACGGTGTTTGGACCATTACGATAACATTATATTATTATTTTTACAACGAGGGATACTCAATGTCAATAGGTACCTGTTAACGTTTTAATTATCCGGACGCTGGTTCGCTGGTAGTTAGCGAACAACTCGAACAACGAACTTTGTCAACATGAACATCCAGAACACCCCAAACAACTTTAACAACAACTCCGATGATGATGAGGATGGGTAAAAATTTACCTATTTAATATTTATAATCACGGGTCGATTATTCAACTTTTCTGTTGTAAGAGTGCGTTTTATGGGTATCCAAACAAATGTTGTCTACTGAGCATTGCTAGTCATCCTAGCTGTTGGTTCTGTGTATTTTTTACTTAGAAAGTGAAATTACTCTCCTCCTGAACGCCTATGTAGTGACACCTGACGTGAGCGGTCTAAAGGCTTTGCTTTGTAGTTTGATGTTCAATTGTAAATATTTTATTTTTGAGTTTTAGTTTGGGAAAATGCATTAAACAAAATCAATACCTATATAATACCTCATTAATCATGATTAGCTTTAAATACTTAATCACTTAAATTTATTCTTGTCAACATTTAAAGTTTTGTTGTTAGATACCTGTTATTTTATTTATTTTATATGGCTATTTAACACCATGTTATCAACTTTTACAACTAACATTAGTTTTAAAATTTAAACTAGATTCTATAAATAATTGTACACTGTACAAAAGAATAATTCAAATTTCATATTATTGATTTATTTATGGTTTTAATAGTTTTTTTTGAGTGAGCCGGAATGGCCAAACTCTTAACATAACAACAAAAATTAATAAGTAATATTGTATTGAATATAATTCAAATCTTTATTATAGTCCTAACAGGCAAGTATACTCAAATGCAGTTGTTCAACAGCGTGTTCAAGATAGAAGGGACATTATTATCCGTAAGTATAAAATAAATTTGTTCTGAAATTTTTGAACTTAAAATTACTGTTGACAGCATTTAAACTTCTTGAAAATATAAATTGATCCATATTTCTAATGACATTTAGCCCCAGAACTTCAATTAGAAACACACTACGATCGAAGTTTAACTGCAGCACACAAGGTGATTTAACTTTCATTGTCCATCAGTAAAAACTAAGCATTTCTTAAAGCAAAAAATTATCTTAAGCTTGATTTTATTGAATACTAATTATGCTAATAATACTAATATTATTAGCACAAAAATTTATCAAATAGTGCTTAAGAAAACATGATACCCGCATGTGTTATTTCCGTCTTACAAATACATAACATAGCAAATGTTACGCTCAGCAGAACACTTGTAGCTAAAATTGTAAATTGTTTGTGCATCTGAAAATACTCATAACTCGCTTTAAAATTAAAATATAATAAAAAGCCCATGGGGTTGCCTAGATAATAATCTTACCTTTAGATTTTATGTGGGGTCAATTCACTCTAATTTTTAAACCAACAGAGCTACACAGTACATGTATTCTGCTGGGTGTAAAATTTACTATATTACGCACTTATAAGACGGATACAACACATACAGATATCATGTCCTCTTAATAAACTCAACAAAAACAAATGTTAAATTGAAATCTGCCAAGTCATCATCTTAAAACAGCACCAGTATATATTCACACCATAGACCTAGTAGACGGAGCATATTAAGATAGTGGGGTTAGATAGTGCGGTCCTTAGCAATTTGTGTTACAGACTTACAGTGAGATAATATATATATTATATACAGTTACACACAGTTTATTGTATCATCTATATAGTGTTCATGTGACTTGTAATTCGGTAACAACCGAACAGCGTAAGTCACATCTGACCACTGAAACTACATTCATACTCCGTGTACTAGCATAAGATCTATGATTCACACAGACCATATAATTCTGGAAATTGTGTAAAACATTTATTTTTCCTGATGAAATTATCCAATATTATCAAATATAAATTCTAAAATACTTCATTCTGTGACATTTTTTTCAGAAATTTTATCTGCAATCCAAACTCCTGATAAACTATTGATTTATTATTTTTACTTATATAATATTCTTTCTTATTATTAACATATTCACTATGTACTGTGTACAACATAAATTTAGCATTCTACATCATTCACAAGTGATGAATGAATCCAATTATTGGATTCATGTACCTTGTTATTCAATGTAATATAACTTGGGTCATGTTACGATTGATATATAAGTTTCTTGTTAGTGTCTCCTATAAGTTTAATTTCCAATGTACATTTAAGTCGTAAATACATACATTTTTTCAGTCTTCAAATTTTTTTTTAAAAACCTAATTTTTCCGGCATGAGGACAAGTATATACCGACCTCCAATGTGATATATTGACCGTGTTAATGTAAAAAAACTTACTTACGGTGGAAATGTATTTTAGTTTATTGAGTAGCCATACATTTAAGTATTCTAATAAACAATTGATTTAATCTTATACATTTGTAAAAATGTTCAGTTGAATATTTTTATAACTTATTGCAATTCTTTTAGTATTTGGGAGATGGACTTCATGAAGCTACTGGACGCACAGTATATGAAGAAGGCATTATTCATTCATTACCAATTATTTTTTTGAATCTAAATCTGATGCCTGGACAAATTTTGCCTATTATAGCTCGTTCTTCAGATGTTAAACTAATATTGAAATATGCCATATTCCGTAATCGTTCATTTGGAGTTTGCTACAAACTGTAAAACATATATAATTAGTTATTCATTTATAAATAATAATATAAAATCTTTATTTTTATTAGTAATGAAAATAAGCGTACATTTGGAACAATTGCCGAGGTTTATGAACATTCTGTAGAAATTGAAACTTCTCAGTCATTTCAAATTAAAGCTATGGGCCATCAACGGTTTGAAATTGTACAAGTCAGTAAATTTCCTGAAAGGTAACTGATAATTCTAAATTATTCAAAAAAACTTGATTGATTTTGTATATATTATGTATGTGCTTACAAACCACAATTGAAGGTATTATAAAATATAATGTAAAGATTTATATATATTTTAATGGAGATACTTAAATAGTAGGTATAACAGATAAGAAAGTAAATAGTATTATTTACTCAGTTTATTAAATACTAAAATTATGTTACCAGTAATACCAATAATTACAGTTCAGCTAAAATTATTATTCTTTATACCTAAAGAATATTGTTAGTATACTCCGTTCCACGAGAGAGTGCGACCAAAACGTGTTCATTTTCGCGCATCCCCACCACATTCCTGTCAATTTTGCATACCGTCGATATTTGTCGAACGACGTTGTTACTGGTGTACCTAATCATGTTTATTATTATTACATGTCTTATGGTAGTTTTAATAAAAAAAATAATAGTCAAAATAAATTATACTTATTTCATAAAAATAACTTCTATACTGATATATTATATTATGATGGTTAGTCGAGGTTAATATTTGTGGTGTGTTACTTGGACAGCTGTTTACAGAAATCAGACGCCAAATAGTGGGGGAAATTTGGCCTCGCGACGTCAGAGCTAATTCATTTTGATGTCCGTGGCGGTTGCACTTTCTCGTGGAACTGAGTATAGTTTAGTACATGATCCAGTCCTAAATTTCATAGTCGTGAATCATTTAAATACTGAAATGAATATAATTTAAAAAATAGACAATTGAGACTGTAATTAAATATTAATTGCTAATTTTTAATTGATTAATAATTAATGATTAACAGATTATATAATTTATTTTTTTCATTTTTGAAAAAATGTATTTAAATATATTTATAATTTGGTCAAAAAAAATATTAGGGGACAGAGGCTAAAAATGACTTGCACATAACATCACTATAAAAAATCAATTGACTAATACAAAATGGTTACATTTTTACTTGGGTCAGATTATCTATGTGATTATAATTTATCTTTTTCTTTCTAGTCATGAACAATCACTTGCTTTGGCTAAAATCAAAATCATACCAGATATTACATTAACTCATCCGTATAATACATTGTGTTTACATCCAAAGAAACGTAATACAAGTCATGGTGAAATGTAAGAAGTGTATACAATATTTAATAAAATAGAAATAATTTAAAATTAACATATTAATATTTAGTATGCATATTATGTTTATGTTAGGTGCCGTAAAAGAGACATGTGGCAAACTCAGTGGCCAGATTGGGTTTATAAACAGTTTGATGTTTATGAATTGGCATCTCGTCTTTCCAAAAAAGTTAAAATGTTGTGTAAGGCTAAATGTTTGAATAATTTTTTAATTTTTAAATATGTTATGATATAATATATTATAAATTATAATATATAGTAGTGTTGTAACACTTATATTCAATTTTAAAATAATTATTTAATTATATTTAAAAAGCACACAATGTGACTGAATCAAATTGCATGTAAATTACATCGAGGCTTGTTATGTACCATAAAAAAATGTTAGATCAAATTTACAACTGACATTCAATCATTTTTGTGTATTATTATATTTTAAAGATAAAGATGTAAAAATCTCAGATGACCCTTGTTTGTTGTCATTCCAAGTGACAAGACTTGGTATATTCAGTCAAGAACAAGTAAGTGAGTTGCTTGGTATCGAGTCAACAAACTTACGACTTCAATACGAACTGCAATATTGGAATAAAACTGTAAGAAATGTTGGGAATTAAAGTAAGAACAATGGCTTATCGCTTTTTTTATTATAGCAATCAATGCAAAAATTCTTGTGTGCTCGACCTGGCTGTAGTGCTCCAGTGTGCAATATGAGTAATGTGTTTCCAATGTCTCCTGAAGGACCACAGGGTACTTATTGTAACTTTTGGGGAATAATCCATGAAATGATAACTGTAACCGAACTGGACGATGATATAGACGTGATATCAATAGGAAATCCGTCAACTGAATGCTGCTGGTTCCCCGGGTATATTAAAACATTTTTTTTTTTGTTATTAGTCATTAGTGTTGTAATTAATTTCTCTGCAGATATACATGGACAATAATTTTGTGCTCTAACTGTCAAAGCCATTTGGGATGGAGGTATTTGGCTGATGAAAATTTGACACTAACGCCAAGATTATTCTATGGATTATCTATACGCGCCATAACATCTATTAAAGACTACTTAGTACCAGACAGAGAAAGACTTGAGGAAATCAATGATGGAGAAATGTTAGTAACATTTTAAATTTTCTTTATTCTCATTACAATTATTTCATACAAGTCCAAAGTATGTAAATGAGTCATAAATATATATGATGTTTGCTGCTATACATACAATTAAAAATATAATTCAAGAATGTTTGGTTTGTAAAAGTAAAATTTAGTTAAAGTTTTAAATATTTTACCCATTTATTGAATCTTATGAAGTTTTAAATTATTATTTTATTATTTATTTCATTATTATCATTTTTATATACTCAATTATATAAGTAAAAAAAAAAATACTTTTGAAAACTAATAAAATTAAGATTTTTTCTATAAATAATATTATTTATCCATTAAACATTTGTATTGCTTTAATATATTTTTTAATTACTTAAATTATTAAAATATACCTATTGATAGTACAGAATTCATACTACTATCTACTTATGCCCAAACAAAAGTCTACTCAAACCAATATGGACATACGGTCTACAGTTATCAGATAATGCGTAAAAATCAAACACAAACAGAATTCAAGCATTTCAAAATAGTGCATTAAGGAAGTTAACAAATGCTCCTCCCTACGTCTCAATTTTTTTCTACGTTCAAACCTAAAACTAAAAACATTAAGTGATGAATCTAAATATTTCTATAAAAGATTCCACAACCACCTAAATACTCATTTGAATCCCCTTATCAAAAATTTTACTTCGTTACAATACTTGGAAATCTCCCAACACGCCTAAAGCACAAATGGTGTCGTGAATTTACAAAATAAATATATATATATATATATATATAACAAAAATCGTTAAGTTTATAATAATTAAGTAACCATAGGAAGTGTCATCAATGGTTAGATCCTTTCATCAAAATAATCGTTACCTGTTGGCTGTCATATTTGTTACTTTTAGCCTATATTCTTTTTGTATCTAATGATACAGATTGTGTATTGGTTGTAAAAAAAAAATTTAAAAAACATACTGTGTTACCAATTACTAATTAGTAAAATTACTTTAATAGCAAAAATATCATAAAATATACAAACAGGTCCATTTGCCTCCAAAAATAAGATACCATTTTCCTTAAAAAAATTATTTTAGACAAATTAATAATTATGCCAATATTTTAGTATTGTGTAGGAACCGATTATAAAAGTAGAGTAACAGTCAATAACATCGTAACATCATACATTTGATTAAGCCTAATTAAAATGTGCATAAGTTTTTCATATTGTGTGTATATCAGTTATCACTTGACACTCATCACCGATTATCATTATTAGATCTAGATGCTTACTGTACGTGGATTAAATATTGACTATCCTGTGTTTTATAGTTATTGTATGTATATTATATATATTAAAAATGAAACAAGCTATCCCATATCTGTTTAAAACGATGTAGCTATGTCACGTGTTATATACACATACTAAAATATTATTTATTTATTAATTATTTAAAATAATGTACCTACCTGACTACATTATATTTTAATGTCGACAGCTCAACTGTGATGATCTAAAGGATTAAGGAAGATTTTATCTATACTTTATTGTATTAGGTTATTAAAATAAATTATGTACTATATTACAATAATTTAACTTTGGTTTAATTCAATAAAAATACAATGATTGTACAAAAATAAATCTAAAAACTGTACAAAATATTATAATAGAATAGTTCAAAATTTACAACAAAATATTTTCATTGATAATAATAATAACCATATTGCTGATGGATTGGGGCAATTCTAAATTGTCTGGCTATATTAATAACCGAATCAAATACTAATGTTTTAGCATTTGAATTAAATGCATAATCTATGTGGCCGAATTTATTATGAGGAATCATTATTGTTTGGTAGACGTTTGGCAGAACCGAGATCAGCTTGTGTATAGTCTGAAAAAAGAATAACAAAACAATTAGTTTTAATTAGTAGTTTAATTTACACTTAAACCATTGATTAAATATACTTAAAGCAAGGATTTTAATAACCGAATTAAATTTGTTATTCTATAGGTATTTAGGTAGGTACCTAGTACATGTGCTCTAATGTAATATTATTGTAGGTACTTTTTATGAAATTAGGATTATTATTTACAATCTATGAAAGTCATTGTAGCGTTGAGTTTTTCAATTTATGATTCGATATGCAACAATGAGGTAAGTACCCATTGAATGAGACGACGTTATATCATCGGTGATAATACAAATATTATACATCATATTTTAATTCCAACGGTTATTGACTTATTCCAGACAAATTAACGTCTTCCGTGTATTTGAAATTCAAATGTTGAACATTGTTTATACATTTTATTATTGTACTGTTTTATTTTTTTACGCTTTAGATAATGTAATTCTATGCACCTACCTACCGCGGCAACTTATAAAGAAACTTATTAAGGAACTTACAAAGATGATTATTTTTTTTTAATTCCTTTCGGCTATACCACCTAATTCCAATCCAAGAGCAGGACAATAGAGCACTAGCCTCACCAGACAAATAGCGTCTATGGCGATATTAGTTATACTGTTTTATAGTAACAATATACATAATATGTTATTAATTTATTATGTTCATCAAATTCGACTTTAAGCTGGTCACCATACAATTATGGCATTTAAAAATTATAAATTTTAATAAAGATTAATATTTAACAGATACTTACACCACTGTCTACGACTCTATCGTTCTTACTGTAGTACAATACAACGGGTGACGTGACTTTCCGTAGATCGTACTCCGGCGGTTTGGGTTGTCCATATTTTTGCAAATTCTTTTTATGTCCTAAATCGTAATGTTGAAATTTATCTGTAAAATCACAACGATCTAAAGTTAATACCACGAGACAATTTGCATTATTATTTATAGATTTTCCGAGAGATTTTCTGAAAATTAAAATGTTAACGATATTTACAAATAGTTGAAGAAAAAAATTAATTAAATCTTATCGTCATTATTGCATTAAATGATTTAACTTTAATTCTATCAAAAACAACTTTGCAGTAGAAAACCATAAAAAAGTAGAAAAACTGGCCAAAAAAGCAAAAATAACCAAAAAAACTGGAAATAAGCATTTTTTTGAAAAATCTATAAAAAAAAAGCACTTTCAAATTTCATAATTGAACGTGTCGTAACACGACATACACTTCCATAGCACTCTGCTACATTTTAAGTCAATCCATAAAAATAAGCAAATGCTTTAAGTCCCGAGCCCTGAACTTATAATATTTAAATGGAAATTATAAAAACAAACATAGACCGATAATTTTACCAAGCTGCAAAAAAATCAGGTTCTTAAAATTCCAGTTATTTTATGTGGAAATTAATCAAAATTAAATTTACTCCATATTGGTCCTTTAAACTTTTTATTTTATTTTTGAAACTGAACCAATATTTACCCTAGATACATCCTCACGCCCACACAGGACACAGGTGTCTAGCTCGAGGTAGTAAAACAGTATTATTATAATATTATATCTAATTTTCCGCTATATCTAATCATTGCAGTACTGCAGTAGGACAAAAATGAAGGTCTTTATTGATTTACTTTAAGCGATTCAAGTATAAAACGTACTTATTTTAAATGAAGAATGTCAAAACTAAGTAGGTAACTTTATTTTGTGGAGAAAATATTTGAATGTTGATACTAAAATTAAATGTCATAAGCATAACACTTCACTGTTCACAGATAGGTAGTGCACGAAAAACCAAATCTGTTTTTGCTCTAAATTTTTCCTAAGCTGCTATATAGTTTACCTGCAGTTTGATTGACGGTAAGTTAGTGAAAAATATAAATGAATAATACATAATATGATTATCATATTATATACTTACGGGCTTTGATCATTTGAAGTAAATGGTCCATACTGTTCAACGATATGCCCGCCCTCGAGTAAGTCAATTTAAAATCCAGGTCCATCTGAAATTACATAAAACCATAAAGTAATGCATAAAATGTAAATGGCTGATATATGCCGCTCTAATAATGGTGAATAAGTTACTCGCCTTGTTAACCTATAGTTACCTACCGCAATAAATGCTATATCAAATCGATTTCATACTAGCATGTCTTATGTATCTATTACCTACCTACCTAATAATGTAATATGCATAGTTGTATGCTACGGCTATGTACTATGGAATCTATATAGTATACCCTAGGGTATACAAGTTAAAACTTTTTGAAAATATTGTTTTAATATAATTTGATGAAGTTTTTTACTTTTTTGAATGTCACCATACATTTTTAATTTCATATTCCAAAACAGAATATTATTCAAAGTATTCTAATCTACAAAGATCAAATTTCGGACTAGTAGTTCATTAATAATTATAACTAGATCACGGATTTTTATTCTTTAAAAACCAACCAAATATGCGAAAAAATCCAAGATATCCAAAAAATCTTAAATATGTTTAAATATAATATGCACTAAAAAGTTAGAATATGCATGAACAAATTAGCAAAAAAGATATTTTTGAATATTTAGTTAAAATTATGGAACGCTGTTATAAATACTTTTCTTTAAAATATCTGTGTTTTGTAGGTAGTTTTAATTTATTAGAAAAAAATAAGACCAGTGGCGTAGACAAGGAGGGAGTGGGGGTCAGATCCCCCATTGGATTTTTATTACCTTGGTAAACATTTTTGAGAGGGTGAGAGATTTTCCAATTTTCTCCTCCCATTTAGCTAGGACGTTTTCTTTTTTTGATTCCCCCCCCCCTTCAGAAATCATGTCTACGCCACTGGTGTAGACACTTAAGTAGATCAACTTGTATAACCTAAAAATGTCCAATATTACTTATAACTTATTACTATTGTAGGTTTTCAAGACCGTACCTGGGACTTGGGAGATTAAGTGTTCACATCCCTCGATTTATGTAAACTTGGAAATTTAAATTTAGTTTTAGTTTTAATTTTTTTTCATAATATTTCAGCTTTAACTTTGAAACCATCCCCGGAAATTTATCCTGAGTACAACTTTGTAGCCTACAAGTTGTAGGTACCAATTAATTTTTTTAAGTTTCCTACCCACCTAATTATTTATATAGCTTCCTTACTTATTGCCGATTATAAATTCATCATTATAAAATTGTATTATAATTGCTATTTTACGATGTACCTAGCTCATATAACATAATATGAGTACTGTTTTTTTATCTTATTTCAGAAATTTTCTCACATATTTTGCCTTTAATGAATAAAACCAAACTGCCCGCCATCATATTGTTGTCTTTTAATTGACATCCAATATTCTGATATATTTGTGCAGTATAAACTAGTATACATCTATGCCTTATTAGAATAATAAGGCATACTAAAATGGGTAGCATACAGCACTAACTGATGAAAGGTAGAAGCATACAATAAGACGTGTGCGTGCCAATAAGTCAAATTGCCCATTTAACAGTCGTTGGACGTTGGACTGTCTTATGTAACAAAAAAAAAATATCCTATGTGGTTGTTTTCATCGTCAAAATATTACATTTTTCGTAATTTTTTCTCATATTAAAATTATTATTCGTAAAAAATAGAAAAGCCAATACCTATAAGTATGCTGAAATGAATACAGAACAGAGACGGTTTTGTTGTTCCCCGAGAAGTAATTATTTAGACTTATTCTATTTGATTTTACCCGCCTATAAAGTGTCCAAATAAGATACAAATATAAAATTACACAAAGTTTGAGTGTCGTCCGCAAAATTTTACGACTTTCGAAATACTTACAGTAGAGTTTCCAGAAGTGTCGAATCCGAAAAATTCAGACACCAAAGTTACACACGCATTTAAGAAAATTGATTTCTTATTACAGAACAGCGATATAGAGTTCATTGTCCATTGGTTCCTTGAAAACAATTCGTGATTCTTGATGTTTCGTGATATTGCCTGCAACAATGGCGTGTAGGTATTGAAATTATTAATTTATCATTCAAACTTTTAAAACGTCAGTTTAATATTATTATCTCCGTGTGTATCGACCTTAAGTAAGTACTAAATATTAGTGGTTGGTATAGATTTAACATTAGATGGGTGTAATTTATTGTATGCATAACATCAATTTGTAATAAATTCGAGTGTAAAACGTAGGTACCGCCGTAAGCCCGTAGAATGTAGATCATAAAATAAATATTTTTCGACCATGATTCTTTACAAAGTTCATATTTTTCTAAATTATATTACATATCTACCTACTCTAACTATATTCATACAGCAATTTGAATATTATAGCTGAACAATTTCATCACGTCATTATTTTTCATACAAAATACAATTTACTCTTAGCTGTTTAATAAATAGCACGTCTATTGTATTCTGCACTTATAAGTTATGTTAAACGACAATTCTGCTGACAAATATCCACGGTTAGAACCATTGGCGTAGGTGCAATATGGTAAAAGACACTCTACACGTCAGTGACTCTCGTTAAAATATCATTGTATTAAAAGAATTTCCACTGTTGTAGCCTTTATAATACTGTATGCGTATAATGTGCCACTGCTGCAGAGTCGGAGACGTAAAAAATGGACACCAGCTAAAATGACTAACCAAGTAAAATTCTCCAAATTGTATGCCTATCCGTAACAGTAGAGATCTGATGTTGGTGAACGCCAAGAACGGGGCCAGATGATAGCTGACAATGATCTTGTCGTTGTACTCGGGTCTTGCGGACGCGGTGGCCAGCAAAATGGCACTGCTCAAGGAGTACGTCACCATGTACATTTTATCGTACTCCGTATTGTTGCACACGTAATCCATCATGGCCGGAACATCGTAATACGCCCATTCGTCAATGCTGCAAAAAAAAAATGGATATCTATACTATTATGATTATGCAGATATTATACAGTCGAGTCGCTATAAAACGAAAACTATAACGACTCGAATGACGTGTTTCTTGCATAGATAATATAAGATATATTCTAGATATATTCTTATATTATCGATGGTTTCTTGCCCCTCGAATGTTCGCACAAGTCATATCTGAGGTAAGTATATTATTCTATACAACTCGAAAAATACACAAGTAGAATTTATATTAATCCTCCTTGAGATTTGAGTTATTGAATATAATTTTTATGAGATATCTATAATTTTATAATATCGAGTTTTAGTTAAAGGTTGGCTGTAGAGCGATTTAGGTCTTAGGTCCACAGATCGCTGCAGTGGTCTATTAGGGATTTTTCCTCGAGATCTTTGAACAATATATACATCAGGGGTCGTGTGGGGACACGGCGATGACCGTTTATGTGTTATAATATAATTTTAGTCTTGGCATAATTAAAATTGAATTTGAAAGTATCACATCCGAAAAAGTGAAACACGATTCTGAAACAGTCGCAATAGATAATTCGTACATCGTATTATCAAAAAGTAGTTACTATATAACTGTATGCCTGTATACAGTATATTATATAAGTAGGTATATAACAAGAAACGAGTAAATTACTATCAAATATATAATTAACTAGGTACCTAATTACAATACTTATACTACTGAAACTAATCTATATGTACTAGCCAGACATTTAGTTACATTTTTCAGCTATTAAATATTTCTATTAGACCCTGCATTCATGCAATAGTACTCAGTATAATGTATGTACAACGGTCGCCTGCTGACGTGGGTACTATAAATAAACTATATACGTAAAACAAATTTTATTTTAAATACTCGTTATCATTCTAAGCGCGTTATTCAATTTTTAACTCAATTTCTGGAACGTTCAGGGTCATTCGAAAGATTGATAGGAGCGAAACCCAATCATCGAACCAGAGGCTACTCCGTGGTCCTTAATCCGCGGTCACTACTAATGATACGTATTAAATATTATTATATGTTATGAAATCATAACCCGCACTTTGATGGTATAATCATAATCGTTAATAATTATTGTCCGTACAGCGGCTGTCGGCTGAATATTGTATTATACCTACACAAAAACCTGACACGTGCAGAATTTAAGCACACACTGTACACTAAACTGGTATAAGTGTATAACCATACTGCAAAGTAAAATGTATACCACTATAATTAACTATAATGATGTAGTGTGTACCGTACAACCGTAAAGATGGTATGTTGATATTACGATGGTATATGGACTGTCGGTATAGCTGTTGCCCGGCAGACATTCCGAAAATAACAGTATCTAACGGTAGGTCATGCGTAAATCCGAGAACCGGTTTTATGCCAAAAAAAAGGACTTGCCCTGGTGGATTGGCACAACGTATAGTTTTTATACTTACTATATTACACAGCCACACAGGCGATTCGCTATATTATTATTAGAGTTATAATATTATGTATAGGTGCAGTCAAAATCTGCAGCAACATGTAATACAATCGTCAACCAAAGAGCATACAATAATCAAAACACTTTTTGAGCTTTTTGGCCAACACACTTGATTCTCTAAATATAAATCTCTATAAGCGTGGAATAATCATGCAACAATACGACCGATTATATGATAAACGATTGTTATAAAATCATTTAAAATCAAAATAATTTAAATTGGCACACAACACAACAATATTAATTTCACGTATATCGATTTGGAGTCCAGTCGAATGCAATGCAATCGAATATAGGTAAGTGTAGAGTTACGATTCGAATGGAAGTTTCGCCACATTATTGAATTTCCGTTGATAACATGTTTTCGTTAGTAATTTATAATTATTATATATATATATTTTTAAATTTACCTAAATTTCCAATACTCCGGATCAGATACATTGAGATGTGTGTGTTTCTTAGAATATATGTTACCTCTAAAGTCGCCCAACCAGACGTCGTAACCACTGTTGAGTAAAATTGAGGCTGCGAAAACCAAGACGGAATTATTTTAGATATTTTACGAAGCACAATATTATTACCAGACTACTTCTAGTGTGACCTACGTAAATCATGATCTCCGTCTCTCAGTAACCATTGGTCGGATGCTCCCATAAGTGCATGGAGAAGCAAAAATGGAGGACCGCCTTGGCCTTTGATGTGAAATAAGTTAATTATATATCCATCTTCGGTTATTACTGAATGCTTACTATACGACTGATGGCCATGATTTTCAATGAGTTGACCCTAAAAAAAATACTGACGATATTATTATTTATAGATTCCTGTAGTAGTGCCTACATTTAAAATGATTTATAACGAACGCACTATATTATGTAGAACACAGTTGCGTAGCCAGAATTGTAAACAAAATTTCTACCAGAAGGAGTGCTTTGATTTCAAAATATAGTTTCTTATCTTTTATCAAATTGGATCAAGATTGACTTTGTAGAGGTTACCTTTCGATTTTATCAATAGCTTTTTAACGCCGCGGGAAAAATCACCAAAATACCCTATTGCTAAGCTATATTTTTTCTAACGCTTTGTTTACCACCATAGAAACGAATACAATTTATAAATATTCGCTAAACATTTGAAAAAGGAATGAATTTATAATTATTCAATTAATTATTGAACATAAACATAATTTATGAATCTAATTTCAAATTATATAATATTATTTATTAAACATACTACATATATAAATATATATATTGCTACGTATAATTACTAATTGTTACATTGATCCTCCGCTCAGAACCGTTTTTTATTGAATGCAATAATTGCATTCAAATCAAAATACTGTAATAGTATACTATTGTATACACTATCCTGTCCGCGAGGAAAGGGGGACGATGGAAAAACTTCCAACACCGCTGACATACTCCACACCACTGCACTTACCCGATTTTTTAAATTTGTAATTTAAATCTTATTTTTGTTTGATAATAATAATGATTAAAAATCTTAATATATTCTCATTATTTTCACGTAAACCGTTAAAATGTATCTCTTATTTTATTCTTTGGATTTAGTGGCACAGTGTTGGTGCGTTCAGGGGTTTGCAGAAAGTATGACATCACAATAGAGCATTTGTGCTTCGCTCTTTTTAGTACTTTTAAATTATAAGACATATTTGTGACTACACAATAATATTTTATTCGTGATATCTACGGAAATATAGTTATTGATTCAGTTAATAGTATTGATAAATCAAGATATATTTAGTTCAGATATGAGAGATTGTATCGCCACGATAATATGTTTTTTATACAAACTGATGACCGATGAACAGAAATTATAATATTTATAAAATCAATGGTATTAATTATCGCGTTTAACCTACTGTGAAATTAAGAGTGTAAACAAAATAAAATATATATCTTTGCGTTTCAAATTTTTGTGACATATAGTTATAATTTATAATATAATATACATAGGTCATGTATATATTAAATTAAAAGTTGACACTCATTTACTATAGTATCGTTTATGGCAATATTTTTTTAACATAATAAAACAACGTTTTATAAAAAAAATTATATTTTTTTCTATTGTTTAAATCATTGAAGTTTCTTAAGATTTACTTTTTAAAATGACAATGACATCATATATTTTTCATTTTATAGGTATTCCGCAGCAGAATATTTTTCTGTAAATTTCAATGTATAAAAAACAAATTTCGAACGAGATGTATAATTTTTATTAGTTATAGATGATAACTTGTAAGTTGTAAGTATCTAAAGTTTATATGAGTGGTAAGGAGTGTGCTCAAAAAAATTTTGGTCCACTCCACTTATCTAAATTTAAAATGTTTACTTACAAATCATAATTAATTCTACCTACATGCTCGTTCAAAATTCGGTTTTTATGCATTGAAATTATCAGAAAATATTTATCTTCGTAAAGAAATATTCAAAATATACGTCGCATGCTGTCATTTAAAAATAATAAAAAAAAAATTTTTAAAAAATGATAGCAAAAATATATTTATCTTTTTCTGAAATGTTATCTCGTTATGACTTCGAATCAAGTAGAAAACGAGTGTTCTATTCGCGTTTAAAATAATTATATTGTCTATCAACACTCACTGTACTTAAAAAACCGTCGGCGCATCCTCGTACAATCAATGAGCAAAATGTCAAAATACCCGCGACAACCGCACCGGCCGACGGACATGGCACCATCGCACGTGCAACGCTAACGCGGGTAACTAACGTACTCGGACGAAAACGCTATATCTACATAACTATGGCTAAACTTGCGCCATTATTCAGCTGTATGACCGTAATCGGGAGCGATTTCCAGAAGCGGATCTTAGACCATCATGTGTTTGGTTGTTAGCCGTTATAGGTCTTTATATTTCCCATGGTGGGGGTCGTTTCAAATTTATCGTCCGCAGCCATAATAATATGTTAGCCCCTTCCTCCGTGCCGCGAGTGTCGTGAATTATCCAAAATATTTTATCATAATATTATTGTTGTTAATATGATATATCAGATTATTGTTATAGCCATTGGCGCAAATAGGGGGAGGCTTGGGGGGACTTAGTCCCCCCAAATGTCGGTCAAGTCCCCTCCAGTTCAAAATCTAGTAATTAGTACTAATTTTTATATTCTGTGGTACTAAGCAATATAACCTACGGGGAGGGGGGCTTGAGTCCTCCAAAAAATGTAGTCAGTTTGCGCCTATGGTTATAGCTATACACTAACGGTTTTCTGGTTATAATCAGCGTGCTTGAATCGGGGAAAAAATAGAAGTGGGATGCAAAAGTGCAATGATATTTAAATGTCTTGTTAATTAGGATATATTTAGAAAGGGTATGCATAAATATTTTTTTTTTTTTTAAAAGAAGAGGGGCACTTCTCCCACCCCCTCAAGTACTGGTTATAATATTATGTAATTATGTAATTATATATTCCTACTTTCATTAAGCGGCCAACTATATAATATTAGAGTACCTGTATAATGTAAGGGCATTATAATATACTATACTATAGGTACCTATATAAACCAGAATATTAATACCTGCTGTATTATGTACCATATATATTATACATACTGGTTAATATCATAATTCAAAATTCATCTTTGTTTTTTCTTTTTATAACTTTTTACTTTTTAATTTGCTTTATACAGGTCAGTACTAAAGTGGGCTGAAGTAACCAACATTTTCCGCCAAATTAAAATTTGAATGACAGATTTTATATAAATTTAAGATATAATTTATCTAAAAAATGTATTTGATATCCATCTTAACTATTCATAAGTATTTTATGACAAAAGACTAAAATAGTTGGATAAAAACCTCAATGATACACTTCTAAAAACGTATGTAAGTTATAGAATGTTTCAAATTAAAGAAATGCTGCATAACACGAAGAAAAACCAATTAAAAATAAAATAAACAATTTGAATTTGCCTGATTTCTTCAAAAACCTGTTTATTCCTGGCTGGTCAAAGCCAAACACATTTATGTAACTTAGCCTTGGGTATAGCCACGAGAGGGCCTCGTTATAGTGGTAAATCCAGTGTTCAATTTTTGATTTTTGTTTTTTACTAAGACCTAAGTTGTCTTACCACTAAAACATTAGACTACAAGAACGTGCAACAAATATCTATAATTTTCCATTTTTCGGAAAAAATATCAAGTATAGTAGTACGTTTACTTTACTCCTTGTATGCTTTTATCAAATATACATACTGGTAAATTGTAACTTTTTTTTGTTCGATTGAAGTCAATATATTATATTAATAATAATTAATTCATCATTGCAATAATATTTTCACGTGAGTGCCTACCAACTTTTATTTGTACGTTCATGTCTGATTCCATTAACTCCTTTACGCTGAAATATTAAACACTATTTAATCATGTTTTGACAACCACAAAAATATTTTTTAAATCAATAAATAATATTATTGTGAATTTTCACAGTGGAAGGTAATGCAATCAATAGATGAATATTATTATTTATCTTTTTACACTAATAAGTATAATACCAATAAACTAATTTATTAGTTTTTGTTATTTTACAACAGTAAACTATATATTAAGCTATATTATGTTATTATGGCCTTATTACAGTTTCTCCCTCGCGTACCTGTCGGCTGTCGTAAGTATTATCAGTATAATCAACTTCAAATGTAAGATTCACAAACAAGTCAGTGAACTATTAGCTTTTGTCGAAAACCTATAGCATTAATTAATTTTTGTCTTTAAATTTTACCAATTTGCATAACCTAACCAGTCAAACAAAATAACGTAATTTGTTCAAATCGGACGGTTTATACAACATAATATCATAAAAGGATTTCAGGTTATTATTACATATTATAAATGTTTAAGACAATAAACATCTTTTTTTTATTATTTAAGGAAATACTTACAATCTGTAACGTATAAACTAAAAATGTACAATGTCAATATGGCACCTAAATAAAACATTTTAAGTGCAGATTTAATTAGTTATCCATGGTGACTTAACCTTGTATAGTGTGAATAGTGTGACTAGACGACAGACGTCCACATTAGTAAGGATTATCCCGTTTTCCGCTTTATCCCGCATTCACAAAAATGGAAAATTTAAATTTGTATGAAAATATATTTTTTACTGCGTAAGGATTTAGTTATACAATCAAAACCATTCCTGTAGTGACTACTATCGTCATTCAATCATAAATTATTTTAATTATATTATAACTACCTACTAAGTAGTATTAAACTGTTATTTTTTTACTATTTTCCTATTTATAAATACTAATTTTACATAAAATTAACTGGCGTGGTAATTGAGTAGTAAGCTTTTTATAGTTTTTTATAAATTTAATTATCCAATAGATTGGCAATTATTAAAAACTTTTAGAACGTGTCCTCCTTTTTGTCAGGAAAATTGTAGTTACTAACATGTGTTCTAACCTTCTAAAATGCGGATATAGCAACTCTGATAATATGTTATAAATAGTTCCCTCGAAATGAGTTGTATATATATTTATATTATTATATAATGGTACTTACAATACTTACATAGGTACAAAAATGTACAATGTGAATCGTAAAAGGTAACTAGGTAGGTAGTAGGAATTGATATTTAAGTTGCATTAAATAGTTTGTCAAAGCGAGAAGTAACATTTTCATAATGCCCTATTCGTATGAGTTTTACATCTAGCAGTTCAACCTTGATGGTATTAATATTATTTAGCTCGAATAGTTAGCTTTTAAAATTGAACAATTAAACAAAAGATACGTTATAATATATAATTGGATAAACAATATACCTAATTATGTGGTATTTTTATTTATTACACGTAAGTCTATACTTGAATTAGCATAGACTCTTCGATAATAATTATGAATAGAATGTAGACTACACAAAATCTATTTAGTAAAATGTTTCATATAAACCAATATTCTACAGCATATTAACCCTTATAAAATTAGCAGCACAACTATGACAGACACATATGCAATACACCCAACAAACTTGTTGGATATTGTTGGATTACCCCCAGACTTTGTTGGACTTTATTTTTGTCGGTAGAGCTTTCGACACTTTTGTGCTGCCGCCTATACTCTAACAGCACAACTTATCGTTGGCAAAATTCCACCCTTATAAAAAATGTCCAGCTTGATTTTTTGGACACTGTTTGATCACTCTGAAAATTTGTTGGACATTATTTTTGCCAATAGAGCTTTTGAAACTTTTGTGCTGCCAACAACACAACTTTACGCTAGCAAAATTTCACCCTTACAAAAAAATGTCTAGCTTGATTTATAAAACACTGTTGGACCACTCTGATAATTTGTTGGACATTATTATTGCCGGTAGAGCTTTTGAAACTTTTTTGTTGCTGACAGAGATTATGCTTTATGTGAAGATAATTTTTTTTCCAAAGTCAAACCAGTATTAACACTGTTTGAACAATATTTAATAATTTTAAAAGTATTATTGTTCACTGTTTTTTTAATCAATAAATTAATAATTGTCTAAAATTGAATAAGAATAGCTTTATTTAAACATAAATACCACCTCGGTTATTTAATAAAAAAATAATTAAATAATATTACTTGAAGGAGTTGATTAAGATATAATATTATGTAGTTATACAATTAAAAATGAGAATTGTATCTTAATAAATTAACAAGTTATAAAAAAAAGGTATATGACTACTTAATTCCGAATAAAATATAAAATATGTGGTGTTACACTAATGTTCTTGATACTAAGATAAAATAAGTAAATATTATAATGATAATAGAGTTAAAATATTTTCAAAATTGTATAATGTATAGCAAATAAAAATATAAACATTCAGTAAAATTGTCATGTATCTGCAGTTATTCGTTTTTGAATAACAATAAAATAACGAAACAGCTACATGAGAAATCGAGTGAATATCCAACACTGTGAAAATGTGAACTTCAAACGCTCGTATAAATTTAATTTGACTTTCTTTGAGACAATTTTTTTTTATAAAGGTAGACAATCTTATAAGGAATCTTGTATTATATTTTAAAATCTTAGATTTAAAAAAGAAAAATTTTTATGAATTCTTAACTCAAAATAATTTGCTAATTTTCGTGATTTTTCGGTATTTTCTCAAAATTTGAACTTTAAATTCTTATAAATAAAAACTGTGACTAAGGATTTTTAAAATTTTCAAAAGTCATTGTAACAATATAGTAGGAACCTTGTATTAATTTTCAAGCTTTTTACCCAATAAATAAAGTTTTATTGTCATTCATAGAAAAAAAGACTTATAAAATTGGAAACAGAAAATGTTCCTAAACAGTTTAAAACATATCAAAATATTTCGAAAATTTTATCATGTATAGAAAATGCAAATATAAACAATCAGTGAAAATTGCATGTATATACGTTCATTTTTTTTAGAGTTACACAAAAACTAAAATCGATTTTACGTAAAAATTCCCGGTTTTCCTTAATTTTTATGTCGTTTTCCCAGCGTTTTTGAAAAATATTGAGAATTTTAATTTTGACCTACCCAATGTATCAACAATATTCACTTTCCCATCGAACAAGATACTGAAGTTGGAAATCGAAGAATTATTTCAACTACTTATCGTGTACACAGACACAAAAACACAATAAAAACACACACACATTGTAAAATCAATGCATTCATCGTTCCACTCAGAATCTATAAGCCAGGCTACAGTACAAGGGTAATTATTATAGGTGTCAATTGTACCTACCCAGTTTAAGTCCAGCTCATGATAAAACAAATAGTACAATAATTTTTAATGTGCCCGGCGTTAAATACTGCAAACACTTCATATTAACTGCCTTTTAATACATTGAAATTAAATTAATGGCCGGTTGTGCAAGACCGACACTGCCTACCACACTGCCTGACCACGACCTACCTCATCATTGACTAATTCACTGTAATGGACGTGTTAAATGTTAATTCAATGATAAATCATAATACGATTATATAGGTATGGGGAAAAACGACTTAGAGCGAAGACGGCCTAAAGACATGATATCAGCCTAAATATGTTAAATATGTTCGCAATAATTAACGATTTTAACGAATTTCATAAAAACAATTTAATTAAAACGATAAAAAAAATAATGTGGGTATGGAAACTTTTAAGAAAATAATTTTATAATTTTATAATTCTTATAAGGATATTTAAGGGGTAATGAGGGGCCTCACTGCGACGACTTTTTTTTGTCAAAAACTACTGTTTCTTATTCCAACGATACGTATCGACGATTATCACGTTTTTCATTCTGAAAAAATAATCGGATTGTCTGTAATATATACGAGGGAAAAAATCGAGATAGATTTTTAATTTTTGTAATTTAATTTGCAATACAAATTCTAAATAATTCTAAAAAAATCAGAATTTCCAACTTAAATATTTAATTAACTATACACAATTTTAAAAATGTGCCTCGATCAATCCCTGCTACATGTTGTGGAAAAAAAGAATATTTTTTCAGAATGCAAATCTACTTTTTTTATGACTGTATATTTATGTTAACAACATGGTACCTATACCTAATTCAATATAACAGTGCATTAACAATATTTTAAATCATAGGTTAATGTATTCATTCATATAAATTTATTAATAGGTATATCATTATATCAATATGTTTTGTGACTTGTGAACAAAATATTTTATTCTTAGTTCGAATATTAAGTATTTCAATTTACTAACAAGAATACAAGACTATTAAGATTAAGGCTGTTGAAAGCTGGTCGTTTTTTCGTGCGTTCAGACCAATAAGCGAACCTAAATATACTTCCAGAAGTCCAATTTTAATTTTGAAAAAATATTAGAATTTCTTCGCTTTTTGTCTGTGTTTTATAGAAGGTGAATTTTAAAAAAAAAAACGAAAATTAATTTGTTACTAGATATACGTAACTTAGAAAAAAGATTGAGGAATTCAAATATGTTTTCTAAATTAAAATTGGACTTTCGGTACTGGGTGAATATTTTTTCCGCTTTTTGGGACTTTTGTGGCACATGTGATTTGAAAATATAGTGATGTGTGACTGCGCGTATGTACGTTTCTGATTTTGAAAAATCTTAGCAGTAGTGTATCTTTAATTACAAAAAGCGTTCGGGAAATTCACACACACTAATGATCAGTCACTACACTTACAATCACACAGCACTAACGATGGATAATTTATAGAATATTTACTGAATCCGACCCCTTAAAAATGGTTCACTTTCAACAGTCTTAACTTTTAATTTGTATCAAACATATAATATAATATAAAACAAGCCAAAAAAGAAAAATTTTAAAACATTTCGGGGGAGCACGTGCCCCCTCCCTCTTGGCCAAGAAAATATTACGGCACATATCATCATATTCAAGTATATTCTGTTATCGATGTGTTAGGACGTTATATGATTTTATTCCTCGTTTCATTGATATCAGTTGAATATTTATTATATCAATATTAAAAATGTTTTTAATTGTAGGTAATTAGTAAATAGTAATGGAGCATTGTATAATACTATAGATTATATAAACGAATTTCAACAATTCTGTGATTGTACAGCATTTACACATCATACATATTTTGTCTATTTGATTAAATATATAATCGGTTTTTAATATTAATGTTTTTATACTCATTCAATTTTGACACATTTAACTATTTAAGTAATTTAGATTCTTCAATAATTTATGCGACATATTACTATGGCGAAACAATTTTTTCAAACAAATTTCTCATACGGATTTAACAACTGTTGCTTATTTTAATTAATAAAAAAGTCATTTATTTCAAATCCGATCAATTGAGAAATGTTTACACAAGTTATGTATAAATTATTATACTATACATACAAAAAAAAAAGAAAACATTTACATACTGCTATGAATTATAATACTACAATATATAATATTATATAATACTCGTTTAACATAATAATTAATTATTGATAGGTTTAGGCGTGTAGCCAATTGCATGTGACGACATATTAAATAAAGCTGTTATAACCATTTGATGTGCAAGTACCCTATTTTAATTTAAAAACTATTACACTTTATTTAGTTTTGGTTCTTATATTAATTAATTTATACTACTGTATAGATAATAACTTGTAATATTTTTCTATGGTGTTTTTATTTATTACTCACACATTTTAGGGTTTTGTGATAGTGTGAGTCACGTCTAATATTTAAAATATTATACCATACATTATACGTATTTTATGAGATATTAGGTATATAGATACCGTAAATCCATAACAACAAAATAATATAAACTTTATTTGTTTATCGTAAGTTGTGACCCGCGCGTCAGACCATTGGGACTTAAATCTTTTCATTTCACTCGTCGTAGACATAACTGTGTTTCATTTTTAGTATTTTCCGATAAGAAAGTCCTCATGATGAAAAAATCGAAATGCTCAGCATTCAGGTAAAACGATAATTTATATTATATTATATATATATAAAAAAAAAACACTTCAAATCAGGATAATAACGAGTACCTATAGACATTAAAATCATTAAATTATATCTTGACTACATCTACAATTTTCGACATATAGTAGACAGCAGTATTGAATAAAATATCAGTGAAAGGTAAAAATGTACATCTCATTTGTAAAACTATACAGAGTGATTCGCCAATCACACTCAACCTTGTTTATACTTAATAATGCATTTGAAATTCGAATGAGTCGTATTTGAGTTATTCGACTTTGTGTAATACGGATAGTATAGATCCATGATAGTGGGTTTGTAAGTTATGGGGGTTATGGTAATTTGAACATTTTAGGGAGGTCTTAGCTCCTAGAAGTTATTCATACTCCCCTCTTTAATCTTTTAACTCGTATAATATAAATTAGAAATTAATATATAATAATAATCCACATTGCAAATGACGCGCACTATTTAATGTCAATGCAAAGATATAACAACAATATAAATAACTTTATAATATATATGGCATCTTGTCATTTTTAATTGTTTAATGTTCTATAAAGTGTCTTATTTTATATTTTGTTTTCAAGTTATATATTGGTATATTTCATTGCGGATAACTCTAATTAGTTTAATTACAGGCCCTATTCAGACAAAAAACTTGGTAAATTACAATTCATCTGACTTTAAATTTGTTAAAAAAAACTTCAGACAAGTCATGAACACTTTGAACGTCATAGTAATAAATTATAATAAAAGAAAAATGAAACTAGAGTAAAAATAAATATCTTGTTATTTATTATTCTTATAGTAAAAATAGGCAATTAATAATGTGAGGGTGGGGTCAAATAGTTTTATTTGGGTAGGTACTTATTAGAAAAATGAAAATCCGAAAATGTATGGAAGAGTTTCAGCCTCCACCGCCAAAAAAAACAAAATTATTGATCTAGTTACGCCTGATGGATGGTGAATCACTCTGTACATCATACATGACATTAATAATTTTATGTAATGCACTTGTTCAACACGCGACATTGTTGTTGCATATCAGTGTCAACTTCATAAGAGATGGTTGTATTTCATCACGACCACACGTTAAGTACTACTCATTATTCGTTTAAAAAGCATACCTTTTTTTTCATAAGAAAATTTTATTTTAAGTTATTTACAATATATACTATGTACACATACACTGAGTAAATATTATGTAAGCTACAATGTAAATGGAACGGTGAAAAAAACGTGAAGGCGTTTTACATTATAAACGCCTGAAGAAAAATAATGCCTACATAGGTACCTAATAATTATCGTTAATTCTGTGATGCAAAATAGTGTGAACAGAATTGTATCAAATATGAGAATGTTCAAGTTTAAAAATATATACAAAATTAAAACTTTTTTGCAAATTAAAACAGATATCGGTCATACTTTTAATAATCAATGTAAATTTGTATTTATGCCATTTCAATGAAATAATAAATTTTAATCTCAATTAGACAGCAGCAGACGCAAATGCAGGGGAGGAGGGGGGGCTAAGGGGCTTTACCCTGCCATAAGAAATGCTATATATTTTATATTTATATATTATATAATAAAAAAATTCATACGACTAAAATCCATTTATTTAAAATATAAATAAAATTGTTAGTATATTGTTATCAAATCGTATCTATAGTGTTATACAAGGTAGTACAACAAACATTCTCAACCTCTTTTTTTACTTCAATAATGCAGTTATTCAAAATCTACTTTTGGAACTATTAAATATATTTGTGTATATGTGTGTGTGTATACATATCTACTATAAACGCGTGCGTGTTATTGTATTTGTAAGTGCAATTATATTCTATGAAAAACAAAAAACGCCTAAAAATGCTCATTGAATTTATTGTGGTAATATCAAGGGTAAGGCAATTTTCTAAAACGCGTTTTTATACCGTTTCAGTTTACAGTGTTGTTTCTTGAACTCTGTTTGCATGTTCACCACCTTTGTTCATCTTTCGAGCTCTTATGTAAAGGTTTAAGAGTATAAAGTAAATTGTTTTTTTAAATTCATGTGCACATTTTACATTTAATAATTTAATTACAATTATGCCAAACATATAAAAATATAATTTTTTTAAATTCGAAGAGTATATTTCCAAATTCTTGATTTTTGTACTACTTAAAGAGTGTCCTGTGGAGATGATAATATAAACTTCTGTTTTTCAAATGAGAACTCCCCTTTTTTAATTTTAATTATTTAGTATATCATTTTTCTTAAAATATTGACGAATCAGAATCACAATTTTAACGAGTAGTTTTTGAGGTCTTTGTGTATGTGTTAAGTATAATATGACAATATGTTTGAAGGATATTGGGGCTATGGTGATTTGAAAATTGTGGTGTTTAATATTTTTAAATCAGCATAGCTCCAGCCTCCAATAAGCCTAATTTGTAAATGTGGTTTTTAGAAAATTGTTAATTGTAAAAATATTTATTTAAGACATATTATGTATAGTTTGTTATTTAAAATTTTTTGTAATCTCATTATTATCGTTAACAACTGCATTATTAGAAAAGAAAAAAAGAGGCGAGCATACTTGGTGAATCACATTGTGTATTGTGTACTAAAATGTTTTTGAAAAAATGTAACCTCTCCCACCATCATTACAGATTTCTAGATTCGAGCCTGGACAGCCGGTTCTAAAGACTAAAGAAATCAGCATTTTTAATGAATTATGTTCATGAGATGCAAAACCAAAACCACAATTGTCTCTTCCAGATTAGGTACCTATAAGCATATAACGCATTGTTATAATAATTTACTTAATTTATAATATAAAATATTATTATTAATATTATCATAAACGGATAAAAATAATAAAATATTTAAAACATAAGTATACATATAATTCAGCATATATTTTTAAAAAAACAATCGTAAAGAAATATCATAGACAAATAGGTACTTCGATGTAAAATTTAACAGAACCACCAAGTTTAAAGTTATACTTCATTACTCATTAGATGCTGTAAATATGTGTAGGTACATCGCTAAATAGTTGAAAATATATATTTTATTCAAACATTCCTTATTAATTTTTTTTTTACATATATAATAAGACGATCCAAGCCTATGTAGCCTATCTACATCAGTAGGATAAAAAGACCGGTTCTGGGCCCTGAGCCACCTGAGCCACCTGAGCCGCCTGGCTCAGGTAAAATATACGTCACTACGTAGCGAATCGGGCGGCGGCTCAGGCGGCTCAGGTGGCTCAGGGCCCAGAACCGCTCTTTTTATCCTACTTACATTTACAGAATTTTTGAAAATGTTAACTTAAGGGTGGTTAGATATTATAACTACTAAACAGCGATACAATTGATATTAATTGCCCATCTTTTATTTTTCACCAGTTACCTATATATTATACGCCGAACTTTAATCAAAAATAATAATAATACGCTCTTGATTGGGAGATTAAATATATTTAATTTATAACAATCACAACATTTATATTCCATCACAATTAACTACCCGAACCAGATTATATAATCCTTACTACGTGCTATGAACTAAGATAAATCTTAGTTCATGCTACGTGCACTTATAATATTACGAACTATTGGTATAAATAGTATAATAAATAATAATAAAAAATACGGATTGTTTAATTTTTTTTAAATGTTTAGGTATACGAGCGTATTAAGTATTAACCTATGGTAATATACTAATATCCATTGATTATAATCGATTACCTAAGTATGTATAATCAATGGTGACACGGGGATATGAGTACCTAATACCTATATTAGTTGTTCGTATAAAAAAATTATTTATTTATTTGGATACGAATATTACCTAAATATTCTCGCCTATAGAATTTAAGTCGGCAATGTATCACACAACCGAAATCTAAATCCATAGGCGCAACTAAAGATATTTTCAAATTGTATCAGCAGCAAATATGATTAAAAAACTGGAGGGGTACGTATAAAACCGGGAGGCTTAACCCCCTGAGGCCTTTTCTAAGGGGCCTATGTCTAATATAGGTATAGAGTACCTACTGACGATTTTTTCGAACTCAACTAACTTAATAGTTAATATTTTTAAACTAATCATCGATAATCGTTGAGTTTAGACTTTAAACTTTTGAAAGATTAGAAATAATAATTCAGTTTACGTTGTACGCAAATAGTTTCAGTAAACTGTGTTATTGATTTTTTAAACGGTACGTAGGTAATCCGACACTAAACGTTGGGTCTTTAGCCCGTTTAGCGTAGGTATCATTGTTAAGACGTCCTTGAATATTGCACTTAGAAGAACATAACACGCAGCATGTGTTGTATTCTGCGATTTTTTTTTAACATTTTAAACAATACCTATATGTAAATATATATTTCCTACGAAGGGAAACAATTGTAAATTGCGGCTCGGTATTTTTCAGGTACAAATTTCTGTGTAGTAAATTGCGCCCAATAGAATTATTATTTTTATGATGGTAATTTAGCGACTCAATGCACGTTTTTACCTACATTTCATCGCCGCTTTGTTTCACCCAAAGACAACTCACGTTTTGATTTTGAAAATGTATATAAGTATGGTCGATTATAACGTAATTTCTGTCTAAATCCAGTAAGTATAATATCCATGTTTCACCGTTAACTATTTCACACGCAAACGGCTTACTAAAATATTACCTATACGGCTATACGTAAAGTCGTTGTATACGCGTAAAAGCGTTAAAATCGCTAATAGCCTAATATCATAACGATTATAGCGGTAAACGTGCGGCTTATCCACCAATAAATTAAATATGAACAACAGTATTTTTAAAATACACATAATAAGTAACAAGGAATTCAAGGTCACTTAGATACTATGCGCGCAATTTACTATACCCATTTTACAAACCAAAACAATCTACAAGCGCCCTAAATGTGAAATGTAAAAGCGAGCCGAACGCAATATACCAAGAAAAAAATAATATTATTTTAAGTTTAATAATAAACGATGATTGTATTTTTATTGATTTATATAAAATCGTCGGGCCAAAGCCCTTAAACAAAAAAAGAAAAACATTACATAATATGAATTAGCACAATATGAAAAGATAAGTGATAATAATACAAGTAAAAATAATTTAAATAACAACACTCTTACGTTTCTACAAGTTTGCTTAATAAACCAGGTGTCCACCGTATAAATCATGGCTAGGTAAATATAACTATATAGTTTATTATACCATTATAAATCACCTAGACACCGGTAGCGGGCCGTTGCCCCTTTGTAGCATATAGGTACACAAACGTCGTCGTCGACACGAGGTCGCGTGTGGACAATATTATATAGGTATATAATATAATAAGAATTGAGTACCTACATAGAAATATTTTATCGATCGGCGTTCTGCCAATCCACGTGGTCAGTATATCCGGATACCTGTGATGGTTACGTAATAACCTCGCTCAAATCCGTTTTAGCATATTATTATTTAATATTCATTTTATAGTATAGGACTATTATGATTTATAGGTATGATATACTGCATAGATATGAGTATTAGACTTTGAGAGTTGAGAAGGGATCGAACCTTTCGATAATTTCCAAAATACCCACTGTAAAATGTGTTGCGTGAGTATAATCTTTTGGTTAGTGACATAAAAAATGAGAATACTCAAAAATATATTAACTGTACAGACAACACAATTTTTTCCCCATCATGAAACTGTTTATTATCAACGAAAAAACTAATTCCTCATACGAATCTTTATTCGTATGAGGAATTAGTTTTTTAGTTTTATATCCCTATAATTAATGATCGGATATTTTTATTGTTTGCAATTTTCACCGAAAATATAATGATATTTTTAACCAAAACCAATTATTTATCAATTTGGAAAATTAAAAGACAATAACGTAGATTTACGATTACGTTACATTTCAAACGTATTTATCGTATTTGAACACCCACACCACGCTAATACAACACGTGTGTGCGCGCGCACTTACAATGTTTATACAGAAAAATATTATGTACCAGTGATGCCCAACCCGTGGAAGCCGCCAATTTATAAGTTAAAATAAAAATATACAATTATTGCCAAGATATTTAAATTTTCTTCTTTCCGTATTATTATTAAATGTTTTTTTGTATTATTGGTATATACCTCCCACAGTCCCACGAACGTAACATTTTACTATTCTAGAACAACGAAGAGAAAATAAAGGTTGGGCACCACTGTTCTAGACGTTTGTATTGGTTACCGAGACGATATATAAAAATAAATGCCAGTGTACGACCTGATGGCATGTCTACCTAACTGCGTTTCACGTAGACTTTCTTGAAATTTCAGATGGACTTGATGGTGTGTCTTGATTTTATCCTGGGAGTGATGATGCAAGTGTTCAACCCACAAACAGACCGTAAGTACATTGACCGGCCCTAACACCTAACCGTGTGTGCATATATTA
The DNA here is from genome assembly GCA_008086715.1 of Sitobion miscanthi. NCBI lineage: Eukaryota > Metazoa > Arthropoda > Insecta > Hemiptera > Aphididae > Sitobion > Sitobion miscanthi. The sequence goes on from CM017802.1 coordinate 15,626,884, forward strand.
GGTATAAAAAACATAAGTTAAGAGTTATGACTATAATGTACTGTGTATTATAAGGAAGATGGGAGCAAAGACCTCAGAAATCAAGTTTTGTACGATTGTTGTAAGATGGTTATACATTTTTTTTAGCAGAAACAAGTTTGATAACGGCCACCTGGGATCATGCAGTCAATTCCAAGGCCAAGCTACAGAGTGCCTTGACGAGTAAGTACGTTTTAGGCCGGATATATTTTTTAATACTGCTGCTTAAATTAACCATCCAGTTATAGGAAGTTGAATACTTGAGACACTATATAATATTAATACTCTTATACATATAGTACCTAATATAGTAAGTTATATGATTTACTTTAAGACGTTGGAAAATGCACAGTACCTGTGCATTCCGTTATCAAAAGCCACCACAAAATAAAATAATCGTACAACAGATAAATGTATGAAACTATATGATAACAAGGTAATAAAACACATATGTCTAAAGCGAATTGCGTGGTTTGATAGGTTTGCATGATAATTTAATTACCCTAATATAAATGTATTATTATTAATTAAATAAGTACAATAAATTAATATATTATCTGCTTATCAGTAAAAGATTTGAACAACGACTAAAACAAAATGTATGTTTTGAAATTCAAATTGTTTTTAGGTATAAATATTGCGTAGACTTGTAGTAATTATAATAATTTTATAAAAGCTATAATACATTTAAGTGTCAAAAAAAAAAAAATTGTAAAATAAAAAGATAAATCAATACTGAGGTATTACTTATAATAGGCCATAACTTGTGTTCAGCAATAACGACATTAAAATTAACTCTAAACATATGTTAAAAGGTAAAAATATTTAAAAAATAAAAATACTGCAAATCAAATGAGTTTGATACTTTGATGTAAATCAATAATATATCTGCAAGATGAATGGAGTAATAGCATAAATAATTTAATTAAAAATATTTACGTACGCGACGGTTAAGAGGATGCCACACCCGCATGTGCTGTCTCCGTCTTACAAACGCGTAACATAACAAATTTACGCTCAGAAATTGTTATGCCGTTACTCGTTAGCTTAAAAATTAGAGTGAATCGACCTAATATGAAACTTGATGGTAAGAACATTGTCTGTGTTTTGTTGAAAGTTTTCTTACGATAATTCAGTTTTTAAGTGAGTTGTGCGTGTATAATAAATGTAAATTAAAAATGCTCATAACTCACTTAAAAACTGAATTATCGTAAAAAAACTTCCAACAAAACACAGATTATGTTCTTACCATCGAGGTTCGATTCACTCTAATCTATAAAACGGAGACAACACATGCGGGTGTGACGTCCTCTTAATAATTATACACAATTTATTACGTAACTATAAACAATGTGATATTCATAGTCGTTGATCAAATTATTCAAGCCCCTTTTCATCGATTTATGTTCACGAAATTCATTAAAAAAAAAATCTGACAAATTACTGTAGGTACATGAAATTTTTACTGGATGTTTATATACACGATAAAATTTTGAAAATAATTTGACTCTTTTTAAACTGTTTACGGACATTGTCAGTTTTCAATTTTTTTTAGTTTTTTTTTCTACAAATATCAATAAAATTTTATTTGTTGGTTAAAAAAGCTTGAAAACTTAATTGAACGCTCCTGGGTTATTGTTAAAAAGGCAGATAAAAAAAATTAAAAATCCTTAGTCACAGTTTTTATTTATAAGCATTTAAAGTTCAAATCTTGACAAAATACGGAAAAATCACAAAAATAAGCAAATTATTTTGAGTTGAGAAATCATAAAAATTTTTCTTTTTAAATCTAAGATTTGAAAATGTAAATACAAGATTATCCATTAGTTTGTCTACCTTTATCAAAAAAAAAATGTCTACAAGAAAGTCAAATTAAATTTTTATGAGCGTTTGAAATTCATATTTTTACAACATTTGATGAGCTCGATTTCTCATGTAACGATTTTCTTATTTTGTTGTAATTAAAAAACAAATGACTGTAGATAATTGAAAATTTCATTGAATTTTTTATTATCATTTTCTATATAGGATAAAATTTTGAAAATAATTTGACTCTTTTTGAGCTGTTTACGGACATTGTCAGTTTTCAATTTTTTTAGGTTTTTTTTCTATAAATATCAATAAAATTGTATTTGTTGGGTGAAAAAGCGTGAAAATTTAATGCAAGGCTCTCGATATATTGTTACAATATAAGTTGAAAAATATTAAAAATACATAGGCACAATTTTTTTATAAGCATTTAAAGTTCGGATTTTGACAAAATTTATCAAATTTAAAATGTAATAATTATTTTGTAGTTAAAAATGTATAAAATCTTCAATTTTCATTGCTAAGGATTTAAAACAAGGTTTCACGTAAATAGGTTATGTATAAATTACTTTATTCACAATAATATCATCAAATATACTTGGTAATATCATAGGCTGACTGATTGTTTTCGCTCAGAATTGTTTTTCTTATACAATGATATTATATCATTGAATTCAAATTTGACACCATCCATTGCAGTGATACACTTGTAACCTACTGTACAGCAGAGCGACGTCCACTTACTCACCTTTTTAAGATTGTCCCTCAGTGGCTGGGTAGGTACATATACTAAAAACAGATTTAAATCACAATCCTGGCGTCATCACTAACAGGTGGTTTCTTATCCCACGCGGGTTATGAATGTCCAGCAGTAATCCTTTAACTATTCCATATACAAATTGTAGATACGTATCTTATACTTCAAATAAAGCAAAAACAAATATTTTTATAAATATTTTTATTTTTACAAACAACAATCTACTATTCTACTATACAAAGTAATAAAATAATATAAGAAGTTGTGATGAGTTTGTATCTGGTAGTGGGTTATTGTGGGTCAAATTGGTATCCTGTCATACTACTTGATATACATCGAGATATATTATTATTTATTTAAATATTAAATATAATCCACCCGGATCTACCAGTATAAATCATATATTATATAATCAGGGTTTGGAACTTGAGAACTAAAAAAAGTTAAAATATGCCACAAATAAAAATTTAATTATTAGGTAGATATATTGTATGCAGTAGAAACGTAGAAATATGCATAACATTTGTTTTAGATTAATAGGTACATTCATCGCATTTTTAATACGTTTTTCGTAAGAACAATACTAACAATTATAAATTAACATCATATAGGTAGTTTATAATTTTTATATATATATTATTAATGTGAAAAAAAGTTTTATTATTTGGATAAAAATTGGTTGAAAGTATTTTCTTTTTCATAGGAATTTGTCACCACAAAAATATGTTCAAAAAAAAATTTTGAAAAAATAAATAAGTAATATATAAAATGTATAGCTGCTGTAGATAAAATAATATAATGTATCTGCGATCGGCCTGAATGGAAATTCAAATAATTTCGTTTTGATATATTAATTTATCGACGAACAGTATGTACATTTGAAATAACAAATAAATTATTGTATTTAACATTACTCTGCAGCTTATGTTTTTATTAATGTTCACAACATTAGTGTTGCATAATATAATATGATTACAACCGCGGATCATAACAACCAAATGTGCGTACTCTTCATAAATTTGTTGACTATTTTGAAATCGACGTTGGACAGCAGATCTTGGACATTCTTCAGATACTTCTCAGCGGTGCTGATGTTGTTGTCGACCAGCGCGATCAGCTCGATGAGCGTTTGTGGCTTTTCTACAGCGGTCTCGTCCACTACAGCCGTCCAGTTGGTGGCCGCTGGACCGAACAGGCCCGCGCCCAAGTCAGCCATGTGCGTCTCGATTGCGCGTCTCGCTAACCGGAAACCGCGGTCGTCGCGCGCCGGGTTGGCGGCCACCTCGACCAGCGTCCGGTAATACTTCTCCGGGCCCAGCGCCAAGTAAGACTTGTACTTTTCCAGCAGCGCCCCTACCGACATCCACGTGAGCTCGTAATCACCCACCGGGCCTCCAACATTACCGTTCAAATTGTAATGCTCGTTGTCGTCAGTGGCGGCGGTGGCATCAGCGGAGACGTCCGAGTGGGTCACTGTGGTTTCATCCGGATGGGCCGCGGCCAATAGCCGGTGGGCGCGACAGTGTTCGACGTGCGCGAGCACGTGGCCCATCAGCGTGACGGCCACGGCGGCGATGAACTTCTTCTGGTACACGACAAGTTCCCGGGTGCCGAACACCCATCTGTGGACGGCCGCGCGGTACACGGACGACAGCCGATCGGCGGCCGACCCCCAGTCGACTCCCGCGCCGGGAGGCATCACGCCACGGGCCCGCAGCGCGTCGTCCTCAGCCGCCACGTGGTTGAGGTACAACCAACGGGGCGCGAAGTCTTCCACGCGCGCGGCACCGTCCGTGGACCGTTGTACGATGGCCGTCACGTTCTCCAGCACGTACTTCTCGAACAACGCCTGATCACGCCACGGCGGCCCGCCACCGCCCACGCCCACGCCCCGCGCCCTGCAGATGGCCAGGTACCGGTCCAGTTCGCGGCCGACGTAGTTAACGGCCCGGGCCAACCACTTGGCGCCGCGCCGCCGCCGGCCGGTCGACGCCGTAAGTTGCTGTCTGGCCCCGTTGGCGTACAAATCAAACAGCCACAGCCACCGGGCCGTCGGTTCCGGGCGGCTGCTGACCACGAACAGTACCCGCGACACCAGCGGCCCGTAACCGGCCGCTAGCTCGACCGCCGCCGCTGCCGCCGTGCCACCGCCGCCGGCCAGCACATTCCGCACCACCCGCACGTGGCCGGCCGCGTTATAACCGCACGCGCACTGGAATTCGTCCACCGAGCCCGAGACCGCTGCAGACACTGCGGCGTACTGCTGCAGCGCCAATAATATCAACGGCAGTCGAACCGGAAGCGTCATCGCTGCAAGTTAAGGTTACGTTTGGTCAGGTGTCGTATTATTATTATACTGTGCCGCTGTTACTTTTTTTCCGGTGAAATGCCGCCGCGCACAGTCGACTTTTGTACACCGACGAAAACGACGCCGAACGCTGCTGCACTGATTTTACTATTTTAGGTAATCGCGTCATTTGGTATATCGATCGTCGGCATAACGTTACATGTTCTAATATTTTATTATAGTCGTGTTTGCACACCCACCCGGGTCCCGTACAGCAGTGCTTTACAACAACGCCATAATTATGTATACAGCGTGTTTCCGGGTATTCCGCACAGATTTTGAGAACGATCTCGTTAAGTCGATGAGTATAGAATCTAAAACCTATGATTCGCGATTTTTCGGAGGTGAGTATTGGTGCAAGAGGTTGCTTGAGGGGATTGGTCCCCAATAATCAAATATTAATAATCATTTGTTCGTGTTATTATAATTGGTTGATTTTGTGTAGGAAGATTTTAATACCCCTCCCCCATCATCAAATTTAATCGAATCTGCAGTGCCTATGATATATATTATAATACTTCCGGTAGCTATACCTATAACACTATACTTATTCACATATTATAGGGATAGGTTTCGGGTGACGACAACATTTTCGTGGGCTGTGTGTGTTTATAGTATTGCCTATATATTTACGCAATTTAAACATTAAAATTTAACGAGGTGGTCAGTGCCGTTAAAAATCCGAGATACGCAAAATGGTTATCGATTCCACTCACTGACATAATGATGAAATTATTCTCAAAGTTTGTATACAAAAAACAAAGTAAACTCCCTGTATACGATACCTATGCCGGGGTTAGTGCGACTCGTTGTTTGTTTTTCAAACGCGTACGCTTCCGCGTTGAGTATACAAAACGTATGTGCTATCGATTGTAATAACATAACAATACAATATGTGTACAACATAACACATAGTGACGAATGTAGGCATACAGAGTGGTATTTCGCCCATAAATATTTTACGCCTAAATATCAAAAACCTAAAAATCTGACACTTATCTGTAATTGCGACCATCGACAATATTTATGAAATTTTTTTCGACTTCAATTTTATATACCTATAGCTATATAGCTATATATATACTATATACCTACCTACCTAGTTTTCCATTTTTGTTAAAATAACTATGAATAATATTGTAAATATAAAACTATACCTAACATGATATAAATGTATTTTTATAGGTAATATAAAATAGTGGTATATTTTATATTTCATATACCTACTCAACGGTTTAATTCTTTTCATTCTTATAATATTTTTATTTTAATGTCCTATTGTCCTGTTAAGTTTAAATAAAAGTCGTGTTTGATGTTTTTTTAAACACAGGTTACGTCTTGATTAGGTAAGTAATTAAAAAGTAATAAACACAACAACATTTTATATAATGTTATTTTTTTACATAATAACATAGTTGATCATAATAATAAATTTCGAATAAGTTATTAAACTCACAGTAAATAATATATATTATATTGTTTATACACAACAATCGCTAATAAGAAATAGATATAAAACAAAACTCCAACGTATTCAACTCATCCATAATTGGTGGACGCAAAAATGATTACTATCTAAACCTTTTTATAATACCTATATAATGATTAATAAACTTGAAATATTTTCTACAGGTGAATCCAAAATGATAGAAGCTGATGTTATAACTGGTCATTTGGTTGATGAAGTAGAAGAAGAGAAGACTGACCGGATACCAATAATGGGTCATCCTCCCTCAATAACTTCAGACTTGAGTCTTAAAGAATTCTTAAATGCATGGAACAATTCAAATAAAATCATAAAACTCGATTTTAAATCAACCGAAGCATTTAAACTAGCAACGCCTGTCATTGAAAACGCTTTTAAAGTAGGTATTTTTAATGTGATCTTGGCACCTCGCGATCAATTATTTATTGTTTATATGTCTTATTTTAGTATATTCGTCGATCATATCATTAAAATCAATAACTATACTTACGTAGGTACTGCGTAGTTTAAAATAACTTAGAACTTTACAAGTCTATATTATAACTTATAAGTCTATGGTTTAAAATTATTAATCAATAGCTCAATGTTTCAACATGTTAATGGTGTTATACTGTTCTATATTTCTATTATAATTAATGTAGTTTAAAAGGATTCGATACCTACTGTGATTTTCTGTTTTTGGTCTAACACACGTTTTATACAGGATTTTAGACGGGTTCTTTGCCAAACATACCCAAAAACGATAAGAATTCTAAAAACAAATTTGAATTTGAATTTAAAGTCTACTTGAAATCGACTTTCCAACAGAATTGATTTTTTGATTTCAACTTCTCCAAAAGTTGAAATACGACAATTTTTAAATACTGTTTTTTTATATGACAATTTTAGGAATTTGGGTTATAATATCAAAAATGTAGAAAAGTTGATTTCAAGTAGACTTGACGACAAATTTAAATCTGTTTTCAGAATTCTTATTACTTTATTAGATCAATTGGTATGTTTGACAAAAAACACGTCTAAAATACTATGTCAAGTGTGCATTAGACAAAAACAGACAATTACGGTATCGAATCCCCTTAAGAGGAGGATGCTATACGCTACATCCGCATATATGTTGTCTCCGTTTAAATATGTACAACATAGCAAACACTGTTTTGTGCAGGACAACTATTCTCCATCTGTATTTATTTTATTTTTTGTACACAAAATAAAATATTTAAGTATTATAATATATCGATATAATTCTATAATTGTGTCTTTATTTTATTAAATATTTATACAATAACTAGGTTACCTATAATACGTACTATAATAAATAAATTAATAATGAAAATGTATAAATTAGTACTAAATACTAACTAGTTTATAGCCATTACAGGTAGTAGGTACCTAACTAATAGATACTATATTTTCACTAGGATTCACCTCCAAATCGCTTACCTTGGTTGAATGCAGATATTTTACCTGGTCCCGGTCCAGGAGACAGTCCTGGAGTAGACGCAGACACTTTCCTCAAAGTATCGTCAAAAAGTTTTCCGGATTCAATTTTATCGTTAGGCTGGACTACCAAACGCAACGATAACGGTAGGTACATAATCGTTCATATTATACATATATACTTATAACCACAGATTAAATAAATGTTTAATAAAATATGTTAAATTCAATCTGTGATAAAATCATGTTCGGTGATAATAATATGCTTGCTATGTCTAGCCTATGATTAATAATTATAAACTCATATGATTTACCTACTTTTCAGACAAGTATTCAGAACATTACATAAATGCTATGGTAGACGTACTGTTTAAAAACAAATACATGAACCCTGTGACTTACGCTGTACGAGCGTCATTTGCAGTCAATTCGATATCGGAACTTCAATATTTGTTGGAGACATCGCCAGTTGGCTCAACTCTAACTGTCTGGTGTAGTGACTCAAAAGATATCATCAACTATCCAAACCTGGTACAGTTGATAAATACCGTTGGAGCAAATCGTGTGTACCTAGACTTACCTGATGAAATGTCTAAGATTTTTTTCGAGATGTACACATCCAGTAGTGTAGGAGCAAGCAATAATGTTGGGATACACTCTTTGTTCTTGGCGTCATTATTTGTGCTAAAAAATGTATTCCTTTAAAACGTTTTCTATAATAATATTGTTAATTAAAGCGTAAAATCTAATGAAACAATACTATAATATGATGTGTAAATAAATAAAACATAAATGCCTTATATACCTACTTAAAAAGTTATAACATTTTAGAACTTTTTAATCTTGGTACTTTAGGACAAGTAACAATATGTGTAAATAATTATTTATTATCTATGGATATGTTCGGCGTATAATTTTATTTTAATTGTTTACCTACTGACATCCCTTATCTGAAATAGAGGATAACATTTTTAAAAATTCATATTTTTTATAATAATGATGAATTTGAGAATAACAAAAATTGTAAAAAAAAAAAAGGCAAAAGCCCCTTAGCCCCTTGAGTACGCACCAGGTTTCACCCTCTGTGTCAAACGTTCTTAGAAGGGTATAAAATTAAAAGTACCTATAATAACTCTGAAGCTTAGTGAAATATTTATTTTATTATTCCTATATGGAAATTGGACATAATTATACCTATACCCAAGGTGGATCAATCCACCTTGCCTATACCTATACATTATCATTAAAAGAATAACTATTATAGCCTCAATACAGATTTTAAACGTCGTAAAATACACGTTATTGAAATACATACCTAGTAGTACCTATAGTATTATCAATAACTAGTCTTTGACTAAATATAATATGCATAGAAATTCTAAAAAATAGCATTTTAATGAATCCTTAACTAGCATTCAAAATGGATGAGCATGCAATAATAGGTACACGATAAGTTCTCAAATTATTTATGACAAAACATATAGCTTAATGCTTAAAGAGTGCATCGAAGATAAGACATTTTAGCAAAAGTAAGTGGTAGGTATAATATTATACATCGTAATTTCTTTGTTTAACAGGTATAGTTGTGTGCAAATTTCCACACCACCTTTGATTAAAAACGACAACATTTGGATAATAAAGTCCGTTTAAATGCATAAGGTATTACACATAGCATGCTTTTTTTATTGTGGTATCCCTGTTGAGGCCTAATCCACACGTACAAATAGAGTGTCAATTTTATCCACAATTTCGCCACAAAGTAATTTACTGTTAATGTTAATTAAAATTAAATTGTTTTTGTTTTTAATGTACCTAGTATAAGATGTGTTCAATAAGTATGTGTTTTGATGAAGGGCCGTCACGGATGACAATAATTAGAAAAATAATAATGTAGTGATGGTAAAATATGGAAAATTCTGTCCATGATTGGATTTAACATTATGAAATTTGATGATGCAGCTTGAGTTTTTTTATATGGTGAATCTGTGGATTTAATTTTAAATCAATAGGAAATATTATAAGACTTTAATTAGGCATTTAAATTATTAAACGCACGCACTGGTGAATTTTTATTCAAAATAATTTATTTTAATAGGTACTGTTAATTTTTTCTGCCGACACTCCTAAAGTTATGAGTTACACGGGTTCATTATTAGGAACTTCACTTTTTTTAATATTCACATATAGATATTGGGGAAAAATGTAACAGTAACAATAAACCAAACGTTAGAATAGTGACAGTAAATATATAAACCATTCAAGTGATTTTAAATAAACTACATTGCACTTCATTTGCACTTAAACTGTTGTAAAGTAGCGGTCTGTAAAAATTTGTATATTATAAGTTATAAGTTATAACTATAGTGCTCGGAAGTTATAGGAGTTATAGGACAAATATGCATGAAATACGCACAAAAATATTGTAAAATATGCATGAAAAAATGTCAAATAGGTATGCAAAATAGTTTGATAAAATATGTTGTATAAACATTTTGATATTTTATTGATCTGAAAATAATAGTTAAAAAAAATATATTAGAAAAGATATTACCAAAATCGGAATATAGGCATGATAAAGATTAAATGCGTATCACACCGTTGTCGTTAAATGAATAGTCGATTGCGGTGATAACAATAAATACCTATCTTCATAATATGGAGTTATATATTCAATAGTATTACTAAAATACACAGATTAAAAAAGAAAAAGATCAATTTATTTTTTAGAAAAAATTAAATATGCAAAATATATTAAAACGCGTATGAAGATATGCACTATTCCCCTAAAATATTCCTACTAAATATGCCTTTTAAATTTTTTAACTTGGATTTTTTTAGCTTTAGTGTTCTATAAATTGAGAGCATAATATGGAATAATATACAACTCCTACAACTTCCGAACCCTAATTATAACAATTAAAATACTATCCTCATCGTCACCAACTATTTTCATTTATATTTATTATTATGAAATATTATTAAATCATTAATGCATTGTTATTAATTTCATTCTCATTGGGAACTACTAATAATGCGTAAAAAATAAAAAATAAAATGTCTTTCTCCCTTGTGCATTTTCTAATAATAACCAGCGAGATGGGAGAGAACATTAAAATATGGATTTCCGTTTGATCTTTTTTCTATGCGGTATCGACGATGTTGCCGGAACTTCTTGCAAATTACTCAGGCGACACCTGTTTATCATCCCACCTAGTCAACTATTACAACTATACACAATACACTTGCCGTGTAGTATTGCCACACCCCTGCACACACATCATCCACCAACTATGCTCCTTAACTTGAATAGGATATACATATTATATATAGACAATAAATCTCGAATAAATCAACATCTATATTTTAATTGGTACTTTATTCACACTTTTAAATATATGAATTTCAGAAATGACTTATTCTATTATTTCATCTTCTTCAACTTGGTCAAATGATTACGTAATGCAATCTGAAAAGACAAAAACAAAATTCTATTTATGAAGCATCATTACTAATTATATTTTCAACATATAAAAAAACATAAGAATATAAATAAATAGAAACAAACAAAAATCACTTTTCTTTTTTAAATTTTAAATAAAACAAAACGTTAAAAAAGTAAAGTAAAATATTTAAAAATCTATAAGCAGGGGCTCAGCGTGTCCATGTTAATGTCGGGTAATAGCCAGACTTCTTTTTTAATAAATGCGGCAAGCGGCAACATTTTATTTACATTATAACTTTATTATGAGCATGAATATATTTAAGCTATGATAATGAGTAAATGTATATTAGAAAACCTCTACATTAAATAATTAAGATATTGAGGCCACAAAGTTTTGAAATTGTCTGACCACATTTTAAAAACTTTGGTGCCACTGTCTATAAACATTTGCTATTCAGTTAATTTTGTAGATAAGACAAATACATTAAATTGTATTGATACAATGACTTAACATAATTAAACTCTTAACCATTTGTAACCAGTGGCGGCTTGTGGATAAAATATTTGATGGTGCACACAGTGGTCACTCGTGATGTTTAAAGTAGATGGTATGTAATTATTGCAAAAGTTCTTTAAAATAAAGATATCAGTTAACTCCAAATTCAAAATTCTTGAATGAAAATAAAATAAAAATATAAAATACGGATGGAGTAAAGTAATATGGCGATTTTGCTACAGATAAGCACTAGGTGTGCAACAGTTGCTACACACAGAGGTAGATTTTATTTGTTAACCCCCACCACTCAACAGCCAAACGTATTTACACGGACCAACAGTATTCTGACAGACCTGCACACTAGTTGATGACTGATGGGCATTTATTGCATATCTCAACTACATTTTAGGAGTATAACAACTGGCATGTTTAAGCTAATATCAAATGTTTTTTTTTTAAATTTTATTTTGTATTATGTATTAGGTGAAGCCCAATGCATTTTTATTTTTTACTACTACCACCACCGTCAACAACTACTTTTATGAGTACAAACTGTAGAATTTACATGTCCCCTATCTTCCCAACGGTTTGTTATTTGGTAAAATTTAATTCTCTATTATGACGAGTCAATCTCATATTATTCTCATGGCCTCATATCAGTACACCCCACCACCCACCCATTTATGTTGAGGCACAGGCCTTACAAAAATTACTTCACCATGCCACTGATTACATTTGAGCGAATGTCCTAAATTTAATCTTGTGGACATTATTTATTATTTATGAAAACAGCAAAAAGTTGCACCTAATAATCAAAAATAATATAATCATGAATATGAATATGAATTGAGCTATTATGTATTACTATTTAAGATAAAAATAATGTAATGATTATTATTTTTAATTTATAAGTCACCTGTTTATCCTTAAAAGACTTCTTCGCTTTTCCTTTTGCCTTGTGTTTAATCATCATGAAATTTTTTGTTTTCTTTTTTTCTCTGTTTGTCTTACTAGAAAATGGATTTAAACGTCCATCCTTGTATCCAAACTTTTCTCTTCCCTCTTGCCCTTTCTAAAATTTATATAATGTATATATATGTAGTTTATTTAATTGTCAATTTATTGGTACCTTTATAGAGTCTATTCTTGTTTGTTTATCGTGTTTTCTTTTTTTATAAATATTTTCAATATCTTTCAGCCTAACCAATTCTCCTCTGCAAAATATAAAATAAATAAAAATTTACTATATTATTTAATATGTTCTAAAAATGTTTATAAGTTATTACCTAGATGCTTCTTCGGGTTCAGCAGGCCTCTTGCGATTTTTAGCAGATGTCATCTGTTTGCTTAATTGAGCTATTTCTATACGTTTAAAATCTTCATCTGATAAAATTCTCATAGAGCTAACTTGTGCTGCTTTTTCATTCTTTTCAGCCAATTGTTCTTTTTTAGATACTACTTTTTTTTTTTTTGTTATTATATTTGTTGTTGAGTTCTGCGTGGAAATGCTTTGATCTGTGTCATTTATACCCTCAGTATCAGAAGTATTTTCTATGTCCTCGTTATCATCATCACTACCATTAACATCTTCATCTTCATCTTCATCATCTATATTCTCATCATCACTGATTTCATTTTCCGAATGACTAACATTCACCCATTCATCATCACATGACTCATCAGAATCATCAGCGGAATCATTATTTTCTGTATCGAGAAGTATTTCAGCACCAGGTACAAACTCTTTTGCATCCACTTCACCATATTTTCTTGCCACAATTTCCAACGATGCTTCAGTAGGTCTTCCCTGGATAATATAATAACATAACCATGCTTAAATATAAATGTAAAACGATTTATATAAAAAAAAATTACCCTATCTTTTTTATGCAATAATTGTGGCATAGAAGATCTATAAACGTGTATTAATGACTTAGCTGCCATCATGACACTACGCTCACGATAATTCTTGTATTGAGCAAGATCTCTTAATAAATCTTCAGTCATAACTAATGGGGCTCTTGTACACATCTCACGAATAGCATTTAACCTAAAAAAATTTACATATAACATTGTATGCTATTTTAAAAATTAATTCATTAATTGCAAACTTTACCCAATTGCCATAACATCAGATGAATTTCTTTCTGTAACAAAATTATTTACTAAAGCACGTAACACAGGTTCTAAGACATCAGGTGGAACAATTTCGTGTGATGCCTGAGCAACAAATTGCATCATTCGTACTACCTCTAGAAAATTGTTAATTAAATTATTGTAGTGTTAATAGTTAATCTGATATAATAACTTTCAGTAGATAGCATTTTTTATACATGCACTAATGAATACTAATAAACTATTAACACAAAAATATATATTACGACATTTGACCATTACAGTAAAAATATCAAAATAAATAAAAGATAGTCTCACATAACCATTCAAATAAATTAAAAACTAATATGTATAAATTTAATTTACAATTTTTAAAAATAAATAAATATTTATGACTTTATGAGAAAGACAATATGTATATAATAACCTTTTTGGTGAGGTTGTAGGAACCTTTGGATATAAGGATAAAAATTGAAAATTATTAATTGGTGTAAACCAATTAAACGTGACACTACATCTAATGTCAACATTTTCACTTCAAATCGTTCATGTCTTTTTTCTAATTGATGAAATAACTTCTCTGCAAACCCTTGAGGATCATGTATTAATGTCAAAGCCGCAAAATTAGACGATTGTTTTTGTTTTTTCTTCTTTTTATTTTTCTGAAATAATATAATTGAGATGTTTTAAAATTACATTTTTATGAATACAAATAAAATATAGTTTTTAGTTAATTTGATAAGATACATAAATACATACCTCAACTAATCTTTTAACTTTTTTCAAATTTTTTGTTCTTTTCCTTGTTGTTTTGCTCACTTTATTTGCCATTACCACTTCCCTAGTATTTGGTGTGTCCTTAAATAATAATAATTTTAAAAATGTTCCTATTTTTAAGAACAATATAATATATAATTTGAAAAATATTTACATCATCAGAACTTGATGAATCACTATCATCAGAAGAATCATTATTATCTACAGTTACAAAAAATTTTAATGCAGCAACCATGACTTTAGTAATTTTTGAAAAACAACCTGTTGATATTACATTCACTGTCTTTGTATCTCTCCAAATATTTTTCTTGTACAAATCAACCATTATTCCCTTAAATAGAAAACCTTATTATATTATTGCAATATTACATTTATATTTAATTTCAAATTAGGTATCCAATTTATGTTATACTCACCAAAGACATTTTAGCTGCCTTAGCATTATTATCTTTAAGCATAGTGTACATGAAATTTTGAAGATTCTAAAAAAAAAAACCAATAAATACCTACATTCTACATTTTTTTATTTCTAACATTATTTTTATAACACTTACTCGATTCAACTTGGCATCTTTATGTTTTGAATTTAAGTTCTTAATATCAGAAACTATATGTGATTCTAAAAATTTTCTCAATTCCTTATCTTGTGATCTGAGTAAGCCAAAAAATAGTGAAAGCAAATCTGTAGGTGTTAATAAACGCTTGTTACGTAACAATATTAAAGCTCGGCAAAATGTCTGAGAATATAATACATTGAAATTAAAATTATTATTTATCATTATTAATAATCATTAATTACCATTCGCATATCTTTATCTAGAACAGGTCCATGTGTCTGTAACATATTTGTGAGTTCTTGCGCAAAAGTGGCCAATTCACCAGGATAGCAATGCGCTACCTGGGCCATAAACATTACCAGTTCATCAAGACTTTTATTGAAATCTGTCGGGCGCAACGTAAAAACAGCCAATAGTGACTTATAATGGCGTTGTTGTTGTAAGAACTAAAAAAAAAAAAGTTTGCATTTTCAATATTAATCATAGTACCTAAGTATGTAGTGAATTTCTTTTAACTTACTTCATCCTTATACGATGCTGGATCTCTTTTTATAAGATTTTGGAGCTGTGGTAAATTATTTGGCAACTGATTGTTGTGCCGTACCATTATGTATTCGAAGTGGCTATCAACACGTCAGACATCAATACAAGAACGATGTTATGTCAAGTCAACACACTACGCAGCAACACGGGACAAGACAGCGACAGCATGGACTGTGAATGAGTTGATAGTGTTGACACTTGACGGGTGGGCACGAATAATTAAGATATCTTAATTCGTGCGGGTGGGTGATGGCCGACAAGGAGCCTGTTTACGGTTTTGGAGTCTAATGAGTCTATACTATCATAGACCATAGAACAGTATGAAAATCGGGAGCATGGGACACGGCCACATGTCTGGCCGGGAAGTAATGAAGTACGGTAAATGCCGAATAGTGATACGGTAGATTTCCCTCCCACCCGGAGTCAGAGTGATAAGAATAAAAAAGTTAAAAATTTCAAATTCATTATTGCCAACTTATCAAAGTAAAAATCCCACCAACGCAACAATACTGCAACCTTAGATCATTATAATTACTTGTTTTGGGAACGGATGCAGTTTAGCATGACAAACGATTTTTAGGAATTAATTTTTCAAAATGTGTGTTTGCATCACGATTAAAGATATAATGTTTGCCAAACGATCATGGAATAGTTGTCTTCACGACTTTAGGGCCCGTTTTACAATCACAGTTTGAACCTTGGTTACGCCTAACCCAATGATTTTACCGGCCGAATTCGGTGGTTTAACCTTAGTTTAACGATTGTAATAAGAGACGTTACAATTATGTGTCCGTATTACAATTGTTCTGTGGTTAAACTTAGATCAAACCGCCGAATTCAGCCGGTAACATAAGTGGGTTAAGAGCACGATTTCAGATATAGCTCAAATCGTGGTTAAGAGGCCTCGCTACGGTCATTATTTAAGGAGCAACATTTAGGCAATTTCTAGTCTTATCATAGTCAAAAAGTTTTTCAAGTTTTCAATTACAGTTCACAATAATATAAAATTTAGTTTTTACAAAGTGCTTCGTAGGATCGATAGACAATTTTCTGGTGAGTTGAAATTTTTTTTAGAATCAAAATTGGATAACGTTAACTAACTTTAATTTTGTAAACACTTTTAAGCAGCTGATTCTGAAAGTAATTTCAATTGCCATATGATATCGCTTGTGATATAGCCCGTCGAGTAACCATTATATTTTTAATCGTGGTCACGTATTAATATTAACATTAATCCGTGATCGTGGTTAGCATGCTTAATTTAATGGTACTTTCAAAAAAGTTATTCAAACTTCATTTGGAAGTAATGGACAGAAAACTTCATAATTCTTAATTTTTCGTAAAATCGTGTTTTTGAGTTTAAAATTCCTAAACATTTAAATTTGGTGGAATCAGAATTTACTTATCGTGCTTACTTTTATGTTATTGTTAATAAACCACGTAAAAGTGTAAAACTGAATTATAAAGTTATTTCAAGCATTTACTTATTAAAGTAACTCAATATTTTCATTATTTTGGACTATTTTTTTTTATTCCATGTGCATAGGCGCAACTAGGCTTTTAAAACGTGGGGTGCTATAATATTTTATAGACATAAAATTTATGGTATTTCAATATAATAATGATAGATAGACGTAAAAAAACAAAGAGTACTAAATTAGAACTTGGGGTTGCTAAAGACCGTTTTGCACCCACCTAGTTGCGCCAATGTTCATATGTGTTGTGTGTAGTAGGTATCATAAAGATGTTTTTGGTGAAATCTTAGAACTAAGTACTAACTTTTATTTATTAGTTTAGAAGAAAGGTTAACATAATAAGGAATAAAAAATTATAATGTACACTAATTTTTACGTTAAAATCTCAATAGGTGCTTTACTTTTACCGTAAAGCAGGGCATGAAATCGCTTATGAAATATTCGGTTACCGGGTCACAAAAAAATTTTCGTAAGTGGTTACCGGTTTTAGGGGTTTTTAGAATTAGTGGTAATTGATGACCGGTTACCAAAATGATCCCTAAAAATGTGATTACCGGTTATCGGTTTGAAAGCGGTTTTAATTCTTCATGATTACCGGTAACCACTTCGCAAACGGTTTTTTTTTGGAAAATTTTAGTTTTACTTTAATTTACACAAAACAAATATCCACTATATAAAACGATTTAGGGCCAAGCTAAATTAAAAAATAAATATGCTTCTAAACATTCGGTTTTTTTGTTTTTTTTCGTTTGCTTATAAAAAATTATTGGATAGTGCTTTTAAAAAAAGCATGAAAATGTTTAAAGAAAAAACACGAAAAATGAATTTTACTAAATTTACGATTATATAAGATTTGAATGTTATTCAAATGTGGTTTTTCAATGAATTTGTAATTTTGTACACATACAAGTAAATTAAAAAAAACATACAGAAAGTAGTATTAATAAGTTTAAAAAGCGGTTTTTTTTATAACTTCAGACACCATTGATTTAGTGCATAGTAATAAATACAACATTTATATAGTTATTTTGTTATTAAATATTAATTAATAGGCATTTCTTAAATTTATTTTTATCATTCTATTTGAAACATTATTTTTAAATATTTGGGATTAATAAAACTATTTTTATTTATTTATTATTTTATATAAACTAGAATTTGTTAATAAACCACGTAATAAATAAATGGTTACTAAGTAACAAACCGTTATCTATTATAAATTTGAATTAAATTTACTGCATTTGCGTCTAGTAGAACAAATAAAAGTTTTTTAAAGATAATGTGAAAATATCCATCATCCATCGGTTAGGATGGTTAGATTATAATTACAAATAATCTATGGCAAATGACAATCGTCTGAGACGAACAGCGATTCCAATACGTACTAACATATTTCATTCCATTCTGGTTATTAAGCTAGGTACCTATTTTTACAAATTTCATTAATCTCAATACTTCCAGACTGAACTTTTGGATCGGAGATATGAAGATGTGCGGATTTTCCTTGTCGGAGATGCACAGCTCTGACACTAGACAATATTATACATTCGAAAGGAACGCGTTTCGCTGGAAGAATAAATAATTACGTAAGTTTTGACCTTCTACTCTTTTAACGCGGTAGACCTAATGTAAATATTTATTGTCAGACAAACTTATATACCCACCAGACGTAGAATAGTTTTAAAAAATCCAGTTGTTATAGGTGCACAAAAATTAGGTTATTATGGAAATACTTTAAATTATAATACTCTACCTAAAGCTAATACATTGTTATAGTAGAATATTTTTTTTTTTTTATATTTATTTGAAAAGCATATTTATAATTTATACAATAAGTAAATTTGAGACATGAGTAAAATATGACTTGAATGCCTTGTGGGGGAAAAACCGTCCATCAACAGTACCTCCTATAAAAATAATTTTTAATATGTAAAACCAATGATTAGACAATGCTTTTATAAGTAGGATGGTAGGTATTTATACCTACCTATTAAAATAAGAAAATACATAATGATTAATGTTATTTAATATGATTTGTAAGTAGGTACATAGCAGTTTATACCTACCACTCGGCGACGATTATTTTTGTCTTATACGTTCTTCGTAATTCCGTTCCGTCACGATAGTTTTAGTTTTCGGTTAATAGATCCACCACTATTATGTCCGTATGCATAGTGAATTTATGTGTCACATAACACATAGTTTAACATGTCTTATTTGAAACATAAATATTCTATCCATACAGGCTATGGGCATTAAACATTTAGGTTTTAAAAGAACACCTCAAACGTACGTTTTATTTTGGGGGTTTTACGGGATATACCTATAGGACATTTTCTTCAAATTTTCACACTTCACTATTTGATATTGTGATATTATTGGTACCTAGGTTAAGTTTCTGTTTTATAATAGATAGGTTACCTAGGTATATTACATTCTTTAATTTAAATTCCGGTAATCGAGTATTGGACAGGATACCTACGTATAACTTAAAATTCGTATCGTAATTTAATTACTAAAGAAATTAAAATATCCCCAACAATGTCTAGGGCCACCGGCTAGAGAATGCATTATACAGAATTTCTATAAACTTGAGGTCTAGTATATGGTTAAAATTGGCATGCAACCAAGGGGGCTTGTTTTGGAAAATTCAATGATTTAATAAAGTTCATCATATTATCTTTTTCATCGATTTCACTTTTCCAGAACAACCCCCCTGAAATATAAAACCAGAATATATTACAGATCACAAAGTTTTCTGTAAAGAACATATGATATTTTATCAATAGACCATATTATACAGGATGTTACAGAAAGATCTGACAAAAAAAAAAATTTATGCTACTTAAACATTTGACAAAAATTGTTAATATTATGTGATAAGTAAATAATTTAAGAAATATACTCATGTCAGCAAATTCCCAAAAATAATATTTTTAAAAAAGTTATTACGTTCCAAAATAATTTAATAAACAAATTATAGATATTTAAAAAAATTTAAAAAAATAAACTACTTGACTTTTATAAATGTTATTACCATCAAAATTGTTATTATAATCAGATTCACAAATTGGCTATTTTGAATTAAAAAACTTTAAATCAAATTTTAAATTTTAGTAATACAAAATAAAAATAATTATTTGTATATTATACGTGTAGGGCGAGTGACAATAAATTATATATAAAAAAAACTTTAAAATGATGTATATAGCAAAAGTATTATGGCATTTGTCAGATCTTGGTTGGTCATCCTGTATATACTGAGAATAATTTCTATGGATTTTTCATATTATAATATATTTATATCGTCTATGGCAATCGCCAATTGTCGACATTCGGCGGACACGATTCACTATTCTAATAATTGCAGTGAACAAAAAATAAAATAAGCCAACAATTGACGGACAGTTCGTTAAGCAGTATATATACTATATATAAAACGAACTTCCACATTTTGTAATGTTTAGGTTATTTTCATAAAATATTTCCACACTTTTTAGTTTCAATTCGGAGCGAGATGTAGACGGATGAAGATATCTGTTTCTTCGGCGGAGCGTGTGCTGCAGTACAGCTAGGTTTCACCGGAAGAGTCAAGGTTTACGCGTAAGTTTGTTTTCATATTATTTTGGGCTTAAATTTAATTTTAGACTTGAATTAAATATTTATTGTCACGAAAAATCTGTTAGCTCGGTAACGTAGAAGCATATACGTTACTACCTACCAAAGGCGCAATGTATAATAATAATAAATTATATGCCAGTCCGAACAATCCAAACACTGTCTTCGTTTTACCACGACCAGCTTAATACGCGTACCTTATTTGCCTATACTATTCGCCGGTTAACACCTTAGATTTGCGCGAAGTATTTATAACAATATAATGTTATTAATCTTTATATTTTGTATACATTATACACCCATATTTTACAATTATATATTTTAGTATTTTACCATAATTATTATTTTAGATTTTAATATTTTATGATGGTAAAGGTATGTCTAAATATTTAATGTCATAACCATTTATTGCTGGTAAATTTTTTTCCCAAACATGAAGTTTAATTTAAGCATTGAGGGTATGTCAATTAACAAACGTAACTTTTATTTTTCCACTTGATATGCATATCATTGGCACCTACGTATACTGTTTCACACCTAAAATACAAAAGTTTTCAAGGAGTACCTAGTCAACCGTCAACTGTCTATCCTGACCACAAAAAAAAATTATTACGTTCCAAAATAATTTAATAAACAAATTATAGATATTTAAAAAAATTCTAAAAAATAGACTACTTGACCTATATACCCGCTAGACGTAGAGTAGTTTTGAAAATACAGTTGTTATAGGTGTACAACAATTAGAATATTATGAAAAATACCTTAAATTATAATACTTTGCCTACAACTGTTAATTTATTGTTATAGTAGAATAGTTTTTAAAATTTGAAATCAATGATTAGGCAATGCTTTTATAAGTAGGAAGGTGGGTTTTTATACCTACCTAATAAAATAATAAAATACATAACGATTAATGTTATTTAATATGATTTGTAAGTACATAGCAGATTATACCTACCACTTGGTGACGATTATTTTTGTCTTATACGCTCTATGTAATTACGTTCCGTCACGATAGTTTTAGTTTTCGTTAAATGTGAAACATACATTTTCTATGCATACGGGATACATAACGGCATTAAACATTTGGGTTTTAAGAGAACACCTTAAATGTACGTTTTATTTTGGGGGTTTTACGGGATATACCTATAGGAAATATTCTTCAAATTTTCAAATTTCACTATTTGATATTGTGATATTATTTGTACCTAGGTAAAGTTTCTGTTTTAGAATCGATCGATAGGTTACCTAGGTATATCACATTCTTTAATTTAAATTCTGATAGTCGAGTATTGGACAAGTACCTACGTAACTATTATAATTCGTACCGTAATTTAATTACTAAAGAAATTTAATCTCTCCAACAGTGTCTAGGGCCACCGGCAGGAGAATGCATTATAGAATGTCTATAAACTTGTGGTCTAGTATATGGTTAAAATTGACATGCGACCAACAACTGGGGGCTTGTTCTGGAAAATTTAAATGATCTAATAAGGTTCATCTCATTATTTGAATTAAATTAATTTTAAAGCGATTTTTGTGTTAATCAATTTTTTAATTTATTTCATTCAACACACTCGTCTCAGTTTTCTAGTACCTCTAGATTTCTCACGAAATTCATATCGATCATCTCACAGCTTTCATATTCAAAATCAAAAAAAAAAAAATGTATTTTTACCCCTGAAATAGAAAACCAGAGTATATAATAGAGCATTAAGATACTAGTATTCTATACTAGATAAGTTTCAATTAGCGAGATGTTGACGGATGAAGATAGCTGTTTCTTCGGCGACAGCGTGTGCTGCAGTACAGCTAGGTTTTACTGGAAGAGTCGATGTTTATGCGTAAGTTTGTTTTCATATTATTTTTGGGTTTAAATTTACTCTTAAGACTTGAATTAAATATTTATTGTCACGGAAAATCTGTTAACTCGGTAACGTAGAAGCATATACGTTTACTATAGTTTCGTAGCAGATTTTGATTCGGTCACGGGGTATTTTTTTTCTTATTTTTCGGTAGGTTTCTTTTTATTATTGTTAATTGATCAGGGGATGTATTGCCTGAAAACTTTCAATATTTATATTGTAATTATACTGGTATAACACTATCTCGGCTATCAATAAAGTCGTGTTAAAAAATTAGAAAATTGGTCAGGTATGATATTTTTTTAAGTAATTCTTTCGAATAGGGAATTCGCTCCATGATATTTAAATATTTTCACCGATAATCAAGTACGATGACTTGTAGGTAACTAGAGACTGAGTGAATAGGAATAGGAAGGAGTGTGTGATACGGCGAAGATAAGGAAATGGGTCAACAGGATTTCAGAATGTTTGGTGTATGAAAGATGAAAAAGAAATGTAAGGTTAGGGTAGGTAAGCAGATATGAAAATAATAAGTTAGGTGTTAAGGTACAAAAGAGGATAGAATAAGAAATTAATTAATTACGGGTAGTGTACATATTGCAGTGAAAACAAGAGAGAATAGGTTTAGGTGGTTCGGTCACTGTACGATAAGAGAGAGTGAGAGTGACTAAAGAAGTTAATTTAGGGGGGAAATGAGGGACGAGAAGACTAGCTGAAGAAAAGATGGATAGACAGAATACCGATCATATGGAGGTGTGGAATTAGAGTGGCTGAACCTTTATATAGCTGTGAGAGACGGGGGAAGAAAATGTGTAAAGGTAGAATAGTTATGTTAACAATGCCGAATACGTAGGGAAGGATCATGAATTGCAAAGGCTCCATGGCTCCAATGGCTCCATGGCTCCATGACTCCATGGCTGAAACTATACCGTTACCGGTTGGTATAGGTTTACAACCTCGACTTATAGGATAGAATAAAAAGATCATTTGCTGGTTGGGATGTCAGCGCACTATTTGTTTTCCATCTTTGACCCACGCGTAGCATACCAAATGTGCGATTAAGAAAACACTAAAATGATTGCGTGTGGGTCAGAGAGAGAAATAAATGGTGCGCTAAATAGTGACATCCTCTTAAGTGTTATCAAGTTGAACAAGCAGTTGATTGTTGACAAGTTGACATTTTGACACCACATTAACTGTGGTAGGTATTATGATTGGAAGTAAAAGTAATTAGCAGGGCTGTGAATTTAATGCGATGAAAAAAAGTATAACAATAAATAATAATTCGAATTGGTTTACAAAAAAAAATTCTTTATTCACACACTTGGTAGGTAGGTACCTATTTATTTTCTAACGGATGAACCGAAAATATAAAAACATTTTAAGAAAATAAGCGTAAATACGAATCAAATAAATGAAAACATGCTGTTAAACGAACTAACCCAAAAAAACCGCATATTGGTAACGGTGTTGTAATAATAGGGATCTCCCAAAAAAATACGTACTAATAGTTCAAACAAATCATAAAAGCCAACTGTAATAAATATTAATTTATGAAAAAGTATATTAAAAAACATTATTATGGACCGTAACATAGTATAGGTATTTCTATATCTTTAGCTCCATAATTTCTGTTAAAAAATTAGGAAAATGTATTAAGTACCGTAAAAGTGCTAAATTTGAGCTATTACTGATAATATTATATTCATAAATAATTATCATAGAAGGTTAGGTACTGTTATTCCACATACCTATTATAGTTTAATTTAACTACAACCAGTGGCGCCGGGGTCCTTCAAAAATAGTGGTTCAAAATATCATATTAGTTTAGAACCTACCACATACCCACCCAATGGACCAATAACCAATAGTTAATACATTTTAACAAAATATAACATATAACTATATAAGTATCAATGAAATTATTTTAATATAAGATATACATTCATCAGTTTTAAAAATATAAAATCCTTTAAACCGATGAGACAAAGTTTAAAAATATAAAAGAAGTTAAGTGTATACATATAAGTGTATAAAATATTAATTTAAAAAATAAAATTCCATCAAATTTAATTAACAAACTAAAAACTATTATATTATTAGTCATTAGTCATTACCGTTTTAAATAAATTATAATAGTAAATAGGTAGCCAATATTAAAATTTTATATTCAATATTTTGTATAATTTGAACACCTTGCTAACACAACATTACTTTAGGTATACATTTAAAAAGTTACATTTAATGTTACTATTTTAGCAGTAGGTATAGGTTAGATATGAATAATTTTATACACTTTAATTTAATTATACGATCTTATTATAACATTACTACATTAGTGTTTCTTTTTTTATTTATTCAAAAGTAGTAAGTTAGATTTTTTGATAATTTATTGAAAAATATGAAATGTCTTTTAATAAGCCCTGAGATTGAATTAAAATGGTTTTTTATTGCTGCTGAATATTTTCCTTTACATTATATTATCTGCCAAATCAATACCACTACTTTGGTCAATCCCACAACTGTCGCCGACGTTAACTTCTAAATTTTAGCCAAAATTGAAAATAAAAAAAACAAAAAATTATATAATACACTGAATAATTTACTTACAATGTTTTTTTTTTTAACAATATTAATGATGTGTGAACATTATTACCTATCTACTAAGAACAGAAAATAAAAAATAATAGATTTAAAATTCTTTTGATAAAATTAAGATTAAATATCATTATTATTTGTATAAATATTATTTTGATAATATATATTAAAGTTTATGTACATATTATTTATGTATAAAATATTAATATACTAAAGTCAAAATTCAAAATTCATCGAATAAATCTGAAGTCAAATTAACCAAATAATTATAGTATAATATTAATAAAGAACTCACAATAATAATGTTACCTAATTAAGCATAAAAATAGTAATCGAGTAAAAATGTAAAATAGTTTTTAATTTTTTTTTAATTTTTAACTAAATAATTGTTTATGTAATAAAATATTGTAAATAAAATATATTATAATATATAACCTAATTACTTACATAATATGGGCTATGATAATTATTTATATAGATACAGCTATTATTTAATATTTAATGTTATTACTTAAAAAATTTTTAGTAAATACCTAATTAAATTACTAATTTATATAATTATATCTATGAATTAGGTATTCAATAAATAAAGTATTTACAAAGAAAAAAAAGTACCTACATAGATTCTATAATATTTATTAGCTATCAGACTATTAAAAAAAAAAAATAAATAATAATTTATAGACAAAATTAAACAATATTAATAAAAACAATACTTACCTAATTCAAAAGCATCTACCCACTCTATTTAGGTGGTTCATTTGAACCACCTAAAGTACGTACTCGGCGCCACTGACTACAACATTCTAGTAGGGTCTGAAAAAATTTTGTCCCACGACTCTGATCACATAAACTTTAAATACTAAACTACGGGTCTGAAATTCAGTTTATATAGATCTAAATAATCCAAAACATATATTGCTTCAAAATATAAAAATAAAGTATCTTGTATTGTAATAGGTAGGTAACAATCAAAAAAAAAAACTAAAAAAAATCATACTTGAAATCTATGTATAATATTATACGTATATTGTAATAAATGTTCAAATGTTTATTATAGTACATTATAAAAAATTAACTATGGTTCAATAGAATACATTATAACACGTGTTCGAATGTACATTTCACACCACATTTTTTGTTAATTCTCACAGTCTCTCTTCAATTTCAAATTTTTTCTTTAAATTATCCCAAATTATAAATGTTAATTAGATTGGAAGACTTGATTAAGTATTTAATCATTTATCTAAAAGAGACGTGCCGGGTCGCCACATTACTATATCGAGGGGCCATGGTGCAAGTGTCGTCCATAAATATCATACCATATATTATATTAGAAATACAAACTTAATATTTCACTAACAGTAAAAAAAATATTACGAAATGTACTATACTCATATTATATTATGATTGTATTAGTTACAAACTCTTGAATTAAGGAAATGCCTCAAAGTCGCCACAGTAGGTTGAGGGACCGTAGTTAAAGTGCCGTCCACCAATAAAGTACCTGAAAAAAAAAAAAAAAAACGATTAATTCAAATATAGAAGGTATTTATATCATGTGCTTTTATCAAGGAATGATTGTGTTAGTCACAGTCTTGTGTAAATGATATTGTCTTATGTTTTCCTAATCTAATTAAACAAAATACTGAAAATTAATGAAATCACAAATATTAATGCAATAGAGAGACTGTGCATTGATTTACAAATTTGTCTTAAATTTACTTTTTGCATAGAGGAAGGTGGGCTGGGCTTTTAATATCAGAGTATGGGGGACAGGGCTGGGATTTCATATTATGAATTGAAATATTTGTGGACACTGGACGACCAAAAGGACCATCCTCCATAGCATGTTTCAATTAGTCCAAAATAAAATTAATTGAATACGTTATAAAGTTGCTCCCATGCTCGACATTATCCTGGTATTTTTAAGAAAAAATATGAAGCTAAAAATGTTGTTTTAAAAAAACCTTTCATGTGCATGTGTTGTCTCCAAGTGTGTGTGGTGAGAGGATAGATGCTGATAAGTCATTAATAGAGACTCGTTGATCGATTTTATGCTGGGTATGGCTCCATCATAGATAATAAAGATATGGATAGGACATATATGAGCGGTTTTGGAGGGGAACAATTGAGGCCAAATAAAGTATACCAATATCGAGTATCAATATAAAGTAGCCTTAATTGCATTCCCCTCCGGAAACGCGGCCTCATATGTATTTAACATAGACGTGGCCTATCCATATCTTTATTATATATGGGCTCCATCCATGGATTTATAAATTAAGGTGTCAACAGTCAACGGTTCAACTTGATAATCAAACACTTAAGATCGGCAACCTGCAACTCAGGATCTTTTTATTCAAAGTGTCCTAATAAGTCATAAGGAGGTTAGTTAGGTAAACCTATGGTTAGTTTTAAGCTATGGTGCTGATGGACGACTAGCGAGACAGGTCGTGAGCTTTGCGAAGATCTTTTTCTACTAACTATCAAGGTTTTCGATATTGTAAACATAACAATTGGAGAAAATATTTAAATATTATTAATTTGGTTCGGTTAGGTAAGGATAGGACAGGAAATTAGACGTTAACTAATTATCATAGTTTTTAACACGGTCTTAAAGACTGTCAGCTAGAGTTGTACCAGTATAGTTATTAAAAACTTAAATACAGCCAACATTAAATAATGATGTTTTTACCACGACAAATTATAAAATATAAAAAAATATTATTTTATTAGGATTTTATAATGTTTTCAATACTCATGAGTTTTTGTAAATAGAAAATGTATGAAATCAATAGTTTTAATTTAAAATATGGTTTTGTGTTTTGGTATCCTATCGTCAAAGAATTCTCAAGATTTCCTTCCCACATTCTTTTACATCCTTAATAAATTACATTCATTTTTATACATTTTCTAATACATATATTACAGTGATACACCTCTGATCATAATACCAATACCTAATTTTTGGAATGTAGTTATTAGGTACTGTTGTATTTAGCTTCCAGAGTATTCTTTTGTTTAGTGTTATTTCTCCCAGGTTTCTCAAACAATTATTTTTCAATTCTTTGAATTCTAATAGATTGATTTGTATAAATATATTTCAACATTAACCGGTTATACCTAGGAGTACACTGAGTACCTGTGTACATACTATATAATTTGAAAAGAGGCTGTCTCACGTTCGCCATTCAATTTAATTTTTATATACTTGACATTTTTGAATTTTTTATATATATCTAATTTAAAACATTTAAAAACTTTTTAAGATTTTGGATATTTTAGTTTGAACTATTTAATGTGTAGTTTTACTATTTAAATTTTTCTATAATTTTTTTTGTTTTCTAAAATGCATTTGTCTACGGGCGCTTACACCTACCATCAATTTTTTTTAAAGATTTTAACTCTAGCTGCATTTTTTGAACATTTCAATTTTATTCATAATTTGGTACCCTATGAATAATCCTTCTTTAATAAACTAAATATTTTGAATAGTTTTTCTGTTTAAAATTATTGGGCATTTTGTTTGTACTTTGTCCTGTGTATTCTAAAGTATAATTTTCTCCATTTTTTTTTTTTTGGTTTCTAAAATGCATTTGCCTGCGGGCGCCAACACCCCCTTTCAATTTTTTTTTTTTATTAGTGTGTACCTACTATTTAATATTTTCTAAATTTTTTTTTGTTTTCTAAAATGCATTTGCCTGCGGGCGCCAACACCCCCTTTTAATATTTTTTTTTAGGAGTGTGACCTTAGTTGAAATTTTGTGGAGACTTGAACATTGATAATCTAGTACCCTATGAATAATCCTTCTTAAATGAACTACCTATAATTATTTTTAATAGTTTTTTCATTAAAGATTATAATCATCTTAGTTTGAACTCTTAATGTGTGTCCTACTATTTAATTTTTCTAAATTTTTTTTGGTTTTCTTAAATGCATTTGCCTGCGGGCGCCAACACCCCCTTTCAATTTTTTTTTTTTATTAGTGTGTGTACCTACTATTAATATTTTCTAAATTTTTTTTTGTTTCTTAAATGCATTTGCCTGCGGGCGCCCACACCCCCCTTCAATTTTTTTTTTAGTAGTGTGTTCCTACTATTTAATTTTTCTAAATTTTTTGTTTCTTAAATGCATTTGCCTGCGGGCGCCAATACCCCCTTTCAATTTTTTTTTTTAGGAGTGTGACCTTAGTTGAAATTTTGTGGAGACTTGAACATTGATATTCTAGTACCCTATGAATAATCCTTCTTAAATAAACTAATGTTTTGAATAGTTTTTCTGTTTAAAATTTGGGCATTTTGTTTGTACTTTGTCCTGTGTATTCCTAAACTATAATTTTCTCCATATTTTTTTTTTTTGGTTTCTAAAATGCATTTGCCCGGGGCGCCAACACCTACCTTCAATTTTTTTTTTTAGTAATGTGGCTCTAGTTAAATTTTTGTGTAGATTTGAACATTGATAATCTGGTACCCTATGAATAATCCTTCTTTAATAAACTAAATATATTGAATAGTTTTTCTGTTTAAAATTATTGGGCATTTTTGTTTGTACTTTGTCCTGTGTATTCCTAAAGTATAATTTTCTCCATATTTTTTTTTTTGGTTTCTAAAATGCATTTGCCTGCGGGCGCCAACACCCCCTTTCAATATTTTTTTTTTAGGAGTGTGACCTTAGTTGAAATTTTGTGGAGACTTGAACATTGATAATCTAGTACCCTATGAATAATCCTTCTTAAATGAACTACCTATAATTTTTTAATAGTTTTTTCATTAAAGATTATAATCATCTTAGTTTGAACTCTTTAATGGGGGTTCCTACTATTTAATTTTTCTAAATTTTTTTTTGTTTTCTTAAATGCATTTGCCTGCGGGCGCCCACACCCCCCTTTCAATTTTTTTTTTAGTAGTGTGTTCCTACTATTTAATTTTTCTAAATTTTTTTTTGTTTTCTTAAATGCATTTGCAGGCGGGCGCCAACACCCATTTCAATTTTTTTTTTTTAGGGTGTGTGAAATTAGTTGAAATTTTGTGGAGACTTGAACATTGATAATCTAGTACCCTATGAATAATCCTTCTTAATGAAACTACCCATAATTATTTTTAATAGTTTTCATTAAAGATTATAATCATCTTAGTTTGAACTCTTTATGTGTGTTCCTACTATTTAATTTTTTAAATTTTTTTTTGTTTTCTTAAAGCATTTGCCTGCGGGCGCCCACAGCCCCCTTAAATTTTTTTTTTTTAGTAATGTGACTAGTTAAATTTTGTGTAGACTTGAACATGATATTCTGGTACCCTATGAATATACCTTCTTTAATAAACTAAATGTTTTGAATAGTTTTTCTGTTTAAAATTATTGAGCATTTTTGTTTGTACTTTGTCATGTGTATTCCTTATGTATAATTTTCTCCATACTTTTTTTTTTTAGTAATGTGACTCTAGTTAAATTTTGTGTAGACTTGAACATTGATAATCTGGTACCCTATGAATAATCCTTCTTAATAAACTAAATGTTTTGAATAGTTTTTTGTTTAAAATTATTGAGCATTTTGTGTTTGTACTATGTCATGGGTATTCCTTAAGTATAATTTTTTCCACTATTTTTTTTTTTTGGTTTCTAAAATGCATTGCCTGCCTGGGGCGCCCACTCCCCCTTTCAATTTTTTTTTTTTAGTAATGTGACTCTAGTTAAATTTCTGTGTAAACTTGAAAATTGATATTCTTGTACCCTATGAATATCCTTCTTAAATGAACTACCTATAATTATTTTGAATGGTTTTTACATTTAAGATTATGGACATTTAGTTTGAACCCTTTAACGTGTGTTGCTACTATTTAATTTTTTCTAAACTTTTTTTTTGTTTCTAAAATGCATTTGCCTTCGGTCGCCAACACCCCCTTTCAATTTTTTTTTTTAGTAATGTGACTCCAGTTGAATTTTTGTTTGGACTTTAACATTGATAATCTGGTACCCTATGAATTATCCTTCTTTAATAAACTAAATATTTTGAATAGTTTCTTTCGTTTAAGATTATGGACATCTTAGTTTGAACTCTTTAATGTGTGTTCCTACTATTTAATTTTTCTAAATTTTTTTTTTGTTTTCTTAAATGCATTTGCCTGCGGGCGCCCACACCCCCCTTTCCATCTTAGTTTGAACTCTTTAATGTGTGTTCCTACTATTTAATTTTTCTAAATTTTTTTTTTGTTTTCTTAAATGCATTTGCCTGCGGGCGCCCACACCCCCCTTTCAATTTTTTTTTTTTAGTAGTGTGTTCCTACTATTTAATTTTTCTAAATTTTTTTTTTTCTTAAATGCATTTGCCTGCGGGCGCCAACACCCCCTTTCAATTTTTTTTTTTTAGGAGTGTGACCTTAGTTGAAATTTTGTGGAGACTTGAACATTGATATTCTAGTACCCTATGAATAATCCTTCTTAAATAAACTAAATGTTTTGAATAGTTTTTCTGTTTAAAATTATTGGGCATTTTTGTTTGTACTTTGTCCTGTGTATTCCTAAACTATAATTTTCTCCATATTTTTTTTTTTTGGTTTCTAAAATGCATTTGCCCGCGGGCGCCAACACCTACCTTCAATTTTTTTTTTTAGTAATGTGGCTCTAGTTAAATTTTTGTGTAGATTTGAACATTGATAATCTGGTACCCTATGAATAATCCTTCTTAATAACTAAATATTTTGAATAGTTTTTCTGTTTAAAATTATTGGGAATTTTTGTTTGTACTTTGTCCTGTGTATTCCTAAAGTATAATTTTCTCCATATTTTTTTTTTTTGGTTTCTAAAATGCATTTGCCTGCGGGCGCCAACACCCCCTTTCAATATTTTTTTTTTAGGAGTGTGACCTTAGTTGAAATTTTGTGGAGACTTGAACATTGATAATCTAGTACCCTATGAATAATCCTTCTTAAATGAACTACCTATAATTATTTTTAATAGTTTTTCATTAAAGATTAAATCATCTTAGTTTGAACTCTTTAATGTGTGTTCCTACTATTTTATTTTTCTAATTTTTTTTTGTTTTCTTAAATGCATTTGCCTGCGGGCGCCCACACCCCCCTTTCAATTTTTTTTTTAGTAGTGTGTCCTACTATTTAATTTTCTAAATTTTTTTTGTTTCTTAAATGCATTTGCCTGCGGGCGCCAACACCACCTTTCAATTTTTTTTTTTTAGGAGTGGACCTTAGTTGAAATTTTGTGGAGACTTGAACATTGATAACTAGTACCCTATGAATAATCCTTCTTAATGAACTACCCATAATTATTTTTAATAGTTTTCATTAAAGATTATAATCATCTTAGTTTGAACTCTTTAATGTGTGTTCCTACTATTTAATTTTTCTAAATTTTTTTTTTGTTTTCTTAAATGCATTTGCCTGCGGGCGCCCACAGCCCCCTTAAATTTTTTTTTTTTAGTAATGTGACTAGTTAAATTTCTGTGTAGACTTGAACATTGATATTCTGGTACCCTATGAATAATCCTTCTTTAATAAACTAAATGTTTTGAATAGTTTTTCTGTTTAAAATTATTGAGCATTTTTGTTTGTACTTTGTCATGTGTATTCCTTAAGTATTAATTTTCTCCATACTTTTTTTTTTAGTAATGTGACTCTAGTTAAATTTTGTGTAGACTTGAACATTGATAATCTGGTACCCTATGAATAATCCTTCTTTAATAACTAAATATTTTGAATAGTTTTTCTGTTTAAAATTATTGGCATTTTTGTTTGTACTTTGTCCTGTGTATTCCTAAAGTATAATTTTCTCCATATTTTTTTTTTTGGTTTCTAAAATGCATTTGCCTGCGGGCGCCAACACCCCCTTTCAATTTTTTTTTTTTATTAGTGTGTACCTACTATTTATATTTTCTAAATTTTTTTTTGTTTTCTTAATGCATTTGCCTGCGGGCGCCCAAACCCCTTTCAATTTTTTTTTTTAGTAGTGTGTTCCTACTATTTAATTTTTCTAAATTTCTTTTTTGTTTTCTTAAATGCATTTGCCTGCGGGCGCCAACACCCCCTTTCAATTTTTTTTTTTTAGGAGTGTGACCTTAGTTGAAATTTTGTGGAGACTTGAACATCGATATTCTAGTACCCTATGAATAATCCTTCTTAAATAAACTAAATGTTTTGAATAGTTTTTCTGTTTAAAATTATTGGGCATTTTTGTTTGTACTTTGTCCCGTGTATTCCTAAAGTATAATTTTCTCCATATTTTTTTTTTTGGTTTCTAAAATGCATTTGCCTGCGGGCGCCGACACCCCTTTCAATTTTTTTTTTTATTAGTGTGTAATAATATTTAATATTTTCTAAATTTTTTTTTGTTTTCTTAAATGCCATTTGATGCGGGCGCCCACACCCCCCTTTCAATTTTTTTTTTTTAGTAGTGTGTTCCTACTATTTAATTTTTCTAAATTTTTTTTTGTTTTCTTAAATGCATTTGCCTGCGGGCGCCAACACCCCCTTTCAATTTTTTTTTTTTAGGAGTGTGACCTTAGTTGAAATTTTGTGGAGACTTGAACATTGATAATCTAGTACCCTATGAATAATCCTTCTTAAATGAACTACCCATAATTATTTTTAATAGTTTTCATTAAAGATTATAATCATCTTAGTTTGAACTCTTTAATGTGTGTTCCTACTATTTAATTTTTCTAAATTTTTTTTTTGTTTTCTTAAATGCATTTGCCTGCGGGCGCCCACAGCCCCCTTTAAATTTTTTTTTTTTAGTAATGTGACTAGTTAAATTTCTGTGTAGACTTGAACATTGATATTCTGGTACCCTATGAAATAATCCTTCTTTAATAAACTAAATGTTTTGAATAGTTTTTCTGTTTAAAATTATTGAGCATTTTTGTTTGTACTTTGTCATGTGTATTCCTTAAGTATAATTTTCTCCATACTTTTTTTTTTTAGTAATGTGACTCTAGTTAAATTTTTGTGTAGACTTGAACATTGATAATCTGGTACCCTATGAATAATCCTTCTTTAATAAACTAAATGTTTTGAATAGTTTTTCTGTTTAAAATTATTGAGCATTTTTGTTTGTACTATGTCATGGGTATTCCTTAAGTATAATTTTCTCCATATTTTTTTTTTTTTTGGTTTCTAAAATGCATTTGCCTGCGGGCGCCCACTCCCCCCTTTCAATTTTTTTTTTTTAGTAATGTGACTCTAGTTAAATTTCTGTGTAAACTTGAACATTGATATTCTTGTACCCTATGAATAATCCTTCTTAAATGAACTACCTATAATTATTTTGAATGGTTTTACATTTAAGATTATGGACATTTTAGTTTGAACCCTTTAACGTGTGTTGCTACTATTTAATTTTTTCTAAACTTTTTTTTTGTTTCTAAAATGCATTTGCCTGCGGTCGCCAACACCCCCTTTCAATTTTTTTTTTTAGTAATGTGACTCCAGTTGAATTTTTGTTTGGACTTTAACATTGATAATCTGGTACCCTATGAATTATCCTTCTTTAATAAACTAAATATTTTGAATAGTTTCTTTCGTTTAAGATTATGGACATCTTAGTTTGAACTCTTTAATGTGTGTTCCTACTATTTAATTTTTCTAAATTTTTTTTTTGTTTTCTTAAATGCATTTGCCTGCGGGCGCCCACACCCCCCTTTCCATCTTAGTTTGAACTCTTTAATGTGTGTTCCTACTATTTAATTTTTCTAAATTTTTTTTTTGTTTTCTTAAATGCATTTGCCTGCGGGCGCCCACACCCCCCTTTCAATTTTTTTTTTGTTTTCTAAAATGCATTTGCCTGCGGGCGCCAACACCCCCTTTCAATTTTTTTTTTTTAGGAGTGTGACCTTAGTTGAAATTTTGTGGAGACTTGAACATTGATAATCTAGTACCCTATGAATAATTCTTCTTTAATAAACTAAATATTTTGAATATTTTTTCTGTTTAAAATTATTGGGCATTTTTGTTTGTACTTTGTCCTGTGTATTCCTAAAGTATAATTTTCTCCATATTTTTTTTTTGGTTTCTAAAATGCATTTGCCTGCGGGCGCCAACACCGCCTTTCAATTTTTTTTTTTTTATTAGTGTGTACCTACTATTTAATATTTTCTAAATTTTTTTTTGGTTTTCTTAAATGCATTTGCCTGCGGCGCCCACACCCCCCTTTCAATTTTTTTTTTTTAGTAGTGTTTTCCTACTTTTTTTTTCTAAATTTTTTTTTTTTCTTAAATGCATTTGCCTGCGGGCCGCCAACACCCCCTTTCAACTTTTTCAATTTTTTTTTTTAGGAGTGTGACCTTAGTTGAAATTTTGTGGAGACTTGACATTGATAATCTAGTACCCTATGAATAATCTTCTTAAATGAACTATCCATAATTATTTTTAATAGTTTTCATTAAAGATTATAATCATCTTAGTTTGAACTCTTTAATGTGTGTTCCTACTATTTAATTTTTCTAAATTTTTTTTTTGTTTTCTTAAATGCATTTGCCTGCGGGCGCCCACAGCCCCCTTTAAATTTTTTTTTTTTAGTAATGTGACTAGTTAAATTTCTGTGTAGACTTGAACATTGATATTCTGGTACCCTATGAATATACCTTCTTATTAATAAATAATGTTTTGAATAGTTTTTCTGTTTAAAATATTGAGCATTTTTGTTTGTACTTTGTCATGTGTATTCCTTAAGTATACTTTTCTCCATACTTTTTTTTTTTAGTAATGTGACTCTAGTTAAATTTTTGTGTAGACTTGAACATTGATAATCTGGTACCCTATGAATAATCCTTCTTAATAAACTAAATGTTTTGAATAGTTTTCTCTGTTTAAAATTATTGAGCATTTTTGTTTGTACTATGTCATGGGTATTCCTTAAGTATAATTTTCTCCATATTTTTTTTTTTTGGGTTTCTAAAAAGCATTTGCCTGCGGGCGCCCACAGCCCCCTTTAAATTTTTTTTTTTAGTAATGTGACTAGTTAAATTTCTGTGTAGACTTGAACATTGATATTCTGGTACCCTATGAATAATCCTTCTTTAATAAACTAAATGTTTTGAATAGTTTTTCTGTTTAAAATTATTGAGCATTTTTGTTTGTACTTTGTCATGTGTATTCCTTAAGTATAATTTTCTCCATACTTTTTTTTTTTAGTAATGTGACTCTAGTTAAATTTTTGTGTAGACTTGAACATTGATAATCTGGTACCCTATGAATAATCCTTCTTTAATAAACTAAATATTTTGAATAGTTTTTCTGTTTAAAATTATGGGCAGTTTGTTTGTACTTTGTCCTGTTGTATTCCTAAAGTATAATTTTCTCCATATTTTTTTTTTGGTTTCTAAAATGCATTTGCCTGCGGGCGCCAACACCCCCCTTTCAATTTTTTTTTTTTTATTAGTGTGTACCTACTATTTAATATTTTCTAAATTTTTTTTTGTTTTCTTAAATGCATTTGCCTGCGGGCGCCCAAACCCCCCTTTCAATTTTTTTTTTTAGTAGTGTGTTCCTACTATTTAATTTTTCTAAATTTTTTTTTTGTTTTCTTAAATGCATTTGCCTGCGGGCGCCAACACCCCCTTTCAATTTTTTTTTTTTAGGAGTGTGACCTTAGTTGAAATTTTGTGGAGACTTGAACATTGATAATCTAGTACCCTATGAATAATCCTTCTTAAATGAACTATCCATAATTATTTTTAATAGTTTTCATTAAAGATTATAATCATCTTAGTTTGAACTCTTTAATGTGTGTTCCTACTATTTAATTTTCTAAATTTTTTTTTTTTTTTTTTTTAAATGCATTTGCTGCGGGCGCCCACAGCCCCCTTTAAATTTTTTTTTTTTAGTAATGTGACTAGTTAAATTTCTGTGTAGACTTGAACATTGATATTCTGGTACCCTATGAATATACCTTCTTTAATAAACTAAATGTTTTGAATAGTTTTTCTGTTTAAAATTATTGAGCATTTTTGTTTGTACTTTGTCATGTGTATTCCTTAAGTATAATTTTCTCCATACTTTTTTTTTTTAGTAATGTGACTCTAGTTAAATTTTTTTGTAGACTAGAACATTGATAATCTGGTACCCT